>CM061524.1:104553182-105247614 GCA_030068015.2 Neoceratitis asiatica | reverse complement strand
TAACTAAAATTATATACCTTTTTCTTTCGCTGTTTGGTACCAAATGGTGATACAAAAGGAGGCCAAGAATTGATCTTTCCAATACTTTCGGAGGCGGGCGTTGCAATCGGGAATGATGATCGACTTGTAGGTTTTAGTTTAATCGGGACAAATCACAATCTCAAAATCACAATTTTTAAGATTTTCTCATTTATAAAAAGAAAATCCAATCAAATTCAAGCATACAACACATAAACAGAAAATAATTTTGACAATCTCGGTGTTCAATGAATGAAAAAGTTGAATTTACTGTCATAGTAACTTCTTCTTGTTAAATTCGCATTCATTCTGGTACGATTTTCATAATAACCTGAAGCGATGAATTCATTAAAAATGTTTTTATCCAAGCGAATTCATATATCATACCCTGCCAGAATTCAGGTAGCACTGCCAGGCGAATTGTTTAGTTACCATAGCCGTATTTTCGGGGGAAACTCACAAATCATGGTATATAAATCCTTAGACGCGGAGACCCATAGTTTCTAAGGTATTTACAAATTAAAATTTAAACTTTTTCTGTTTTAATCATTTAATACTACCGAAATCTTGGTGCTTGTTCATGAACTTTTAGCCTTTTTTATACTTTACGCATTTATTTTATATCTATGTAAATATTTTGAATTGTATATTGATGACAAGCATTTTATAAATATTGAGCAATTTATTCTAAGAAAATTCTTCGTAACACACGGTTGCAAACCTATTCCATAGGTTATTCGTCACATTTCCTGTTGCAAAACAAAATAAATATTGAATTCTTTTATCATGTATTTTTACCCGGTCAGACCAACCCCGGCTTCAAAATGCACAGTATTTTTTAATTAAAGAACTTTGTGAATTAGATGCCTTCGATAGCGCTTTGAAGAAATAATCCTGGGCCGAAACAATATCGGCTTCGTTTTACACAGTATTTTTAAGTGAGACACATTTGTTTAATACTTATAAATCTATTAAATCATATACTGTGTTACAGTAGACAATGTGACAACCAGAGTAAGTTTAAAATAAAGTTATATACCTATATAGGATAACCGCATCGTAAATAATTTGTGAAAGCCAAAATAGGAAAGGATTTTCTAGCACCAATATAATTGATTCCACATGATTGAAACAGTATATGTATAAAAAGTTTTTACTCGGGCGAAAATCAACAATTTTTGAATAGCTCGTTTTTTCGAAAACGATGATTTATTTGGCGAACTACGAGTAAATTAAATAGAAGCAACAGGATGCACTTATGTAGATAAGGACATGTAATATAACAATGCCGTTCAAATTTCTTCTCCTTTGAATAAAAAGAATTCCTTGATAAGTTTTAAATAAGTATGTATAAATGTAAATATATACATATAACACATATAAACCTTTGAATTTGAGTTTCAAATAAATAAGCATCATTTCACATCAAGAAATCAACAAGTATATGTTATATTGCTTTAATATTGAAGCAACTTGCCTCTCTTCAAATCTCTGTTTTATTAAAGGATGATCTCAACATAAAACAAATTATCATCTCATTGATTGTTTTAATTGTCACTACATCAACCTATAGCCACAACAAATATTTAAATACAAATATTTAGAGGCAACAAAGCAGGAGGGTTGGGTTCCTTATATCATTGAGCCTAAGTGATTTTCCCTTGGAGTACAAAATTGACTTTCAATAATTAAGTCATTAGTAAAGTTGTCCATTCGTAGTATGTGTTTCTTTCTGAAAAGAAAACAAAACGGAAATTTTTACGAAAATAATTTAAGTTTAAGAAGTTAAATAAGATTTAATTAAGTTCGACCTCTGATGCTTTTTCTGATTAGCCCTCAATAACCGTTTTTCTGCCTGACTTAACAATTGTTGCCACTTTCTCGTTGTTGTTTTTTTTTATCTAATTATCAAATTATTCTAAGCCTGCTTTCAGTTTGTATATCTATAAAAATATAATATTCGCGTTAGATGTAAAATTATTTTGTCCATCTTTAGATTGCCAAAAATGGTTATTTTGTTAATTTGAACAGGCTATTTTACCTCATCACATTCGTTTTGACAAAAAAAAAACTTTCAACACTTGCTACTAGAGAATTTAATTGTGACAAATAGTCTGAAGGGAATTAGTTTGATTGGGAAAATTATAGCCCATTGGAATTAGCAAAACGAAGTTTTTATAATTTTTGAAGAGATCACAGATTATTTGAAGAGAGTTTGTGAATGTTTGATAATTCTATACTGATAAGGTCCATTCAGAGGGAAAGGTTTTGTGAAAGATATATTTTCCTTTGCGCGTTGGCAACGGCGAATACCGCAGACGATGGAACGACGAGCTGTACGAGTTATACGACGCCATTGACGTAGTTCAGCGAATAAAAAACAGGGGCTACGCTGGCTAGGTCATATGTTTCAATTTTGTCATCTTGAATTACTTGCACTTTTTCCGCCTATGTAAAACTATTGATAATTTAAGGCACGATTACAAACGTGGGATGGGTAAACACAAAACCAATGGCCAGATATCTGACATACTAAAGTGTAGCCTTATTACAGTCTGGTGTGTATAGTTCGACCTAATCTGAAATTATTCGTTCTTATTCTACTTAACTTACTTTGTATTGCGATTGATATGTCTTACTTTGGCAGATACTGGAACAATAAACTGATCATTTATAACGGTACTGTTAGTTTGGTGCCAGTATATGTCCGCATGATTATTTACAACGTACGAAGGTCCGAAATGCTTCAGTTTGTCATAACTATTTAAAAGTTGAATTTGAGATTTGTTCACGTCCTGAGCGGTATTCGAATGTACAAGGCAAGTGTAGGTTAGGTTAGGTACATTAGCCCGCTGTAAGTTGAGTCGACTCTTTAAAAATAAAAATATAAAATGAATCATTATACTGAACGTACGTAAGTAGAAGAGGTAATAAAATTTAAGATTTCGATGAAAGCTGCCCGTTATTTAAAAACTTGAACACATTTTACTCTAAAGTATGGATATAGGTTACAGTTTTTCACTTAAAATATAAAAATGAAAGCTTTACGCCTTTCCCTTGTTAAACGAGTTTTACCTCAAAGTGCTTGAGTTATTTTATGGTGCGAACAAATACTATCGTATTTTACATAAACTCTTTTCTTGCTTATTTAATTCTCTTCTTTATTCTACCCGTTACTAGTATTCTTTTTTTAACAATTGAAATATCGTTACCCTTTGTATCATCATGATTTTTAATATCGTCATTCCTGCACCGAGACCTATTGAAAAGGTAGGTCCGTAATTATTTCTTGTCTACCAACAAGGTTCCTCTGATTTACAACTATCGACTTTTAGTCGCATTACGTCGGTTCGTGCACGCAATTATTTTTTTGAGACTTTATGACCGCTCAAATGATTTAAGGCCATTTGAATTGATGTTTTCCAACAAAGGGAAACCTTCAGTTTTTAGCCACTTCTGAAAACTGATAGAGTTTTAAGATTAATTTAATTAATTTTTATATAAATTTTGATATTGGTTGGTTCTTTATATAGGTGATGGATTAAATCTTTTTAATTTATAACTTCCAGTTTTGGAAAATATCAATTTTTAAGGAGGTAAACAACCCATCGTGTCTGATTGAATTTGATTTATTAGAAATTAAAATAAAAATGTTCAGATTTATTACACAGTGCTGTACGTATTTTCTGAACTCTTGAAGTGAATATGTAATATAAAGCGTAAGTTTGGTGAAATATGATAAGATATTACGTTTGAAAATTTTTTACGTTTTCAAATAATAAGACCGTCTTTTCGTGACTTAGTGGGCTTAACAATCTTTAGCTCAGACATTTTACAAATAATAGTAAAAAGTTTCTATATTTGAATTTAGAGTGATAAAATTTTGAAGTGGATATCAAAATTTTTATTTTATTTTTTCCTTTTTGCAGCTCAACGCCATTCGAATCGTATCAAGTAAATAATTCTTTTTTCCAATGTTAGAAATAAATCAACTTAAGTTAAAGTAAAAGACGAAAATGAAAAAATATAATTATTATTATTTAACATTCATATTTATTTGGCATCAATTTTCATATTTCAATTTTTTAATTATTTTATTAATGCGACGGTGCTTATAAGTATTCTTTTGCATCCTACTTAAAATTACTTTCTCAGAAGTACGCAGTTTGTATATTTTTTGTGCATCGACGCCTATAGTGATTAATGTAATAATCTATATTTATATTGTTGGTATCGACATTTCAATAACAACAGCGCTAATTGTTATACAGTTTTACGCTGTCCATGCTGTATTTGTTCTTTTATATACATTCACCGTGACGAACATGGATCGGGTCGCTCTGCTACCTGTTACTAAAAAATAAATATAATGGCTCATAAGCCTGAAAAGTTGGAGGAACTAATCAGTAATTTGCTCTTGCTATTTCCTTAAGGTTTAGAACACAACAACTCCATCGTCAACGATTTTTTGAATTGACATATTTATATTAAGCAATAATAGTGAGATAGCAATGTTGGGATAATTCGATTACTAAACTAGTTTTAACTATGCTAAAATATCTTGGTTTATTGCGAATAAGTGAAAGCAAAATAGCTGATAAAATAAGCGCACTTAATAATTGTTGATTAATAATGAAATGAATATTACACCAACAGTGGTAGAGTACTAGCCTCTTAAGTCAGGATTCGTTAGTTCGATCCCTGCCATAAGAAGTCTGATGAGCAGATGTGGTGATCTCCGAAACAGCTGTCACTTCTACCATTTTTTCTTTGTTGTAAAAACAAAAATTCAATTCAGACAAATACATAGGCCTTTCGCTCACTAACTTATTACAATAACTTGGTTACATTTTAATAAAAAAAAAATTTTTTGGAAGACCTTTTATTTTACTGGTTTTCTACGACAATAACTCTTTTACAAAGCAAATGATTAGCGAATATGTCTGCATATACTTCGCAGCCGAATGGTTAGCAGAGCAGTAGGAAACCATCCAGTCGCACAGCACAATTCGGAGGAGAAGCGTTTGAAAAAAGGGTAGAATAGAGATGGCGGAGATGCCTATTTAGATGCTACGAAAGATATGGGGAAAATATCCCCCGTGAATTATACATTGGTTACCTTTCGATTACATTGGGACCGCAGTAGCGTTCCTACGTCCCATTCAGCTTTGTTTTGCGAGAATACTTGTATGTTAGTAAAACTTAATTGAAAATTTAAGATCAAGACTGTGCTGCAGGATGGAAGTGATAATAAATAAAAAAGAAAATCAGGCAATTATTATTAGCTGCGATTTCAAAGATGAGAGTGTGCTGATTAAACACAAATCGATAGTTTCAAACTTTCTTGGTTAATTGCCATTGCAATAACTATTATTAACAAAGCACAAGGGCAATCATTAACTATCCCCGGTTCTGATTTGAAAAATTTCGATTAAACTGAGAAATGGAGGTTGGATATTGCTTGTATATGTATATTTGTATTTATGTAATGAATTTATGGAGTTATACTTTGTTTGGTAAGAGGTAACTTTGAATGCGTATGATTTCATTTGTCTTTAAGTTCTGCTTTGTATTAGATGTTGATACAAATGTATGAAAGTTGAATTTATAGAGTAATTTATTTTAGTAAACTGCTTGCTGCTTCATATTCTTTCTCATTGCTACTTTTAATTACTTTTGGTTCCTTTGATGTAGGTGATTCTCCCAAGCAACATCTCTTAAGTTTGTTCAAGTATCCCACCTCGACATCCCCGTCATTTGAGTTATCAGCTCCACTCGATTTTTTAATTTCAGGCATAACGTCGTCCAAAATCTTTAACTCTCTGCGTGTAAACACCATATCCAAAGCCTTTCGTATTCCAATCATAACCACCAACATTAAAGGAAATAAGATAGATGTCTCGGAGAAGGATTTTATAATCCATAATATGATGAGACAAGCTAATTGTATGGCCGTGAAAAGATGGACTCTTTTAATAGGAACCTAAAACAAAAAATATTTTCTTACTATTATATGTTGTATCGACTTGCTATACATATTCATAAAAGATAAAAAACAGGTTAGAAAAAATATTAATTTAAATAAAAATCTATATTGTTGTAAAACTCATGCAATTACAGTTTTAAAATCCACATGCGCGCGAAGACACTGTGCAAGTACAGCCGATGTTGGTCTGACCGAGTTATTTTTTGAAATTCGGCTTAGAGCATTTTAGGCATACTTTAAAGTTTTTGATTATACGCAGATTTCGGTCTTTAAATATTGGCAAATTTTTGTTGAAATTGTTTATCTTCTTTACTGCTCATTGCAGTAGTTAAAATAATTTATTCATTAATATGAAATTTATTTGTTTTAAATATATCATCAGTCATACTTTTGTACATAGGTTTTGTAAAAATTATTTGTTCCCAAACTTTTAATGCATTTTATTTTATTCTTCCATTAAAATTATCATAACTTTTGCAGCCCTTATTGTAACATTTTTTACATGGTGGATTCTTGTAAAGGAGAAAATTACTTAAAAAGTCTGCTGGGTGGCTATGAACTGAATTTATATATTTTTTTTCGCTTTTCAAAACACTTTCAATTATACGAATTGATGAAAAAATTTAAAATTTAATGCTCTTCAAGAATTTGTTATGGAAACTTTACCTTGAACGGCTCAAAGGTCATGATAATTTTAATAAATAAAAATTGATTTCACAGTAATTGATTTTAACCCATAATTGCGGTAGGTTCGTTGTGGGTCACCCTAATGTACCCGGTTTCTTAATTCCCATTTTTTCCACACAGCGAACACATTCGTATATCCAATGTTCCTCGTGAATTTAGGCCTTTATATATAAATATAGCATTTCTCTACACATATCTGCTTTTCTATTCATTAGTACTCACCTTTCGAAGGAACATGAAATCCGGTTGGTATTTCAACGGCATAAACATAATAAGGATCCGATCAAAAAACTGCAAACCTGACAAGGATGCTATACCCATATAAAGAAATACACCATACAATACAGGCATTGGTATGTGGCAAAGTAATGGTGTTAAAGTTACTGAAAGTCCTATTGTTAAAAATATTAGTACGTGTGTTACGCGCTGTTCTCGGACGCCCAAAAATTGAGGTTTTTCTCCAGGTGCAGAGCATTCCGATTCCAATTTTAACGAATTGACGTGATTTATGCTGAGAACAGTGGCCGCAACGAACCTGAAATATCGTGAGTAAATTTATTAATTATTCTCTGAATTTTAATTCTTGCGATTTTGATATTTGTAGATTTAGCTTATGATTTTTAATTTTGTGTTAAACATTTTCCACTAAGCAACAAAAACAAATATTTAGTGACAAATACAAAAAATTTTAATAATATATAAACAAATATTTAAATTAAATAAAAACAGTAAAAAAATTTAATTTTATTGAATATTTTTGGTCAGATGTTACCACTGAATTCTAATTAGTATGGAAATTTTTAAGCAATTGTGTTGGACTAATATTAATCAATTTTGTCTGACAATGCAATCCTAATAGTTTATCTTTATTTCTTACTTCTTTGATTTGTATGTGGGACTAACCTTAAGTTACGTACGCATGATTTTTATTATTTTACAAGCTGCCTTCCCTATGCCAAGCTTTTTAAACTGACAACCCCAACCCCGCTCTGAAATTTTACAATCCAGCAAGCAATTTGTCATGACGATTACGCTTATGCGTACGTAAATTTTTTTCTGAAGCGAAATGAAAATGTATGTTTGTTTAAAGCTTTATTACAATACAAATCGTGCGGTACTTCTCGTCTTTTACAAGGGATTGAAATTTTCATAGCTAAACGTACAAAAAGATTACAAAATTCAACTTTTTTTTTGGATTTGGGAATTTATATCATCACATTTCGCCACTCTCCCCTGTATAAATATTCAGTTTTTATATGTAACTGCAAATACCAAATGTAATAAATATGGACATACATATGTACAAACATGTTAGGCATGTATAATTTGTATATATACATATGTATGTACCTCTGTATAATGAAACTCAAAGATATTAAAAAAATATTCGTTATACTTTCAATACTATTTTCTTCGGCATTCGTATTTAATAATATTGGCTGTGAGTTGAGAGAGCCTTTTCGAACCTGCACCAAGTAACATCAGAGTAAATTAAATAACTAGTTCGTTACTAATCTCGTATACCTAACAAGGATACTAAATTGTCTTAAATATATTTATGAAAATGAAAAAATTTGTGTGGTCTTTGGTCATTATTATGATCAAATACTTATATGCATACCATGGCAATCCCATTACACTGCATATTTGAATAAGAATTGAAAGTATGAACAAGTCCAAATGATAACCACAACCCTTTTTGAGCTTATTTTCTTTGCGGTTTATGATCACGGACGTAATTTGCTGATCCATGAAAATTAAAATAGTGCCCAACATCGCTGGAAAGACTGCTATGACTGACGTCCACCATGGATTATTCATCGTAAATAGCGGAACTATCCAACCACGTGAACTTAGCGTAGGTTTGAACTCGTGAGGTACATCAAGTTTTGGTGTAGATATATTCATTATGTAATCCAAAAATGACATAGATAATATTGCAATAATCACGGCAAAGTCACTAATATAATGTCGCACAATCGAAGGAAAATAGGGTGCGTTTTTTAAATTTTTTAATATCACTGATATTATAAATGTACCCAAGAACAGAATAAGTGACATGAGGAATATATTTTCAGTACTCGAACGAGCACAATCTACTCCGATGAGAGTACCATTGTTGACCTGAAAAAGGATGATGTCGAAATAAATTATTTCAAAATTTTATTCAAAGTATGTTTACTCACCAGACATGTTGATCCCTTATATTTTGCGAAATCCCACACCGTAAAATTACTATCCGCTGGAGGTGTGCATACGCAATCGTAAATGGGATTAGTTATTGGGAAGTTACTTTTTATCATCCAAACGTTTTCAATGGCCTAATGTAATAAAATTCGACTATGTAAATTACTTAAAAAACAAATTAGCTTATATTAATAAAATAATTATCACAATCAAAAGCACCGTTGTATATGCAAAAAAGTAAAGAAAGTAAGAAATATGCAACACAAAGTGAGAGTGAGAAATCAACATTGAGCTATATACCACTCCATTGTTGACACTTTGGCCTAAATGAAGCTATTTGGTTGGTGCATATCATCTATCACAAGTATGTATGTAAATGGTAACTTTTTATACAAAATAATTATATTTTGTATGTTTGCAAGATGGTGCTACAAATCTACGTTTATTATTCTTGTGAGTAAAAAATTTGCAGATACATCAAAATATGCCAACTGTATCGTATACATATGTATTGCAACTCATGGTGATTAGACTTAACATGTGACACAGTGATTAACCTTCACAAAAATATGTTTGGTTGTAGGTAATAGCTATTTAATTATGTAGAACTGCCAATTGCTTAGAAATATCAAATGTCTACTAAAAAATATAAGATGACAGAGCCACGAGTGGGCTGACTGCTTGTTTCTAATTCGCTTTGCTTCATTGTCACGTCTAGATAAAGCCAAACTAACAGCACTGTATTTGAGGCAAATATATATATCAATATATATAATTATATAACAGGTCTAACTTATCTTTAACAATGTACACTAGCTAGGCCCTCGAACTTAAGTTATATTAAGAACACCATTCTTTCTTACATATTTGATAACATCAAATCATCAAGTTTATCTAATTTATGTTTGAATAATCTACAATATATATATGTTTAAATAGAACGAACCTACTCGACCCGTCAATCTATTAAAGTTGGTATATAGTAATATATTTGTATAACTTGGATTTTAACAAAACGAAAAAAAATAGATGAGCCTACAATAAATTACTATATGTTGCTTGGGGATTGTCAGCTTTCATTTACCTTATATATAAAAATAAAAGCTATTAGTGTAGCGAAATTTTCTTCCGTAAAACGAGTAATGTAACAAACCAAAGCACTGGCATCAATAGCTGTTAAAAGTAGTAATATGGCAGCTATCCAAGAGCCAATCCAGAAACGAAACGTTAAATAATCCCAACCTTGGTTTTGGCAAAAATCATATACAATGGTCTCAAACACTAAAACTGGCCCCGTAGATCCTAAAATTGTAAGTGGCTGCCCGGAAAAAAGGCCATATCCTATACCGCAAATGAATCCAGAAACTAGAGACTCCATTGCAGCAATATTTTTTCCGGTAGCTTGGGATAATAAGCCACCGAATGTAATAATTGGCGAAAGACAAGCAAAGTACAAAAATATCCACGTCGCAACACATTGTATTGAAATTCCATCCTTAAAATCAGAACAGTACCATACTGCTTTTCTTTTGAAATCATTTTTTAGTCCCCCAAAAAGATGACCGGTACGGATTAGTCCTGATTTGTAACGTAAAAGTTGCTCTTCTTCTTCCTCATCCATATCTTTAGATATTTCGAGAGGTCGTTTCCGAATGTCTTGAGAAGGTATTTCGGCTGGTGGTTCAATTCTTATTGCTGGATCCCACTCGCCTGGGGGCAGCACAGTGACAGCATCTAGAAATTCATCAATGCCAGCAATTAAGTGCTCACTTTTTTTCGCGCGATATGCAACTTCATGGAATATTTCATCAGACATAAGTGTGCCTATTGCTCGTCCGATTTCCTGTATGTTAGTTTGGCTTCCAGGCCCACCTAAAGCAATAAAAATGAACCTACAATAGAAGTTTCATTAAAAAAGTGTATGTATGTAGACTCGTAATATCATTGATAAGAACAAACCTTGATGGTATAGGAACTTCAGATAAGTCGCCTAAAAATATTCCTTTTTTCAAACGAATGAACACTACCAGTATCTTTTCCAAACAATCCACTTCACCTACAAGAATGTTATTAGCTTCAGCGCCCGGTGGAATTTTTCGCATGAAATTCATGTTCCTTTTGTGGTTATTAAGGTCACTAGAACTGTTGTTGGGATTTATGCAGGCATTGCTAGGGCTTTTCATCATATATTCTCCTATGGTTATACGTTTGCAATAAAAAATAAATATAAATAAAATTATTATGACTTTAACTTTTCAATACTGATCCCAAATAGGATTTCTATATATAATACCAAAATTTTTAGACTACCTACCTCAAACTACTGTTCTTTTTATTTGATTTATATATATGTAGAAAAAATTACAAATGTATTGCTACAAATGAGTCTACCTTTCTCACCCATTTCAAAGATGTATTTAAGTATCCTACTTGAATGCAGATCGAGACTCTACCACCACAAATCCCAAATCTCTTTCACTTGTATTAGAGTTCAGAGTATATTGCATCATTGCTCGATTATCATGAAGTCCAAATAGCGATTCTCCGACTTAAAAATCAAAAAGCAGCGGTAAACGATTGTCTTTCGACGAGCTTAAAAATGGTCGGGAAGGATTGATAAAGTGCAAAATTTGGTCTAGTAACACCAAAAACTCCATCAGAGCCTGGAAGAACCTAATATATTCTTTCGATACTAAGCGAGATTTCAGACAAATTTCGAAAAATAATATGAGCTGCAGAGATAAATATAGAATGGGCAATATTTTTTAAGAATGCGCGACTTTTTACATAAAAATCGCTCCTTTAGTTTTAATTTCTCTAGATTGGAGTGAGTGAGTGCAAGAAAAATATCTCGTGTCATCTAACAAAATGCGAGCACATTCCCGTTTTGACACCTACTTCACATTGTCAGTCATAACTTTGAAGATAATTTCTCCACTTATGGGCGAACGACCTCCTCCTCTACGTATGAGCCTCGATAAATATCGTAGACGGTGATGAGTCTGAGATATACAGTGATATTGACAGTTAGAGGTAGAGGAAGAGGAAGACTTCCTATCCATTGGAGAGATCAGGTAGAGAATAATTTGACTTCACTTGGTGAGCCCAATTCTCGCCGAATAGCGAAAAGAAGAAGTAAGCCAAACTACATACCCCAAATTTGGACAACAAGTTCTCTGAAGTAAGAAAAGGTTTACTGTTGAAAACTTTGGAAAAGAGGTGTGGAATTTAATGATTCATATAACTAATAAAGCTATGCCTCACAAACCGCCCAAAATCGACAAAATTTCGTACTCAAGTTAATTCTAATAGGGACACAATCCAACAATGAGATAGCTTACACCTCAAAAATGCCTAGTGGAATTAACGAATCAAATTTAACCAAAGTTGTTAAATAGGTTTATCTTCTTCATATGAACGGATAAAATTGTTAAATAGATTTATCTTCTTGATGGGAACGGTTAGAATAGCGTTTGTTATACCAGAACGAACAAATTGATGAAACTGTATTTTGTCATTACTCGACAAATGTCTATGTTCAATAAGCGAAGTTATTTCGTTTTCACATATTTAATTTTTATATTAACTTATTTAAAAATTTATCATTACGTCCAGTGTTTTCGAAAGTTTAAATACTTACTTTGTGACGCAGACTGGTTACGGTTTATTTCAGCTAGCGAGCGAATGATAGGTATCCCTTTCTCTTGTTTACTGTACTCGTGTTGATGGCGATGACGGCGTAATAGCAGTTCTGTAATTTGGCCACGTAAATCTAATGGCAGCGTACCACTATTAACCAAATTATCGCAAAGTAAATCAATAATGACTTCTAGGGTAGTAGCTTCCATATCCAACATTATTGATCCTTTCTGTAATAAATTCCGCAATTCAAATAACGAGTGGAGAAATAAAGTGGCAACATGCGGTTTGGACCATCTATTTCCACCTTCTTCTACATCCTCCTCAAACTTTATCCATCGAGCTATCTCTTTCCACTCAAATTCATCACTTATCATCATTTCAGAAAATACTGGATGTATTTCGTGAACGCCCTTGCAGTCATCCTCTCCTAGAATAAATTGAACTCTTTGTGCTGGAGGAGTAGCTGTAAAACAAAAAATATTGTTGAGTTTCTGTTGTGCGCAAATAACTGTGTTCAGAAAGCAACAACAAAGATATATATGTAAATTCAGTTTAATATATACAATGAAAATAATTGAAATCGGAAGACTGTAGCATATTACCCTGCAACCGATTTTTCAAAAAGCAATATAATAAAGTCTTCAGCATAACCGAAAATAGCACGTCTTTATTGTTTCACTTGATTTTCACAATGTAATAAATATTTGATAACTTTTTTAAATGATATTATCAAGAAAATGGGTAACAGGTGAGTACTCTCAACAAAAATATATTTTCTTGAAAGATTCATTAACTCCATTATTTTGTTTTGATATAATCTTATAATATTTTTCGAAAATCTCTTTACTTTTTACATAGTTGAAATCGGATTAGTAGCTTAGTATATAGGACTAGCAGACCCGACCACGCGTTGCAGTAGCGTTATTGCATTTCGTTCAATTATTAGATTTTATAATTAGTATTGTAAAAAATGTGAATGGTAGAGAATGATGTAGGGTTAAAATTAAGCTTCAACACAATCAAAAATTAAATTCATTTTCAATATAATTTTGATTTGATAAACAGAGTAGATACATGATAATTATTATCATCACGAAAATAATGCGATGTATCCTTTTTAAAGGGATTGAAGATTCTGATGATTATTGCATTATTGCATTTCGTTCAATTATTAGATTTTATAATTAGTATTGTAAAAAATGTGAATGGTAGAGAATGATGTAGGGTTAAAATTAAGCTTCAACACAATCAAAAATTAAATTCATTTTCAATATAATTTTGATTTGATAAACAGAGTAGATACATGATAATTATTATCATCACGAAAATAATGCGATGTATCCTTTTTAAAGGGATTGAAGATTCTGATGATCTCGTGGCAATTCGTGGTAACGGGACGACACATCATTTAAACTTTCCAGCCAATAGTCACCAGAAGAATTGACGGACATTTACTTGAACAAACAATATCGACAGGGAAGTCTAATGCAGTCTTCCTATTATTTTGCCTAATATTAGGAAGCCAAAACAAGACATGCCAGTTCTGCCAGTTTATATATGTATAAATTTACCCTAAATATTTTTAGGCTTACTGATTTTACCTGGAATTTCTTTTTGGTTTTGCCGATCGCTGTTATTTTCCTTGTATATGTGATACTTACGCCGTCTAGTTAAATGACGGCGCCCACTTGGTATATGTAATCCAAGATATACGGTATGAATGCGATGTCCTACAATATAAAGTTTAAGTTAAATAAAAAGTTCTTTAGAATATTTGATGATTATATATATGTAAAAGCTTTCTGATCCATACCCTTTTTTCCAACTATCCAGGTTATTGATGCGAACTAGTTCGCATATTGGCAATACAGTTGGAATTTCCGTACCATAGACATAACGGTGGATGAACCGTTTCTTAATTTTTTCACGCATTTACGTGCGTAAATACTAACAACTTTATGCCCCATGATACAAGAAAAAAGGTAGTTTCATTGAAATATATTCTTAGATTTGACATATGTACATATGTATGTTGTATACATAAATGGATTTTTGGACTTTCGACAAATTTTATATATAGCAGTAAAAAAATATAGAAAATTACAAAAATATTATACTTGTAGTAAAGAAAAAAATTAAGAAAAGTAAAACAAAGGCGTGTTTAACAAGGTGGAGTTACTATGGGAGCGAATCATTCATTCTTCACAAAGATTGTCAAAACTATTTTTTAGTATGTTTTGCTTGCATGAATTTCATTCGATTTTATATTTGTAAACGTGAAAATCTTTAAAATTGTGATAATGTGATGTGGTTTACACGAAAAAAGAGCGGATCAGATAGTTTGTACAGTTTTTATAAGCCAAAGAATTTTTTCATTATTTTGACAATGACTGTCTTCAATGTGAAATTAAATTAATTGATTTATTGACAAATTTTAAAATTAAAACAAACAATTATATCAGGGATGGAATACCTTATTGGTATTCTTTTTAGTATATTTTGCTTGCATGAATTTCATTCGATTTTATATTTGTAAACGTGAAAATCTTTAAAATTGTGATAATGCGATGTGGTTTACACGAAAAAAGAGCGGATCAGATAGTTTGTACAGTTTTTATAAGCCAAAGAATTTTTTCATGATTTTGACAATGACTGTCTTCAATGTGAAATTAATATAATTGATTTATTGACAAATTTTAAAATTAAAACAAACAATTATATCAGGGATGGAATACCTTATTGGTATTCTTTTTAGTATGTTTTGCTTGCATGAATTTCATTCGATTTTATATTTGTAAACGTGAAAATCTTTAAAATTGTGATAATGTGATGTGGTTTACACGAAAAAAGAGCGGACAGTTTTTATAAGCCAAAGAATTTTTTCATTATTTTGACAATGACTGTCTTCAATGTGAAATTAAATTAATTGATTTATTGACAAATTTTAAAATTAAAACAAACAATTATATCAGGGATGGAATACCTTATTGGTATTCTTTTTAGTATGTTTTGCTTGCATGAATTTCATTCGATTTTATATTTGTAAACGTGAAAATCTTTAAAATTGTGATAATGTGATGTGGTTTACACGAAAAAAGAGCGGATCAGATAGTTTGTACAGTTTTTATAAGCCAAAGAATTTTTTCATGATTTTAACACTGACTGTCTTCAATGTGAAATTAAATTAATTGATTTATTGACAAATTTTAAAATTAAAACAAACAATTATATCAGGGATAGAATCTTAAGAGCTCGTTACACCTTATCGGTATTCTTATCAGCCTGGTTTAACAAGCGCTAACCGTCGTGCTAACTAAAATGCGTTGCCTCCTACGATATGCATCACATTCTGACACTCATGTATATTACAGCGCCATGCCTCACGAGAAATATGAGTTTTTATTTCACCCCCCTCAAGGTCAATTCAATTGATATTAAGAACTCAATTGTGGTAACTATCTACCAGATCTGAAGTTCTGCTAGTAATTCCTAATAATATTTATTATTATTATTAACTCAAATTTCAGTCAATGATATGTCGACACTTAATTTGGCTGTATATATCAATACTTACCTTCGAAATCGTGTTCAGTAAAATGCTGCGAGAAGTCTTGGTCGGCAGTTCTTGGATCTTTTGATGCTTCATCGTGCTCCATGGAAGCGTGCATTTTCCACGGAAAACAGTGTTGACTAAACCATAAAAAGTTATTTGATTAGAAATGTCTGCACTTTAGTAGAGAAAAATTTACAAAAGCGCAAATTACTATAATACTGTCATATATATAATTAAAACACAAGTATCCATGGTTTTGAGCCTAGGCAAACGAAAGTTGTTTCTGTTGTAATTTTAGACGCTAAATCTGAATCTTCATTCCGCTTTTTAAGATTAATTCAAGTTACTGATACAGTCAATAACTTTTTTTTTACGATTTTTACCTTCTGATCATTTGATTAAATGAAAACTTTATTATTAATTAAGACCTATTTCAGTGTGCAACAGTAGTCGTTCAGCATCGTTCATCGCCTTAAGGCTTATTTTTCGTTAAAGCTTACAAAAAATAGTTTTCACATCAAACTATCTAGGCAACTAAAATTCTTCTACTTCAAGCTAAAAAGTCGGTTTTACAATTGGACTTCAGTACTTTGTGTCATTGATATCGTTTAAAATCATTGAAAAGTTCTTATTGAAAACGGCATTGTCTAACGAAAATTATTGTTATACAAAGAATAAAAATTCCAAGGCAGTTTTTTCTGATTTACTAAAAAAATGTTGACACTCTTTTAATTTCGTTATCGGGTGGTATTTGCCAAGATTTGGGACATAGGCAATATCTGAAAGTGGTAGATCTAAACCGCTGATGTATTTTTATTAGGAGCATTCATTTCATATCAGAAATACACTCTAAGGAGTAGGCTTCCCTGCCAAGAAGTGACCGCGATTAGAGAAATTATTATTTTTTATGTTAGAAATATGATTGTTTCTTACTTTTAGTTTAAGTTTTAAGTAAAAATTTTAGCCTAATCAATTGTTAACGTGGCATAAATAATTCGTTAGAGTAAGAAACAGTCTTGAAAGAAAAAGGGGTCAACTTTGTTGTAGCTTTAATGGTGTAGGACAAGTTGCTGGGTGCCATTACTAACTGATGCAGAAAAAACGGACATTTAAACGAACAGGGTCCCTACATGAAAACCACTAATCTTGCTCTATGGATATTGCAGCAAAACCTATGCCTATGAAATCTAATGAAGTAAAGGGTGTTTTTTATAGAGGTATAGAACTTTAAGTTGGCATTACTTTTCAAGATGGCGACCGATTTAACAGCTGTCAAGTAATTTATTCTCAGTTTGGTTTGGCAATTCATCATGAATAGACTCACGCCTGAACAACGCTTGCAAATAGTGCAATTTTATTTCGAAAATAATGGTTCTGTGCGGAAAACGTATCGCGCATATAATAAGCAAAATTTTGTTTAGCTATGAAGCGCACTTCTGGTTGAATGGCTACGTCAACAAACAAAACTGCCGCATTTGGAGTGAAGGTAATCCTCAAGTGTATGTTGAAACACCGCTACATCCAGAAAAACTGACTGTTTGGTGCGCTTTACGGGCTGGTGGAATCATTGGTCCGTACTTTTTCAAAAACGATGGTGGCCAGAACGTTACAGTCAATGGTGATCGATGTAGAGCCATGATTACTAACTTTTTCATTCCTGAATTGAATAACCATGATTTCCAGGAGATGTGGTTTCAACAAGACGGCGCAACATGTCACACAGCTCGTGCCACAATAGATTTATTGAAAGACACGTTTGGTGACCGCCTAATTTCACGTTTTGGACCTGTGAATTGGCCTCCAAGATCTTGTGATTTAACACCGCTAGACTAATTTCTGTGGGGCTATGTAAAGTCATTGGTCTATGCGGATAAGCCACAAACGCTTGACCATTTGGAAGACAACATTCGCCGTGTTATTGCCGATATAAGTCCACAAATGTTGGAAAAAGTCATCGAAAATTGGACGTCCAGATTGGACTACATCCGCGCCAGCCATGGCGGTCATATGCCAGAAATCATATTTAAAATGTAATGCCACAAGATTATCTTTCGGATAAATAAAATTCATGTCAATCGAATAATCCATCGTTGTTTTATTGCAACTTAAAGTTCTATACCTCTTTAAAAAAACACCCTTTATATGCCTACCCACCTGTAAGCACAACAACGTTGGACTTACAGTTATATAAAGATAAGTTTACAACCGCTATAAATGCGAAAACACCGGCCACATCAAAATTACACATCATTGGTAAGATCCATTTTTCAGTGCCATGCAATGAAGTGTTTTAGATAAAAACGACCATCTACTGGGAACGGATCTATTGTTAGTAATGGTATCCATGGTTTGAGTTTTATTACATTCGATATGCTCTTTGTAACATTCTTCTTGATTATAAAATACAAATCACTTTAACTGTTAGATAGCACTTATAAAATTAACGAATAAGAGCTATACTATCTTTATTATATTTTTTTGTACATTTACGTTTGTATTAGTACCACAACATATATATATATACATTGATTTTTCTTATGTACTTTATAATTTTATATTTCACCACCATTCACTCAAAGAGTTTTAAACCTAAATATTAATTTTTTATGTTTACATAAATTTTAAATTTAATTTTAACTTTGAATTTTGTATAAATTACTGCTATATACGGCCTCAAAAATAAAGGGAATTTTGCAATATGAAGGCATTCAAATTTTGGGATACTCACGATTTTTCTTTGTTCATCCTTTGTAACTATTTGGCGTCTCACAGAACATTGAAAATATTATTTTTATCACAAAAAAAACAATACCGTGAACAAAGTTAATAGACTACCCGACTGCTTCACCGATTGCAGACTGTAGTAAAGAGTCAGAAAAACATTGCTACGAGAATTCATTCTTATCAATGTCGAACACGAGGAACTTTATTACGAAAATAAAAGCAAAAAAAGTTTCAGATGAAAGATTTTAGAGAGCCGCTGATCACCAACTGGTTTTTGATATATGTATCACAAATTCATTTTGACACTTAATAGAGTTCACACACAGAAATGTTTAAAAGGAATAAATTAATGCTACGTTAATTAAAAATTAGTGTTAGACACACTAATTAACAAAAATTATAACAACTCCAAAGGCTTTTGTATCTTATGTACCTATATAAGTCGAACTGGCATGTCAAACTATTCTGTTTGGTAATAATATAAAATAACACCAATATATTCATTCGAATCTATACAAAAACTTAACACATGTACCTATTGAGATCTCAAAAATATTAAAACCATGTAAGCCTTTAATAACAGCTTGAATTTCGTTTAAGAAAATTTGGAAGTACATCTCTAAAATCTCTGCCCCTCTATGAATTAAATACAATAATAAGTTTAAATATCTAAATATCCGTTGTATATCGCTGTAAGAACGGACGAATTTATATCTTATACTTTTTATTTGCTGAATAAGAGTAAGAATGTTCTCAATTTCGACCATGTTCAACAAAAAATGGCAATATCCATACCACTAGCGCAGCGATTATATCGGGCGCCACGAAGGTACAACGAAGGCAGGCTGATGACGCTGTTGCCCACTTTATGGGTTATTTATATTTTACTATAATATCTTTTGAGCGAAGGTTAATTCATTTAATAAAAATTATAACACTACATTTCTTTAGAAGGTGCTTCAACTGATCAGCCCTTGTTTCGATCCCCGATACCGGCGATATCTGCGATTGAAGTAACAACTAAACAAATCTACAAGGTATTATTATCAATAAAATTATCTCATGTAACAAATTGTTTTACAAAACTTTCACTTGAATTGATCCTTTTTAAAATATCATATTTTTTTTAGATTTGCTTGAAAATATTATCTTTTCTTCTAGGGAGTTGACGTGGACTCGAACTATTCTAAAAAGCCAAATTTATTATAGTTCGATTCAGTTCAATTTAGTACATATACAGTATTTTGCTTAAACATAAATGAGAGTAATATTTTTTTTTTTTTTTTTTTTTTGAAACCAATCTCTTCAGAAAAATCGTATTTACATTGCATAAAAAAAATTGAATTCAATAGATACCATTACTAAAGCAACAAATATCTATTGCACTTATGCCAGGAATTTTGTCCCAGAAGCTTGTCAATTATCTACTTCATTTATTAAATTTGCCAATCTTTCAATTCTTCTATACTAATCATTTATAATAACAAGTATCCCGAATAATTAAATGAAAATTAAAGCGAGTGGGCCTACCGGGTTACGTTGACAAATTTCATATACGAACATATTTGAACAAATTTTCTATATTTTAGACTTAGACTGCTATGAATATTTTTATTTATTTATTTGAGTATGGCAAGGGAACTGTCTACTAGGCCTTCATAACAAATTATAATTGTAAAAACCAGCCGGTGGCAAGAGGCTAGTACTGTGTTTCTTGTATTATTTTGTAATTTATAATTGATAATGGGGATATTTATATTATCCACCGAGACTTCAGCTCGAAATCATAATGCTCAGTTTAGCAACACTCACTTCTTTATAGCCGACGGAAGCTTCGTCCATATTATAAATGAAATAATGACTTTTTTCATTATTGCGCCTATTCAATTAGTTTTCAACTTCTAGTTTGTAAATAATTAAAATAGGCACATAATATATCCTTTATATCTTCTTCAATTATTCTGTACCTGTGTTTGTCACCTAACCCCGCATAAACAGCTAAAGTTGAAATATTGTGGGTATATTTCAGTGCGTTGCTTGACTAGTGGTCTTATTCAACAAACCGTATTACTGTTCGATCTGTTTGAAATTCTCAAATTTTCCGGAAGTGTACCACATACCGATTTATTTTAAAAAGAAAAGGAAATTACTTTTTATGGTATAACTTATTTGAAACTTGGTAGAAAGGTTTGACATTTGGTACACAGGTAATTTTTTGATTACATTAGAAATTAGATTAGATGAAAATACGATTTGGATGCGAACATGGATATATTGAGCCTGTGTTTTTTTTTTAGTTTTTCGGTGCCATTACATCCATAGCGGTTGATTGTTTTACGATTAACCTAATTGACACCTCCTTAAGTAAGTAAACAATACCTTAGCCGCTGTATTATGTGAACGACAAACACTATATGTATACTTATACAAATAAGGAGGTAATTAATAATAAGTTATAATATTAAATTTAATATTTTGCATTAATTTAAGCTTAGCCAGAACCTTACCCATCACCTCCTTTTTAGTTACAATTACTATATCTAAATTGAACAAAATCCAGAAAGCCGAAAGCCGGGTCTCCTTGTAAATGTATATATTCACATACGTATTATATAATAAATACTTATTAAATATTAGAGAACTAAATGATTATTAATTGATACAAAAATTATATTAAATAAATTCAACTTACTTCTTGCCAAAACGACGCCTGCTGAAATATATTGTTTTTCAGCTAGATATTTAATCGTCTTTTCAAACGCTTATATGCATAAGTAAATTTTCCTGAGAATTTGATGCAATGAATGACATATTTAAACTATTACACAACTATTAAACAGTTTTTATACAAAAGTGTTCGAGCGATGTTGTCCTTTACGCTGCATTAAATATTTTCAGTGTAAAAATCGATATATAAATTATTTGAAGGCGGGTTGGCTCGTTTCATTAAACTTTAATATGCCTAACGGCCAGTAAATATTTGTACGTTTTTATTATCTAAAATATGAACAATTTTATACTTTTTCATCGTTTATTAAGCATGATAAATGTTTTTGGTTTTGATTTCTATTAGCAACGCGTTCATAACAACATCAATTTTCAATTGTATACTTGATTGAAATGGCAAGCGTTATACCTAGTATTCATCTAGAAGCACTGAACGATATAATTTTAAAAATGTTTACAGTATTTTGTAAAAACCAAACAAATTTATTTTAAATAACAGAACCCTTTAGAAATAGGTTTTATATCTTTATAAACATTATTTTAAAATTGAACTACTCCGGATTTAAAATTACAAAATTATAACTATTTTTGTTTTCTTTAATACAAAACTTGCGAATTCACTACCTTCGAATTCATCGCGCAGACTCCAATATCATATGTCAATGTATACTTCTCTGCATGACTTTAGTTGCAAACATTTACTTAATAAAATATGTGGGTTGCACCCGTAATTACGTACATTCATACATCGTTTGACTTCTACTATGCACCCTAAGGGCCAGATGCGATGTTTACATTTACATGTCCTATAATCAGTGGTGCTATTTCCTATTAAAAATCAGTATTTAAAAACAAATTCGGATAAATTTTTTCATAAATGAATCAGCTGCAACTCCCGAGCATGAAGATTTTTTTATGTTCGCTCCAAACCAAATGTCAAAATGGTGATGCAAGTTTTAAAGGTTATTTTACCCAATCGATTGCGTTCGGTAACAATTTGTACAAGTACACACATAATAAATAGTTTTAAACCTAATTCAAATATTTAATAGGTATAGAAGAAAAGAAATTAAGGAAATTTGTCAAGACTTAGCTAGTTATTGAAAACTAAACTTGTGATTGGTCTAAAATTATTATACAAAAATGCGGGCTGGAATAATAATTAATCCAATTTACCCGCTATTCTAAAAATTATTACTAAAGAATTATTGTGAGTGATCTTCTAACATTTATGTTATCGAATTTAGTTTTTTTAACAATTTAATCAATAAAGGTAGCCACAAAAGCAAATTTGTTGGTGGCAAAGCAGCGGAAGCAATCAGCTCACATACTATTTCCTTGGACCTGACAATTAACCACAATTTCATTCCACTGAAATGCGGCAGGCATTAGAAAACCACACTGATATTTAAATTTGTTTTTGAGTTAGTTGTATTTATTGCATCCCAAAATTCCCCCATCGCATATGAGCATTGGTCTTACATTGATATAAACTTCAAGTAAAATGTACAGAAGGTGATGGAGACCTACTCATAGCTAGGTACTGTTTACGATTTGCGGCCGCGGTAACCGAGTTAGCAATGCATGCTATCATATGGAGAGTCATGCGATCTAGTCCTGGCCAGACCGATATGCATAAATATAGGAAACCGTTTGTAATGTACCCGAAAGCCCCATTAAACAGTGCTCTGTAAATATACCAGCTGTTGCATTGATGGTGATCCAGTCTAGAAAGATTCTTTGACCTTTTAGCGTCCAACACAAGTCACCTAGTCACGCTGCAAGTTTCAGCATAAGTTTTGCTGAGGACGAAAGTATAGATTTTATTGTAGTTAAAGTGGCTTCTCTTAGCTGATCTGACACACAGTTGCCTGGGATGTCCATTGTCAGCAAACCCAGACCATATCTGTGTTGCATTTAGTCGAGAGCACGCTCCGGAGAGTTCGGAGATATAAATGGCTTAGTCCAAGCATGAACTCATTAAATAAAAATAAAGGAAAAACACAATAACAACAGCAGATAAAACTTTGACGACAATTGTAACTGAAACAAGGTACAAGGTACAACGACAAAGACGACAAATATCAGACTCCGGGTCTCATAACGGAGTCTGATGAACACCCTTCCCCCTTTAAATTATTTGGTGGAGTACCAACCATAGTACACCGGAAGATACAACAGAAAATACAACGGGTGTAAAAGTACCACTCATATGAACCATCAACCTTGAAAGCTGCCATAAGTTCCAAGAAAGACTAAATAAGTTTTATTTCCCATCGGAAGTACTAGGCATAGAAAGGGCCTGTAGAGCTCTAATAAATAACAACGAGAGGATAAAAAAGGCAAATATAATGTACACTCGGATAGCTGGAAGGTGTCCATGTACGTTAGGAACGGTCAGAAGACAGCTTGACTTACAATTTGAACAAATAACACGAAATAAAAGTAAATCTATATGCAACTGTAAGATAACGAGACAGATTTCATCCAAATATGACAAGTATAAAACAAAGGATCTTTTAAATAGGTGTAGAAAAAGTATAAAGAGACTTGCAGTCAAAAAACGGGTCACTTGCCCTTTGGAAGTATGCATAAAAACTTGGTATCCAATATAGCAGCCGTTGCCGTAGCTGCAAATTGGAAGGGAATGGAGAAACACTTATCCATTTTCTCTATAAGTGGCCAGCTCTGTTTCACAAATTCCTCAGAGAATACATGTATTTGATCAAGTACCAAGAGTTGAATGTGTTTAGAAAAAGTTTAACGGATATAAATATCTTTAATGGGAAAACCAAAACAATATGAAGAAGTGCGGAGGTTTTCCATCGAGGGGCACTCCACGAGGAGATGTCATTGTGATGGGTAAATACCAGGATTTGCACTCGTGTGGGACAAGGATGCCCTACTTAATATATAATCAAGTTAGGTAAAGTGGAATCGGTGTGCATAGAAAAAGATAAGGCAACGATTGGAGCACTACTTTTGTGCGGGAGATATGTATCCAGTGTTCTAAAAGGTTCGACGTCGAGAAGCTGCAATCACAGCAGACAGCTAGCAGGTCTTCTATTCGACTAATACACCTGATTTCTGAGCGCACCCATCATCAACTCAATATAAGGGTGTTGTGGAAAGAAATACAAAACTCCCTACGTACCGCCGCTATGAAAACAATTGGTTTTCAGCAGTGTCAGAAAAAGACCTGTTTCAATAAGGAATGTCGAGCTGCAGTGTACTTGTATAGAAAACGGACTGCCCAACTTACAAAGTTGCGATCGACCAAAACATATGCGGGATAGGATAGAAACGCAAGTTGAAGAAGGAAGCGATACATTTTTACAGACATGAAAAGTAAGATGCCGAAATGTGTGAGTATGAAGGAGAACGTTTCAGGATCGGAGCATACTCATGTAGGGACAAAGTAAGTAATCTGATGTCAGAGGTCCAGAACATACTCAGTGTAAGGAGCCTGCTGAAAGACAGTGATAGTGGAACACCCGGAGTTGATGAACCCGAAACTCCAATCGCTAACAATTGTATAAACGTTACTTCATACCACTGTGATAAAGAATAAAAAGGGGCTAGAGGCGGTGAAAAACTGCATGCATCAGCTTTTTTGCAGAATACGGTCGGACAAATGGAACCTTAGTGTTATCTACACAATACAATAAAATGTGACCACACGGTCACGGATCACATGTAAGGTCCTAACCGGTTGGAGCTTATTAGTGTGGCTTTCGGCCTATTAAATACACCATTGACCAGATATTCAACATGTGACAAATCTTGGAAAAGACAATCAGAACTTGGAAGAACCTCTCCGAGCCATTCGATACCAAACAAGGTGTCAGACAGGGTAACTCTTCGTCATGGCATTTGTTCGAGTTGCAGAGCTAAATAAACAAGGTGATACCTTTTACAGGAGACTGCAATTGCTGGCATATGCTAATTACATTGATATCATTGACTTTAGCAACCGCACCGCAAGTTCACATTCGGGGCTCGTCGTATGTCGTAGATAATTTCATCTATGTAGGAACCAGCATTAACACCGATAACAATTTCAGCCTTGAAGTCCAACGTAGAATCACTTTTTCCAGCAGGTGATCATTTGGACCGAGTAGGCAATTGAAAAGTAAAGTCCTCTCTCGGAGAACCAAAACCAAACTCTGTCAGTCGCTCATCGTTCCTGTTCTGTTATATGAGAAGAAGCTTCGGTGGTGCCGACAACCGATGAGTCGGCTTTAGGAGTTTTCGAGAGAAAAGTCCTGCAAAAGAAATCGTGGTCCTTTGCCCGTTGACAACGACGAATAACGCAGAAGGTGGAACGATGAACTGAACGAGTTATACGGCGCCTTTGTCCGAACGAATGAAAGCACTCCAGCTTTAGAAGTGTTCGATGCAGTACACGGTGGTGGAACCTCTGGTGGACAGCAACCTGTGATCACTTGGTATTTCGAACTGCCGTCAAACAGCGAGTAGAAGGAACAAGTGGTGCGGTATCGCCCTTAGAATATGGGGGCTTTCTGGTTCTTTCGATTTTGATGATTTTCAGTAAAATATTTATTTTAATTTACATGAATGTAATACCAAATTTCACGTTCCTATTATTTCAATGATTTTCATTATAAATATAAACTGTAATTACCAAATTACATGCCCTTGGGTGCTTTTTTAACGGATATGTCTAAATCAACTTCGCTCGTCATTCTGATCCGATAGGTATAAATTTTGGTGGTTCTATTTATTCTGCATCTGGTACTCAAATACTTCAAAGTTAAAATCTAAAAGTAATTGAATATTTAACACACAGAACTAATGTTGAATAAGACTGATATAGAGGGGTTGTACTGATCTCTTAACCGCTGTCGATTAACTCTCAATTCATTACCATGTAAATTAATGAGTTGAATATTACAATGTGACAGACAGATAGCTGATGTTAGATCGTAGACTTATGGCAAGTCTGATGAATAGACGTGATGATCTCCGAAACAAGTGTCACTTCTACCATTTCAACTGTCTTGCTTAAAAAAACAATAAACAATAGATACGTGCATGATCGAATAATTTGGTTGTTCAACTAAACAATAATTCTATTTTCAGAATAGAAAAGGTCAATATTATATTAAGGGTCATCTAACTGCCAAAAGGAGCTTAATTAATGTCTACTTTTGAAATATGGTTTCGTTGTGTGCAATCCGCACTAATTGCATAGTGATTGATTGGAATATGTACAAAAAGAGTTCCTAAAGTGTTCCGTAGTGAGTATTCCTTTAAGATCGAGACACTTTGGGCCCCTTTCTTTCCATTTATTTTCTTTGAAATGCATGACCCATTCAGATGTTTGTGTAACGAAATTAAGTTTCATTCCACCAGCTTAATTCTTATGTCTCGATTTTTTTTTATCAAGAAATATTTACTAATATCTCTTTATTTCTCAACCTTTCTTAATCATAATTAACTTAATAGCAGCTGATGAGCAAAACTGTAGCTGTTCAGTGTAAGATGTAAGTGTAACCGCCACCTTCAAGACAGTCCGAGCTGTAGTTTAGGTGTTTTAGTTTCGGTCAGCAGTCTGTTGGATGTACACTGAAGCTTTTGTAAAAAGATAGCATTTTTTCAGCAAGCGGGCCGGGAATTTATCTATTTGAGAGAGTTGTTCCATGACATGTATGCTGGAGAAGTGTTCCCGCCATAAACTTACCTCCTTGGTTCCTGCAGGAGTATAATCAGACCTTAAAAACTTCTGTAAGCATCATTTCATAAAAATTTCGAGAATTACCCCTGTCGGCTAGCTTCTCAAACTCTTCATACTCACGAATTTTATCCTCTTTCTTTTTAAGTGTTCTCAGAAAGCAGGAGTGCAAGCCGCGTAGAGAACTGGCGAGCTGTTTGCTGTGATAGCAGCTTTTCGACGTCGAACCTTGCTTGCATTTTTTTGGGTGGACTTTTCCGCGAGTCGATATAAAGTAATAGGACCGACGCTCATTTAGAATATATCTGTCGTGTATCATAAGATTATCGACTTTGTTGCACAGTTTTCATTCTGGGTACCGTGATGAATTTATGAATTTTCTTGTGTCGGAATCTGGTGCAAAAAACTGTTCTCAATTGCGTGAATTTCTATACAAGTCCCCATTCTCAAACCACAATACCAATTCGTGGCTGTTGTGATCTCAATCTAGAAAATGCATGTTTTTCTCACGACCTATTATACGGCTCGGAGAGCCATTTCTTTATAACTATATATGTATGTACATCAAAATACTCGTATATGACCAATAAATCAACACTTTGCTTATTGTTCTAATAAGAAACATATAAATTACAATAACTAACATAACATAGTCATGCAATATAAATAAAGGGTGTTTTTTACAGAGGTATAGAACTTTAAGTTGGCATTACTTATCAAAATGGCGACCGATTTAACAGCTGTCAAGTGATTTATTCTCAGTTTGGTTTGGCAATTCATCATGAATGGACTCACGCCTGAATAACGCTTGCAAATAGTGCAATTTGATTTCGAAAATAATGGTTCTGTGCGGAAAACGTATCGCGCACTACGTCCATTTTAGCGATGTTTAGCGATGAAGCGCACTTCTGGTTGAATGGCTACGTCAACAAACAAAACTGCCGCATTTGGAGTGAAGGTAATCCTCAAGTGTATGTTGAAACACCGTTACATCCAGAAAAACTGACTGTTTGGTGCGCTTTATGGGCTGGTGGAATTATTGGTCCGTATCATTGGACGTAGTGCGCGATACGTTTTCCGCACAGAACCATTATTTTAGAATAAAATTGCACTTTTTGCAAGCGTTGTTCAGGCGTGAGTCTATTCATGATGAATTGCCAAACCAAACTGAGAATAAATCACTTGACAGCTGTTAAATCGGTCGCCATTTTGAAAAGTAATGCCAACTTAAGGTTCTATACCTCTATAAAAAACACCCTATATTTGTTACTCTCTAAATATTATTTCATGGGGCACGTATAAATTAAGCAATGTTGAGAGTGTGCTTTTTTAAGTCTTGATCAATGAAGCGATTGTGCATTTTGAAGTATTTTTTCCAATGTGAATGGTAATGGATTTTTAAGCGGTAGATTTTCAAAACATGCTAATATGTTTATGTAAAAATTTCATCTATTGATTTGTAAGTTCTAAGATATTGGTCTAAGGTGTTCACGACTCTTAGGGTACCGAGATGTACTTTTATTCACTTGGCTATTGAGAATATCAAATTAATTCATAAAATGTATAGAATTACGACGAAACGACGAAAAGTATTTAGAAACAAGAGTTCTATCGCTATTTTTGTATTTTTCAAATATTAACCAAAAAGTTACTTCTCTTCTCTCATTTTGTTGTAGGAAAAGAAAAAAGAGAATAGTGAGCCATAATGCCAGAAAATAACTTTGATATACTTGAGAAATAATCTAATGATTACACGAGCTTTGTATGTATTTGTATTTATAAATTTACCCTCTAGCAAATTTTAGAAAAACTGAAATTTTCAACGAGAAGAGGTAAGTAAAAGTAAATACCAACTCTTCAGCGAAAGAATTTGATGTTATTATAAACGAGAAAGATACCAGAAAGATACAACAAAACACAAAACCGAAACTATGAGAAAGCAATTTCGCAGTTAATATTTTTTTTTTTTTTTTTTTATATTAGAAATGTTTAAAATTTATGTAGTTTTTTTACGTTTACCTAACACAACCGTCTATTTGGTAAGCGTAAACGTAAGGTTTCAATGCAACAGAAAGCACAAATAAACAACTCCATTCGATGTACTCGTTAGGAAGGGCATTTAAGAAGAGTTACTTGTAATATCTGCTATGACATCGCCGAGTTAAAATTCATTCGTCAATGATACTCAACATTTTAACGGCCGCTTCCAAGGAATAACCATTTGCTGCTGGGATACGTTTAATGTTTACATATTTATGTATGTATAAGATGTACCTACAATAGCAACCATATAAAATATATTCGACCGAGCGAACGCAGAAATAAGTACCAAATACAGCATTCAGCATTCACGGCGCACGAACATCGATATGCGTGCCTCCCGACTGCGCAGAAGGCGAATATCAAATTAGTTCTTATGTCTGCAAGTACAGATATCTAAATTATGAGGGTTGGAATACCGAACAACATGCAACAGCTGAGCTGTATTAAAGAACCAAACTAAATCAACAAACGAAGCTGTGACGGGTTGTATGCTTGCCGGGCGAGACAAAACGCCATCAGTTGAGTAACGAGTGAGTTCGGAGGCAAACGTGTGCACGGATAAATTACAGACATTTTAGTGCTCGATTAGTCAAACCTCTCAATTAAGCGGAATGTAACGTCTATAAAATACATGGAAGTGTCCCGTACAACATACTGAAATATGTGTATAGCATCACGTCATACAAGTGAGGAGAAAATTTTTTCTATTTTCCCCGATCTGACATTCAATTAGAGTAATCGAGTAGCGTTAACGACATAAACTAGTTACTATAGAATTAATTTGGGAGAAATTTAGTTGTACTTAGTGCTATTACGCTATATTTCTCTTGATACAAACTATAATCTCAACAATTTACTTATAATCGGTCATTTAAGTGTATTAGCGAAACTCAAAACAGCACCGGCTTACTTTGGCCTTAGAAACAGCCTGATTCTATTTAGTGTTTTCTTAATTTTCACCTGTTTGCGATGTGATTAATGTATGCCTTTGAATGTTACACTTTTACACGAAAATGTGTGGAATGCATAGAACAGAAATCTGATGCACCCTTTTACGAAAGCCGTAATATGTGTAAATGTATTACATATGGTCATACGTACACACTTTTCTTTATGTGTGTTTGTAAAAGAACAAAGTAAACAAAAATGCGTTAAATACGAAAGATCTTGCAGTCAGTGTTCATTGAGTTCGTTCTTTGCAATAAAACCAAAACATGAAAAAGGTTATATAAATATTCCGGTAATGCAATTTATGAAGCTGCATGGAATATATTATAAGAATTTTGATATAATTGCCAGAATATTACACCTTTAATGAAGCAATACCTAATTATAAGTGATATAAACACTTATTGGCGTATAAATGTATTTGGAAATGTAGCAAAGTCCTATATAAATTTTTAAAGGAGCGAATAAAAGAAAATAGTAGAATTGAATTGAAGTTACGATGGTACAACTATGCGTGTTAATTAAAAGTCATTGGCTATACTTACGATTTTCCTGCATACATTAAAGCTTAAATGCATAGTTTAACAAAACAAAAACTTCCTATTCATATTTTCGTATATCCTATGGAAGAAAAATTCTCCATAAATTATAACAATTTATAAAACAATTGCCGATTTGATTGCATTGAAAATGCACTTGCTGTGGATAATCAGTATTTTAGGAATATCGCTGCTCCACCTACAGCTCATTCATTGCAATGATCTTGAAATGCACGGCATCGAAGGGAATAAAAACGATAATATTGTTGGAAATAAAGGCGTTTTTAATAGCAATTCAGGTTTAAATGGAAATGATCTCGTTTCAATAAATATTAGCAATAGTATGTTGGGAACAATATTTTCTGGAAGTGGGACTGCGATTAGAGCTCAAAGTCCTGAAGCAAATTTTGGAGAAACTGTTAGCGTTGGAGCAGGGTTAGCGGATCATGGAAGCCTTAAAACTGAAGACGGTGAAGTAATTCAAGCAGCAGTACCCAGTCTTGGAAGTAGCCACGATGTAATTAACACTGGCCAACACAGAGGACATAAACAAATGAAAGCTTATGGTCAGCAATATGGACATGCATTAGCTGGGTTGACTAATTTGGGTATTATTATACCTAAAAGCAAAGGATCATATGATGAAGATTTCTCACGCATAGCAGGCATAGGTGGACGCAAAACACATTCAAAGGTCGATGCTGACGTTGATTCTATGGAGACTACAAATAGCGGAAGGCAAAGTACATACGTGTAAGTACTTTTTTTTTAAACAATGGTATCGATATTTATTAAATATTAATTTCAATCAACTAAATTTCAATTTGATACTTTGAGAATTTAAATACAGATTTTTAAACAGTTTGAACTCTTGTTATTATTATGTTATTATAGGTTTAAACTTTAATCTTTTGAAATTTTTACAACGCATATGTAATATGCATTGTGCAAATTATCATACGAAATCACACAGCAGAAAATTTAGCTACATATAGTATGTGTATGTGATGTTTATGTTGTGATCCTTCGATTTGGATTATTTCCAATGTCAATATTTCATATAACATACAATCTGTGAGTACAATACCAAATTTATTTTTCTTAGGTGCTTAATTGCAAGAATTTTGATACATAAATAATTAATTCTGTGGGTCTGTCTGATTTGAATGCTCTTCAATATCAATATTTCATCTGTATTAGATGATCAGAATACTAAATATTATGTTCTTGGATACTTAATTGTGATGAGTATAATGCGAAATAACATATCTGAACAACTATTTGTATGGGACCTACTTGTTATAGTTCTTCGATCCCGCTGATTTTATCATATAATAAATACAATAAAAAATACATCTGAATTCATACTTATGTACCAATATCTCAAAAACTGAGGGACTAGTTTACGTTCCAGACAGATATTGCAAGATCAACTCGTGTAGGTGTATATTTTAATTCTGACTACATAGTTAATTGTCCAAAGTACCAAAGAAATCAACATATCATCACGTGTGTAATGTACAAAACGTTTTGAAGGGAAAGCCAAACTCCTTCATATTATTAAAGGATTCAGTATTCGAATAGGTTGAAATACTATTAAAGGTAAGTATAGTGCTACCAGAAGTAATGACGATGATGATAGTTATCAAATACATATGTTTAAATAGTTAAGATCTATACTTAATATTTTAAAGAGAAAATGCTAAATATAAATAATGCTCTTAGGTAGCCTTTTATCTAGATTAACAACAAAGTACTCTTCTTATCAGAAAGTATACCAGGGACCGATTTTTTGGAAAATTGTTATTTGTAATTTGAATATTTTAAACGGAAAAATATAATGATTCAAAATCATGCAACGCTTACCTTGTTGTTCATGTAAAAAACGAACTAATTGGGAATGAAACTATAATACAGTTTCACGCAATTTGAGCAGATATAATGACGATGCTAACGAACTTTACTTAACCAAAGATGAAATTTATTGGCAGTCGCGATTTCACCCTGGATTACAAGGATATCGACGGAATCTAAGTTGTCTTTCAAAAGGCCGTGAGAGAAAAAGCCATATTAACAGGACATATTCAATACGACATCATGATATTATGTGCAAAGTCGTAGATCAGAATCCTGGTCAATATCCAAAATATGGACAATTAAAAAATCTCTGTATTTTGTTGTTGTTTACTTTTGAACAACATTTTCCTTTATTAAAAGTTTATTTAAATCAAGTATATATTGGCCTTTTTATTTATATATATATATATACATTTGTATTACATCCAAAGTATTTTGCCCTTTTTCAGGTAGCTTCATAATGCCCTCAGATTAGAACTTCTACGGTTAATCGGCGAAGAACTTGACCAAATAATTTTCAATGGATCTTCGGTCGGTCTTCAATTTTGGCGTGGTCATAAAAGGTGTATGTGGTCTGGCGTTGTCATGATGAAACAGAAAAGCTTTCCTGATTCCAGATGCTTTTTTTGTAAATTGGTGAATCGTTACTAAGTAGAGCTTTTCAGGTAGCTTCATAACGCCCTCAGTTTAGAACTTCTACGGTTTATCGGCGTAGAACTTGACCAAATAACTTTCAATGGATTTTCGGTCGGACAATTTTTAACCATCAAGAGAGTTTTGTCAATTTTGCCGTGGTCATGAAAGGTGTATGTGGTCTGGCATTGTCATGATTAAACACAAAAGCTTTTCTGATTCTAGATGCTTTTTTTTTGAAATTGGTGAATCGTTACTAAGTAGAGCTCAGATTTGAAAGTTCCGCCAGATTGTAGCAGCTCATAATGAATAATTCCCTTACATAAGAAGATTTTGCTGTTAATTCAGGGTTTGAAATCGTTTGTAGAGGGTCGCTGGTCTTTCATCCAGATTTTGTTTCCGTTTTATATTCCCTTATTCAGCACATTTTCCATCAGCCGTGATAAGTTACTTCAGATAATCAGGTAATCCAATAATTAAAAGTTTTTGCGTTAATTCATGTTAAATGATTCCAAACTGTCAAGCTATCTCTGGACAGCTTGTATGATGAACTTGCCCTACCAGTTGCAGAGTTTCTTTGACTTTTTAGCGACTTGAGGATCTGAACGAGACGCATCTTTAAAATCAAAATATCTGAAGCGGATTCTAGTAATCCCCCCCAGGACCTGCATTCATTTACAGCATTCTTATCGTAAACTAAACGTGACGTTTTTACAGCCTTTTACCTTTTTATACCTTTCATGTACATGAAATGGTATATTAACTTTGATCCGAAGTATGTAAGTACTAGAAGGAGAAAAGATAGACCCGCTGAAATATATACCGATCGTATCAGATCGACGAACTGATTAATTTAGCCGTATCCGTCTATCTGTTTGAAAGCAAACTAGTCCCTTAATTTTTGTGACATTTCAACCGAACTTAGTAGGAAGATGCACCTATTCGTTTAAACTATTATTTGTCGGAACCGGCCAGATCGGACCGCTATGGCATGTATACGAAATATTTTTCAGACTTCAAATTTTTAGTCATAAATCCGTGAAAAAGTACCTAAGAATGTGATATTTTGTACACTGCACATACATATGTGAGGTTTTGCTCAAAACTCAGTCAAAAAAGCATTTAGGAGCAACCGATTTGTTCGGATATGAGGTTTTGGGTAAAAAATCCGAATTGAATATTTGTGGCGAAAATCATCGAAATCGGACTACTACCGCCACAAAAGTGCCTGGAAGTATGAATTTCGGTATTAAGCACACATATTATGAATTGTTTAGTGGTAGTGAAAATCATCGAAATCGGAGTATTATTTCATATAGCACCCATACAACCAATTTGTTCAGATATGAGGTTTTGGGTAAAAAATTCGTCGAAAAGCATTTAAGAATTTGAAATTTGGTATTCTACAGACGTAAATTCAAGTTGAAATTGATACTGAAAATTATCAAAATCGAATATTGCAATTTGCAATAAATTTGATATGAAGACAGCCGTTCCTTCTTGTTTCATAATAAAACAGCAGCAAATAACGTATCCTTTGGGAAATTTCAAACCAAAATAATGTTTAACACGAATTACAATTTTCTCAACTGTCTTCTAGAAAAATATTGCTAGAAATATCAGCTTTTAAACACATAATGACACAATCGCATTAATGTTGCCCAAGATAAGAGTAGCAAGACCATATAATTACTGACATTTTTTTATACCTTTCATATATATGAAATGGTATATTAACTTCAGTCCGAAGATGTAAGTATCGAAAGGAAAAGAAAAAAACTCACCAAAATTTATACCAACCGACGAGCTAAATTGATTTAGCAATATCTGTCTCTCCGTCGGTCCGTCCGTCTGTTGGAATGCAAACTACTCTCTCAGTTTTTGCGATATTTCACCAAAACTTAGTATGCGAGTGTATTTTTGTAATGTTTTGATCAGTTATCGGAACCGGCCGAATCGGTCGACTACATCATATAGCTCCCTTACAACCGATTTCAGATATGCGATTTTGAGTTATAAATACTTCAATAAAGAATCTAATGACCTAAATATAATAGTGTGAAATTTCGTATGTTACTCACTTTAAATAATTATTGACATTGACAATCGTAAAAATCGAATTTTGTATTTCGCAAATAATTTGGCATGTTCATGTAAGGAATAAAGACTTCGGCATGGTCGAATGCAGCACTTATTTCTTGTTAATTATCCAAATAGAAACATCAAACCACGCAGCATAAAATAAGAAACTCCTCAAAAAAGTGCAAATATATGCATATATTTATATTATTTTAAATGATCAGACTCAAATGTAATTTACACCTTAAAATCCAGTAACTGTTATATAACTGGCTGACTAATTTTACTGAATTCTGTTCGCAACAAAACTTACTAAATTTCACTCTTTGGGAAAGTAACTATCTACTATCTACTGTATGAGAACTCATTGCAATGTGATCAGTGGAATAAGGAAATAAAAGCTCATGAGAAAGAGAAGAAATAGTAATATCTGAAAGAATTAAAAAGCACAAAATAATATTGGTTTCTTATTTAACTTTAATATCTAAGCTCTTAAGCCAAGGGAAATATACGAAAAGTAAGTAATTTTGAGTCGGCGCCAAACAACGTCACATGAAGTTAAATCACTTAAATTAAATTAAATTTAAAGAAATAACCAAATTAAATTAACAAAGCAACGCAAAATCTCCAGCGTTAAAAATGAACATTTCTTGGTACATTGACATAGTTCAGCGAATAATGAAGCAGCGGCTACGCTGACTAAGTCATGTTTTCTGAATGAATGAGTTGGAAATGTTGAATGTAGTACACGACGATTCAAGCAGAAGAAGAGGAAGACCTACTCTTTTTCACTACTTTGAAAAGATCAACTGGAGTTGGACCTGGCTACACTTTGTAATTCCAATTGACGCCAAATGGCGAAATGAAAAACGAATGGCGTGCTTTTGTTAACTTATCTATAATTGCGTAAACAGTGTCTACACTAGATCAGAAGTGTATTCTTCAGCAACAATTCGTGTGTAAACTTGAATTTGGCTTCGACTTTCAGTTGTGAAGGTAATCGAAGTTAACAATGAAACTTATTTTGAGATATCTACCAATATTTACAGATTATATAATGTAGTTATCATCTGTGATAATTTTAGGTAATTTTGAACAAAATAAAGCTGATAACCGTGTCTTTTTGTGTCTAACTTGCTTTGCGTTATGATTATCGTCTTCACTGGTGAGCAAACCTCAGAGCCGCAAAATGTGTTTTCGGCCAACCTACTGTTAAATATCTTGGTTACTTAGTCACTTCAAACGGAATATTGCCACCCTTAGAAAAAGTTCAAGCTATTAAGGCTTTGTATACCCACAATAATAAAGTATCTTCGACGTTTCATCGTCATGGTAAATTTTTATCGAAGGTTTATACAAAAAGCGTACTCAGAGTATTATTCAAGCGCTAATACCAGGCAACATTAAAAACGACAAACGACACACATCTACAAGTAAAAGTACCACTTACGCTATCTGTCGACGCATCGGATAGTTGCATCGGGATCACCAAATACAAGACGACGAAGCAAAACTCTTAGGATTTTTTTCACTAAAGTTAATAGAATCATGACGTAACTGGAGTACTTATTTTAGAGAACTTTTCGCCATTTATAAAAACGTTAAATACTTCGCTGATCAAATTCAGGGCACATGTTGTGCTATTTACATCGACATAAGCCGATTAAATACGCTTTTAAACAAAATCTGATAAAGTAGATCCAAGACATCTTCATTATGTGCAAGTATCACATCATTGCCTCAGAGTAGCAAAGCGACACTGAACTAAAGTCCATCATTGGGGGTGAAAATAATTCTAATATAACACTGATTAAAATATCTGTAATTAACTCAAGTCAATAAATTTATTGTCATGTTATAAACAACAAATGCAAACCATATACTCCGAAGTCTTGCCGCAAAGACGCTTTCAATGCAGATTTGTCTGGCTAGACATACACCATGATGTTGCAAAATGATCAAGAGAGTTCATTCCTTGACAAAAATTTAAAATTCATGGCATATCACGTGAAATCTGATGGATTGGTGGAACGAGCATCGTACACTTAAAGAAGCGTCATGAATTCAAACCGGCCAACAACAACATCGCATCATACAAAGTCAACACCATTCGTACAAAAAGAATACATACATGCAAACAGGTATTCGTAAGAAACGACGAAGTTGGACCATTTCTGCAACATCCATACGATGGCCCTTTTCCGGTATTAAAACGGCATCCCAAATATTACACACTGGACTTCGGCAAAAAAATCAAAAATATATCAATAGACAGGTTAAAAGTAGGATTCTCCGACGACAACCGTATTCACGAGATTGCAGATTTTCCCGCTGAGACGAGCAGCCCTCAAACGAAAACCACAATACGTTACGGAAGAAAAGTTACATTTCCCAATCGTCTGTGTTTATAAATCGCACACACAGACTGGAAGAGGCTGGTTGTGGCGGTCAAGTTCGTTAACACAACTAACAGCGAATCTAACGACTAGGCAGAACTAAAATATAATTGTTGTGAAGGTAAACAAAGTTAACAGTGAAACTTATTTTGAGTTACCTACCAGTATTTACAGATTATATATAATATAATTATCACCTGCGATAATTTTAGGCAATTTTGAACAGAGCAAAGACTGATAACCGTGTCTTTTTGTGTCTAACTGGGCTTTGCGTTAAGATCGTCTTCGTCTTCGTTTGTGAGCATACTTCGGAGCGTATAAGCGAGTTAGAAGACAACGTATACTAAATGATGTTTGAAGTGACCCCGACAACCTTCAATTTATAGGGAAAAGGTTTTCGACTTAAGTTCTAGGTACAGTGATATATCCGTAAACACAAAACCTTAATACAATCACATATTTGTCATCGTATGCCCCTCTTGCTTTATTAAAAATTTAAGTTCTAATTGAAAAATCCTCAGCCATCTTCCACTCGAATTGTGTCCAGTTCGATTTTAATTTGTAAATGAATCAATTGAATTTAGCATCGAGAAAAAATATATTTAATCAGAAAAGAAAATCGAAAAGCTGTTTCCGATTTAAATAATTTTTATACGAGTACGAGTAAGACATTATTTGTTCATCATATTTTACAAGTCACGATGGTGCATGGTAAAATTTGTAATGCATACTTCATCCTTCATATACTGCAATTTGAAGCAAATCGAAAATAAGATTTTTTCAAATAGATTGGTCCACTTCTCGGAAAATCATTTTTCATCGGATGCCTACTGCCAATACACAGAACACACCCTCCAAGTTTCAGGGCTCTACGTGGTTTAAAATTTGCGTTGAGATCCGTCAGTCATTCAGGACAAAGCCTTTTATATACATATATGGATTTCCTTCTGCAATAAGCAATCGGACTACTTTACTTATTTAATATGAGATGGGAGTTTCGGACTGGGCTTAGCTGCTTTATTACTTAAAAAAATTACAATGAAATCTTAATTGGAAGTAGTTTTGGCCGGCCATACAAGCTAGAATATTGTGCATTGTGTTGATGAACCCAAACAAATAATGCCAAATACACGATCGCATTTTGATATTACCATATTTTGAAATATGTAAAGAAAAAACAGCGTATTTTTTGCATTGGCTCTCTTTTATACATTGCACGGATATTAATTACGGGTCACGGACACGTGCATGAGTACTCCTATTGATACTCGTGAACTGAGAGCTCTGATAACCTGTTTTCGAATTTTTTTCGTGAAAAAGCAACACAACTTTCGTAAATTTTCCCCGTCTATTCTCTTTAAGGATCATATATTGAAGCGTAGTTATAGAAACACCTTTATCTTTTTACTCGATCAACAAAATTCCTTCAGAGTCCCAAAAACCCGTTTCCATAAGTTTCCCAGCTGACTGCGACACCCTAAACTTTTTTGAGACGTTATGCCCTTTTTATGAAACTGTAAGGGGTCTTGTTTCGTCTCAGATTCATAAGTTTCGCCTCCAGTAACAATCCGACTCAATATACCATCCTTTTCTTCATTACAGAGATCTAAAATGCTCGTGAACACTCTAAGCGCTCTTGTTTTATTTGGTTGACGATAGCTCGAAGTTTAATTTACTAAGGACAATGAACCTTATTCATACTAATTATAAGTCAATGAACACGTTACGATCCTAGTGAGGCTAATCACCCCCCTATAACCCTATCATTCTGTGAACATAAAAGCTCCCTCGTATATCAAGAACCGGTGACAATACAATAATTTAATAAATTTATCTCATTATTCTTATCGGGATCACCAGCATTAATAAATTTCTTTGGGTATCCCTCTGCGTGAGAGTGAAATAGAGAGAGCTTTCTTTTTAGTTGTTTTTAAACTGACAATTATTAGAGAAAAACTGATTAAGCGAGTTTTGATTTTGATAAGATATTTAAAAGTAATTTGTGAAATTCGAAAACCCAATAGCTCTCAAATTTAGTTTTAATGTTTTGTCTTATACGTTTGTCTGTATACAGAAAGTTATTTATATGCTCTTGCAGATGAAAAGAAAGAACATTTTTTATGATGCCTACGCGGTTTATGTTATTATTATTGTAACATCTTCATGTAACTTCGGGGGCTTGTATCTTCTATTTTGAATCTTTTCGCTCCTAGTATGATATTCGTTCGAAAATGTGCCCTAGCATGAGTCTTTGTTCATTCAATTCACAGGTGTAGTTAATGTGTATTTACATTTCTTTTATTCTAAGAAGAATCTCTTTGATCTCTACAATTTGTTGCATCAATTGCACCGACATACATTAAGTAAAAAAATCTATATACGTAAAAAATCTATGTATGTAAAAGTATTTATGTATATTATAGTTATTTGTATTCTTTTCCCCAAATATAGTATACGAAAGCTAGCATTCGTATGCCTCCTAAAAATACCTTGCTGCATACAACCTCAATTTTTATATTCTACACAAACTACATAAACAGATAAAAAAGGCAAAAAATAAAAACACATGTACACTATTGATTCCCTCTAGCAAATTTTGGGAGGCCTGCAATTTTGGAATTGCAGTGGTAATGCAGTTCAATTTCAAGGAAGACACGGACATAAAATATTATTAATTACTTATGATATTTCTAATAGAATAGAAAACTTTCAGATTAAACGATGGAAGCATTTATAGAGTTAAAAAAACTAGTTTGTCTACTTCACAAAATTGGATTTAATTCTTGATAAATATTCTTAAAAATATTCATAATAGTTCAAATTAATATGGGAGAACTTATCAAGTTGCACAGAAGAATGTGTTATCTTAGTTGCGGTGCGAAACTTGTTACGAGTACATACCAAGTTATATGGAATCATAAATTCTTCTTCAAATAAATTGTTACGAGTACATACCAACTTGTATGGAATCATAAATTCTTCTTCCAAAGGATTGGTCTTCCTCTCGCAAAGGGAAAGCGTTTATACTTGTTAAGCAAGGCAAACGTACCAAATTTAAGTCAAATCTAACCATAAATCATAAATAACCATTTTCGAAAAGTTTTTGAGTTTATTGCGAACGGAGAGACATACACAGTTGTGGAAATTGTTCTAAAATATATACTGAATCAGTCTTTATTTACGTGTTATTCCCTGTGTTCCTCAATAGAATATGTTCAATAATACAAAATCATTAGACAACTTTTTTAATTATGTAATGAAATTCCTAACGATATTCGATGTCGTGAATCAGTATGATCGATCTGAATGATCGATCTTTTAAATTAATTTCATAAGAAATATTTCTGAATTACAGTTTACAAGACTACTTAACCTGCCTTTCTTTATATACAAACATAGTTCCCAGAAATTTTAAAAATTCTTCAAGTATATTGTACTGATAAGTCCATTTAGCATTGATCTTCACATAGTAAAATTAACGATGGTAGTTCAAAATTTTATTATATTATTACTTCTGTCAAATTACGGTACTATAAATGCAAACAAACAAATGTCATTTCCAGTATGTTTCTAAAACTTTGATTATAATTCTTTATGATATTTAACCATCTTCTCTTTAACACGTGTGTATATTTCAAACGGGTATACAGCCTAATGGAATGGCTAAATAATATTTCATCTCGAAAGTTTTTCCACCGCAACAAGAACTTCATTGATAACATTGACCACTCTATATGATCTAAGTGCCACTCGCCGGAAAAAATACCATAATGAGACATATAAACGATTTTTTGAATAGATCGGTCCTAGTATAGTTCCCGAGAAAAATTATTCCGCATGTTAATCTAAGCAAATGGCTATCTGTTTATGAAATAAGTTCCATGTTCCAAGGCCCCTTTCCAGAAGGAAAGGTTTATATAGAACCAAAATGACGTTCTTTGAGTATAAACTTCAATAAAATCGAACACTAAATATTATATTTTCAGAATATCGGTCCTTGTTCCACCTTCGGACGAAAGTGCACTGGATATCTAAGTAAAAATATATGTTCCTGTTTAATAAATTTCAAGTAAATCGAACCATGAATTATATCTTTCGGATATATCGGTCCCGGAACACTTCCCAGAAAAACGATCAAATTTGTGAACCTAAACAAAAGGCTGACTAAATACCAAATGAAAAGAATCGCACTATAAAAAAAAATTTAACAAATTTGTTTCGGGTCCACCTCCCGAATAAAAGTATTCCATTAAGATAATAAGCTACTTCTGTACAAAATCTCAAGCCAAGCGGGTGATTATTTTCGGAGTTTTTCCCGGACAACTGCGTGGCGCATAGTTGATAGGTAGGTGTTGGAAAACTTTCTTTTGTGAGATATTGAACAGAGACCGATCTATTCAAAAAAAAATCTTTTATGGTGCGGTTTGCTTGAAATTAAGTACATAGGTTGGTTTTTGCCTAGATGAACATAAAAAATACTTATTTTCGGGAAATGGACAATGGTCTATCCAAAAAATCTTATCTATGACACGATTTGCTTGAAATTTGGTTCGTAAGCTTATTACCTGTATCAAGAAATATGATTTGTTTTTCCGTGATTAAAGTTTTATTTATAATTTTGCAGAACTGGGCATACATCTCCGCGGTGGAGATTTTTATTTCTGCTCTGTTGCCCGTTCAAAACAGGAACTAAAAAAGACTGAAGTTCCAGGAATTCATAATAATTATTTTGACCACACATAGCTCAAGAATTGAATTTTTGATTTGTTTGGATATGCCAGAATACCGCCACACAAATTTCTTCAAGCTATGCAGTGGTGCAAGCTTAGTCATACAAATTACCGGAAATGTATATGAAACAGCAATCATACTGGATAGTTTAAAGAGGAAGCAGTCCCGTTGCCTCTAGTACCTACAGAATCTATACCTTAGAATCTACAATACCTTTTAAACTTCTGCAATTTTAGACACGTTTTCCTTTCGCAATGGCAGCCAAAGTCACAAGAGCTTAGCCTTGGAGTATCTATGATTTTCGCGTGCAAATTGTGCTCTCGGTTTGGAAAACCACTGAATCTATTTGTTTCAACGTAAGACAAATGAACGAGTAATATTGTTCATGGAAATTATTAATTACTAAAATACTAATTATGCAAAACATATGTAATACGTTTTCAAATATAATATTTATTATCAATTATCTATCAAAAAAAAATTAAAATTTAATTTCTTTGCCAATCATCTCTTTCACAATACCAATTATCTATTCATTATGTATGTATGTGTATTATTTTCGTGTTAGGTTGCTGCCGCTATGAACCTCGAAACAAAGCATTCAATTCACTTGAAATTGGAACAGTGACCAATCTGTTCGAAAAGATTGGAGATTTTTTAATTAAATTTGGTTCGCAGCTATCTCATACTTAGAATAACATATTATATAACTATTTTTTTTATTGTGGACAAGGTTCGGACTATTCGATAAAAATTCTGGAACATGGTACCACCTTTTACTTGCAAATCTTGTTTTAAGCCAATTATCATCTTGATCAGAACCTTCCTTTTGTTGTGATATAATTTCGGGATTACGAGTACTATGTTGACCCTGATTTCAATATAGTTTCTAAATATACAATAATTTTTTCATGGTTGCATAACTACATATCTTTCAAGATTATTTGATGCTGCTGAAAATAATCGTGCTGTTATTAAATTTCATATGACATAAGTGTGCAGTACAGTAAGATCTAAAAATTAATTGAATTAAATGATTAATTATAAAATATAAACCAAATTAAAATATTCTAAGTAACGCAGCCTCCTCAGAAACAGCTTACGATTATGTTGAGATATTCTTCCGAACGTATCCAAAAAAAGAAAACATTTATTCAAGTATAAACGTAGAAGGTATTTAATACATATATTATTAAAATAATAAGACAGATACAAATATTAGTATATTTTATACAAACACGTTTTTTTTATATTCGTACCCAATATTCGAGCAAATAACTGTGATATGAAGCATTCAAGATTTTAGTCATCAGCTACGGCATTAGAATGTAATTTCGTCATGAAACTAAGGGATGATGGTTGCATTAACCTTCGCCATTTGCCAGTATCGTATTGTTTCTGTTGATACGCCCTCCGTCGTTATATTACAACATTTTACGACGGCTCATAAAATTTTCGCTATGGGATTTGGCTTTTTAAACTTGATGTTTTTGGGGGATGCGCAGGGCTTTTAATGAAATACTTTACAACATTTTTATAATGACTCCGTTTTCATATATGTATAGCATGAAAATGCATTCAGCATTATAAGAGCAGTGACTTTCGAAAACAATGGGATGTGGATGGTAATAAACACGCGCCAACGTGGTATTTCGTTGCTCACCCATGTTTGTGGTATTCGTTTCGCTCGTTTCATTGCCATTGAATTATGACAAACTCTTGCACAATTCTAATATATTCACTGCTGGAGGCTACTACTTGCTGCACTTCACACAATGATTTTGCTGTACTTTTATTATTATTACAAATGTATATCCAATTAACTAAGTCTTGGGGTCGTATTATTTTTGTTCATAAAACTTGTTTTGTATTGTCATTAAGGAAGTGTGGGCAATAGAAACAAAATGTGTTGAACGAAACCAAGAGCAGTCAGTATTAAACAAAAATGGGGATGTATTTAATATTATACATTTTCAGATGTAGTAAAATTTTTTTGGACAGCCGCGGAATTTTCATTAAGTACAATAATATGTAGGCCCCTTATTCCATAATTTCTTTTTATGTACATATTACATAGATATATAATATATACTTATATACATCATACAATCCTGTCAAGTGGGTAGTAACTGGGAGGTTATATATTCGATATCCGGTCAGCGCAGCTCTAAAAAAATTATAGGCAATACCAAAACCTCCGCCTGTTATATGTGTGATAATATTTTTTTAATGGAATTATACTGACAATTATTAGCTTAAAGAGAACCATGCCCAATCCTTCTATATATTTCCGTAAAGGTTCGGAGATAATCAATCTCTACATAAAACATTTTAGCGAACTTATATAAAGGATATACAATTTTCTTGCTTGGCTTGAATATTGTCTTAATGTGAGATTTGATGTGTAAAAACGAAATATTGTTTCTCTTTTAAGTTTAAGGAAAAGTTTAATTGAAAATTTTATTACCATAGAAGAAAAGAGAATAAGTGAGTTGATTAGTTCCGTAGGAAAAACTATTTCGATATCTAAAAAAGTATTATATGGAAAGTTGCATAACGCACACTTTGCAATATTCATACACACATACATATGTCGGCATCTACTCGTTTTGGACTAAGCTCTTCCATATTTTTCTATCAATCATGTCTTAATAGTAAGTTATTATTATAATGATATTGTAATAGTTTATTATATTTACAGAGAACATTTCATTTCTGAACATACCATAATGGCAGTATTCACATCACAAGGACAAGTTGGTGGCCCCTGTTTATATATGCCTGCCACCCGGCGTCAAAATCATCAATGTCGCAAGGAGTTTGGACTTCCCAATGCTATATATGAAACTCGTCGATTAGCAACTTCCCACTGTGAAAGCCAATTCAGATACGATCGGTGGAATTGTTCTATTGAAACCCGAGGCAAACGTAACATTTTTAAAAAGCTTTACAAAGAAACTGCATTCGTACATGCTCTTACAGCAGCAGCCTTGACGCACACAATCGCTCGATCATGTGCTGAAGGACGAATGACTAAGTGTATTTGCGGCCCAAGAAAACAAAATAAGATCGGTCAAGATTTTCAATGGGGAGGATGCAATGATAATTTAAAGCATGGAAAAAGAGTGACAAGAAGCTTTCTTAATTTGAAAAGCAGTATTGATGACGAAGTTTCTGAAATTTTACGCCATGACTCAGAGGCAAGTAGATAAAAATATGAACATTATGTTAAGTCTAGAGAAATTCATTTAGTAGATTCGCCCTGAATCAACATCTTCCTCACGTAGCCAATTATTTATTAACTGTCCCTAATGAAAATTTTCAATAACTCAAAATATGAAAAAATTGATCAAGTACTTAGAAGCATTTATTTTGGAACTAACAATTATTCAACACGTCTGGCGACATCATAAAAGTAATTATACTTTTCTCATATCGTTAGACAAAAACTTATAAATATTTACAGTGGCAAATCTTTTTAAATGATTTGAATAAAAATTCAAATGTGTTACTTACTGTGATGTAAAATGGAAAAAATTTATAATGGAAGAAAAATGTGTTTCTAAAAATTATCCTTCTTAACTTATTTACGTCTAATTAAAAATAATTAGTTAAAATTTCAGTAACATGCGATATGAGAGCTACTTATGCGAGCAGTTGCTTTAGGCACGTGCACGAGCTTTCTGCCATTTGCTATTCATGCACTTATGTTATGCCGTATACAACCATGCCACATATTCTCCGATTTGGTGGAAATTTTACAAATGGTTTGATTTCATGTTAAAAGAGTCAGACTGACTTCAGTTATTAAAAAAAAAATTCTCTGAAATGATGGGTGTTAAAAAAGGAAGCATGTTCCAAATAAATTTTTCTTAAGATGGGTATTTAATCAATTACCGATTTTTTACCGCACAGGAAAAGTTCAGCTTTAATAAACTTTAAAAAGTTTTCGTACAAAGTAATTTGTTGAGAGACTTTGTTTTATCCCAATCAAATTAAACAGAAAAAAGTGGGACTGAAGATACAATATTTTGCGCCCAGATGATAGCTGGTAGGATAGTTCAAAACACTGTCACAAATAAAATCTAAAAAGTCCTCATCGAACCGACACCTGGGAAAAAATTTACGCGGGGTGATAGATCACAAAAACTGTTTTTCTCGATTTTCAGTAAAATGGTAAGTTTTATCATAATTATAAAATAAAAATTGTATATTAGATTATTATCTATAAAAAACGTGTGTAACGAATCAACGCACAGCCTATACCTTTAATCGTATTGACCTGAAACTTGGAGGGTTTGTTATATATTACAGAACGTAAGCAGCCTGTAAAGAACGATTTTCTATCAATCTACCACTAAAGCATGTTGTTATCAAACGCCGTTCAGCGATGGACTTCAAAACTATGAGCCGATTTTGATCGAATTTCATATTTGCCAGAGATTTGATACAACTTAAAATAATATATAAAATAATACCGTTTTTCCGGAAATTGAACCAGGAGAGTTCAATACAAATTGTTTTAATTTTCGGAAAATCCTTTTTTTATCGGATGTAAATATCATACGCAGAACACACCCTCAAATTTTTAAATATCTACGATAAACAACTTAGGCTGAGCGTTGATTCGTCAGCCGTTCCGAAAGAAGAATTGCATACATATAGAATACAACTGTAACTTTTTGTATCGCTATATCTCATAAGCGATGCTTCTTATGAATGAAAGTATTTATAAATTTTTTGTAGATAATGATTTAATCTAAAATTTGTATCTAGCTGAATTTGTGATAAAACTTATCATTTTGATCAAAATCGCAAAAACACAGTTTGGGCCTGTATAACTTTTTGTAAAGGTGTCGGATCGATGAGAACATTTTAGATTTCAATTATGACAGTATTTTGAGCAATCCTGAAAACTTTCAGTTGTGTGCGAATTTTTGTTACTGCAGATGTCTAAATTGACCTTACTAGTTTTCTCAAATCCAAATATACCTTTCCTTATCTTCATTGCCAAACTACATACATAACGAAAATTTAAACCAATTATTTTTTCAGAAATGAAGTCTCGAAAAGTCAAATATAAATAAATATATCTTTCCTTATCTTCATTGCCAAACTACATACATAACGAAAATTTAAAACAATTATTTTTTCCGAAATGAAGTCTCGAAAAGTCAAATAGTTATGGAGAATTTAAATATAATTTATACTGTTTGCAAGGTATTTATTGTTCTTATGTAATTGTTATAAATTTTTACAGAATTTTTATTGTAAAAATATAAAATGAAAGTTATTATAAATATTCCACATTAAAACATACTATCTAAATTGGAGATTCTGCTAATCGCCATTTTCGGAGACTCGTGCTGTTCAGTACAAAAAATTTTGTGGGGATCGGCAAAAATAATAATAACCATTATAAGTTGCATAGAAAATCCACTAGAGAATTATGATTTTATGCAACAACTTTTGGGGTCCCTTGATCCCTGTAACCAAAATATTTGATTGACATTAACAAGTTTCCAATTCAAAGTTGTAGGGTCACAGCAAATGCCATAAAAATTGCTAAACTGAAACGAAATCCATAAAATTAATTTTTTATATTTACCCTAGTGTAATTATTTGCATCGTACGCGAGTCGTACCTTTAAAGCTCTCACTAATATCTCACGCAAAACAATGATCTGCACATCTTGAATGTCCGACCATATGGCACCAAACACCTATTTTCGTTAATTTCCCTTAGAACTAAGTTATAAAGAGAAATTTATTTCTAAATTGCATAATGTTATTCTAATTAACATAATTAAAATTTAGTGAGCACACTCAGTTGCCACATCAATGGGCCCAACGATGGACAATGCTGGATAACTATGTGAGTACTTTGCATTGCATTTTCCCTCGCTATGATTAATAATTTGGCAATTTAATTCAAATTAAACAACAAATTCAATATGTATATGGGCTTTCCATTAGTTTTTTAAAAAATTAAAAAGCTGAGAATATTTTTAATTTTTGGAAGAGTCGATTTTTTTACTCATTTTCAATAAATTGTATGCCATCTTCTATATAATTAGAGACTAAACTTATAACATAAAATTGTTTTGATTAAATTTTCCCTATGTGGTTAAATATTACCTATGTATCGTTTTCAAAATTCAGGGTCGACCAGAAGCCAATGTAGTTCGTAAATGTATAATTTAATTGTATTGTATAACAGCCATAATAAGGACAAGCCTGTTTCGTGCATGTATTAACACAATATTTGCATTGTAAGCGATAATAGTAACAAATTATTATTATAATAGTGTTATCTCTGTATGCATCTTATTTGCACCTTGAACTCTCCTAAGACGTATGAAATTTTTACACAGTAGCATTAATTATAGTGATTGAAATTTAGTGCGCAGACGCAGTTACCTCCTCGATGGGCCCAACGATGGAAAATGCTAAGCAATTATGTAAGTACTTTATTATTAGAATCTTGCAAAAAGTAAACGTAATGAAATTTACTGCGTGTTGTAAAGTGGTACTCGTTCTTTTGACCAACTGCGTTTTTTTATATATAAACTTTTGGACAAAAGCAATGATCTTTAATTGTTTCAATTACACAAAATAACACCAAATATTTTTGCTATTAAATAATTGTCATTAATTAGTTTTTCGAGCTATATCAGACCATTTTTTTTTTTTTTTTTGGGGAAAAGCGAAAAAATTACAACAACAGTCTGAGCGGTAGAATTTATGCTGTTTCGGAAACCACCACCCCATCAGACTTCTTTCCAGACACCCTCGCTCGAATCGGATCTGAACTTGAGATATCCACAGCCGAACCAATGGCTAAATCATTAGGATACGTGTGGGCCGGCTTAACTTATTATTATTTTTCATTTTTCCCTCTACATATTCACGATCAAGTGCTTAGAATTTCTGTATCTGTAAACTTGTCGCAATGTGGTTGTTTTTGTGAAACTCTACTCTATTCTAAGGCAACGCCTTTTTTATTGTTAGAGAAAATTTCGTTCGTTCGGCAGGCTCTTCCGCAATTCCTAGATGCTTTTTCAGGTCACAGGTCAATAACATTAATTAGTTTTTCGATCTGCATATATCATACCATTTTTGTATTTGGGAAAATTTCCTAGAAAGTGGATTCATAAAGCATTTTGAGATTTTTAACTTCTCAAATTTATATTATTAAAGTAGAAAAAAGATATAAAATCTACAATGATTTTTTTAACTGAACGAACGAGATTTCCATACTCCTTTTAATAAATAAAACACGAAAAATGTGCTGTCATCGGCGTGGTCGACGTCTTTATACTCATTTATATGTATTTCCATTAATTTTTTATAATTCAAATTAACTAATTTAATATAACTTTGTAACGATTATCCTCAAATGTCTATCTATATGGGGCGTCATCTTTCGCATAGACTAAGGTGAAGGCAACCTTCATACCATGTCAGCAGAACAAGAAATATAAATCCAATAAGCCTTTCATCTTTCCTATTAAAACTTTTGGAGGAAATACTCGACATTTATATATGTAATCAAGTATGCAAGTATGGGGTGGCACCAAAGGGAGGTATTCTCTCTCCTCTTCTATGGTGTCTCACAGTCAACACGCTGCTTCACAAGCTAAAAACTCGTGGCATCACATTGACTGAAAAACACCTTCATGATCTAAGTGATCTATTTCAAAGATTAAATATTCTATAGCTATGTAGTAATGAGGTAATAAGACCTTTACTATTATACGGTTTTACTGTCTGGTGGCCAGCATTAGACAAAGCCACCTACAGGAGCAAGCTGGACAAAGTTCAACGGACGGCCCCCCCACTCATTACAGGAGCACTGCATATTATACGAAAGCCCTTGATATTCTGCTTAATCTTGGCCCGGTAGACTTTTATGGAAAACTTTATGCGAGCTGTAATGCCATAAGACCGAACGCAACTCAACCACGAAGAAACCGCATGGGAAATGCCCAAATATTATTCTATTATTTCTCAACAAAAATCTCAGAGAGAAATGAATGGGCAAATGTTACAGCTCTGGGTCGAGACCTAATACAACTCAACCATGAAGAAACCGCACGGGAAACGCCAAAATATTAAATTCTTTACCATTCTCGGAAGAGGGAATTACACCACTTTATCAACAAAAATCCCAGAGAGAAATGAATTTGAAATTTCACTGGGCCAAAGATCCGCAGCCATTTTCACCGATGACTACGAGCCTCATGCTATCGACATGAGCAAGAGACTTCCCGACCACTGCAGCGTCTTTCAAGCGGAACTAACCGCATTAATGGACGCCGCTTCATGATTACCAACTTTAATACGGTAACTCAAACTAATACAATATATTCTGACATCATAGCATCTTTACTCTAGTCTAGTCTCTTCAATGCAAACATATCACTTCAAAGGTGGTAATAAGATACAGATTAATGTTAAGAAACTATCGACTGTATGCGAAACGTCCGTGGTTTGGGTTCCCGGTCATCCGGACATCCAAGGAAACTATGAGGCTGGCTAGAAGGGGAATTGTCCTAACCGCGGTAAACTATGCACATGACGTGGGCCATGGCAAAGTATCTGTCAAGACTTCTGTCGCAGCTGCAGGGACATAGACGAGGAAGAATCGGTTGAATATTACTCTGCTGCACGTCATCGCTTTCTAAGTAATTTATTTTTCGACAGGGTTTGAAAGTACTCGCAAGTATTGCTGTATCCTCCACGAAAGTTGATATGGCGAGGTATCGGTTTGTGAGCAGATTGCCTGCATAAATTAAATGTAATACGGGCTCTTATATGTGGAGCTATTCTATGGACTGGCTCTATTGTGCTGTGCCTTTCTCCTTAGCCGAATTGGTGGCATTTTTTCAATAATAGTTTTTCGAAGATTTTGGAAAATATCGATAATAAGCTAATAAGCCGATAGGAACTTATCGTTGGATCTTTGCCTGACTTAGAGGTCAATATAATCTCGTAGAGCTTCCAAGAGTTAAGAACAGTGTATTTTTAGGATGATATTAAAAATACAAAGCGTGTGTTAGATTGCCATCTGTGAAAGCTCTTTTATCACAACATCCTTTATCCCAATCGCTAATATTTTTTAGACTCAGAAGTCGTTTTAAATACATTGGTAATAACACTGAACAGAACCCACGCACTAAAGGAGAATATGTCGCAATTTATAAATAAATATGTAAAAGTAAACTTGAACAAATTTCTATATATCAATTATCATGTTATGAACGTTGTTTCTACCATTATATATGTATGTATATCTTCACCTTCAATTCGAATTTTTGATCGCAAATGTCTCAGAACATTATAATAATTTTACAAAATAACTATGCAATAACTACAATAATCACCTCTATTATGCATCTAAAGTCTAAATATCATAAGTAATAAGTAATAATAAAAAAAGAAGTGCATACATATATTACTGGCCTGCTCCATTAATAATATAATTAACAATATAATTATAATATAATAAATATATAATAATAAAAAAGGTACAAATGACATATTCAGTGTTCAGATTTATGCAAATTCATTCATATAGAAAATCTTCCTTCGGGTCCATCCCTTTATTATACCGGAACTTCATCTTGTGGACGGCGCCCTACGAAAAAAATGTTCTTTGGAGTCATGCAAATATTAATTTTTAACAATTTGTCAAGCGTTTTATATCAGTCCATGCAATTCAGATTCCACAATAGTGCAATTCAATTTAATACATATCAACTATTTTTTAGTTCTACAACACAAAAACATTTCTTGGTTTCAGTTCAGGAGCAACCATCGACTTTTTGTGTAAACAACAAACAGGTGACTTGCCACCAACTACTTCAGAGCATCATTATTTACGTGCCATATCACTGTACACTATGTTTTATTTGTTTAATGCACAGCATCTAATCACCGTTAATTGAAAGGTATGTGATTGGTTTCAGTGTATTTGATAAAAATAGAATTCCTTTTCTTGTTGACTTAAATAAATAAGTCCGATTGTGAAAGTGCTTATGAAATAAAATTACGTGTGAAACAGAAGAAACGACATTCTCAAACCAGCAAGCAAGAAAGTTTTTCACGTTCTTTCCGATTTAAGACATGCTGGCCCTGTTTTTCAGATTTGTCTGTTATGCTTTATTATACCGTCTTCCGTTTTCAACAGACAAATATTTGCATTTTAATGGTGACTTCAAGAAAGCTTCTTTTGACTATACCAGATGCTTTACTCCAGAATTTCAAATCTCATAATCTTTGCTGCTTATTTGTAACAGATGTAGCATACGATACAAAATCACCTATCTGAACAATCAATTACTTGCGACTTATAGCCGTCTTTTTTTTAATTTCATTACAAATTTCAAAAATCGAATGACCAGTTTACGTTCTGACAAACAAAGAGCCAGATATGTACATATATATGTGTCCTGACTCAGTTTCTCATTATTATTTTACATCTAAAATTAAAATCTTGCTGCTTTATTTATTTATAAAAAGTTATTTTAATATTAGGTCGGAATTGAAGCAGTTTCCACACTTATGAAGGATAAATGCAAATGTCATGGAGTTTCCGGTTCTTGCTCCATGAAAACTTGTTGGAAAAAATTATCTGAATTTAATGCAACATCAACGCTACTGCGACAAAAATATAACGAAGCTATTCGCAAGGCCCCTAATGTGCGTACAATACGACGAGACGTTTCGGGAAATCGGTTAAAGAGGGTTAAACAGAAAAGAAAAAAAGTGAGTTGTTCATTTACGAGAGAAATTTATATGAATAAGTTTCATACATACTTTTCTAGCAATCTCAGTATACCACACTTTATTATCTCGAAACATCGCCAACTTACTGCTCTGTTACAAAAGATCGTCAATGTTTACATCCGGATAACTGTGCAAATCTATGCTGTGGACGTGGATACACGACGCATGTATTTAAACAGGTTGAAAAGTGTCGGTGCCGTTTTAATAACGGACGATGTTGTCAACTTATTTGCGATTATTGTCAACGGTTTGAGGATAAATATTATTGTAAATAAAAAGTTTCATATCTTTCCCCAGTCAAAAGTATTATATTTGTTATTTTTGAATTATAAATAAAGCCAAAATCAATCAATTATAAATAAATACCAGAATGCTAAAACATTTTACCATGTAATAAATTAGTTTAAATATACTCAATGTTTTAATGCACATTCTTTAGTATTTCTAAGCAAAGGCCAGAAAAGTTAATACAGTTTAAAACTAATTATTCATGGAATTAAAAGTACGAGTAATATCATCTCTAATTTCTTTCATTATGCACATATAAGTAAAATTATGTATGTGTGGGTACTTATGGTAATCGATACAAAGAGAAGAGAAAAAATAAACGATTGAAAACTTTACTTTTAACATGAATTTATATGGAATTTCACGTACATATATATGTAATTATTTATATGCATAACAAGATATTTTAAATATTCTCAATGAAAAAAAGGCAAAAAATCTAAAACCAAACAATTTTAATCGTATATGTGTATATAAATGAAACAATCAATACTGTTCTGTCCATACATTTTTTACTAATAATGTCGATAAAACATAAGTATAAAGCTATATTTAATCATACATAGTACGTATTTAATGTAAACAAAAATTTTTAAATATTTTGTATTTATTTCATAAAAAAATAAATAAATAATGCTGCGTTAAAGTTATATTTTTATTTAATTTGATATTTCATTTGGAGGAAACAGCTGTTAAGTTTGCAGAAAGGAATGTATTTTCAAGAGAAAAACGTATTGGTGTTGAATAGTGAAATGTTAGGCGTATGAAGCTCTTGCTGAATATGCTTGGATTTTATGCAAAAGAAAATGCCGATGAAATTAATTCAAAGCAAAAAAAAAAAATAAGCTTTGTATTGGAACTAATTCCAATGGAGCTGCCAAAACAAACAGCTGTGATACAACTAGCTGGCAAAATTTTACTAAATCTTGTTCGGTGATAATTCAGTAAATTTCATTCTTTAGAATAGAGTTCTTGTTGATTTCTCAAAAGAAACTTGAATATGCTTCAAGCTTTCAAGGACTAATGACGTTCAGGTGACTAAGACTCATTCTTCTTGAAAATTTTACATATATGTGTATGGCTATGAGAAGTGAAAACGCGATGCATGACTCGGACATGATCTGCCGCGTAAAATTTCTTTTCCCTTTAAAAGTTTTCAAGCTTACAAAAATAACATCGTGGTAATTGCTCTCCGTGCATCTTCATATACATATTTGAAGGATCTTTACAACAATAGCTTGATGGCTTACTTCATACTTTAGCTTCTGTTAATAATTTTATTTACTTATGTTTTTTTAAGAAGTCTCAATTGTCCACTATTCTTTTGGTGTGTACTCATGCCCCAAAAACAAACAGCAAACCCATATTTTATATGTCCGTATTAAGAAGGACGATGTATATATTGAAAGTTGGTAAATAATAAAATATATTATAAAATCTTGAAAAAAATAAAACTTTCAGAATTGCAAAAAGGCAAACAATTATGTGGTTATACCAGAACATCAATCACACCTCTATCAGCATGAAGAACGTCATTAACGCGAAAAAAGAACAAACGTGTATTAAAAATCTTCAATAGGTCCAGATTAATTTGCTGCAAAAACAAAAACACAGAATGTTGTCAATTTGTGTATAATAATTAATTTATTATGTTATTATAAAGTGTGTCATTTGGTAAGTATATACCCATTAGGTTGTTTCAAAAAACAAAGCAAAACATTGTATTTTATCGGAGCCACGCTCTAAAACCTCGTTTGGATGCCAAAAAAGGCTTCTCATATACAAACTCTTAAAATTAAGATTGTTACATAAAAATAGCATGGAAAACTTATTTTATTTCACTTCTGAATTTTAATTCTAACTGATAATGTATCATTCAGAAAAATTCCTTTATTGAACGTTGTATAAAAAGGCTTGATATGATAGTTTGCTGGTTCAAAAGTAACTAGATTCGAATGAATAAAAATTAAATTTATTTTTTGAAACAGCCTAATATACACCGATTATGACAATTTGTTTGTTTTCTTTCAGAAAATAACAAGCCATTCACGAGGTGTTCCGATAGTTGTAGTCTAGGGAGGTCTTGCATGCCTTTGTTGTAAGATACAACCAGGTAAGTGTTAACCAATATGCAATATTTTCAATAATAAGAAAGGTCAGCGAAGTTTATATGATTTTCTAGTAGCTGAATTTTTGCATTATTAATGTGCTCACCCATTTTTTTGACAATTTCAAATCATCTCAACAAAATTAGCACTTTTAAACTATTTTACTTTGGTTTTCAAAATTTAACAATAACTTCATATAGATATGTACATACATACATATACAAGTATATGAGTATTATTTCAAGCTATGTTACGTAAAGCAACTTTTCAATTACTTTAATTGTAAATTTGGACAACGTTGTTATGATTAAGCTTAGATGCAATTTGATGATAATATAGTGAATCTTATGTAAATTAACTCCTTCATTATTTTTAATTAATTTTATTTAAACTAATAATATTAAAAATTATCTTCTTTTCAGGTCGTCCATTAGAGAATATCTAACTGTAAGAAATCTTTTTTTATTTATTTGAGTTTTTATTACTTTTATAATATATATTTATTAAATATCGCTTTTGTTGGCTGTCAACGTTTTGGATAAACTGTGCAACACTCATGACTTCATTCGATATATCACTGCATATCTGGCTAACCAGTAACCTGCTGGTATAAAATGTTTTGCAGTAGCGGCAACAATTTCGCTTGCGTTTTCGTTTCTCGTCATTTTAGGTTCCACACAGAGTTAACTACAGTTTCCAAGCTGGAAGTCTAGTGGTTAGCTTCGACATGGAGACAAACAGTAAGCGATTCTTTCGTTGTTTTACAATCCTCTTGAAATAGGAAATAAAAACTAATTTATATTTGACCTTTAACTAATAATTATTTCTATATTACAGCTTTCAATATCTTTGCTGGTTTTGCATGATTAGAACGATCATCACTAAACCGCCGTCGATAGCACCAATTCCATATATGTATGTAAGCTTGTCGAATCTGAAATTTGCTAAAGATAGCTCAGATAAAGAGTTGGTTGCACTACTGTTGTATATTGAGTATGGACTTTTGTGTGCCGTTGTTACCATGTGAGGAATTTGCTAAGAGATACCATACGAATGGATCGCAAATATTTGCTATATGCAAATTTTTCGTTAAATCCGAATAATGTGGATATATGAAATTGTAAATTAAAACTACTTTAAGTAGCTTGTTATTAATAATTTGTTATTTATGCAGGTATACATGCATGTATACATGTATGCTGTATTCTTTTATATTAACACCTACGATAAAGTCATACTACACTAACTGACTTGAAATTGAATGGCGACGCAATAATTTTATAAAATATGCATCATTGAATTAAATTGTCTAGCAATTATATTCAAGGCGATAAAAAGTAAGAATAATTTGGCGTCTATCACGAATACAATAGAATAAAATTACGAATAGAACTCCAGAATGAGGTTCATAGATGTTCGTGAGGTTAATGGATGTTATTTTTGGTTTAGAAAGTTATTTACAACAATAATATAAGCCATTATCCGACTTTTGTTAAAAAGTTTTGCGAAAAGTGATTGGAAACTAGCTCACATACACATACTTGTATGTATCTGCTGGTGTAAGTTTCCCACTTTTTTTGCTTCAACAAACAAGCAGTACTGTCAACTCCGCCGGATGTGTTTCTAACGTGAAATAAAAGGTCTCATAAAAATCAATCAGCTGCTCGGAGGTGGCTTAGAATAAATACAAGCAAACATACTAGGTAAAACTATTTATTCAAACGTAAGTATTTTTTTTTAACATTCCGTTTCAATAAAGAAGCAAATATAAATATTTAAATTTTATTATTGCATTTCATTAGTTTACATAATTCTCATTTCAATAATTCTGAGAACAATTTATTCAAGGATAAAGTAAAATATTGTACATATGTAATAATAAATCAAATTTTATTTTATTTAGGTGTTTTAATTTATAAAAATAAAGTGCTAGTAGAGCTTACTTATCAGTGAAATACTTTGATACAAATTTGTGAAAAAAAACTAGATAAAAGATAAATTATATAAACTGCCTGTTTATATTTTATCAAGTAAGAAAAATTACATTCCGAAAAGTGGAATGGAATTGCTGGGAAAGTTTTGTTGGAATAAAAATTTTCTTCTTTGGTGTATGCACAGATTTGTGGATTGGGCAGAGCACACTAAGGTTCCAATTATAAGTATATGGAGAAAAGTTTGCTATTTGAATTAAAACACGTAAACGATATTTTACATAATCGAAGTGCCGTGACTTTCGTCAGATGAAATTAGGAGGAGTTAATTAATGTATACATACATATGTATGCAGATATGTACATATGTATATAGAAAAACGTTTTTTATTTTTATAATCATTTACAATTTTGGTCTGCACAGCATTTTTCCAGTTAAAAGTTCAATACATGGATATATTCAAAATTATAATGCATTGAACATTGCAACACAGAAACCCATTTTTAAGTATAAGATCCTTGGACATAGTTCTGTTATTTATGTAGTTCTTCTCTTCCAGTTTGAAACTTCATAACTCGTATTGTCAGATTCTTATTTCAATATAAATAAGAGATAGATAATAATTATAAACCTTTGTCAAAGATAATATGACACTTGATCAGGGTATAATATACGATTTCAAAGCAGAATATAGGAAACTTCCTTCATTAAAAGGGCATGGTAGTTGGCGAGGTCTGAAGCAACTACTGATTTTAAAAAGGTAAAAATTAATTATATGGAATAAAGCGTATCAGTAAATATGATTCGCTTTTTTCAGTTTGCATCCAAAACGCAATCGATACGCAACAAAAAGCAATCAACGCAATCACTAATAAAGTTGATGCTTTGGTATATGATTTAGAATGATATAAAAAACCAATGTTATACAAAAATACATTACAAATATTTTTTTAACCTTTAATTCATCGAGAAGTGTGCGCACAGAAAAAAAATACTTATGAAACTCGTCTCGAAATGAGTAGTTTTTTCAAAATCACAGCTTTGTGGAAAATACCAAAGAACTTCTCCCCTGGCGTTTCATAATTTCTTTGAATTTTAGCAATAATTCCCGGCCGTTTTTGTTTTATTGCTAGTACACTTTCTTTCCAATTTCCTCTTTTGTAGAATCTAATCCACGGAAATATTTGTGTATATTTCGCTGTCCATTTCATTTGCTTGTACAGCATTCCGTAAAACAAAGGTAAAATCATTGTAAGCATCTGACAAGCTAAATAAAATAAATATAACTTCGGCAAAAACTTGCATCAGTTCTTTACGTATGTATGTAAGTCATATACATACATTTTCCAGGTCAAGCTTAAAATAAGATGGGGTGAGCCGAGCAAATGCGCTTATTTTTTTATTAAATACCAAGGCCATATTCTTGTAGAGATCTTCTTACAGATGAGCATAATGTTGAGGGCCTGTGCTAATCATAAACAATTTCTTATGTTCACTTAGTTGAATATTTCCCTTAAGCGCACCAAATTATACGTAACGGAAGTGAATGCAGCTAAACGGATATTGTACTCTTTTTGGCTCGACATTCTTTTGTTTAGACTGAATTTACATACGAATACTTTTGTTGCTTTTCTCGGCAATTTCTCTTTTGTTACTTGCCCTCACGTTCACACGGAGAAACTTTGTACACGGCATTTTTCTGCCATTCTATTTCATTTCATTTTCGTAATTTACTATACAATCTACAATATAAATTGTTATCAAATATATACTAATATATTTACATTCACGTATACAAATTTAAATTTCAAATTCCATAAGTTCTTTTACATTCATTTTAAATTTATCCTTTAAAATGGGATACAGTTATAATCGCTTTAATTTACTTAGTAAATCGCAGCTTATCATAGGACTTCTGCTGTGTACTATGAGCACATGATGTATGTACATATATACATACATATGTATTAATATACTTGACCACGCGCATATGTACGTATAGATGCAAGTATGTATATGTACACCGATGCCTCGCAACGTTGTCGGGTTGATGACATCAACGTCAGTTGAGCTCTTTGGGACTTTTTGTCGATCAAATTTTGAGCTACAAAATTACATTATTTATCTTCGTAGATATTTTATTCGTATACATTATTTTTAATGAATATCCCACTCTTCTGTGTGGATAATCGCTTACGCTCACACAAAATGTTGAGCACGCTATACAAATTGGGGATGTTGATATCGACGTTTATCGATGATAACGTTTATTTCAAAACATAATACTGTGTCTCTATGAAGCAATTAAATAGTTGGTATTAATAGTCACTTTTTATTTATACACCGTATCATACTCTGTTTATTAAGTTTATGATTTTTTTTGTAGAAAAGAAACAGCTATACAAGTTTTTACTTTTGATAAACATAGTTAGAGATTTGAAGATGCCATACCCAAAGTTTTGCGCAAATCAGAACAAAATTAGTTATATAAATATATAAATATATTTGGTTAAAAATAATAATAAACATGACCTGAGTTATTTCTGTTGCAGATTTTATTTAAAATTGTTTTAATTAACTATGAAGCCCATTTGGAAGTGTCACTGAATGTTGAAGATTGGCCGAAATTTCCAGTTCCGGAACTTCCGCAAAATTTTCGCATTCAATATGATTATGTACGTTTTCATTCAAAAGCCGATACTAAGTTAAATATTTAAGCTACATACCCAAATAGTCAATCTTGTGTAACATAATATTGTAAAAATTTGACGGACTTTTTGCCAGAGTAAGTCACAGCAATTGAAATGTGTCTTTGCTTCAGACGATTAATTCATTATGTGTAGTTCATGGCTTTTTCGAAGATATCCTATCATACTGAAGTACAATTAGTGGCATATTATCAGTTAATATATTTAAAAGTTTCTGGAGTTCACGAACTTTCGGCGAACGATTTTTTATACCGTCTTATATACTTTCCCTATTTTGAAATTTGAGCAATTGCTGCCAACGATTCTGGATTGATTCCATAATGTCAACGTTTTTATGATTTGCTTCATTTCGTCAAAATTCTGCAAAAGGTTTAAACAACTCATAAAATTCAATTGTTCAATGTAATAACTTATCACTTCCTATAGTTTCCTAATATGAATATAAACAAAAACTGTCAGATGTTTCAACGCAAACACAATATGTTGGTGCGAACACCCTTGAACCCACAATCCACAAAACAGGGTTTCAAAATGTTTTTGTATCGGTCCGAATAAGGTATGAAACACGCTCATATACAAGTATCATCTTAAGGAACACACTCTCGTAATCGTATGCCAGCTAAGTGAACACACTCTTGTAAACACAGTTAAACACATTATTTCTTAGTCAAATTTGCGGGTAAAAGAATGTGCTTACATTTATAACAATGGCAACAATGTGAAATGCTACAATGGCGATAATACAGAAATCCATGGATTGTGATGTTATTTGCATCGTAGAGGTTTACAGGTATGGAATCTTGTGTATTCTGCAGGAAAATGTCAAACTCGCATTTGTCTGTCAATCTCAGGGTTTGACTGTCAAATTGAAAATCACAATGGCTGCCCGCAAGTTGACAGGCAAACTCGACGATGCGGACATCGTTGGAATGAAAAATTTGCGCAATAAATACAGAGGCAATGGAAGAATTAACAAATAAAATGTCGCACCAAAAAGCAGAGCTAAGAATCTGACAATGCGAATCAAGATGGAACTAGAGAAATTCAAAATGCGAAATGGGTGGGTAATAAGAGAATAGGAAAGTTTTAAAAATCAGGTGATCTCATCTGTTTTCGAATGTAAGCAAAAAAAATGGCGGATTCCATACTTGTAAAGCTGTACGATAGTCATTTGCTTGTTAAAAACCAAAAAAATGTATGAAATTCAAATCTCGAGTGAATTGCACTCAGCAACAATAAGTATTGTACAAACTAGGGGTTTGACTTTATCATTTTTAGTAATGTAGTGGGGAAGAAAGAAAGTAAGAATGTAAAAATTTGTACACACCCAAAAGTGAAGAACACAATATTCTAGGTTTCGAAATCAATATTGGTTCTCCAGAAACTATTATAATAATGTGATGATGAATGTGCTGACTCAATTTTCGGATTAGTTTATCCAGAAATTCGTGGGGAGCGCCAATTTTTTCTACAAAATTTTCTATCGCCTTAAGCCGCCTCCGAACTGAAGGCCCTTAATATTTTAGTCGACATTTTACACTGTTCGATATAATAAATATAAACAAAAGCTAAATGACTCCATATACGCATCATTTGACGAGGGAAGGGGGTTCAGAGTGCAATCGGAAAGTCCTAAGCTTTCAGTGTACCTCACAAAGCTCTTCAAGCCCATAGGCTTAGAGATGGTCTGTGCTTATCTGAGTGTATAATAAATCATGGCTAGAATGTTTATAGCCTTTGTTCAAAGCTGCCTCTCCGACTTTTCCCACTACTTCACTATGATATCTACGAATTTCACCAGCTAAGCCCATGGCCAACCTTTTCAGCAGCTAGACAAGGAGGCATTTATATGTCTCCTAAATCTGAATCTTCTAAGAGTTCGTATCCTGGGTTTTGTGGAAGTTTATCTTGACATCGACAAATTTACTGGAATTCTAAGACTATTAAACTTGAAGGAGGTTCACGTATTCATCAGATTGGGTAACTACTGTGGCCGATTCCAAGAAAATTCGAAAACAACCTTATACTGGTTTAAAATCGTCTTAAAGATTATGTAAAATGTATTCGAAGATCACCATGTGCAAGAAAACTTTTAACAAAAATAAAATAGATAGAAACGAATACGTATCTTGATCACTACAATCCCAAACTACCATTGGTGCTGTTAGTACTAAATTAAACCACATTTATCAAGGTAGAAACGCCAAACCAATGTAGTTTGTAACGATCCCAAAAGCTTAGCAAATACCCATAAATAAACCTACATACTCAATCGGCGATCATAGAGTCTCACCAACATCAAGAAAGCTGACTGCAAGTCTGCCAAAAAACAGAGAGCAAAGACGAAACTCTTCTTAATTACAGTAATACTGTCATAATGACCCTAAACCTCTATCGATGTTAATGGTATAGACTCTTGTATCCGACTATGATGAAGTCCGAATATCAATTGCACGCATGAATAATACCAAAGCAGAAGAAGCCAATGGCTTATCGGCTGATCATGCATTAATTCTTTTGCAAAATATGATCAGAGGACAGCATGCCTGTCGACTTAAGCCTGAGTGTACTCTGCCTAAACTGTAAGAAGAGGACCCTACAATCTAAATGAACTGTAAAAAGGTTAAAATCTACCATCAACGAACTGATTGGAGCCTATCAATCTGAGGACAGATATATTCATTATTCGCCAAATTCTAAAAAAATAAGTTGCTTTCGAAAACAAGAAAAGTATGCCACTATATTCAAATCTGTAATCCCAGGAAAATATATGCGACCGTGTGAACTAGCGTCCATCAAAATTGGGGAATTCGTCTGAGAGTCAAGAGAGCAATAGAATATAATACGAATTGCTGAACTCATCTATAGGATCAGCCTTGATATCCAATAAGCTATTAGATAGAATAGGCATCTGAAAAGTATTCCCGTCTAGATGTTCAAAGGATATGCTCTATAATTCGGTCATTATTACCGTCGTGCTGAGTGGTGCAGAGACAAGGCGTTTACAACATCAGATGTGTTGTCCTTAGGAGCATCCGAAGTTTGCGAAAGTTTCGTGGCCTTCTGTGTTAAGGCGAAGGTGAATAATCCAAGCGATGAAACGGTGAGCTATACCGGATATGAACTCTAACTTTAGAATAATTTAATGTAAACGCAAAACGCAAACGGATATAAGGCTAAGAAGAATGTAGTACCTTAAAATTTTGAATTTTGTTTCGAATCTCGCTGTTGGCATATTTATTTTTATTATTATTGGCAAAGAAGAAATTCAACATACAAATAACATTCTGTAGGACATCGTTAACTTGCGAAAATGGTGAATCATGAGATGGTGAATTAACATAGTTAGTGCAAAAATGCAAAGTTTAGCAACCATTTTTCCCCCTGCAAGAAGAGTGTACTCGTATATAGAGTCATAACGCACATTCCTTTTATTTAATTTATTTAAAGTAACCAAAAGAACGAATGCTAAGGCCGCGGACAGAAAAGGGTACCCCTAATAAAAAAGGTCTATGTAATTAAATTAATTTCAGATGTACATATATACCTTGTAAAACTTTCCTCATTGGCGCGCCGCTATTATAAAATAGTATCACATGCGAGATAATCCATAAATTTATAATCTATTAATTTGCTGCTCTAAGTAATAACAACACACATAATAAAAACGAAAAACTTATAGCCAAACAAAAAATTGAAATACGACTTTGCTTTTGGTATAACTAAGGGCCGCTAAAAATTATCGTTAAAACAAAATTATACTACAGACATATAAATACACATGTGCCTGTATGTTTCATTCAATTGACTTCGTGTTTTTTACACATACAATACATGTATTTACATAAATAGGCGCCACGAACTAATGTTCTTTAGAACTTCTCAATAGTGTTTTAACACATTTTTATTGTATAAGACATTTGATACAAACATTCTGTACATCGATTATTGAATATAAGTACATATGTGCGCATATACAAATAAAGTAAGATAATAATTTAGTGACTCTAATGAACTTAATACCTTAGGAAGAGGGTGTGGTTTATATCAACAGTTTTATTAGATACTCATCGGCTTATAATCGATCGAATATTTAGTAGCACTGAGAGCGGGCTAAAGTGCCATCTAGTTCGCTATTTTTGGGACTTGTACATTTCGTTGTTAAGCGTTTCTCCAAAACTGTTGACGCTCTTAAAGTGTCCGGAAATTATACATTTACTATTAGATACTCATCGGCTTAGAATCGATCGAATATTTAGTAGCACTGAGGGCGGCCTAAAGTGCCATCTAGTTCGCTATTTTTGGGACTTGTACTTTTCTTTGTTAAGCGTTTCTCCCAAACTGTTGACGCTCTTAAAGTGTCCGGAAATTATACATTTATTATTAGATACTCATCGGCTTAGAATCGATCGAATATTTAGTAGCACTGAGAGCGGCCTAAAGTGCCATCTAGTTCGCTATTTTTGGGACTTGTACTTTTCTTTGTTAAGCGTTTCTCCAAAACTATTGACGCTCTTAAAGTGTCCGGAAATTATACTTCAAGGGGACGAAGATTTCCCATTAATTTCTCTTATTTCAAATTTCACTCAGTAATCAAGAAAATATTGTTTTTTAATTTTGGTTTTGCTGAAAAAAATGAGATAATAGGGTGATTATAGGAAATTCATACTATGCAAATATGGAATTTTGCTAGAGATCGAGAGCACCACATCACCACAGAAGACAGCTGCTACGCTGGCTAGGTCATGACGTCCGAATGATAGTATTCGATGGAGTACGCGCTGGCGGAAGCAGAGTAAGAGGAAGATCTCCACTCCGTTGGAAGGATCAGGTGGAGAGCGACCTGGTCTCACTTGGTATTTCCAACTGGCGCCAAGTGAAATAATGATTTCGTGCTTGGAAGGATTTCTCGTTTTCAGATAATCAAGTATAAATTTTTATATAATATCCTAGACAGAAGATTGACCTATAGATATAAAATAGTTTAAAGATACGAGAAGGCTTTTATATGATCCAAATATGTAAAATGATTATGACCAGATATTTGATGTGGGCCTAAGTGCTCTAATTCGCCAGATCAAAGCAGTGGAACGACCAATACTCTTATGCCGTGATTGTGAGGTATGGTACAAGCTAAATGCAAAAGCTAATCTCATTAACAAAATAAAAAGATGATCGGTGATATATACTATAAGTAGTTGTATGCTTAAAATAATTGGAAATCAGGCTCTAAATGTGTGATAAATCGTACATATGTAGGTATCAATTGAAAGCAGTAAGAGTTGTTCGTTTAAATGAATTAAACAACTCAAATAATCTATTATTGAAACTATCCTCAACAGGGAAGAATGGACCGATAACTACTACGGTACTGGTATTGTGAACATATTCACGGATAAACTGAAATTTAGGGCAAAATTTTGTATTGGCGTCTTCCCACGGAAACTGAGAAGAAAATGAGCTTCCCTCTGAAAGGGCGGTGTCAAAGCTTTTAAACTAAGTACTGCTGGCAATCAATTCCCTAATAAAGAAAATTCAATTAATAAACGAACCTATTGTTCTATTACAGCGAACAAAGGCTACATTTAAATTATCGATGAAACATTTCAGAATTTATTTTCGCTTTAAGATATTTCCAAAAAAAAAGAAGCTATATCTGTATATACGAATATTGGCGGCCGCGATAGCCGAGTGGTTAGCATTGCGTACTGTCATTCGGAAGGCCTGGGTTCGAGCCCAGGTTCGACCAATATCCAAAATTATAGAAAATAAATTTTTCTAATTGCGGTCGCCCCTCGGCAGGCAATGGCAAGCCCTCCGAGTATATTTCTGGCATGAAATAAAGCTCCTCATAAAAATCCATCGGCCGTTCGGAGGCGGTTTGAATAAACTGTACTTCCCTTCATTTGTTGGTAAAAACATCAAGACGCAAAACCACAAATTGGAGTAGGAGCTCGGCCGAAAATCGCTTCAGCGGTTACAAAGCGCCAAATATATATATATATATATATATGTATATACGAAAATCGTATTTTTTTGAACGTACAGAAAGACAATGAGCTCAAATTCCTTATGGGAAGAATGTAAAGTCGGGCATTACTTAAACAATAGGCTAGGAAGACTGAATGCGCCTAGTGTACACAGCAATTCAGCCCATACTCATATTATACACGGACTGCATGTAAACAATGTAAGAAATGTATGTATTTTGCATTTGAAACAGGTAACATAGGGTGACACATTTAATCTTTCCCATATTGAAAAATTAAATGATCGGAAAATGTAAATATTGCACATAATTAAAGACCCTCTATTATGCCCTTATATTTACTCATCAGAAAAGGATTATTTCTTTAACAAAACGCATATGTATTTGGTACGTACATTCATATGAGTATACAAAGGCTAATAATGTAAACGCCAAATAATTACTAAGGAAGGAATGTATACTTATATACATATTTGTTTAGAGTTTTAGTCCTTAACAAATAGAATATGTACCCAGCACCAAAATAAATATTCACTATACCGGTATATGCATGTACGTTCAATTTTATCTTAGAAGATTCGAATGCAAGTTTAAATAAATTGTCAATTCGTACACACATTTTTAATGTGAGCAACAATTTTACATAGAAAATATAAAGGCATAGAACCATTAAAGAAATCTATTATATTGGTAAACAAATTAAGCTTCTTCTTTAGTAACAAAAAACAATTCATTCATCAGAAAATTTTGAGTTGTTGACGGCATCAGCATTGACAGCTATGGATGTTGAGTATATTATTTAATTGTACTTGTTAATTCCGTGAAAAAAATTGTCTTGCCTGAAAATATCGTACTCTCTTCATTGTTTAAGTTTTAAAAATATTATACATTTTGAGCACCCATTCAGTTCTCAACAGCATTGAAACGCGTAAAAAAGGATTCGAACGTTGTGTCGGATTCGCCGTTTATCAGGCTCTGTAACAATCTCTCTTTTCTAAAATAAGGCTCTATTATGACAAAAAATAAGTTTGTATACTTCAACTTGTCACAACGCATTTCATCTTTGCAAGCTCACAACTGTAGGCATTAAAAAAGTATAACAAAATACATACATATGTATATATACGTATATGTAGTTCTTACCCTGCAGTGAATTATTGGGTTCGAAATATAACTATGTCGACAATTCACAATTATGGAAATCAATTGTTAACTAGAATGTTACTACTTTGCATTTTTGAATCATTTTCGCTGAAGTAAGAATAAAAGAAATTGCTACAGAAGAATTCAAAACATGACTGTAGCAACCCCCGAATATGGTGTAAATACAGTGGCGTGATGGAGGAAATTGTTATTACTTCCGTTACTGACGAACTGTCTACATATACACTTGAAAATAGCATACTGGTGCGTTTTCATCTTTAAAACGTACTTAACTGAAATTTTACATACTAATCCAGCTTTTCACTATTAAAATTTTGCCTCCAAGTGACATCAATTACGCGAGTGAAAACAGCTTAACTTTTTTGTTTCTTCGGTTTTACCATTTGAATTTATAATTTGATAAAATGGAAAAATTGTCATAATATTTCATTACCCTCAGAAAAAATATAGCTAACCTACAATATCTATATCCACCAGATTTCAAATATTTCAACGGTCTTAATTTACCAAGCAAGAGCAATACATTAAAATATTTTTTCTCTAACCAAGTGAAAAGAGAAGAGGTATTTGTAACATAAATTAATAAATGGAATAGATTTTACATTAATCTGATCTCAATAAAAAACTGATTATAATTTATATATTATATATTTATATATTATTATAAAGAAGACATAAATAAGAAACTGACAGTATATATCACCAACTCATACTAAAAGAGTCGTCCTTAAGAGCCCAACTTAAAAATATGGTATAAGATAAATAGATCCGAAAGTTCAGGAGAGTATATTACGGTGTTTTCGGATCGATTTAGAAAGTTTCTTGAATTAATTTATTTGTCATCTATTGCAGAATACACAATAAGAACTTATTTTACGTTCTATAAATTCTTTTATATACAAAAATCCTCTTTTTTTAATTTTTTCGCTTTACGTAATTTCTGCTTCCAAGAATCGGAAAATATCAACGCAAATTCCACTAACTCAAAGTTACCACTATTTTACTATGATCATGAATCAGTACGTGATAAGGTGCAGTAAATAAATTTTATCCCACCTTTGAATAGTATTTAGTATTTATTCAAAGCTCACCATTTCCATGAAACATAGAAGAAAATGAAGAAATGATCTGCACGTTCAACTATATATTATTGTTATAACTATGACTGATGTTAGTCGAAAATAAATACTCGAATATTTTGGTTGTGTAGGGAGAATTTCATCCGATTTCGATTATTTCAGTCATATAAAATTTTGGAGCCAACTTTTTTTACATCAGTAAGAAGATTATTACGTTAAAACATTTTCCCCAAAAGTTGGCGGTTCTTCTCAAATATTTTTGAAACAATACCACTTTGCACCAGTGAACCTATACTCAATTTTGATAGCTGTAGCTTGACTAAGTGCCGAATTATAGCGGTCTCTTTAAATAACATAACCCCAAGATGTGGGTGTGACGGTGATCTGATCTCCTCCATTAGCAAAAGGTATTATGTCCCAAAGAACATGTCCATGACGCTTCATTGAGGTATCTCAAATTTTACATAAAGACACGCAGGGGGAACGAACAGGCAGATATATGAATATCTTCATTATTTAATCCTGTTACATATAACAGTTAGCAGTATAAAGATATTAAGCAAGCCAGTCTTAAAAAATGGAGTTTTTAAGTATTTATTAACGAATAATAATTTTTGCGCAGCTATTTGCTAATGGTTCTTCCAAAAATTTTGTGGGGATATCCTATTCCATTTAAAATTCGTTGGCTCGACTCATCGTATTCGAGGGCTTACACCCAAAGTTTCTTAAGTAAAGTTATTGATAATGTAACGTAGGGCATAGAAAAAAATTGAGCCACCCTAATACATTACATACATATATATTAAATTAATTAAATGCAATTGTAATGTATTTCGTCATTTTCTTAAGCGATCGTATGTACATATAGACATGAATATTCAAAAAATCAAACAAACACACTTAATGTACATACATACATACAATAGTACCATGTATATATATGTGTATATTCCTCTGAAGGAAAACTCATTTACGCATGCAGTTGTTAACTTTTTAGATTACTCGGTATTTTTATTGGTCGTTTATTTTGTTTATATACACCAGTGATTGGCTATTGACTGTTCAGCTATTTAAAAACAGCTGCAACGAGGTTTTGTTTGCACTGCTCTCACGACTGTGCATAACTCTAACCCTACTTGGTCACTTTCTGATCAGCACAAAATATATTCCTCTCCCTTTCACTCAAAGGTAGTCTCAAAGAAACTCAAAATATGAACAGTGATCTTGTCTGATGTGGTTGCACGACTTAGTCACCCTATGAAAATAAAACAATACTACTAACAACAAACCATGTACGACTGTGATGACGACGACATTACCGACATAATTTTTGAACTGAAGCGAGGAAGGTGAGACCAAATCGTTTCCGTGTCAGTTTGGCGATAGCATCGAATCGGGTAACAGTATTGTTCGTACTGGCAAATAATTTGGCATTCAGATTGAAATTTTTAAAAGAAATTTAATGCGCCTTTTAAGCCAATCATAAAGTAGTATATCAATCTGAAGTAGTAATAATTGTTTATATTATATAAATATATACAAACATACATATATGATGTACGAGTCTATGTGCATAACATGCGTTCAATGATCTATATATTTTATGTGCAATCATAGCACGTGTGAAAATTTTAAAATTTTGTGAGTGTGAATATTATGCAAAATTTAAATCTCTTACCTAGTATGGATTGACATGGAACAAGTGTTGTGTAATTAACATTACCTAAAATATTAATTATGAATAGTGGCAGTTTGTAAATATTATACAAATATTTGCGTTACTTGTCAGTGGTGTGAATGTTTGGCTAGTTAAGTATTTCAGCTTAACTATAAGCGATTTTCATTTTAAATAAAATACTAAAATTCAAAAATAATTGGAACAATGGATTTATCAGCAATGATCTGCGTATATTTATTAGTAATATGTATGTATGCAACAACGGAGAGCAAACCGAAACCTGGACGCGGAAGAGGGTCCATGTGGTGGTGAGTAAAATGCCCAGATGACACTGATGAGTATGTTAAAGTAATTTAAGTTCGTTTCTTAAGTCTTTAGTTTACGCCAAAACCTACTACCTTCCCAAGTTTTATAAAAACAAAATAAAAACGAGTAATACTAATTCGAAAGACTTGTTTAAGCAACACATATTTCTATAAATTCATTTATTTATTTATTTGGATAATTTCTAGACTAGGCTTTCTACATTAAAAAATTCACACCTTCTATAAATACTGTAAATTCACAATAAATTTACAGACATAGTGCAAAATAATATACAGAACAACTAGTTCTCAAAATAAGATCAGTCTCATCGAGATGTGTTCCATATCTTTATTATAGAAAGCCTGACAAGATGAACATCAATGAAATTTTGTATATTCCCTAATTCTGACGTACCTCTGCAGAACACTGCTTAACTTTATCTGACTTGAAAGAAACAGTATTTTCTAAAAGTTCATCATTAATTTGACCTAAATTTGTATTTCAATCTAGGGGCACAAATCGTAGGGAAATATCGACTGAAAGTGGCTAAAACTGTTATAAATGCCACTGTCTGACAATAATATTCAGTAATTTATTCGAACGATTTACTTTTTTTGATAAATTATATATTTATACGTACGTACGTACGTAGCTATAACTGCGTAAGCAGCGCCTATACCAATTAAAAGATATCAGAGAAAAGAAGAATTCAGCAACTGTTAGCTCACGTAAAGTTGAAACTGCTGCAAAAAAGTAAAGTTTTGAAAAGAAAAATTTAAGGTATTTCAAATGTAAAACTCTGTTCATAAAAAGATATTTGCTGTTCATTGTTTTTGTGCAGGGCTTCCCTATAGACGTATGATGTTTTTTCTCCAAGCTAAGAGACTTGACAGATTTAAGCCATTACGAAATATTAATGGATTTGTTCGGAATTTGTTTCTTATTAGAAATATACTCAATGGTATGGATAATCACTGTGTATGGCTACCAGACTATATTATAACTTTTCAGATTATGTTATGCTTAGAATTTATATCTGTGACTTTTGCTCTTAATACTCATGGCCGTCCATTCGACTACATCATTTAACAAAAGTAGTTGATATAAATAGTTTACTCTTATATGTATGCGTTGAAATTATACACTTATATGCTATATAATCGAATTTTAATTTTTTTTAGTACCGAGGGGATTATTTAAATCGATGCAAATTTAATTCCAGTTTCGGAATAGCTCAGAGTATGTTCATAAATCTTCAACATGAGAAAATTCATTTATGAAGTGAAAAAATGACACTAATTAAATGTAAGATTATTTAGTTTAAAAGAAGGAATATGGAGCTGAATTACCAGCTACGCAATCTTCAGTTTCATTCTTCCTTTTTTCGATCTAATTAATCAGTTTCATGTGCAAATAAATTGGTGGCAATGAAATACATATGTATATGGTAATTAGCTAAAAGCTGTAGGTAAGAGAGAGTATACATGTTATAAAAATACCAAACTTTAAGGTGAATCGTTTGTCAGCTTGATTGTTTGATTGCCTAACAACTGTATTAAAAACATCCAATTGAAGATTCGTAAAGATATTTTATGGGTACGAAGAAAGCTTACTATGACCGCTGTAATTCAGTAACTATACAAATTAAACATAGGAATTCGCCATGTAGGAGGCAATAGAGCCTCTCCTAACTGTGGAATAGGGCTGTGTCTTAAAAGGGAGGATTTTATGTGTGCTAAATTGTTTTTATGGAATCTTGAGTTGTTGGCATGAATTCTAATAAATATTTGATTTTTTTTATAGAAATTATTTTTTTTTCTTTATAGGGGAATAGCTAAAGTAGGGGAACCAAACAATATATCACCGCTTAGTTCTGGTATAATGTACGTGGATCCTGCTATACATTCGACACTGCGAAGAAAACAACGGCGTTTGGTTCGTGACAATCCCGGCGTGCTAAGTGCTCTGGTAAAAGGAGCGAATCTTGCCATAAGTGAATGCCAGCATCAGTTCCGAAATCGGCGTTGGAATTGTTCAACTAGAAACTTTTTGCGTGGGAAAAATTTATTTGGAAAAATTGTCGATCGAGGTAAGAGCAATACTCGTAATTTAAACTTATTTTACAGCATTTTTAATATTAATGTTCGTATTTTATATACGTTATTTGATGTTTTTATAAAAAATAAAAAATATATTATTTTTATAAATAGTAAAAGATATGATAATTTCAAAAAGTAGATCACGTCGGTAAAATGAAATATTGTGCAATATTCTTTGGAGAATACCAACTAGGAATTGCCTGAACACTTAGTTCTGTTTTCCATGTTAAACTCGACCACACTCGAAGAAAAAATCTCACAGTAGGATGCTATATATATATACCGGTGCAAAAGCCGCCTTTCACATTATTAACACATAAGGTTTTCTTGTTCACACTACGCTTAATAAGAGAATCATTCTTAAGCTGTCAGCACTCACGCTGTCTGCGCTGTTGTGCGGCGGTGCTGTGAAACTAATGAAGGTATCATTTACAACATAATAGCTAACTTCTGTTCCTTTTTTGCTTTGAATAGTTTTGTCAATCTTTTAGCTTGATGACATTTGGATGCTGATGTGTTTAATGAAATTTGTTCTGCATCAAAATACAACTATAACTTATCATATGTACAAATATCAATGTAGGCACATTCTTGCGCATGTACCGATTTAACAGATATTTGCTATCTTAATTTTGTTGAAACTTTACTAAATTTTAAGCCTTATAGATCCATGTAGAATCCTCTCCTCTGTACTGTAATGCCAGCGGGATATTTGTCAATTCAGCATGTTTTCTACCCGGCTGCCTGTTTGCTGCCGTTTTTTCTTCATGCAAACATTTTCTTACCATGACCACACACATTTGAGAGAATTCTACTTCCAAAAATTTTTGTGCGAGTATACATGCATATTGTATATTTTTTTTGTGCGTGTTATACTTAGCGTATTATATGTGCTAACTGAAATTAATCAATCCAAGAATTGTCTTAGTAGGTCGAACCGCTAATGATATGGGGTTTTGGTATTCACATTTATGTTAGGAATAATAGACATACATGCTATGCATGCTAATCACGTTTACAACACTCTTTGAACAACACTATGGATGACAATTTTTAAAACAGTATGATCTTATTGCCGTTGCGACTGTTTAGACAAATTTGAGCAATGTGTCTGTTAAAAGCGGTGTCGTTTATATAGTACAGAGAGTGTGGATGGGTTAGCGCTAAATTTAGAACCAAAGATTTCTATATTTCAATGTTTAGTATGTAGGAAATAACTAACATTGGACTCTGCTATTTAAGTAAAATTAATTCGGGTACACTAAAATTTGATGATCATAAGTTATATGGAATGCAGATGCAGCTGTTATTAGGTTATAACCATAATTTACTCTTGCTTACTGAATGCCATAGGTAGTATTTTTATCGAATTCAGCATATTGGTTTAGCTTATATCCTAATAAAGAAGGCGAAGCACAATATTGCAATATTCAAAAGCAATCACTTCACTTACGCAGCTATTTTATATTTTCGATTAATTCATTTTGACTTAAATCACTTAACAATAATAAATAATACGCAAAATTATGCAGAAGTACCTAGAGAGCGGTAAAAGGTACTAATATTGAAATGTGGAATTATTGAAGAGGGATTCAAAACGGAAATGGTTTAGTTCCATTAATAAATAAAATAAGTTTTATTTCTTATATACATACCTCCATATTGAAGAAAATATTAGTGTACATAACCTCATGTATACATAATTCTCAAATGTATTTGAATATACAGACCTTCATAATCATATGTATATATATAGAATATGTTCAAGTAAAAAAATGAAACTGCTCGATAAGGTGTCTTAACTGGATTAACCAAGATAATTCCTTCTTTTGTGTCGATAGCTCGATATATTTATATATGAACAAGCTAAGTAAATACAGGCGCAGGCCTTAAAGCTAAACCGGCTTATATGTATATCTGGAACAACAAACACGAGTTATTGTGCCGCCGTACAACTAGTACCCAACGGCACTAGAAACGAGATATGTACATGTCATTGTTCACATTTAAGTGGCTAAATATATCTATATGCTTGTATGTACTATGTACCGCATATGTATATACACGACCGTTGATGTTCACACACTTAAACATATGCAGCTGATCGTACGCGTGCGACTATTTAACAAATTGGGTGCCGCTTAAAAAAGGATCAACATCAGCAAATACTGATCAAAGATGATACAAGTGCTTACGCCATTGTCCACATTGAGCCAGAAGTACCTAATATTGTACAAAACAATTGAGCGAAATGTAGACGTCCGGACCCAAGACTTTTCTTTAACAATAGTAAACGACAAAAAAGGTAGGCAAGGACTCACATAAATGAATGCCGGGAGCGTTAAGTATTTGCAGCCCTTCAGCTGTGATCAATTTTATAATTATAGCGCATGCTCGCATTCACTTAAGTACATGAATTCAATACACTCATATCAGTAGAGATTAAAATAAGAGGCAATAGGATGTATTAATGTATTCGAGTGCGAGTATAATACCTATTGTATTTCTGTTGGTAATTTCATCTAGCAGCAACACCCACTATATTTTATGTATAAAAGGAACTTTCCACGCCCGTCTTTTATATATTACCCACAGTTAATACATTTACAGATATATACTCACATGTGTTCAAGTAAGTAAGAAATTGAATTTAAGATATAATTATACCTTATTTATTCTCAAGCCTCAGCTAGTCCTAATGAATGCTCAAAATTTTTCTTTCTTTTTTCAAATACTTTTGAGCTTAAAATAAAAAAATAGATGCCATCAAACGGATTGCACTGCAGGTGATATATTTCAAAAATAATATTTCTGATTGGTAAACGAATTTATTCAATGTCCAAAGTACTACCGGCCTCCGGAATTAAGAATTACCATAAGAATTGGGCAAAAATAAAACGCTTTGCCGCTCGCAATTTTATTGCCAAGGAATAATTTGGTAACCGCAAATATTTCCCTCTCTTTTCCATGGAATATTTCTCTCTCAGAAATTGAAAAATATATAATTACTTGCATAGCTTGAAGATAATCAGATATCATAAATTTTTAAGCTTTTGAAATAATAAATTTCTACCTTACGAAAAAATTAGAAAGACACAATTTGCCAGGGCGGTATTTGGTATCTTAAATAATATACATATATCACAATTAATACCCGGCTAACTTTAATGAGTCAAAGTATTTTATGAACATTGTTTTAAAAGACAATAAAGCCACTTCCGATGATAAATATTTATTTTTGTTGGCTCATCCAAAGACATAAAAACTAAGTAGATACATGTGTATATACATATGTATGTATATTAATCTCCACTTGTCGACGCATATCAAATATTTATAAAAGAGGTGTGACAAAATGCAATGCAGTAAACAAATAAGGACCAGCCTGTAAAGCCACTAATCACTTCGATAATTTAGGACACGTATTGGAGATGGCGCAGTTGAACCATTGGGTCTATTTGCCATTGAGTGATGTTTCTCAGAAGTAGTTTGCACTTCTCTCATAGATTCCATTGAATTTGAATCCATCCGTGCTTATACTTGTATGGACTACATTTATATAGTCTTATCTTACACACCTCCCCAGTCGTATACATAAGTACATCTTCGGACATGATTCCAACATGCTTTCGTAAATATTGTGCCGAAAATTTGTACCGGGCTTTGACAAACCTATTTAATGTATCCCTAAAACAAGGCATTTTCCCCTTGATATGGAAAAGTTCATATATAATTCCGCAGCATAAGAGTGATAGTAGATCTTCGATTGAAAATCATAATGGAATAGTAAAGATATCTGCTATACCTAAACTTTTTGAAGCCATTATTACTGAGCAATTAAATTTTTTCCATATTTCCCTTAATTTCCAGTTCCCAGCATGAGTTTTGCAAAGGGAAATCTGCTCTTATATATATGTCGACTTTACCTCTGTAATAGAACACAAAGATTATTATTTGAAGGTACCTTTTCTGACATAATTGATGTATCATCTGGTGTTCTGCAAAGTAGCCATCTGAGACCGATTATGTTCTTGTTATTTATTAACGATTTGTCTTCAGTTATAAAAAATTCAAAGATTTTATTATGTGCTTCATTTAAAGAAAGTTGTAAGAAATGTAAAACAATAGGGGTATTCTCTTTGTCTAGGAAATGCATGCTACGGTGCACGGATAGGAAATTTTTCCTACTCGTGGAACGGCACAACAACGAAACACATGCAAAAAACATATGGTACGATAGGCAAAAAAATATCCTATACCAAATCCTATGTATATTTATTTCCCACAGCTAGCAAGAAGGAAAATGCAACCCTGTGAAGGAAAAGTAACCCAGTGTCTGTGTGGTTGTTATTGTTTCACTTGAATATGTCAAAATTTTGCAACGCGGGTGCTCTCGATCTCTAGCAAAATTCCATAGGAAATATTTGCACAAGGTGAATAGCCCTAATGATCTTTTCTCGAAAATATCTTCAACCACCATCTTACACAATAAACAACTATAGACTAGAGCAAGTATGTAATTTTGTTGAGTTGGGAGAAACAATGAATACTTAACTTAATTTCAATCTTCATATTAATACCAATATTGGAGTACGTTTTTGTTGTTCACTTTGCGTCATTTTCAACGTGATTCCCGTACTTCCTCCGTATACTAGTCGATTAAAACTTATAAATCTTCACACACTTAATTAATTAATGGCCGATCCAACATCTACTAAATGCAGATGCCGCTCGACGAGAAACGATTATTCTTCCGAATGAACATCTGGAATGAAATAAAAGAATATCAAAACAAACAGTCAGCCGTTTAATTTAAAGCAATGGTGACTTTATTTGTCGATCAAAGATGCCTTAAAATTTTATAAAGAAAAAATTATACGTTCTATAAAAAGCAAAGGGTACTTAATGCTCGAATGGCACTTTTAAAAAAACATATAGGTATGTCAAATTTTATATAACGTTTATATCATGTATACACAGCTAAATCGATGCTTGGAAATCTTTTGTGACAAAAATTGCGTCATATTTGCGGTTATAAACAATAAAAATTATGAATCTGGATTTTGCTTTTATCTACATATACGATGTATGTATGTGTAATTTGTTAATCACGTATATTCATGCGAGTGCGCTGGGCTAGAATTTACATTTTTTAGCGTACATAAACCAACAAGACGAACCCCAGTAAAAGTTTAGGTGTACCTTTTCGCATATCAGCCAGGTGCGCATGCCCTTTTATTATCTTTGCAAACCATCGCAATAATCTTTACTGTGTACCTTTTCACATTTACTTAAAGGTGTTCCTATAATTCACGTATTTTCGTGTTTAAATATCGATAATACAGTTATCGTTTTTTTTTCTACAAAATTATCTAAATACCAATATGTTTTCATTTTACGTAAATCAATTGATTTGACTTGCAATATGTATATAAACGATGTTTCTTGCTAAAGTGCTATAAAGGGAGGGATGTTCACAAAAAACTGTCTTATTGCATCATGTGAAAATGGTAAACTTTTGACTCTTTACTAACTAAGCTAATGTAGTTTAATCTAGCCCCAGACTTAACAATATAAAATGCTCAAGAAGGAAATGCTATACTTGAATACCCATATAAGATTATAATCGATAATCGGCGGGTGCAGTGCACACCAATATTTGTTGAAGATGTAGCATCTATCGACCATCTAATTTTATAAAAAATAGACATTCAATTATTTTTCCATTTATTCGACGCATTTTCCGTTTGTTTGAAGTAATTTCCATCGTAGAGGTTTACAAGTATGGAATCTTGTGTATTTTGCAGGAAAATGTCAAACTCGCATTTGCCTGTCAATCTCAGGGTTTGACTGTCAAATAGAAAATCATAAGGTTGCCTTAAGTTGACAGGCAAACTCGACGATGCGGACATCGTTGGAATGAAAAATTTGCGCAATAAATACAAAGGCAATGGTAGAATTAACAAATAACAGAATGTCGCACCAAAAAGCAGAGCAAAGAATCTGACAATACGAATCAAGATGGAACTAGAGAAATTCAAAATGCGAAATGGGTGGGTAATAAGAGAATAGGAAAGTTTTAGAAATCAGGTGATCTCAGCTGTTTTCGAATATAAAAAAAAAAATGGCGGATTCCATACTTGTAAAGCTGTACGCTGGTAATTTCATCGACATTATGGATAAAACATAATAAAAACTAAATGATAGAACTCATAAATGTATATTTCATTCATATTGATAAGGAATTAAAACTAAATCCAAAACGATGGTATATGTTGCTAGTTCTTTTTTCAATAGTTTAGATTCATTTATTATCCTAAGTAATAAATAAATAAATAAAATAAAAAATAAATAAATAAAATATAAAAATTAATACTAAAATAAAGGCTAAATCCTTTTTAAAGCTAATTTGAAATGCAAATGAAAAATCTTGAGTTACGAATTAAGATAAAAATCGACCTCGCAAAAAAGCCTGATACTTTCACACTGTCCAGAGTTACAGTTCTTAAAACACAATGACAAAGGGTTCAGAGATTTTATTTGATAATTTGTACAATGCTCAAGCACAAAGAGCTTTTTCCTATTCTCGGAGATATCGAAAATGTGTCTTTTGCGTAAGCATGTATGGTATTGTCTGTTGTCCCTACATTTCTCTTGCATATATACATACATCTTAATTTAAATATATGAAAAGTGTATATAATGTAGAAAATATAAAAAATTGTGTATCTTAACGAAATAAATGAACACAATTCGTTATTTGCTTTCCTAAATAAATATGAATGTGCATAAATATAATGAATTTCATTTAAAAACTGAATACGAATTTCGAAACAAATTCAATAAAAAATAATGCTTGTTATCTTTAATAAATTAAAAATAGACTAGTTTGTTTTGCTTATGATGAGCAAGTGCATATAAATACATGAGTTTTGTTTTATTTGTGAGCATGTGAGATATAATCGACTCCAAAAAATTCAGACTTATGTAGATATCCTGATAAATGTAAATGTTTAATTTTAATTAAAAATGAGCCTAGGTCTATATGAGGCCATGTGTTTTAAATATATACATACGTGCGTACTTTTATTCAGTACTCCTCATATACTTATATATTAAAAACATGAATACTCATATGCAAAGTGCTCGCGATAACCATATTCAGGCGCACGCCCATCATACAAACATTCACACACTGTATTATACACATATGTATTTAAAAAAAAAACAATATTCTTAACACGAGAGTGCGAAGTATGTACAATATGTAAGTATGTACTTATAGATACAAACATATATGATATATGTATATATGTATAATTATTTATGCTTATATGTTAGAGGTTTGGGTATATTTTGTTTTCCCAATTTCCTTCCGCAGACAGCTTATCAATTCAGAAACTTTTTGTAGCACAAAACAATATTCGTGTACACTAAATCCTAAAAAGCAAATACTTCGGTGTGGCAAGTGTAAATACTGTAAATATTATTATTTTTCTTTTTTGTGGGAAAAGAAATTTAATGCAAACAACAGGTCGAAAGTTAGTTGGAATACAATCTTACAATTAAATGTCGAAAATGTGAGCTAATTTTAGTTCACTTTCATTTAACAATTTACCTTTCTGAGAAATTAATAATTACTGCACATACAAGCAAAGTGTTTGTACATACATATGATATACATATGTGTATAAAAATGTACATAAAATGTGGTAATATGACAAGATATATTTCCATTGAAAGGTGTGTCGTAAATGTGTACTTAAACATGAGTGTACATATGTATTTACAAACAAACTCAGCTAATGGAGAACAAACAATCATTTTTTTTATTAAAGCATGTATTTATCCCAGACCATAAAAATAATTATTTAGTTCGAAACTTACAGGAATATATTTACAATGTACCCATTTTTTCTTCTACTTCATAGTTAACATAGACCCCAGGATTTTTTGTCTATAATATCAGGTTTGTAATTACATATTTGCATATTTCAGTTGGAATTGGCTTGGTTTGGTAAGCCCATTCCATCTGCTCCCTTTACTACCGAAATTTTTCTCTCTTCATCGTATGTTGTTATCGTAAAAGTCTCATATTGCTGTGCAGATGAGATTTTGGTTTTTATTATTACATAGCTCAGATTGCCATTTATTGGCAAAAGTTATTGTGAGGCGGGTTGCTCTCTATTTTTTTTTAAAGCGCGGTTTGGCTCCCTCTTTAAATCATGATATCTCTCTTAATAAAGAGTATGAACTTTACATTAGTATATTTAACCTGATTAACAAATAGTACAAAAAACTAAAAATACTAACGAAATACGTTTTCACACTTTAGAAACGTTCTCATAATTTTTTATTTATTTATTTAGAACGCTCTATAATATGGATCACGCACTTCACATGCCACTTAGGCTAAAGAATTGTAAAGTAGAAAAATTTTAAGATTCCATATGTGAATATCCTTAAAACAAAAAATTAATTAATAAAAAATAAATTAAGTTAATGAAAGGTACAGAGAATTTGGTATACTGGCAACATTGTTCCATACATATTTAATTGGTTCAAAAATTCTAAAAGCGAGATAATTTAATATAGGGAAAGCACAAATTTAAGTCTTTCTTACACAAGTACAAATAATCATCTCTTGTTCGAGTGTGATATGGACTAAGAAGCATTTAAAGCTGTTATATCGAACTCAAATGCTCTAAATCAAACTGTCATAATAAAATATAAGTGTATTGTACTTCTGTGTGGCATTTTATTTAGTATAATATGCACTTCAAAAATTAAAAGAAACAAACCACTTTACCAGTAGCGATTTGTACATAAATTTCCATTCTTTTTTATGTGCCGCGTTGTACATATTATATGTGTGTATGTGTATGCAAACATACTATACTGAATATCTACATGACACATGCATAAATTTTAATAATGATAACTTGAAGTGCCGTATTAACCGGCTTTTCGAAGACAAGTGCTATTATTCTCTACAAAAATTAATTTGTATCTATATACGTACATCGTATATGAAACATGCAAAATGTCTAAAAGATAAAATGAAGATTTAGATTAGGAGATGAATACAAATGGCATAAATTTTTATATATATTATACTACGAAGCAGTGAAAATTGAGTTCGGACGGTATATAGTGCATATTAGGATACTACATGCTTAATATAAAGAATTTTTTATTCCGATTAAAAAATTGTTTTTAGGATTAAAATGACTTGACTTGATGAAACTTGGTTATAGAGTTCCGTGGGATGAAAGATATATTGATACTACAAATTGGTGTGCAATAAACACGCTCTCATCCTATATAACGGTTCTTGGTAATAATTATAGCTCAAAGTCAAATATCTGAAGATCTACTCCTTGATTCCATTTCTTTATTTTAATAATACAAAGCTTCGTTCAAGTACCTCAGGAACTAGTATGGTATTTGAAGAATAGACAAAACGAAAATACGCAAAAACCGCTGTTGCAATCATTTGGGAAGTATCTGCAATGTACACTATGAAGCTTACTATGCTAAATTTGTTTCCAGCTGGCAGGAATAGGATGAATTGCAGATTAATGTGAAAAAAAAACTTCAGAAATCGCTCCACATAACTGATTGTTCTTTAGCAAATAACACATTCCATCACCGAGGGGCGACCGCATATAGAAAAAGCTTTGGTACTTATATAACGAATGTTTTTTAGTCATATGGTTTTCAAATAGAAATAAAATGCATATAATATAATATTATTATCAAGAATTTATTTTTATTATAAATATAAGGGTTTGCTATTATATTTTAAAAATGATTTCGGGCTGGCTCGAATAATATAATATACATCAAGTAACAGCTCTTACCAACTCTGAAAAATATTTTGCCTCATTGAAAACCACTATTTATTAAGGCCACCACATCTACAGATTTGGTGGTGTTAAACTAAAAAATTTCGCCAAAAATTGTTTTGTACAAAGTTATTGTTCAAGACCTAGCCGGTATTGGTTTGACTGCTGCGGCAGGATTATTATGTGAGTGCCAAAACTTTTTAAGATCATTTTAGTAGTTACTTACAGATGCATGCACTGCTTTCGTGCTAACTACTTAAGAGGCAAAACATTACCTCTTTACTTTCAAAAATTCAGGCCTTCTAAAATTTGCTATAGGGTAACATTTGCATTGGAGCATTCATATGCATGTACTCGTATATACTTTATTTGCTGTCACTTTAATGTATATTCATAATGGATATGCGCCTATTTCACATTTCGTTCATTTATTATTTTATAAACATTCATTTTCTTTTAGGTTGTCGTGAGACTGGCTTTATTTATGCCATCACCAGTGCCGCTGTCACACATTCGATTGCTCGAGCCTGTAGTGAGGGCTCCATTGAATCGTGCACCTGTGATTATAGCCATCAGTCGCGATCGCCGCAAACAAGCCACCAAGCCGGTAGCGTAGCGGGTGTTCGCGACTGGGAATGGGGAGGATGCTCGGACAATATCGGATTTGGTTTTAAATTCTCACGTGATTTTGTGGACACTGGAGAACGGGGACGCAATCTGAGAGAAAAAATGAATTTGCATAATAATGAAGCTGGTCGCAATGTAAGTATCGCTTTTCTTAAATGTGAATTCATTTATTCTTGCCGATATAGAGATACAAATCTAATGAGGTTTAATTGACACAAATTCAAATATAATGAAATTGCCTCTTTTAAGTTTAGTTCCTACTGATTTGATATTTATAAACAAGCACATATGTATGTATATACACATAAACTATATATATATGTATGCCTTTTCAGTAATATTATGTGTCTGTGAAGTATGTAGCATTGCAATCACAATAAAAATGGCATAGATAATGACATTTTTAACAAACCCAAAAAAAAACTTATCTTGGTTACATACGGCAACAATAATGGCCACAAATGTTACATATTTATAGCAGGCAGTATTTTTAATTGCAATAAAGCTTTATAGCAAATCTACGGTTACAATTGATTGTAACTACACGCATGGGAGTTTTAATGGATTGTTTCCAATTACATTAACCCATTATAATTGCATGTAAAAATATCTTTTAGTAAATAGGATTATGCTTTGTACCTCCTTTAATAGCATACATATATGCATAGTGTACTACATATTTTCTCTTGTATAGAAATAAAGGTAGCTATGCATATTTGAACTTAAATCGTAAAATGTATAATAGTTCATTTACTTTTGATTTATATTTTTCCTTTTTTTGTTTGAAGTAGTATTTCTGCTCCAATTTCATGGGGCGGTGAGTATGCATTGCTCTTCACTGCGCTATTGAACACGCAATGCAAGTTGGTGGTCAACCGTTTCTTTTCCCACGTCTGCCACACACAGATTCGGCTCTTACCGTGTAGCTCGCTGGTAACCAATATTAATATGTTGACAGCATTGCTGATAGGAAAATTTAAGCGCTCGTAAAATCGAACGAAAGTTTTCAATGTAGCTTGAATGTAGTTTTAATACCCTACACACATTGCTGTAACATGCAATGTAAGCCAAACCGCGTAATTTTTACCGAAGTACCGACGATCTATAATATCAGCATCGGAGAAACATCTAAACAAATATTTGGGAATTTATAATTTTTACCGCAGTCTAATGAACTTGCGAGCATTTCTATGCATATATGTATGTAAATCCAATAACCTGTATTACTTTGTGTTTTAATGCGTCTTGTGATTTTCCGACCTCGTAAGAACCACTAATTGCTTGCGCAATTAATATTCGGTTGGATCATCTGTTCACCCTTCATGTACATTTATAGACACAAGTTTCTTTTAATTTTCTGCATAAAAGAACTGTATGTGTGTAAATGGACTTACATACGAGTACACACATGTGTAACGTATTAAAGTAGCACTCGCAAGAGGTGGTATCCTGGGATATGACGAAATGTTTATACCTTTCATAAAAGTAGGCTAATTTCATCTTGTCTAAACATTCAGTTATATGAGGTTAGGTGCGACTGAGCTGCTATGAATTACTATGAGAATCTATCTGAGAATTCACATCTCACTCACTATTCAGCTCGACCGCCCTGTAATAATAAACGATTAATATATTTAATAGTTCTTAGCAATCCAAATTTTGTGAAAATGTCTCCAAAATTAAGCGATTAGTTTTTGTTCAAATAGATAGACTAGTACAACTCATCTCTCACCTTATTATGTCCGTATATTTTTCAGTTGGCTTATATCAAGTTTATATATTTGTAGGTCGGATGATATTTTTAATACTATTTTATAGTCATGAAAGGTATACGAATTTTATAAAGAAGTCTACCTATACCTAGTACCACACACACATAAATGAGTATTGGAATCTTGAAATTAAGTTACATTCCCCTGTCAACTCACAATTTTTTCTGTTGCTCTCCATTTGATGTTTAATTTTTTTTACGTTGTTATTAATACGTAAGTTGCCACGGTATTAAGCTTTATTGATCGTGTTATAGAGATGACCTTCCTTATGTGGTGTTACGATGCTATTGCTGATGTTGCTGCTACTTTAGTTGTTGTGGAAATATCAACAACCGCATAAAAATTGGGCTCATGCTGTGCTGATTTTTTTGCTTAATACTGCACCAATCGCGTGAGTGACTTCGAGCATGTGGCATCTTCAAGAGGTCCAATGTAAACGTATAAATGTGTGTAGAAGGAACGACGAAGATAACTCCAATCAATAACACAAAAAAAGTTAAAATAAATAGAAGAATTATATATACACCATGTAACATAATATTTACATAATACAATATCTCACAAATTATGATCTTTTAAGCATTTAATTTCAATAAATGATATTGCCTTCAAATATATAAAGAATTAAGTGAGCCAACAAAATTCTTGGATATAAGCAAGGAAGAAGTAAAGAGGAGATAGTAAAGAATGTCTAAATTTGGGTGAAATTAAGTTGTTCAATTTTCCCGGCCGTATTTTTATTTTATATAAGCACAAAATGAGTTCAATTTCAATATTACGGTGGAGTAGCTCCACGGTAACTCCAGAATCACTCTCAGGAATATATTATGACTCAACATAAAACGACTTTGCTCTCTTTGCTTAAATCAGATTTCCTGTTGATTAGTAGATAAATCATTTTTATTGCTATACTCAATTTATCGCTAACGTAGTGAATATGGTCACGAAAATGCAATTTTTTAGAACAACGTCAAGATATTTAACGCATGTGGTCATTATATTTCATGTCAATTGATGTTAAGGTTGCGTAAGCAAAAATCGCGGTCTGCTCTTTTTTTTTTAAGTAAGACTGCTCGCATTCACTTCAATTTTCTACTTGTGGAAGTGGTTTTCATGTGGTATAGATTATTGTAGGACACTTACAGAAAATTTTATTAATTCATAGTATTCCTTAAATACGGATACACATTAATTACTAATTAAAAATTTCTACTAACTGTCTTAGTTTATAAAGTAAAATTAAAAGCAAATGGACTAAAAGTCTAACCGAAAAACATAATAAAATAATATTGTATGCCAATTATGGCAAATATTGTAAAAATATGTCACTTTGAGTAATGAACCGGATATTTTCCGTATCTGATTCTATACAGTCCTCATGATTTAGTTAGGATTTAGGAACGGAATGGTTTATTATATAATAACTATATTTATATTTATGTCGCATTAAATATTTCTGCTTTAGTATTTACTTGTGTTAAAACATACATACATAATCGTTCATATTATTTATTTTTTGGCAACATTTTTTTTCTTTCTATTTTTAGCATGTACAATCAGAAATGCGACAAGAATGTAAGTGTCATGGTATGTCCGGCTCCTGCACTGTTAAAACTTGTTGGATGCGTCTTGCGAATTTCCGGGTAATTGGTGATAACTTAAAGGACCGCTTTGATGGTGCTTCCCGCGTTATGATGACTAACAGTTTGCGACAAAATCGAAATTCTTTACAAAGCAATTCAGCAAATACAAATACCATTGGCATATCTGGTCCTGCTCTAAGCCCTAATGCAGCCAGTCCGAATGCTTTTAGTGCTGATCGTATGCTAAACGATCACACTCCTGAACACATAGTAAAAGCTTATTCAAGCAAACCTCCACTGAATACCATAAATAGCTCAAATAGTTTGCCCCGAAATTTGGTCCGAAATCGTGTACGTCAGAGAAAAAAGAACAACAGGTTAGTATCTAAATGCATAAAATTAATAGTAAAATATGTTTTCTGTTCAATACACAGTTTAAATTAAACGTCTGTTACACTCAGCGTAAACAAATTATATGAACAAATAATTTAAAATGGAATGCTAAGGTCTTTCTACATCGTGTTCTTTACTTATGACTACATGCTTTTCACATATTAATAGTTGTTGCTTGTAAGGCTGGTTATGTAATTTTATTTTATTTACGTAAATATATACGAATTTTTACTTTAAGTATGAATTTTTTTTACATACGATACATATATACATATACACTTAAAGAATAGTTTACATAACTACTCTCATTTTAAAACTTGATAATACATTTTCTTAACTTTTGAATGTCTTTAAATTAATTGTATATTGCCCCGACGAACTGTCCCAAATTTATATATAATTAACTAAATTTGTTTGCTACCATATATTATTTTTAAAACGTTTCTCATAGATAACTTATTCATTTTTCTTTTATAGATACAACTTTCAATTGAAACCACAGAATCCCGAACACAAAGCACCTGGTCCTAAAGATATTGTTTACCTAGAACAATCACCAAGTTTTTGCGAAAAAAATCTTCGCTTGGGTATTCAAGGAACACATGGACGTCAATGCAATGATACGTCGATCGGAGTTGATGGTTGTGATTTGATGTGCTGTGGTCGTGGTTATCGTACACAAGTCATCGACGTCATCGAACGCTGCGCATGCACATTTCACTGGTGCTGTGAAGTCAAGTGTAAAACATGCAGAATGAAGAAAACAATACACACATGTTTATAAGTAGTGACGTGAATTTCTCAAATCACCGCTCGATACCCGTTCAAGGCTTCCAATGCCTTCATATTTTCTAAAGCGTAACATAAAGGTTTTAAAAAGTAAAGAAAGGATTATGGAATCTGCCCCGAATCATCACTAATAAATACTCAACAATAAGACAGCGTATGAGGCAAACTATTGCATAGTAGAGTTGCCAAGCGCAAGGGTAAACGGATGGAATGCACAAACAAACTAAAACAATAAGCGGAATAAAAAGTGGAGATTGAAGATACGTTGGCGCCTTCGCCGGTTGTTATACCCTGTTTATTTATTTATTTATTTTTATGCATTTTTAATTCTTTTAGCAATTTATTTGTCATAAAAAGTGACACCGTGTTAACTGTCATCAATGTAAAAAACACAAAACTTTATCAGTATTTTTTGGTGGCAAATTTTGTAACATATGTATGCAAATATTCATCACTGCTCGCAAGTTATAATCATTTAACTCGAGTTATTGCATTTGGAGTGACCAAATCTCCAGGTGAAAATTACTTAGGACGAAAGTTTCAGATCCGAAACGTACCAGCTATGTATGTGGACTACCTCCACCTGAACATTTCTAAAATAAGACTTAAGTGGTTATAAATTGTTAATAATCATAAAAGACATATATGAAATATGTGTTTAATATGATGTATGTATGTATTTTAAACGCAAAATTCTGCAAAACGTAAAATTCGTTTGTAATGGTTTTGAGTTTGAATACGCTTTTAGTGAACATATGAATTAGTTAAAACCTACCCATCTAAGCGACTGTAAACGCTTTCAATTTTCAGTATTAAATCAGTAGAAATCGTATTATAATATATATATTTAGTTCTATATATAGTTAGTAATACAGTAGAAAGAAGCTTTTTGAAAGAAAATGCTCAAGAAAATCCCAGTTTAATATTTTATAAGTGTCGTTATATTTACATGAATAGTATGTACATACGAGTTTAATATAATTTTCCTTCTTGGTCTACAACACACAAAAATTTAACTTAAACAAAGACTGAGAATTTTTAATGGACGTAAGTAGGTTTTTATCACTTAATTATTACACATTTGCAGATTCTTACAAATAACGTCTGCACCTTATTCTACAGGAAATGATTAAGATAAAAGTGATTAGCTTGTTGGGCCAGTTGTAAGTTTTCTGTATAACTGTTTTCTATCTGACGATGATTAAGCTTTAATTTGACTGTTATTTAAATCAATTTATGGATTTGACGTATGTGTATGAGCAGGTACATATCTAAGTCCTACCTACAAGAGTTGGCCACCGGTGCACCGAAACTTTGGTAGTTTTTTACAAACAACGCAACAAACAACGCATAAAGCCTGCTTTTGTAAAAACAACCGCTACAATTAATATACTTATATATGTGTCCTGTAGGTGATCGAGTATTCAACGCATTATTTACATGTGAATTTCTTTACCGTTTTTGTTTATTTGATACAAATAATTAATAATAATTTGATACAAATTTGAAAACTCATTTTCTGTTACTGCGTTTATAAACCATTAAAAAGCAAGAAAATCTGGACGTATTTTTAGTTGTAATATAAATTATTTAAATATAAATACTGAAAGCAAAATGAAGCAATGACGTGGGACTCTATATTGCCTATCGCAAGTGTCGCCAAGTATTTTCCATTAATTAAAAAAATCTCTCAAATGTATGAAAGAAGTTGCATTGTTTTTCTAAGAGAGTCAATATTGGGAAATTAGAGCGAGAAGCTGTCTACATACATACATCATCTTTCGTTATTGCATCATGTTTATACACTCCACATTGTCTGGTTGCTTCACACAAACACTCATTTTGTATGCGCTGTATAAACACAGCCAACACATTCTTGATGGTGTTTGTACTATACACACTGCAAAAAAGGCGAGTACACTAGTAGTTCTCAAAACAGACACCGAGGCCCATATTTATCTATATGTACGCATATAACCAAGGCTTTTCGACGACCTTTTACACATTTGACTCCTTTGCGCGTTTGAAGAACATTTGACTATATCTTGTATCCACGAAATAAATACGAGTCGCTTATGACTCATCCAATCGATGGTGGCAGAATATCGTTTAAGAACAAAAACAAAACATAAAAATGCATCAATCGTTTATAGGAGAAGGATTTTTAAGCATATCGGATAGTTAAGAATATAATCCTTTCCTATGGCACATACACATTTGCTAAACACCACACAAATTAAGGCTCAATTAAAAAATTAAACTTTGTTTAAATTTTAATTGTTTAGGTATTTCCTATGGCCACCGTTATTCATTAATATAATAAAAAGTAAAGATAAGTAAGATAAATAAATTTTATATGTAAATGAATGTAGTTGTATACAAATGAAAGTTTATTAGTTAAACATTGTTAATTACATTAAACATAAAGAATCGCAATTTATTGACTTTTGTTATATACATAGAAGTTCTTTATGGGTGAGTATTGCCAAGCGTATTTTTTTCTTGCTTTTATATTTATAAAATTTGTTCACATAACGCCAGTGTTGAAAATTTCTCAATGGAACTTTTTTAATGTTTTCATTAATCACTTATTATTTACTACTTTATAACGAATATATTTATTATGTTATTTTGAAGTATATAATATATATATATATATAATATATATATATTTGCGATATAATGTTTAGTGCATTTAAATTTTTTTTTTGTCATGGGGCGGCAGAAATTTAAACCTGGCCCTGGGTATCACCTTATATGTCTGTTCTTTCGTCCGTTCTGAGGTAAATTAAAAACATATTAAACCCTTTTACTAAAATATAATATTTCTAAATATAAAGGAATATATATATTTAATTGGCGCTATATAACCGCTTAAACATTTTCGGCCGAAATCCATCTCTAATTTATGGTGGGCGTCTTGGTGTGATGAGCCTGAATTTCATGTCAGGAATACACTCGGAGGACTAAAAATAAGAAAAACTAATTTTCTATAATTTTGGATGTTGGTTGAACCAGGTCTTGGTAGCCTTGGTAGTGTTAAGGAATAAAAGGTTAAATAATTTTATTTACAATATTTAAGAAATACAATAGGTTTGCCAATCTTTTTAACTGTTATAAAAATAAGATGGTAATATGTAAGACATATATAGATCACATAATTGTTTTAATTTATCGGTTTCCGGTGTACTTCGGGTCGACCCATAGTCATCCAGGGCCCTTTAAATGAACATAAATTTTTATCCAAATCGTTGTAGCCGTTTAAGCGGAATTAGGTGACAAATAAACGTAGGTAAAATATATAAGAATTTAGGGGAAAAAACGGTTGTTAAAGATCCTCAGACTGGAAAACTGGTTAGAACTTCTAGAAGAAGATGACATAGCGTTCGGTAAATAACATGATTCTAGCTCAGATAAACCGATGGCGGCTAAGCTCTCCGCCACTTTCTTCTATTTAATTCAGAGCTAGACAGAAAATATTCACAGGATGTTCACTTTATGGTGTTCCTCACGAGTTGAACAGTGCTGGGGGAAGCTGATACCGTCAACGGCTAAACTGACTCTGAGCAACACAACAAAAGCTCTGTTAGAATCGGGAAGGACCCCTCCGAGCTGTTCGATACCAAACGAGGTGTCAGACATGGTGACTATCTATAGTGTGACTTCTTCAAAATAATACTGGAGAAATTAATAAGAGCTTCATATATTAATATCAGTGTCCTTAACAACAGCAATGTAGGTTCTGCTTTCTCCAGGTTAGACAAAGAAGCAAAAATTCCCTATAATAATAACGCAACTTTTCTCCTTCACGAGATTCGCCAATTTAACCCCTCATTGCATAGTTAACGGCTGGTCGCCTAAAAGTTTTCGACAATTGGGCTTAGTGATCCTACTACGAAAGACATGAAACTAACTGAGGAAAAGAAACCTTCTGCCAGGAGCAACCCACTTAATCATTTTCAAGTATTGAAGAATGGGCGGAAGCCAAAGCTATTAGTAAAGGTGATATATGATATATGTACTGCTGAATGTTGAACAGGCACAAGAACAGGATTATATTGTGACTGGCCAAAATGTAGTAACAACTTAGAATACTGTTGTCAAATGATCCAAATTATTACACGTTTAATGACGATTTCTTCATAATAACCATCCATATATAAAAAAAATATACAAGAGATTAAAATGGCACCGACGTTATTTAATTTAATAATGAAGTTGAACATTAAGTGCCTTACGAGTATTTTACTTTAAAATATATTCTCATAATTTACTTTAAAGGTTAAGTAGATACGAATGCATGTTCATCTCAAACTCATCCATTCAACAAAATTAGCAAATTATATGTGTCAGTTCAAATAATTTTCTTTCTTTGCTTGATTGCATATTTGTTGAGTGGACAACTTTTTAAGTTCATGGAAAGCGAATTAAATTTAATCCACGATGAATTCATCCTTATCAATTTGTTAACATATTTAATGAGATGCCACAGCGCGACATAGCAAGATGACGCCCTTATGGACTGTGCTTTGCCAGAAAAATACAGGTAAAATGATTAATATATGAATTTGTGTCAGAAGCGATAAATTTTGCGACCATTTTTTACACCTTACCAAGTATGCACGGAACATTAACTTTGTGTAGTTAGCGGTTATATGGAAGAGCATAAAGAACACGATAGAGCTAGCCATATAAACATCAAATTTCGTAGAATAGAATGATTTAATAAGATCGTCGCTGTGTTGGTTTAACTGATTAAAGTTTAAAAATTCGACTAAATATCGACCCAGCTCATTCTGAACATAGCGGTATAAATTTTGACGGGTCTGTCTATTCTCCTGCTGGTACTAAAGTATATATTTCGGATCAAAGCCGATGCAGCATTAAATATGCATGAACGGTATAAAAAATTGTAAAGAGAGAAAGTAAAAGAGTAGAAAACTATAAAAATTCCTTATTCACATTTTCGTTTACTAATATATGCAGGTATAATTTTTAAATTCATTATAAAATAATATATAATCAAAACATATAGAAATTGTACAGTAGCCTCTCTCATACCAAGACCGTTAATATGGGATTGGAAAGCTACAAATCTTGACATGAAGGAAGCTACCCCAAATCCAATGCGTTTTGCACTTGTCCATTGGAAGGTTTACAGTCAGAAAGTCGGACGTACCCTTTGCTCTAGATTCAAGCTGTCAAGGGCTCTCCATTTTGTAGGAAAACATCAAGACGCACACCACAAATTGGAAGCTCGACCGAAAATCGATGGCCTGCAATTGCTCAGTGTCTGTTTCCACTACGCTAAAGGTATTTCGAATGGTAAATATTTTATGGTAAATTTTTGGCAGCCACAATAGCCGAGTGGTTAGCATTGCGTATTACCATTGGGAAACCCTGGGTTCGAGTCCAGGATCGAGTCAAGGTTCCAGTATATTTCTAAAAGGCTCCTCATAAAAATCCATCGGCCGGTCGGAGGCAGCTTAGAATAATCTGTAGGTGCCTCAAATCTCACATTCGTTCGTTTTTACTATTATAATTTTTATTTGTTGCCATTTAATAATCTTCTCGAGTTAATAAGTCAACCTACAATTAAAGAAGTAAATAAATTGCGGGCCTCAATTAAAATTCTGATGCCAGCGGATAGTGGGCCTTCAGACATTGAGAAACTTTACGATAGCGCAAAAAATTCATAATTTCAGTATTCTGGAGAATAACGATTTGAATTTTTAGCGACAGCCGAGCGCAAAGAAGATGAAAGCGAGAAACTGATGTAGCAGAGTGGAAATCGAGTGTATCAACATAACCTATCCTAACCTTTCATAATTATTTAGATGATGATATTTACTAAATTAAATTATTTTTGTTTTTATTGGGTGGATTACTAACATTTTTTCTTCTAACAAAATAAAGGATTTTCCAATAGGGATGATATGATTTCTGAGTATCGTTTTTACCATTTTTAATATGTCATGATCTGTCTTTTTTTTTCATTGTATTCAGTAATGTTTAAAATTTCATCATGGCAAGATATACGCTGGAACAACGTTTACAACAGTAACAACTTGAAAACCATAATGATTTTTTTAAGAAAATCATCTTCTGCGATGAGGCTCACTTTCATCTGGGTGATGCGGTAAATAAATAAAACTGTCGGTTCTGGTGCGAAGAAACTGTCAATGGAGAGCGGTATAGATCGATGATAACCAACTTTTTTATGGCCACAATTGGAAGAAGTTGATCTTAACAACATCTGGTTCCAGCAAGACGAGGCTACGTGTCACACAGCATGTGCAACAACCGAATTATTGCGAGAAAGGTTTGGAGAGGTTTGATGCAAAAAATTCATAATCTGAGGGATCCATTTTAATTTACTTTTTATAAACTCAAATAATTTAACAATATTTAAGTAATCGCAAAAATCAATTCTGCTATACCAAATTTTGATAAGCCCCGGAATTAGATTTGCGCCCCTGTCGGCTTTCAGCGCGCACTCTGTGGGCAGATTATAAGATACCAACAAGAATTACGCCTTAACACTTTTCGAAAATAAATCGCAGGCGAATTTATCATGCACATGACATAAAGATGGGAAGGGCAGAAAGCGCAGCTGGGATGAAAACATTGACTACGTGACATTACGTAAGTTGTCAGTGGTTGAATAAAAATTCTAAGGCATCCAAAGTTTAACATCAATTTCGCCATAAAGTCAGCGTAATACTTTCAGCTCAACTGCACAATGCATTAACGTTCACAACACGAGCACAACATGAGTCACAACCAGGTCAAGTAATCTGTAGGATCGGCTAAATGTCCATAAGACTTTCAGATACAAACTAAGGCTCGTGCATGCTTAAGTAAATTTAAATTGTTTCTAGAATTTTTAATTTTTCCACCAATTTTAATGTAGAGCAAGTGCATCCCAACACACAATTGCGCTTTTGAGTGTTATGATCATCATAAACGATGAAGAATTTCGCGGCTTTAAGAAGAATAGGTAAATTCACTTCATTAAAACTGTACGGCGCGTCATTGTACTAAAAAAAAAACTTCACTGAAAATGGAGTATAACAAATTTCAATAGTTTTACGATGAACTGGGGCACATGTATGTATGTAGTATACAACGTTAACCCATTTCCGACGGCACTTAGATCCACTGCATTGATTTAATTCAAACTTTATATTCTGCTTAGTACTATTGCCAATTTTAAAAAATCAATAAATTAGGGAAAGAAAATTTTTTGTTAAGTTCAGAAAGATGCAAAATGACATACAATTATTTCTTTCAGGACATATCTCGTTTATTTTCGACTCGGCGATTTTTCAAAGTTGCTGGTCGAAAAACCGACCATTAGCTGTAAATGGGTTAATCCAGATTCGCCATTGTCGCTACGAATGTTGTGTGAATACGTGTGAATACTCCTACAGTTTTCCATTCATTTTGCAGCTTGGATACGTTACAACTAAGATCAAAAATCATTTCATCCCGTCCACGGCATTACCGCATATCCTGTAGATCGTTTGTGCAATGAGTGTAATGGTGTGCTTCAAAATGGCAATCAGCTGATTCGTGTAAGACTTAAATTGACTATTACTCGTAATTTAAAATGTGAATATAGATAAGAATAGGGTCCGCAAAATCCACACCAGTGAATGCAACCGCTGACTCGATACTTTTCCCGTTCAATCATTTATTTAAAAGTTTTTGTGGTAGGTGCAATAACAGCAGTAATACCCAATGTTCGGCAATAAACTATATATTGTTAAAATGGAACCATTTCTTGGTTCTAGTGACATATTTTGTAGGCATCTGTAATTCAATAGAACTATTATGTTGACCAATTTTGGTAAAAAAAATTAAAAAGTCGATGTCCACAAAAAAAATTGAAAATCCGTATATGCCAATTAAAATTATGTGATCTGAATTTTATCGAACTATGTCAAGCACTAGGATATGCGTTTGGTAATAAAAGTAGACCATACCTCATCGTGAAAACAGATCGATGTAGTATTCAAAATTACCGTTATGTGAGTGGCCGTAAAGTTGTCAGCTGTTATCGTGTTTATAAACATACGGATAAATCTTATAAGGCCTTATTCTTATGTATTACTTCATTAAATTTGATAATACCTGTTTAAATGTAGATCCGAATATTTATTGAATAAAAATATATCATCTGACATATATGTATGTGCTCACTTCTTACTATTTCAATACTAGATCGTTCACGTATGTTGAATTGATGATTTACGAACAAGTAGTGAACTGATATGATTTCCTCTTTAAAATATTGAAGGTTAGCTTAGCTTTCTCTGCAGGGCATTAGCTGAACAAGCCCAATATGACCTGTGTACAAATTATAGTCGGGTATAAAAATAAATTTGTGCAAAATTTACATCCAAATTACATTGAAATGAAAAAACCTCGGTAGATATTGCATTGTTTCAAAATATGTTTATACTCCTAAGTTTTAAATAAAATGTACATATTTGTTATCCTCGTGTGTTCGATTGGGATGAGCTAGGCTCGATGTCATAAAAATGGTTTGGTCACAAAACTGAAAATCATAATTATAGCAACAACAAATTATCGAGCATTGTACAAAAAGGAGATGAAAAGCTTACTTAACGCTAATTCCACTACACATTGAGATATTGTCTTATTTGAGATGCACTGTTTGTGAGTCCAAATTTTCTCACACAACCAACACTTTGATGCCGACAAAACGCCACGAATTCCAAAGCGTTAGTCCGGTTACTCTTTTTTGTCTGTTCGATGTGAACGTAAAACGTAAACCCTCAATTTAATAAAACCATTTTAACCTTTACTGCTATTTATTTAATGCTGTTGCGCACGTACAAAAGTTAAGAATCAGTTTTCTATGTTGTTTTTGTAATGCTTTTATGGCGGCCGCAATATGAGTTCACATGTATATATATCCATATATATATATTTTTTTTTTTTTGAATTTTTATAGTGCTGCTGCTGCCGGTCGGCGGCTTCCTCGGCAGCATGAGTACTCACAACTCTGACAACAATCTCTGTTGCTTCTATAGCAGCATTGGATATAGCGGCGGCATAACTTCAACACTTTTATGAAGCGTGGCCTTTAATTTTGTGTAGCCATCCACACTTTTAGTGTGGATGAGCAATTTTTTTTGTACACATCTATGTTTATATGAAAAAAAATTACATGTGCTAAGAGACTGGCCCTGTAGGAATTTTACAGGTGGTTCCAAGAATGAAAATGGATTACTGACTTTATCATATATGTTCCATTGAATGAAAAGTTAGATGAAAAAATAACTCCAAATCTTTAAACCCATAAACGGATTCGAAGAATATAAGAATTCAACAAACATCCCTCCTTATATGTAATGTATATGAAGCCAATCACCTTATGTATCAAAAATTACAATTAGCTAAGCCAGGCTGGAGATAAGCTGAATCACCGAAAATTGTCAAAATTGCTCCTAATCGAAGTCGAAACATTTCAGTATTTTTTTAAACAAATTTCTTTCATGAATAGAACTCAAGCACTTGCTTAAACTTCGAGGAAGGCCTTTATCCTCTTGACATTCCCAGCAGGGAATACACCATACATATGTATGTATGTATGTATTTATTCAAACCAATATGCCTATATACCCAACAGTAGCTTTGTATGTATGTATGCATTTTCACATATATTTTTGAGGATACCTGCGGTGGTATAATTTGCTGATATGAGTAAAAATACATGTGTTGATATGTTCATCACTAAGTCGAAATTCGAACAGATGTGTGTGGTCCATTTGATTACAGCTAAACATTTGGTAAGGTATATACATACGTACATATATCAAAATATTGCGTGAAAAGAGTACAGGTATTGGAAATAATGGTTTTAGCTTCCAAGCAGTAAGATGTATTGAAATGTACCGGACTATTGTAAAAAAAAAATATTAATGAAGTTAATGTGTTCGAAAAAGGCGACCGTAATAGGTGCTAATAAAATTAACGCAGTATTAATTGGGAGATTTGAAGGAGTCTATTCCAATCTTTATTATTTACTTCAGTGATGACAATATTCTCAAAGAATTAATTGTTCATTATTCCCGATGAAGCGCCAGAGCTTTTGAAATTAACTATAATAAGTAATACATCACGTTTACAAGCTAGTAAAAAGTAATGAAATTTAACCCTTAAGCCGAGTTTTTTATTGTACATTTTTTAACAAAATTTTTATTAACTGAAAATTAATTTTAATCAAGTACACATTGACTATTCAGTAGGCCAATTTAATGCCATCAATAGTGTTTTGCAGCGATCGGAACAAATGGTAGTCAGATGATGCAGATCAAAGCTTCCCAACCAAACTCTGTAAATTTGTGCCTGGTTATTAAAAATTTTGTGATCTAGTGTTGTAATGATGAAACATAACAACTGATAATTTCTGCACTCAGAATCACCTTGTTGACGGTAAACATTCAGGCTTGGAAGACGTTTGTATAGGGTCAACGGCCTTTAGCCAGGTTTTTATTTTTTAAGTGATTTCAAACTATCACGTGAGCAATACCTCCACTACCTCCTGTGAGCTTACTTGCCGATCGTGCTCCACCAGTTGTAGAATTTTATTGGCTGTAAGCCAATAGATATATATATATACATCTGGATGTTGAAGAAATCCACTTATACGGCATTAGAAACATAACTGATTCGCACCAGAGATGGGTACATGCATTTCCAGTTGTTTTTAGCCAAAAATTTTAATATTGTTACAGTAATCCTGCTTCTGGATATGCGTTACAGTTGTAAGGCTATACCCAATTGCTCTTATTGTGTTCTCGGTAACTATCCCATTTGAAGCCTTTAGTAACAAATGAAAGAGAGGGATCTTTAGTAGAGAAAGTCCTTTGCTTATTTTCAAGAGTGAATAATTGTAGAGAAGATTGTGCTGCTGATGAAGTGGAAGAAAAAATAAGATTGTTATCGTAAAGCTCATCCTCAATACTTTTGTATCAGGGTTGATGTTTGAGTTTTCTTCTCTTAGAAACTGGGGGCTTCTTATTATACTACTGTGAGAACTAGCGGCAATACAGTTGTTTTTCTCACTATCTCTGGATATGCCCGGTTTCTAGCCTCAGTCTAAGATAAATTTCGACTTGGCGGGATATTTTCTCGATGTTACCTAAGTACTAAATTGGGGGAGTTACTATTCTTCAAATATTGGCATGAGCTCATATCTGTTTCGGCCAACTTTTGGGTGATTTATTAAAGCATTTATGACCCATAATCAAATATATGAACTAATCGGTTGTATGGGAATATATATTATAGTGTTCCGATCTGACCTGTTTCGACAAATTCACATAAAAATAAAAATACATCTGTGTAGCAAGTTCGTTTGAAATATCTCAGAAATTGTGAAACTAGTTTTCGTTCAAACTCAGCTCATCATTCTGATTACTTACATACTCGGACCAAAGTTAATATACAATTTCATGTTCATGGAAGTTATAAAAAAACACCTTCTTGGTAGAGTAAAAATTTACAATGACTTCTTTTATATCTGCTTACATTTAAATAGGTATGCATAAGCGAATATGTACATAAGTAACATACATAGCATACCACTATAATAGCAATGATTTGCATGCTTACGGTACAATGGTGTGACAAATTAACGCTACAATTCCTGCAAAAGTAAATATACAAATATGGGCACATAACGGGCGTAGTAGGTTGTATATATAAACTTGCATAAGCTGGTTGCAGTAGTTGTCGTGTCAAATGATTTTATAGACTGACCAAGATGTGAATGCTTATTGTACAATACATTGATCGTTTTTTTAATTTATCTTATATGGATAGAAAACTCCTTCCTTATTAAAAATGTTGTACTTCTGATTTGTTCCATATAAAAATTTCTTGATATTCATACAAGGTTATATAATAATTCTTAAATGTCAAAAAACAGTCACTGGCCATCACAAAAGTTTAAAGATTGTAAACTTTATAAGTCACAGAACCTAAAAAAACCCCCTTCTTCAAAGGCGATTGAGAAGCAAAGTCATAACTTCATGCTTTCAGATAGTTAGCGTTTGTGTGGAAATACGAAGGCAAAGTATACAATGAGCACGTTTTGAGCGGCTCTGACTTACACAAAATTGCAAACAAGAAGCCCAATATTAAATCCACCTCCTACATTAAGAACTTGCTATTCTTGACGCCTACACACATATGTATGTATAGTTAAAACCCTTATTATGATTGGAGACAAGTGACAGTCTACTGTCATTATGTACGGCGATTGATCTTAATGCAGAGATGAAAGTAAATAAAATGCTTGAGTATGTTTTTGTACATGAATTCACATTTTCAGTCTATGTGAATTCATGTACAAAAATTAAAAAAATTGAGAATGTTTACTGTACTGAAATAAAAGGTTTTAGATAGTTTTTGCGGCTCATAAGATATCGAGGAGTTGTTTAGAATGACAGGACATAATATATGATGAATCCACAAGCTGTGAAGCTATTTATATTGTGAATATTTCCAAATTTATTATTTCATTTTCACTTTAAAATCAAGTACCGATAAATTTTTCCACCCTCACTTTTTTAAGCAGCAATAGGTAAAACATTCACATTTTACAACCTGTTTTGGGTTGCATTTTTCCGCAGGGATGACAGTAAATATTAGAAAAAGAAACGCACTCTGCCTCAGTAGCGGTTTAAGGAGGTTATGAATATTTTGGTAATCATCGTAAGATTTTGACCTCGAATTTAAAGCCTCCAGTGAAAGCACAAAAACTAAGCTCAAGCTTATTTTCATTTGTACTTTGTAGTTGACATCCAACATGCACAAATTAACTGGTATTTGACTAATACGAAGCTGAACTTTTTCGGAATTTTAACATTTTTAAGGAAATCGCCTTACTAGTTGCTAACGTATAAAAATTATGGAAGATGAACTAGTTAGAGCAAAAGTGCAAACTAGTAGCATGCTAGTTTACAACTACTACTTTTTCCTGTAGAGTTCTAGCAGCAACATCAACAGCTATCATGACTTAGTCATCAGAAAATAATACCCTCGGGGAGTACTAAAAATTAACCCAACATATCGGTGGAAAAGGCAGTTTTCCTCGTTACCGGTGATTTGTGAACGAAAAGTGATCTGGCGTGATTTCACCTTTAAAATACCAGTACTAAAGACATTTTTTGCTAAAACCGACATAACACAATCAAATACACATTGTTGATGTATGCGGCAAAACTGTTTGACATGGATCTTCAATTACCGACAATTATCGGGTATTTAAGATCCCCGAGATAAGTTTACCTTACTTTTATACTATTAAATAGCTTCGAAAGTGTCAAGAATGGTTTGGAAATTTCTTTACACGTTTCTATCTCTGTCATATTTGCACTTAGTGTACGAAATGTTTGAACATTCGTACATAGGTATATATATGCGCCTATATGTACATACATGTTTATATGGCGGCAATGAATGCATGCGATGGCTTAATTGCATACTAGGGTTAATGCTTTCATGTGTTTGCCTTTCTCATAGGCTTAACAAGTGTATAAAACTTGTATGAAGAATTCACAAGAAGAAAAACTTATACATATATATACATATATATTAAAGCCTCGCTTTTACTATCTCTTTGCCTGTAAATATCTCCGTATATATATGTCTATTTAAGTTGCACGTGCATTCTATTTGTTCATACATATTATGTACGTTTCCCACAGTTTTGCTAGTTTTTGCGTATTTGTGTGGGAGTTTCCTTTTCCATACTTTGTTAAGTATCTGAATCTTCTACATGAAGTCACGTAACTGTCTAAATGTAATTTGTACTAAAGTATAATAAAACCCGCACATCGCCTTCAAATTGGCTTTTGAAGAGGCAATATACATAAGTAGTCTCGATACGCCACACCCATGGAGCTGTGAGTAGCACCAAAGTTTACAGAGGCACATCAAAAACAAGCTTGGCTCAAATTTTAGCCTTGTTCGGTAAAGCATTAAACACGTAGTTTCCATGATGATCTTATATTAAGCTCAGGATAAAGAAGCAAAAAAAATATTTAAAATTATGCAATGAATTTCCTCATCGGTGTTATTTTTGAAACACCGCTATCACATTTTATCGTCTCTTGAAGATATATACCATTTGCCACTACCTGTTTCGTATTTACATTAACAGTACACTCCCTAAAAGTTATACCAATTTTCATAATAATGACTGTTGTCATTTGCTTGTTAGTTTTTTCTAAGTATTTTATATTTTTACCCTAATATTCTACCTTTTTAACTAAGAGTGTGAAACATTATTAGTTTCGCATTATTCGTTTCGCACCACCTAGCAGATTTGTCACTGTAGGCGCACCCCATGCTCTCTTAACACGCATTTACATTTACTTACACTCCATGCACCTATTTTTCGCCTTGTCATGCGTCAACCTCCTCGCCATTAACACTCATATATATGCTTTCCAACATGTCATGCATGCATGTAAAATACATGATGGAGATTCCTTCTCATTGTTCTTTTTACTAACAAGGTATTGCTATAAATCGCATGAAAAACCACCTTTTCACTTAAGCATGAGGTCCTTCGGCAGTCTTCGGTAACACTTTTTTCGCCAGATGCAGTCGTTTCTGCTTCAAATCAATATCGAATCTGTCCAAAAGCTATGAAGAATATTCGCCCGTGATCGTTTTACCCTTTTCAAGGTAATCGATGTAAATGGCACCTCGTGCATCCATAGAAATTGTGGCCATGACCTTGTTAGCCGGGTCTATCGGCATGGCTTTCTTTAGTGCAACGCACATTCTTGATTGTTCTTTGGTCTCGGATCTGGTGGATTCATGTTTCTTCTACAACAACGCCAAACACTCCTTTGAAGTGATTACACAGTTGCGCTTATGGCCGTGTGTAAGCAATCGCAGCACCCATAGCCTTTTCATGTATTTGGTTCTCCGATAGTCCAATATCATTCTATGGATTTTATCGACAATTTCTGGCGTGAAGAACTCTTTTGAGTGAACTGAACGTTCGGCGTCACTTGTACTGATGCGAGCACAATGGAACTAAGTATTTATCAAGTCTTTCCTTGGTTTCGATGATGGTTTTTTCTACGCAAAAAATGATGCTAATCAACACACGAAATTCACTTTTTTCCATCGTCTGCTTTCAATGGCTGTCAAACAGAAACGAAATAGCGCAGCTTGCTCAAAATTTTACATCAGCCTAATAGTATTAATCGATAAAAGCCCACATGGTGGCTGGGTAACAGTGCACACTACCATCTGGAGGCCTAGGATAAAAAAAGAAACTAAAGTAATTTTTATCATGTAGTATCTTTATCTAAATGATGTAGAAAATAATACGAGCTGCAGAGCTAAATAGAGAAGCTACAATATTCCATAAGGGCATGCAGATTCTGGCGTAGCTGAACAAAGACAAGGAAGCGAGGCGAATGGGCCTGGTAGTGAAAAAGGCGAGACGACATATTTCCTTTCATCACGCAAACAGGCAGCGCTCTCGTGGCTTGGCTTCCCTGTCACTATTGACAGTCATAACTTTGAAGACGTAGAGAATTTTGTGTAACTAGGTACCAGCATTAACTTCAATAATAATATCAGAATTGAAATTCAACGCAGAATCACTCTTAGTTTTAGACTGAGTAAGCGATTGAAAAGTAAAGTCCTCTCTCTGGACGAACAAAAACCAAACTCTGAAAGTCACTCACGATGACGACATTTTATAAGTCGGCGTTTTCGAGAGGAAAATGTTTAAGGCTAACAGAAATCTCTCTACTTATATATACCTCACAGCATCCAACTTAAAGCAAAAACCAATATGCACTAAATAAATACGTACATATGTACATAAAAGTAACCACGATAGAATTTTCTAAAGTACACACAAACATTTGAGCGCCTGCAAATATATGTACATAGACATTATTGGATGCATATAAATGAATGTATGTTTGGACATAACCCATAAGTATACTCTTACGTGTGACATTGAGTGGTTAAATAAGTTAAATGCATTTAAATAATATGTGGCTCACCAATCTTTAGAGTCAGCAGTAAATATTTATTTATGATATACCTATGTACGTATATGAAAAGCGTCGCTGATCTTCACTAAGCGCATAATTTCCTCAATGGTTTTATGACTTCCGACCCACCCTCCGCTTTTCAATAAACATTCTCACGTGCGGCTATAGGCAGTCGCAGTAATGAAATGTTTTAAGTGAAAGGATCAATAGGAGCGTCATGAGTATAGCATTTATTTACATGTAAATATTTGATTTGGCAAATATTTGATTCTCTTGTACGGAAAAGTTACTTATTGAGTGCCTCCAATTTTATGGAACTCCTTGATGGCTTTATTCTGCACGAAAAACAACAGGTAGTTTTTACAGGTGACCGCGGGACTGACACCTGTATGGCAGCGTACAATTATACTACATACACGCTAACAGAAAATTTAACGTAGTTTATCTATGTATATATGAATTTTCATACGTGTGAACTCATAATAGTGAAAGGAAATATTTCCAAGAAATGTTTAATGAAGTTATTTGCACAAAAATGAGAGATAACGTGTTTACAGTAATCCCTACGCCCAACTAATCTCAGTAATAAAGAAAATTGTTTTTGTATTTTCGTTCTCTTAAACTGCGACTTCAAATTAATTACCAATAAATTTACAAATCATTTATTAAAAGTGTTTAGAGGTGAAGATATAGACTATTTTAAGAAAAAGGGAAGTCTTTCAGTTTCAATAATCCTCCACTTGGACTCAAAATAATGAATGGGATCGATCAAAGCTCGAAAAATATACAATTTTATTTTTAAGACAAGCAATATTGGATATTTGATCAAGAGATTTTTTTAATTACTTGGGCTACCTACATTCAGTTACCGATATTTCTTCAAAAATGTCGCTAATTTTCAAATCAAAATAACTTTTCGCTCGAATGAAAATTTACAGAACTGCCTTCACAAAAAATATCGCTTTAAGTGACAAAATCCCCAGAGACTTTTCCAAAATTCAAATTCCGTTAAAGTTAAATAAAAAATGTTTTGAGTCAAATTATTTTATTTGAGATATAAACGTTTATTTTTGATATGACGTGCCCATTTGCCGATCGACTCGTTCTTTTTTCACAAAAGAAGGCTCTGTTCGACTATTTTAAATCTATTAGCGATCTATAGGGGAAGGTGGAAAATTTAGATGTAACTATTTGCTACAACAGTGCGAGAATTTTCATATTTTGAATGCAAGTCTTATTTTATGATCACGAAAAAGTCTGAGCTAATAGTGACAAATATGTACCCACTCGAACCTGTACATGAAGAGTTAAGCTCAATATCGGTGATCGCCTCAGCAAGCATTTCTGGTGCATTTGAAAAGGATTGGATAATACTTGAGCCAAAAAAAAAACATTGGCAGGGACTGTCCTAGGGTCTTAAACATAAGTAAACGCTTTAAATGCTAATGAAATAACGATCAGTTCCTAATATTAAAAAACGAAATGGCTGCAGTGTTGCAAAACAGCTCAATGTTATGGGGAAAAATTTAATATTATTCATGAACATTATACATACTTATATGTACATTTTATTTGAAAACAGAAGTCCGAATATTTATAGTTTAGTAACACAATAACAAGTAAATACATGCAGGAATTTTAAAAGCAATTATGAATCCGACTAATCCATTATAGTTTTGTGTCTTCTTAAATGCTCTTATATACTAATTTACATACTATATTATAAATTATGAATATACTTATATGTATGTACATATGTGATGTTAGGCTATCGAATAGTTTTGCGTGTGGCATTTCGCTTTCGGAAAATACTAAGCCCTCTAAAATTACAAACACATTTACGGCTACTGCCCAACAACAGCGTATACGAAATCCCTAAGTAATATATACTTGTCAACGTTTTATAGGCTACCTTATACTCATTAATATTTTATTACACGAGCATATGTAAGTGCCCATGTATATTAAAATTTAAAATTAATTTATAAGGTAAACTTTCTTGAAAATCAATTAAATCTGATCATGTTCACTTGCTAAGTAAGATACATAAATACATACGTATATCTGTCAATTGCCTTATCACCATCATTCATTTCTAGTCTTTCACAAATTAACACATTAACATGCAAATGTCGTTCACAAATGTCAAGCCTAATTGTTTAATTAGTAACTGGCATGATAGCTTTAAATGTGATATCAAATCGAATTAATTGAAATAACTTAATGGACATGCAAATAAAGATAATGAAGTTAATGAACAAGTTTTCCATTCATAAGATCTTGTACTATTAAATTAATGTGTCTAAAAAAAATTCAACAAATGCCAAAAAATTAATGAAGAAATTTTTCGAAATCGGAATAAATTATTCAAAATATATGGCTAAATAATACGCATACATAAATAAATAATAAATATTTATATGCATCAAAAAACAAAAACAAAAAAGAGAGTCATTAATTGCTTAAAGCAAGCTCATTTTTAATTATGTAAATTTTTTACAGCGATTTTGCGAAATAGCGCTCTCATGCATATACCAATTGGAGAAAAGTAGGGAAAACTAAGTTGGGATAGAGTTGAACCTTAAATACGCGGTTGAAATTTGATTCAATTAGACGAGAGAACTATGCATAATTAGTTTCTATATTGGACCACTATACATTTAATTGTTTGTGTTGTCTATTTTGCGCTTTTCGGCAAATTAATATCAGAGTTTTCTGAATTCTGATTATTTGAAAAAAAAAACTAGATTTGATACTTTTTCAATTAGACAAACACACCATGCAGAGGTCAAAAGGACTCACTGCAAATTTTTCTTTCTAAATATTTCAAAGTGAGTGTATGTACGTGTAGATTTTAATCCCAAAAGCTACTCATCGCCGAATACAATATTTATTTCATTTTATTTCATTATTTTTGTAGTTATTTATATGTTGTTTAAATTAAGACTCTAACTTTTGCATGCACATTAACTTTTTATAACAATAAAGATTGGATTTTATAAATAACTTAATTATCATAATTATAAATTTTATATGACACTAATAAGGTAAGGACAAATTTTTAAACTACATGACTTATTGAATATGTTAAAATCAATGAATAGTTGTAACCAAATTTAGAAAGGGCCAATTTAAACCAATGGGAGTAGATTAAAGTTTTTGTGGCACATAAGCACCTAGATGATTCACTGAGCAGTTGGAAATAAATCCGTTTATATTTTCTTTTTGAATAAGCTTATCTACCCGCAGAATTTATGGCAAGCTGTATCTTTTTCCGTGAGTCACACATATAGCTCAACAAACTCCTTCACCATATTTAAATAGAGATTCCGTGGGAAAATTTCAATGACCGGAGTACATTTTGACAATTATCCATAACCTTATAGTAAAAAAATATAAATGAAAATGTTCAGAACCATCAGCGGAGGCAAGTATAGAACAAATCCTGATCCAGTATCTTTTAGCAATATCACATTTCGAAATGCTATTGGATTCGCGTCTAAAATGATATAAGGATGGACTCGTGACAGTTAGATGGTACCACTTAAACATTGCTAATCATAAGTGCTGATCCTATTTCTCATCCCACAAATGGTTTCCAAACTTTCAATAGAAAAATGATTATCATGTTGTTTCGTATCCAAGAACACTTCTGCTGTTAACCACTCTTACTAGCATGAATTACTTATTTGGGATAGTAACAGAGCATCTTAAACAAGCCATTTCCAATATATTCAGTTAAATGCTATATTATATGCTAGTTTACTGGGATTGTAGATTCAGGCCAACAGGAAATAGAGCTTAGTTCACCAAGCTTTTGAAAGATATAAATCGAGCACTTAGCAGTAAAATACATATATATAAAAGTATTTAAACGAAACGATATGAGGCTAGCAACTGAGTTCAATGAGAATGCTTATAATACGTTTAAATTAATTAATAAGTTTATTGAAAAAAGTAATGATAATCTTCCTTCCACCATATATGCTTAAAACCGGTCCAAGGGAATGGTTTAGTTTTATCATAATTTATAATAGTTGTCCACAAATATAATATAACCTATTTGCATATGTACATATATGAATATGTAACATACATAAGTATAACAAAAACCTTGTATTTTTCTGATTACTTTATTGAAAAATATTTGGTATGTAACAAAAATATGTACATACATATGTTCAACTTATATATATACATCAATATATTTAGAAGAAGTAAGAAATAATTGGAATGCTTTCTTAGAGGTAGGTCTCTTGTGTTAAATGTGCATTTCAACATAAAGGCTTGAAAGCAAAATATGCGATACATACACATAATTGCATTTGTATATTTGTAAGTTTATGCATATCTATATTAACCTACACAAATACTTACATATCTACATACATATGTAAATACAGAGGCCTTATGTTTATATGCACTATTTAGTTCGGTAATAATGGGTATTTCAAAGATAATGCTCGTCATACACAGTGCTACTCACTGCTTATGTGTCATATTATGTGTGCCTTCTTCACATCACATCGCTCTGTAAAATTTTATTAGCAGAACATTCTTTCCATTCATGGCTTTTTATTTTCGTTTCTGTTATCTTTCGGCGTTAATGTAATTTGCTTGTATTTAAGTCGTTTGAACAGATCAATATCAATAGTCATTCTGAAGTTCATTGATGGCATTGTCTTTATTTTTATCAATCTAAGAAAAATAAAAAAAAATTATAATTTTCAGCTGCTGGAATAAATGTTAAAACTTATCCACGAACAAATGTGCGTCAATATGGTTGTATGTACATATGTACATATATGTTATGTAGTTGTGTGAATGTAGATCGAATTAAACATCAAAATTAAGGTGGCCAAAGCATTTGCACCCTCCCTGCAGTAAAATGAACTAGTTGAAAACCCAACAACTTAACCAACTGTTATCAGTTTACGATCGAACACAAACCAGTCAAAATGGGCAAAGAAATACCAGGTCACTTTAGTTTTAGATTATTTATGTGGAAAGAAACAACTTACAGCAAACAACTTCTAGACTATTCCACTCATGCACTATAACATTATAATGAAATTGTAGTTCTGATATTACTATGCAGATACCGCGAAAAAAATAGTTAAGATCAAAAGTTTTTAATTAGATGAAAAGTGAAATTAAGTTGTATTCTTTTAACGAGTTATGACATATGTTTTAACTGGTGAAAGGTCTATATATATTTTAATTTTACTGCAAAGTTATAGTATCATTTTAAGCCAATTACTTAAGCAGTTATACTCAAAAATAGACAAATTTTTATAAACGTTTTATAGAATTTTTTTTTAATCAATATTAATGATGAAAAAATGTAGTCTGTTTTTAATTTTGATGTGCACCTCCATAAAAACTGCGCTTGAAGGTAAGCTCGATTTTGGGGGTTAGGAGTATCAGAATGATGGATTATTTTAAATAATATATTAATGAAGGTTTTGTACTAAAAAATAATAAAAATTTTGATTTTTAACTAAATTTTAAATGTAATGTATCTGAAAAAAAAATTCGTTTTCAAAGGTGCCCTTTAGGTTCCCCTAAACGCAACTCTTTTTTAAAGGAAAATTTGTATATTTTTGCTTTCAAGTTTCGCTTTAAGAGTTAGCATGTTTATATATAAAAAAGCTGTCTGATGTATCAACTGTCTAAGTTAAGCCAAATTTGGTGGATATGTTAAAACTTATTAATTACCAGCGTTTGAACAACAATAAGAACTTCCCAAAGGGCCAAAAAAATACTATGAAAATTCTTGTTAAACCAACTCTTAATATTCTGATAATAAATATTAGTAGACTTTTTTTATTTTTGAAACTAACATATATTTAAGATATTTAAGATAATTTAGAAATTGTATAATCATGTTTGATTCGAAATTTGTGCTACTTGAAAATATAAGGATATTACTGCCCTGACAACTTCAACTATTTTCTGCGAAGAAACACTATGTTCCGAGCACATTTTTCATGCTGAACACAAATTCGGAATCCCTTCTCCTTTATGAGTGCATGCGAACAGTTTGGCATGGGCTCATTTTAAATAGCACGATTTAGCCTTTAATTTCTGATGTCAGCAAAGTTTTTTCGGGGTTCAGCTGTATAATTTGAAATTACAAAAACGCTATTTTAAGTGGTTTCAACCCCTGTTTTTTTTCGAAAGCATAACGTGATGGAAAGTTTTTGATCCCGACTCGTGCTCAGCTGGAAAAATCTATTCGGAAGCACTATGTCCCATTTTATCCGTAAACCCCGTTCAGGGCAGTGTATTTGATGGGCTTACGACAGTGCAAATGTATCTGTAGAGATAACAGTAAATTACGTCGGTAATTCACAACAGGTTTTCTTCTATTAACAATGTTTAATTGATTTTGCTCACATACAAAAAAATTGTGTATAAACAAATTATAATAGGAAATAACACTAAGCTCGGGTGGAACAAATAATATTTATACCATATTTTTTAGAAGAAAAATAAATAAAATATTATATCTTTTATATCTAAATCACTAAGGAATACTCTTTTCAAATATTTTTTGTGATCGGTAGACAAAATATAAGCATTTTATGTAAAATAATTTTAGTTTTTTTTTCGGTTTACTATTAAAACCTGTTTAGTTAAATTTTTAATGTAAATAATTTTATATAACAACTCCGTGGTTATCTCGAACTTCTTGATTGCTTTGGCAGCAAACTGAATCCTTACCTCAGACTTTTTGATTGCTATGGTAGCGAATATTTTGTCCAGCCCTACCGCAGAATAAAAAATTCCTTCTTTGCTCAGGCTTATACGCATGAAAATTGATTGGCTTTGCTTTCTAAGTTGGCCAATTTTAAAATAATTTAGAAACATTTTGAAGAACTGAAAAGAGTAAAGATAGATTCGCTACCAACTGATTTGATAATTCTTAATGGATGCAATAAGCGATAAACTGAGCGTGAATATGTAGCACTAAACAATTTCCATGACTCTTTCAATTTCTTGCATGACAAAGTAAAAATTGCAAGACCGGGTATCTTCGGCGAGGGTATAGTAATCGTATGAGAATCCATGTTTCAACCCAACAAATATGTATATACTTGTGCATATATGTACATACATAACCCTGCACGAAATTTCATCACATGCATTATGACCACCTTTAAACCCTGAATCCACACATAATGGCTTAATTTCAAATCTGTTACACCCAATTCAACGCGCAGTTGTCCATTGTCCGTTCGTAAGTATTCATTGGTACGTACTATCTATCTATACATTCACACAAATTCCATTATGCATATATGAGTAGATCACACACATTCTTTAAAGGTTGAAACGGTGCGAACTCATCGCATCGATTTTATCTCACAAGTAAGAAGCGCCGTTCAACCAATTTAAGCCAAATTGCGTGTTTCGAAACAAATGGACGGTACGGTCAGAAAGAACTGGTGTGCCGTGAAAAGATTAAAGAAAAAACAAACTAAACATAAAAAATTCTTGAGCAATTTGTAAGGAGAGGCGTGAAGAACACCAACGAAGGCAACACCTTAATTAATGTTATTAAAATTGAACGAAGCCCGAGAAAGGTACAAAGTATAGAGTAAATATACAGTTGTTGCAACTTTATAACAGAATTTGTGCGTATTTCCGATATAAATATATATTTACATACAACTAACTATATGTAAACAACCCAGCAAATAAATTTGAAGCGTTTAAATGCAAGTGAATTTAAAATACCCACCATTATTAAAGAAGAAAGACAGAGTAGACTATGTATACATTTTAAATTTTTAGGTGATCTACAATATAATAGAGCGTTCATATATCAGTTAGTTTAACGCCTAGGTACGCTTAAGTGCCGGTTTAGTCGAATGTACTAATATTCCCTGCCAGTAGTCGCTCTCGTTTATACATATAAAATACCCTTTTTTATATTCTAGACTAACAACAAAGAATGTTTTGAATTATTGAATTTGAGTAAGATGTTTTATACATATGTTGTGATATTTTCAATTTATGGCAAGAAAAACCTATTGGAAACAAGTTTTAAAAAATTATGTGAGCAAACTAAAAATTATTCCGTTCTGTTTAAGGAATTTTTTTTTTTTTTTGCAAAAAACCAACAAAACAGTAAACAAACTAACTGAGAGAACAATGGAGGAGTTTCGCAAGTATCGTAAAAGCATAAGAGAAAAGAGTGACATATATTGTGTTGGTGTGTGTGATAGAATTACCCTATAGGTAGAAATGCCACCTTGCACCACTTTCTCATGTTAGCAGCTGGTATTTTTAATACGACCATATCCAACAAAATATTAACTGTAAGTTGAATTTCTATCTCTAAAAATGAGTACATAAAATTAACGATAAACTGCGCTCTTCAGTTAAGCATATCAAAAAATAAAACACACCATTGGTGTGGTACAACCATGCAGTGATTGACACTAGTTGTTAACTAGAATGCTTCAGCTTTTATTTTTGCTCACCACCATTTTCCCTGTTAGCGAATAATTCATTTGGTGGCCGCGGCTTACCTATTCTTTTGATCCAATTTTGCAACACATTCTCGATTGTGGGATCGTCTATGGCTGCAATGGAGACGTCAATTTCATGTTTTAAGTCATTAATCGTTTCTGGATGGTTGGCGCGGCACTTATCCCTAACGGCCCCCAATGGAGCCATATCGCAGTTGCGAAGCGGCTAGTTGACATAAATTTTCAATTTGGCAATTTACAATTTTCTTGCAGTTACGTTGAAGACTTACTATTTTGAGAGTAACTTTTCATATATTCAAATCTTTTTCAAGCATAAACCTCGTATTAATTTGACACATCAGGGATGTCCTTGAATATGTCAACTTGCAAATAAGCCGTAGGTCAAAATGAAAATGCAAACAGTAAATGGTCCACCCTTAATACTAGTATTTAACTAGGATTTTTACATACCCGTTTAGGTTTTCACAGCAGGGAAATTAACACAGCACACCAATAGTGTGGTGGTGGAAATTACTATTACTTCCGTTACTTCTAAACTGTTACATATTTGCCAACAAATAACAATAGGGGTATTCTGTTTGACTAGGAAATGCATACTATGCAAATATTTCCTATGGAATTGTGCTAGAGATCGAGAGCACCCCCGTTGCAAAATTTTGACATATTCAAGTGAAACAATAACAACCATACAGGTACAGGGTTACTTTTCCTTCACAGAGTTACTTTTCCTTCACAGGAATAGGAAAAATTTCCTATCCGTGCACCGTAGCATGCATTTCCTAGACAAAGAGAATTCCCCTAATATGACAATATTAATGAAGAATATTGCATACAAGGGCTACACGGTGGTGACTTCAGGAGGTTGATAACGGACTTTACAAATATAACAAGCAATTGAAATAAAATAGATAAAGCGTTAGTGAACTATCTAAAAAGACAAATAAGCAGAAAGAGGATTTAAAAGAGGAGTGGAAACTCACATATTTATAAAGATCTCTAAAAAAAAGCTTGCTGATACTTTATCTAACCAAACAGAGAACATAGTAGAACAATATAAAAATGTTGGTAAGGAAAGCAGAAACAATGAAAACGTCGTATGCTATTGTTTTATAAATGTTTCCGCCATTAAAAAGCCAACATCTTAGCGAAGTGTTGAAGTGTTGCGTAGCGAAAAAATACTTGGTTAAGATGGATGCAACTGACTTGAAAAGTAATGTAATTTAGACATATGAAATGAATGAAGGAAAAATTAAAACGACTCTACAAAATATATTAGTCTGGTTTAAGGAATCCACAATTGTCAAAATTAGAATTACCTCATATGCTATTGTTTTATAAATGTTTCCGCCATTAAAAAGCCAACATCTTAGCGAAGTGTTGAAGTGTTGCGTAGCGAAAAAATACTTGGTTAAGATGGATGCAACTGACTTGAAAAGTAATGTAATTTAGACATATGAAATGAATGAAGGAAAAATTAAAACGACTCTACAAAATATATTAGTCTGGTTTAAGGAATCCACAATTGTCAAAATTAGAATTACCTCACAGAAAATATTATAAAAAAATGTTCTTTGGAAATAGAACCAATACAAATTACAAATCATTAAATCGATAATTTTTGGAGCTAGATTTTTTTAACAAAATTTTTCTTTATTGCAAATATTTTTAATCAAGTGCATATTTATCATTATTATCTATGCCTTTTGCTTGACCGAAAGATTTTCCGCGGCTCTTGTTCGGTTACCGTACCAAATGGTAGTTAGATTGTAGAAAGTCCAGGCTATATGGTGGATGCGTCAAAACTTCTCTTTCAATTTTTGCCTAGTCTTTTCTTTTTACCAATTCTAGATGATTTTTGAAAGAACTTGTAGTAAGCTGGTTAATTTTTGACAGTACAGCGCCGAATAGAACGTTTGGCCAGACTAATAACTCTTCTACTTTTCAATATTACCATACACTCAGCAGCACCTTTTTTAACGTCAATTCAATCTGTGAAGTCGTGTGTTAACGGTCGGAGGCCTTTGAGCATTAGTTTTTGTTCGTTTCATATTCTCGTATTTAACAGATTTTTCATCGATCTTCTTTCAGTAGTCAGCCTTCTTTAAATAATTTCAAACTGTAACATCAGTAATGCCTAACTTCATAGGCTTTTTGAGTGACTGGCTGGCCACAACGAAGTGCATCTTTACATATGAATTTCCGGAACAGAATTGATCAAACCACTCCTGCATCCGGCATTCACCTACAGCATTCTCACCTCAAGCCTTTGCAACGCTTTTACCTTTTTATAGTAAAAAATCATCACATAACATATTTCTTCGGAAATTTCACTCACTTTCAAATCAAAATAACTTTTCACACGAATTACGTTTTACGGACACAATCGGAATAGCGTTGCTAGAAAAAAGATAAAACCCCCATAGACTTTTTAATTAGTCAAAATAATTGGCGATATATAATCGCTGAAAATATTTTCATGCGAGCTCTTCTTTCAATTTGCATTCAACATTTGCTGTTTTTCCAACAAATGGAAAACCCTACAGTTTATTCTAAGCCGCCTCGGACCGACCGATGTATTTTTATGAGAAGCTTTTATTTCATTTCAAAAATACTCTTGAATTATGTTCTATATTTTTGAAGGTTGGTTTGGCCAGGTTTTCCATAAATCCTGGAAATCCAGGTTTTTTATACTATTCTTGAATCTACCGCGGGCTTGTTGTTAAAATACATTGTTATGTATTATGCTATGTACAGCAGCATACCTCCGAATGATTTATAAATTCTTGAAGAACTTAATTGCTTACTAACAATCAGCGTAAAGTATTCCAAATAACTCTTTATCCTTCCCAGTGTGCAGAGAAACTTAGTCTACAATGCAGGCATATACAACACGCTTACATATGCATATGTATATGTATATACAAAGCAAATTCCTAAAATTACTTCTAAAGCTTAAATAACGCTGACTGCGGGGTACAGTACTATGTGAAGGATTTTGTTGTAAGCCAATAAAATGCTGCAAAATTTTAATTAATAAATAGTTTCAAGTGGTTTCTACAGCGTTCAAAGCGAGAGTGAAGCACACAAATACTAAAAACAGAAAACGCATGCGCATTCTAACTTATTCATCATATACAAGGTAAAATTAACAAACACAAAACATGTTTATCAGAAATATTATACAAAAGTTAAGGTAAATTTAAAAAAATAAATGTATATACAAGTCCCAAAAATAAAAGCATCGGAAATATTACTTTCACAAAAATACTGTGAACAATTAAGAAAGGGCCTTGATTCGGGTGAAAACCAACTTTCGACTTCCAAATATTTCGGTTGTACGGAAACATATTTATATACATATATGTTACACAGCATATGTACATTTTGCCATAAAAATAAATACTGATAAGTTTCGTAAGAATTTTATTTTTTGGATTTTATTTTATTTTCTTTGTGCACGAACGAGAAATAGTAAGTAATTTATAAAACAAAGTGCGCCGAGAAGTTCGAAATAAAATGTATAATATACATACTCGCATGTAATGTAAGCGCATATTCTGTCCAATTATACTCAAATCTACAGCATTCTACCGAGTTCCATTTCAAATGTTTAGATTAAACTTTGTGAAAGGTTTTTGAGTATTTGTACTAAAGCAAAAGATATTGTTCAAACATTTTCGAGCAGTTCGACCATTTGAGCAACGACCACTCGCACTGTTGTTCGTTGCTCATTACAAAAACTTTTACATTTTTCTCGGCATCTTTTTCTATAATTTAGATTTATTTATGCAAAGTGTAAAAATTATAGAAATGCTAAAGAAATTTTGAAAGAAACAAAATTGAAACGTTTTGTTCTGCTAAGCAGTTGAGCAATTTACAAGTATCGAGCGAGCACCGAGTTGCTCACACTGCTCGATACCCCGGTATCTAAATGGTTCTTAATAATCTAACAAAATTGAAACGTTTTGTTCTGCTAAGCAGTTGAGCAATTTACAAGTATCGAGCGAGCACCGAGTTGCTCACACTGCTCGATACCCCGGTATCTAAATGGTTCTTAATAATCTAACTTCGACTGCATTATTGGGTAGTGAATTATCTCAATTTTTATGTATATCAAACTTACCGTTTATGAAAAGTAGAAATGAATTTTATTTGATTTTGGTAATTTTTCTTTGGAACCCATTTTTAATTTATTTTATTTCGATTCGGATTTGCACATTATCGTGATTTGGACCTTTATTCCCAAGGATCATGTGTACCTAGTTTCATAAAGATATCCTATATCAAGATTTATTAAACTACTCGATACGTGGATATCTAGAACACTGAGATATGTGCTCGTATATATGTATACACGTAATATTTAAAATTACATAATTTCGTTTCCTGTAAAATACTTTCTGTAAAATTATGTATACTTGTAGGTACTATATATTGCAAATATAGAAAAATTAATAATAATAATATATATCACCACTGATACATATCTGAAATTCTAACAATCAACAGGTCTCGATGAAATCTCAATGTGGAAAGTACCTACACGTATTGTAAACATGGCTAATAATTGGTTCTATGCCAAAATACGAAAACAATATGTTTATCAAATTTCTTTGTACAAACATATACAAGATAATAGACCTTTGTAAAATTGAATTGATGGTGGGAAGGTAGAGCTTATGGCTTATTAATTAGTATTACTTTCTTTGATATTTTCCAGTGACTCTTTTCGTGCCAAAATGGGTTATTCAGGTTGCGATTCAGTTAAAATACTTAAGAAATTCAAGAACAGATATCTAAGTGTCACATGCACATAGATCAAAGAAATCATACTCTTAATAACTACTGAGTGGAATAAATGGAATAAAATATGCTAATTTGTGAATACATATCGAAACACACAAAGGATATACGCGATTCAATGGGGGTGAGATGGTTATTCAAGCCCTACGGAGGAATGCAATGCGATTTTCTGTTCGCAATTACATACATACATGTATACAAACATAAATTCGGCCGGAATTTATTTACGCAGTTTTTGCTTCGCTCATCCCAACGTAATACAAGTCGTTGACTGAGGGTTAACTTCTTTGAAGGTATTTTAATTAAAAGAACAAATTGTAATGCTACTGCACGTGTTTATAAGTGGAATTGAATATCCAAACCACTTTTTATAACTCTGAACTCAGTTGTAAGTATAATAAAAAATATGCGTCTTTTTAAATCGTATTAATTTAATAAAATCAAAAATTCTGTGTCAACACAATACAAGAGCACACTTAGGTTACTATTTTTTTTAAATAATAATCTCTTCTTTGGCGTAGGCACCACTTACGCGATTATAGCCGAATTAAAAAGAGCGCAACATTCGTTCCTTTCTTCATTGTTTGGCCCCAGTTGGAAACCAGGTCGCTCTCCACCTGATCATTCCAACAGAGTAGAGGTCTACCTTTTCCTCTGCTTCCACCAGCAAATACTCCATCGAATACTTTAAAAGATTAAATGCTTTCATCCATTCGGACGACATAACCTAGGCAGCGTAACCGATGTCTTTATATTCGCTGCTCTATGTCAAAGTCGCCGCAGGTACAGATCGTCAAAGCATGCGAACCATAACCAGTACGGGAATGATGAGCAACTTGTATTGTTTGGTTTTAGTTCGTCAAAGTGGACTGCACTTTTCAATTGCACCTGTTGGCAAGAGTGATTCTGCAGGACTTCAAGGCTGACATTGTTGGAGAAAGCAGAACTTACGGTTGGACAATAATATCAATATTTTAATAATATTGATATGTTTTTCGTAGCTACCCTCGATGATTTCCCATATCCATAGAGTCCGATCACTAGATTGCTAAATAATTGTCCAAGATTTGTTCGTTTGGCCTCTTAATTGTCAGGAATTTACTCAACGTATATGTAGTCGTCAATAATTATAATTCTTTGCTGTACAAAAGGGCTTATATTACAATTCTTTATAACACACAATTATTTTCCGATTCACACAGTTTATCCGTCTCTAAAATATACAGCAATGTTAACGCCACTGCGTTTTCTACTCGTCGTTGTCTCATCTCCCCCTGTGATAGCTGTTGCCGCCCTTTTTATACCTGTGGGTGACCCAAACATTCTGTTCACGCGGTCAAGAATAGACCGATTATTCGTTTGACTGCGATAGGTGCTACTGTTCTGTTTATGCCTAACGATGGTCGAAACATTCCATTCATGAGCTAACTCGTCTGCCTGTAATAGTTGTTGCCGCTCTTTTCATCTGTCATTTGTACGGGAAATTTCCGTCACACTACCACTTATTTTGTCTGTCCTTAGTACGGGGAATTTTCATCATACTACCTCTCCTTTTGTCTGTCCTTTTTACTTGGAATTTCCGTCTCACTGCTACTCCTTTTGTCTGTGCTTCGTACTTGGGATTTCCGTCACACTTCCCTCCACCTAAGTCTGATCTTCTCGATCAGACACACTATCTGCTATCCTTTCCAAATTAATCACTTTTATTTTGGTTCTTGGTTTTCCAACGGTTTCGATACTCCGTGTTATTTTTTCGTTTAATTACTATGTACGGACCTTCCCGCTTGCTGTGCAAGATTTTCTACCGTGGAGAATCGTACAGCATTACCAAATCTTAGGGCTTTGCTCATCAGTTTTGCGTACCTCTTTCAACTTCTCCATTAGGGCACGAGACATCTTACCATTTCCGTACGTATTTCCTTTCTGCTGCTCGTTCTTTACCAGGGGCACATCATTTCCGCTGTACGCAGGATCGTGGCCAATACTTACTCCATCGCTCCTTTCTTTAGGTGGATCTTCATTCCTTGAACAAGGAGAAAGTTCACACCAACTATGACTTCATCTCCGATTTTCGCTATTATGAACTCATGTAGCACTGTTATATTCCCGATGGAGACTTTACACTTGGCTTTTCACAGAAACCTGGTGTTCTCACCAGTTACTGTCCTCAACTTAGTTCCGTGCAATGGAATAATTTCCTTAGTGATCAAGTTGGATCGAATGATGGAGTTTGACGCGCCCGCATCCACAGTTAGTACTCGCTTATGTCCCTCCACATCCACTGATAGTAACGTTACTCGCCTTGTTATTGATTTGTCTCGTGGGACCCATATTACAGTCGCGGGCGAAATGTCCTAACCTTCTACAGTTATAGCAACCCCTGTTTCTCATCAGTTTGGCAGGTTTTGACGCTTCCCAGATTCCTTTCATTACATCTGGACTTTCCAATTTCGCACAGTTCACTTTGTACGCTGGTCTGCACAAGAGCGCGGTCGTTTCCTGTGTCTGAGTATATGAGACAGTCTCAGCAAATGTTGGCTTTGGATTCGCATACGTCTCTCGCCTGCTATACTTGTCCCTTATTCCGCTGATAAACCTCTGAATTTTTATCCTCTCAATTGAGCTAATCTCTTAATCTCACAGGCAAATTCCTGCAGGGTCTCGTTGGATTTCTGATAGCGGTTCTCAAATTCCATCTGATAGATTTGTCTTCTATGCTCGCTACCATAGCGTCTTTCCGCGGCTCACATTAGTGCCTCGTAGTCATCTCTTTCATAAGCAGGAATTATCTGCAAAATTTCCGCTGCAGGTTTTTTTAATGCCACGAACAGTGCATCGTGCTTCTCCTCCATGCTCCAGTTATTTTCTATAGCCGTCTTTTCGAACTGAAGCTTAAAGATGTCGAAAAGGATTGTGCCGTCAAAGGATGGTGCTTTTATCCTAAGGGTGCTCCTCGAAATGTTTGGACGATTCAAAAGCAAATCGCGGACACAACCTTCCAATTCGCTCACTTTGGTCGCAATTAGCTCCTCTATTTTACTTTGCCGACCTTCCGTTAACTTTGGTCTCAATTAGCTTTTGCTGCTCCTCGAGTTTGTCCTGTCTCTCTTTGAGTTCTGCGCATTCTTTGATAGCACTTTCTTGAAGCTGTATGAGCCGGGATGAAATACACGCTTCCTGGTCTTGCATTTGGGATGAAATGTGGACATTCATTTGTGACATGTTGGCATCCTGTTCATTGAACTTCTGTAGCAACTCGGCAACCTGTTTATCCAACTTCCTGTTCATCTAACTTTTGTGACATTTTGGCATCCTGTTCACCTAACTTTTGCGTTATTTTAGCAGCCTGTTCATGCATATTTTGTGTAATTTCTTTTGTAATGTTGATAATGTTTGCGAAATTGCAGCCAGTAACTTGTTCATGTCCATACTCGTAGAAGCCTTTTCTTCTACCTTGGTTGCTGACTGCTCTGACTCTTTTGCGGCGTCAACAGCCTCTTCCTTCTCTATATCTTTCGTGGATGTCTCTTCGTCCTCACGACGGAATTCATTTGGCTGAAATCTATGCTTTCTGCTTCCATAGCTTCTCGCAGCTTTGACTGTAGCTCGGTCTTATTCCCGGTTGAAGATAATCTTCGCTTCGCCAATTCCTTTTTGAGGGGCAGTATCATCAAATCCCGAATCTTGACCATTTTCAATTTTTATCGGCAATTTATTTAGCAATCCCACTTCTGACACCAATTGTAACATTTTTCGTAGCTACCCTCGATGATTTTCCAAATCCTTAAAGTCCGATCACTAGATTGCTAATAATAGTTCAAGATTTGTTCGTTTGGCCTCTTATTCGACAGGAATTTACTAAACGTTTATTTAGTCCTCAATAATTACAAGTCTTTGTTGTACAAAATGGCTTATATTACAATTCTTTATAACACTTACAGTTTATCCGCCTCTAAAATATATAGCAATGTTAACGCCACTGCGTTTTCTACTCGTTGTTGTCTCATCTCCCCCTGTGATAGCTGCTGTCGCTCTTTTTATACCTAAGGGAGACCCAAATATTCACGCGCTCAAGAATAGGCTGATTATTCGTTTGCCTGCGATAGGTGCTGCCGCTCTGCTTATGCCTAACGATGGTCAGAACATTCCGTTATGAGCTAACCATGATACTACCTCTCCTTTTGTCTGTCCTTTTTATTTGGAATTTCCGTCGCACTGCTACTCCCTTTGTTTGAACTTCGTATTTGGAATTTCCGTCACAATATTATGTAGATTAAATATAATCAGTAGGTTATAATGTCGCAGTAAATTTTTATCAACATGACGTTTAACACTGCCGAGAGCTCCCACTCGTAAGTGTATTTCAACCTTGCTTTAACAAGCCTGCTTCGTTTAGCAGAGACATCATTGCTTTCTTGGCGCACCTTGATATAAATACATTTGCATAATTACAGTGGCTTATTGTCCTAATACCTAATTTTTCTGTATGCCGTATAAACGGTATAACTTCGGCATAGATTTCGGACAGCAGCAGCGTAGGTAAAAATGGAAAACTGTGCTTGATCGTACCTTGCGAACAGCCTGTATTTTACCTTTCTTCCTTCCTGTTACTAAAAATTCAAAGGAAAACGAGTTTTTTATGTACAGTCATGCTATGAAGAGAAATGCGACAGTCTATGTGGTGCTTAGAATATGTAGTAAATGTATTTAGAGCTCCGTGAAAAGCCTCAAGGAGAGAAAATCTCCGTCTGCTTTTCCTTCATAGCTTTGAGACTTACGTGTAGATTTTAAACCATTCTTTCCTTCTGGAAAATACCATTCTAAACTTGGTGCTATTACCCACATGCGCAGTCGAAAATGGCAACTCTCAAAAGCTGTCTAACGATTAACGAGTTTCCATTATACCTGTTCTAGCTGCCAGTTCAGTCCCCCCGTAATAGAGCTTTCCGTGTGGCGATGTTATCCGGCAATAATTTTCTCACCCTTACTTAGTTCCATTTAGCAGCGAGTTCAGCGTGAAAATCTATAGTATCAGTTAGAGGACACCCCTCTATACGGATGTTCCTCTGCTTAAATTTCTGGAAGCATGCGATCCTCTTAAGCAAACGGTTACTATTCTCGAGTTGACTAGTGAAGTCCATGAAGGGATCAACTGCTTTACGGTGGCTGGCACTGAGTAAGTCTAAAGATGAGGCTGGGACTCATATAAAGTCTCAGACTAAAATTTAACCTGAAATCAAAATTGACACTGAATCAAAAATTTAGTTAGGGACTGAAGTGAAGACTATTAACATATACTAAAATTAGGAAATAATACAGAAGTAATGACGGAGAAGTGTTCGCGGATCGTAGAATGGGCCGAAAGCGATTACACGATAGAGCGTATGATTTAAATCAGTAAAATCGATGAGGCTTTCAGCAAAAGGTATCAGTTTGATTAAAGTATCGTCACTCACCGCATTGCATTATTTAAATCAAATTATATCGACCTTTTTTATAATTATTAGCACGTAATTTATAACACACACAGCTGTCGGGTCGTATAAGTAACGTTTTTATAAGGTTAGCTCACGAAGCAGGTTGTAGTTACCCTCAAGCGCATCATCATTATACTGGAATTGGGGACCTTAGACAAATCATCAAAACTTCATTGGCGATTCGTCGATAAACATTTTGCTGCAAACTATTTCACAAAATCGGCATTTCACTACCTAGACCAATTAAGAGTTAATTGCTGAGTTTTCTACTTGAAGAATAATAAAGCTTATGCCGATGGCTTACCGACGAGCTTTTCAAGCATGGTGGCGAAGAACTGACAAAGTGCATGCATCAGCTTCTTTACAGAATATGATCGGACGAAAGCATGCGCAAGAATGGCCATTACATAAGGATACGAACCCTCCTCTCAACAATATGCACCAATTATCGTGGGATTAGTCTTCTCAATATCCATTATAGGTCTTGATTGGCATTTTTTGTGAAAGGATAAAACCCACCCTAAATTCACCACTGACAAGATTTTCACCATAAGCCAAATGTAGGGAAAGGCCCTTGGGAAAAGGATCAACTTACAGATTTCGTCGAGTTCAAAGGTGATTTCGATAGTCAGGAAAGAAGCTGCTACGGCTCTATGTCATAGTTTGCTACACCCTCAAAATCTATACGGCTGTGCAAACTTACGCTAAGCAATATCAAAATCTGGCTCTTCGGTACTGGGAATTTACAAATAAGGTGGTTCGTCATAGCGTGACCTTTTCCATTTCATGGTGGAGAAAGTAATCCGAGCTGCAAAGTTGATCAGAGTAGGAAAAATCTTCTACAGGGGCAAACAACTATTGGCGTTAACAAAGGTGCCGTTAGTTCTGCTTTGAACAAAATGAATAAGGAACCGAAGCGAATAAGTCTGGTAGTGAACGAGGAGAAGACGAAATATCTCCTGTCATTGAACAAATAGTCTAAATATTTGGGTATTAGCTCCCCTAACTTTGAAATCGAGGAAGACTTCATCTATCTAGGAACCAGCATCAACTTCTATAATTTGATCAGCCTGAAAGTCTAATACAGAATCACTCTTTCGCCATCCGGATGGACAAGAATACTCCAGCTCTGAAAGTATTCGATGCAGTATCCGCTTCTGGAAGCAGAGGAAAAGGAAGTCCTGCACTCCTTTGGAAGTATCAGGTGGAGAAATATCCGACATCGCCTACACCAATTAACAAGGCGAAAAAGATGAAGATATTGAATAAATCTGAATATTTTTTGGTATAGGGGATTCGGTGCGCAGAGAACTGGTCAACGGGATCCCATGCACATCAAAATTTACGCGAAAGGTTTATTTACTAAAACAATAATCAATGTGTATTAGCTATTAAACATATGATCGGTACAACAATCAAATAAAGAATACTTCAAAAAAATCCACTTTAAATTTAGTAAATGGAATTATGAAGTGAAATATATACATTAATGAAATGTTTAGAAACAATAAAAACTTTTTTCACACTTTTCTTTTATTTGGCCCCGCATGTTTTAACAACAAATCAGTATAAAAATTCAATAGTATCAAGGCGGCTTCAAGCTATCCCCTTCTTTACAGAAGACACTCGTCACAATGTGAAGCATAAGCTCAGCCAAAAATCTATATTTCATCTCATCCTGATCTGTCTTCCAAACTTTTCGGGAAATTCATTGTATTTCCCCAGACGGATGGAACTATTTGAGATTAATGTTTTAATTTTCACTTGGCTATCGACATAAATATTAAGCTTTTTTATAAATTTTCCCGTGTTTTCTACAAGTGCAATTATTGAATTGAAAAATTAACTTCTGGTTATTTCATTATGATGGGGTTCCTTTGGATCTCCTTTCGTTGATCTGCTGCTTGCTATTCTTCTCCTTTCGGCTTATATGATGGCTATGAAGTTTTCGATTTCCAAGTTCATAAAGTTATGATTGCAGAAGCAGGGGCGTTCCAGGCATTTAAAAGTTTTCATACCTTATACTTAACAACACAAGCAAGGAAATAACGATTTTAAAACAACCGCTATCAATGCGCTCTAATTCATTGAAAATTAAATGCACGCGCAGAACGGCGAGCTACGACACCCTCACAACATCCACCTTTTCCTTGTGGAAATGCATTCATGCTGCGGTGATTTATCAAACTTAGCTTTGTCGTTTCAAAGTCTTGTGAGAACGCTGCACGAAAGGGCGTATGTGAAGTGAAGCAAAAAAAATCTACAGTCGGTAAAATAATTAAATAAAAATTTAAAAAAATTTGACGATTTGCGACAACAATAAATTAATTAAAAAGTGAGGCAATTTGTGAATGGTAAAAATAATAATTATAAAATAATAATAAATAATAATAATGTAATAAAAATGATAACAAAATTATAATAATATTAATAACATTAATAATAGAATAATAAAAATAACAATAATAATTGTAACAAAAATAATAAGGATATTTAATTTGAGCAAAGGCTTTTAACGCTTTAATTTCAGTGAAAAGAACTTAACTTGAATACAATACTAAACATTTTAACAGTTTTTAAATACGAATAGAAAAATACACATATTAATAAGCCAATGAATAGTTCATTTAGTAGACCAAATGTAATATAAAAAATGTAATTAAGTGGTTTACAGTACAATAAATATATAGTTCTCAAAAAATGAAGGCAGTGTGAGTATAAAAATAATGCACAAAGCTCATTTCAGGTCCCAAAGAATTTATGACCATATGAATATGTCAAATAATACCAACTTCTTCAGGCCACTGGATACGATGCCCTGGTTATTACAATCAAGATCAGTCTTGGCGCTATACACCAAAGAAAGTGATGTAATAGAATTGAAAATCGGTACTCTTCTTAATTATTTCTTGTGCAATGTTTTGTTTGTATTTTATCCAAAATAAGTTTTATGAACATTTGTATCACAACCTTTCAAGACAAAGGTTAAATACAAATTTATCGCGGGTGCAATCATCATATTTGAAATCGAATACTATACCAAAGAAAAGCTCATCAAAGAAGCAATACGCGTTCATAAAAGTATTTTCGGAATATTCACAGAACATTTTTTACGTTGGACTGCATTTCATTATATTCATAATACTATCCTATCATATTAACTGGTGAGTATGGATTTTAAGAATTATCTTTTTGTAAACAGTTTGTGAAATCAAAGCAACTTAATTAGCTGAAGATTTTGTGCTCCATAAAAGTTATCAGTACATGCATTTTAAGATTATGATTTTCAGAGTAACCATTTTATTCGAGTGATTGATATGTATATTTATATACATATATATATCTATTATATTACCGCGCAGTTACCGATTCGGTGAGGTGTGTGCTTCTACCGAAAGATCACGGATTCAAGACTAAAAAATATAGAAAATGTTGTATTTATTCGCGGTTACTCATCAACAAGAATTGCTTATGACTCCGCATGTATTTAATCTAATATATGTATTATATATTAGATAATTGGCTCTTTGTAACTGCTGAAGGAGTTTCCAAGCGAGCGCCTCCTTCAATTTTGAAGTATCTACTGTTTATACTTTCCGTCGCCTCCGAACGGCTGATGGATGGATGGACAAAAATAATAATCTCATAAAAGTTCCTCATGCATTCGGACTGTAGGCCCGATGTATACATATAAATATATATGGATCTAAAGATATCTACAAGCCAAGAAATTAGTAATTTTTTATCGCTATCATTGTGCAGGTGTAAATTATTAAAAAATCTTAGCATTCCTCAATGCGTGGCTATCCTTGTCGTAATTTATTTCGTTAATACTTCAAAAAAAAAAAGAAAAAAATTAAATTTAAAATGAATTTTATTTTGAGGCTTAATTTATAATTTAACGGGGGCCCATCTTTCTAGATGATTATCGCATTTACATTCATCTCCAAGCTAGAGTATCGACTCATGGGTGTGACTCATTCCCGCAAGCTTATCAGTTTTGCATTTACCAGCGATTCCGCTGTAACCTGGCCCACCAAGTAGCCCTTTCAAAAACAGGTCAAAGCTGTAGCGAGGAAAGTCAGGCATTCCTTATTTAAGCCTGATAAGCGTGTGGTAAAGGCGAGGATTCCTCTAAGAGTGCCAGTTTCAAGAAGTATCTCGTTCCATGATCACCTTTCAGTTCTGCGGAGATATGTCTTGCCGTAATGGCAAATTCTTCTTTTTCTTTAGTGGAAGTTCAGCTTCCCAAGGCAATGGCTTCTAGGGCGAAATTTTCAGCCGAGGCTGAGCTAGATTTGGAAGTAGCCTCCACCGCTTTAATTTGTAAGATGGTTAAAGCAGCTATCTAATAATAAATAGATAGCTGCCTTTACATGGTCCCGAATTTATCTCTAAATGAGGGTATACAAATACCTTTATGGATTAATGCGTTCAAAGCCGCCTAGAGCACAATCTCATAATGTCGGGCATGGAAAGTATATTAATTCTTGCCAGAGCTTTAACGGGTTGGTGGCAGTCATAGCGCACCAGCCAATTTTGCTCCGGGTCAACCGAGTAGACTATATCAGAATGATGTACAGGCTGTAAGTGGAAGCGAAATCATCAATCAGAGAAAATCTGAAGAAAGTATCGTGTTTATTAAGAATGTAATAGCCGTAAAGGCAGCAAATCCGTTGGCATTATCCGAGTCAAACTCGAGTGCAATTTATTTCATATCCATTAACTTGATAACTTAATTTTATTAAGTATTCAAAATAAAAATATCGAAAATTTTAACAACCAAGCTAAGCGAAAGAGTGTTGAGTAAACTAAGCTCAAACTCCAGAGTTACTGGCAGAACAATGTATTTGCGTCACCACCCAGTAGATGTTTAATAAGGATTAAAAAAAACTTATGAATGCACTTTATATCCTCATAAAAATTCTTCCGTCTTCAAAGGACTGAGGGAGTTTTTTAGGAGTTTTTAGTTCATTTTCATTTAAATTATTTATCTTTAATTTTTAATATTTGTTTGGCTGATCTTAAAACACTTACACCTCCGCTTGATGGAAAGTAATGCTATATGTTGATAGTTCAAGGGCTGATAGCGACAAACAACATTCTCGGCTTCGATACAAGTTTGGAATGTTGTATGTTCACTATTATATTATTATGCTATTATGCTTATTTTCAAATTTATTCGATTTTTCAAACTCATCTAAAACTATATTAAAAACTATTTGAATGCGGCTACAATATATTGTTACGATCTTACTGAATCAACCTCGATGATTTCCCAAATCCTTCGGGTACGATCTCTGGATTGTTAAATAAAAATCTCCAACTTAATTTGCAGTCTCTTTATTTAATGTCATTGTATTATTCAGTAATTCACAATTCAATTATAATTCACTTTACTATTTACAATTACTTGTATACAACTTTCACAATGTACTGTTTTATTACTTTACTGTAATGTAATCTCCAACGCGTGTTTACTTCACGACTGATTACTTTTGCAGTCGTGTGTCGTCCTTATATACTTGTTTGCTGCTTGAAAACGAAACCCTGGAATAATCGCGTCGTTACGAAAATCGTCTCGTTACGATAATCGTCCCGTTTTACGCTCTAGAACATGCCAGTTGTCGGCTCCTCTCTTTCATCTGTCATTCGCTTCGCATTTTCGCCACAATATTATAATTTAAAAATAATTTTAGCACGATGTATTCTACAATATTTTTTTATTTTACAAAATATAGTGCTGAGCAACGGGCAATTCAAACGAACACCGCAAATATCACATTGCAAACGCATAGTTATCTTATTTATATCTCTCAATGGCATACCGCCTTCACGGTCTTTAAGTCCTTATTATCAATGTTATCAAAATTACTTCCATATATTCTCGGTTACGTTTCAAGTTTGTATTTCCAAGTTGCACAATGCAATTTTTCTTCTCAGGCTAGATTGCGCAAGCCCAAAAATGAATGTATTGCAAATTATGTGTGAAATTTAATGCCATACTTGATTAAACGAAAAGAGGGAGAAGTTTCACTTCAGAGAAGACGTCGTTGTTGCGGTTTACAGCATTTCACACCACCACATATTACTAACAACACGCCAAAGAAAACACGAGTCATACTGTTTCAATGGAGGCATTAAAAGTCAGACCTAGAACCATTGCTTTTCGTAGTCGATCAGGCCTATGGGTCTGAGCGTAGTACCGAAAGACATAAATTTTGGTTGAAATTAATTAATTTTATAATAAATGTTATAGTGAAAGAAATAAACAAAAAATAAAAAATTTTACGAATAAGAAAATAACGAGCAAGACAAAACCAATTAATAGTAATTAGAAATCAAAGCACAAACAGTTTGAGAAGCAACTGTTGCGAATAATTTTAAATCCACTGTGTTTGCATCTTAAAAGCAGCACGCAAGCAGCTTTGATTATAAACAACCTCGCAACGTTGCGATAGAACGCAATACGTGCTGGGATGTATAGATATCGAGAAATGTAGAGGGAAGCGAGACGCATATGCAGATAACAAAAAGAGACTGCGAAGCGTTAGTATGATGAGTTGGAAGCTGTCCGACAAGGGTGGTGCTCGAGAATTCTATGAAAGACTCCACTCCAGATTCTCCAATAGATTGCGACTGAACAGATGTTCCACTTCCAATGCTTGAGTAGCAATTTCCCGCCTCAAAAACAACAAAGCGGCGGAAGCAAGGTGCATGTTTCAGCTTCTTTGCAGAATATATTCGACGATTCAAATCTAAGTGTGCTTTGCCCAATACATAAAAAGGGAGACTCCACAGTCAGCCCAAATAATCGTGGGAGAAGCCTCCTCCTAAGCGAGTGTATTGTGTGAAAGACTAAAACCCACCGTCAACAAACTGATTGTACCTTATGACTTTAGACTGAGAAAACCTACAATTGACCAGATATTCACCACACGTTAAATCATTGAAAATACCCGCGAAAAGAGCATAGACACACATCACCTATTCGTCGATTTTAAAGTACACACAGTTCAGTTCCACAGCACGAAAAGGGAACAACCTCTATGTCGCTATGCCTGATTTGTTATTCCCAGATTTCAGACTAAGATGATTCCTTATCATTTAATTTATGTGATTGAGAAAATAATATGAGCTGTGGAGCTGAATTGAAAAGGCACCATCATCTATGTACAAAAACTCGCAATGAGTTCTGTTTTCTCCAGGCTGCATAAGGAAGCGAATCGTATAGGTCTGGTAGTAAACACGGATAAGACTAAATATCTCCTATCAACAAACAAATAGCATCGCGGCTCGGCTCCCACGTCACCGTTGACGGTCTTATTTCTGAAGTCGTAGATAGTTGCGTTATCTTTAACTCAACAACAACGCATAATCACTCTTGCCAACAGATGCTACTTTGGACTGAGGTCACTCATCATTCCCGTCCTGCTATATGGTGTGGAGGCATGGGCGATGACAACATTTGATAAGTCACCGTTAGGAATTTTAAAGAGAAAGATTCTTTTGTGAATTTACAACAACGAATACCCCGGTCGGAGAACGATGTGCTGCGACTCCCACGACAGCCGGTTCTACGCACCGGAGTTGACCCGAATTTTATCCGGCCAAGGGCTGTCACCCTTTCGGCGACCTAATCCCGTTTAGGTCATCAGGTAATTTTAGTTTTAGTGCATCAACGGAGCAACATCTCGCAGCAGGCCTGCTCCAAATCCTGCTCATCAGGGCTGGTGTAGAAAACCAATCCTGGTCCGAAGGATTATTTCTGCTGCGTGCTCCAAAGACGACTCCACCATTCCTCCACCTCGGTTAGATGCAACCAGTGCAATGGTTGGAGTCATCTTAAGACCTGTTCAGGCCTTAAGAAACATAGGGAGTGGACCACGAGTTACGTGGCCCCATGCCGCCAGCGCCCAGCTGCGCCTCTGGCCCATCCGGCAGTGTCTTCTGCACACTTACCCACTTTGGGTAACTCCCCCCAGGCCTCCACGGCCCTTCGGAGCTCCCCGCAGCATGACTCCCAATCATCTTCCCCCAACCCTTCCCCACCCCCATCCAGCTCCACATCGCGTGCGGTGGCTAATCAGCAGCTCTTAGTACCCCGCACAGTCTGTTCCGTGTGTCAGACCATAGTACGGCGGAACGTGACATCAGTCAAATGCAATTCTTGCACTGGATGGTGCCACTTTCGGTCGTGCTCTGGTCTGCGCACCACTCGTGAGTGGAGTAGTGCATTCGTTGCCCCATGCTGTAGGAGTCTGCCCCCGCCTGTAAACACTACCACAGCGGGTTACACAGCTGCAACAGACAAGATCCACACACAACTCTCTCACCCCCCGTGTTACGAACGTTCCCCCGAGACACAATTTAACTGCAACGGACTCCAAGCAAAGATCGACGAGATAGTTGACTTCATGAGCCGGGAACGCCTGCCAATAGCTGCGATCCAAGAGACTAAACTGAGCGCCCGCTCAGATCTTCTGAGCCGGGCTGGCTATAATATTATAAGAAAGGATCGCGAACGAGATCATGGTGGAGGCTTGGCCTTCATTTTACACAACACCGTGCAGTATCGTCTTATCGACGGTGACATCGACCGCAGGGATACTACCCTAGAATGTCAGGGCATAGCTATCCGGTCAGGCGGTGTCGAGCTCGAAATAAAATATTTAACATATACATTCCTCCCGTTACAAGTTGCCCAGTTGAATACCGCCCTGATACAGGTGCGCTACTCAGAGGCGAAAACCGTTTGGTTTTGGGCAACTTTAACGCGCACCACGATCTTTGGCATTCCTGCCTGGCGGAACAGATAGACGATTCGACCTATGCTTACACTCGCATCAGACCATTTGCCCATAGTCATCTCGATTGACAGGCCTCCCGACTTCGTTTCCGTGGACCACCGGACATTTGTTAACTTTAATAAAGCTAACTGGCCCGGCTTCACGGAATTTACTGAGAACGCCTTCAGTGCTCTCCCCACTCCCACCAACGTCCTCCATGCAGAGAAGATTTTCCGCAAAATTGTCGTGTCTGCTGCCGCCCGCTTCATACCTGCAGGTCGAATAGCTGAAATCCGCCCTAATTTCCCCACCGAAGCGGCGGTTTTAGCGACAAGGCGCGACACATTACGCCTGGCCGATCCCGGCGATCCCCGTATCAGGGAACTCAACGCCGAGATTCGCAACAAGGTAAACATCCTTAAGCGGAACAAGTGGGAGGAGCACTTAAGATCCTGCAATCTCTCCTCTGGGGTGACCAAGCTCTGGGCCACTGTCAAATCGTTGTCAAATCCGACGAGACGTGATGATCGGGTGGAAATTTCATTCGGTGATCACGCCTCGTCGGACCCGAAGAGGTGCGCGAGCTATTTTAGCCGGCTTTTTACACTGCTTCGGTCGACAAAACGAAACGACGAATAACCCGCCGTCTGCGCAAACTGCCGAACACCAGCGCGACGCTCGATTTCTCCAGGGAAGAGGTTCAGGGGGTTATCGGGAAGGCGAAAGCCTCCAAATCCATCGGCTCCGACGGAATAAGCATGCTGATGCTAAAACATTTGGGCCCAGCGGGAGCAGAATATCTCACCAAGCTTCTCAATCTGTCCCTGACCACCCTAACTATACCCGACGTGTAGAAACTGGGTAGAGTGGTCCCGCTACTAAAGCCGGGGAAACCCGCAAATAAAGGAGAATCATATCCTCCGATATCCCTCCTTTCCCCAGTAGCGAAGACAATTGAGGACTTGCTGCTCCCGTCCCTCGCACACCATCTGAGCCCAGCTACACATCAGAACGGCTTCCGAAAAGTGCACAGCACCACAACTGCACTTAACGCCATAAACACCCAGATAATTCATGGCCTCAACCAAAATCGACCCTGTGCGCGAACTGTCCTAATAGCACTGGACCTGTCGAATGCTTTCGACACAGTAAATCATTCAGTGCTACTATCGGACATTGAGGATTCCTCATTACCGCCTAGGTTGAAGAGGTGGACCATGAACTACCTGAGTGGTCGACGATCATCGGTTTAGTTTCGAGCTCAAACATCTAAGCTACGGAAAATTAAACTAGGGGTTCCGCAGGGTGGTGTCCTCTCCCCAATGCTGTTTAATTTTTACATCTCGAGGCTCCCTCCACCACCTGAGGGCGTCTCGCTGATCTCATACGCCGATGACTGTTCGATTTTGGCGTCTGGCCAGGCTATTGATAGCCTTTGTTCTTCAGTAAACAGCTACCTCGCCGACCTTTCCAACTTCTTCGCTGCACGACATCTACATTTACAACCTGCGAAATCCTCTGCCACCCTTTTCACCAGCTGAACGAAGGAGTACCGGCTAGAACTCGATGTGAAGGTCGATGGCGTAAAAATTCCGACCACGAACAACCCAAAGTTACTGGGAGTAACATTCGATAGCCTGCACTCCTTCACTCCGCATACGACTGCAATTGCCACCAAAGAACAGAGCCGCAACAAAATCTTCAAATCGCTAGCCGGTAGCACCTGGGGGAAAGACAAAGAAACGTTGCTGGCAACGTACAAGGCAATTGGCCGGCCGGTCGTAAACTATGCTGCGCCGATTTGGACGCCGGGGACTAGCACGACGCAGCTGAAGAAGCTACAGACCTGTCAGAACACCGCCCTTCGGACCGCGACGGGAAACCTCCTGATGGCGCCGGAGCACCACTTACACAGTGAAACATCTATGCTCCCAGTGAAGGAGCATAATGTTATGCTGTGTAAGCAGTACCTGCTGGGATGCTACCGTATGGATTATCCCAACAGGCTCCTGCTGGAAGCTGAACCACCACCTAGGCACATCAGAAAGGGAGTACTTGACTACCGCGACGACAAACAGCAAAACAGACAAGACCCGCTGGACAGGACGGCGTACAGACAGGCCTTCCTCACCATTCACCGAGAGTCCGTCAAGACCTTCTTGAACTTTCTTCCAGTGAATGGTGTTCTCGGAGTCAAACCACCACCCATCGCAGAACAAGAGCTCGAGTTGCCTCGTGAGACCCGCGTAACCTTGGCACAATTAATCGATGACTAAAGCTAAACTTGCCTGACCCTAAACGGGACTGGGCTTGCCGCTACAACAAGAACAACAACAACGATGTGCTGCACGAGATATGCGACAACATTGACATAGTTCAGCAAATTAAGAGACAGCGGCTATACTGGCTAGGTCATGTGGTCCGTAGGCAACAACAGCAGACATGAAAACAACAACAACTTCACAACTGAAAGTATATATGTATGTTGAAAAATTTTAACCGCAATAACTAAAAGTCATCTCAAGATGCATTCAAAGAATTATTTTGGTACATATGCACCTAAAGTATGGTAAAACTTTCAGCTGTTTTCATTATTGACTTTGTCTGTGACAGTAACTAAGGTTAGAGCTCGATGGTTTTCGTTAAAAAAAATGGATTAAAGAATAGGTATGAAATTTATCAGAAATCAAGAATAAACTATAACAAAGTGTGTGAAATGTTAACAAAAAGCCTATCTTGAGTGTACTATGACTAAACCAATAGTTTACTTGTAAGGTATAATCGTTTCCAAGAAGATCGTGAAGACGTTGAAGATGACGAAGAAATAGTAGTAGTTCTCATCCAAACCAAATTAAAGTTGTTTGGGTTACATTTATTGTGACTGAAAATATTATTTAAATATCACATAATAATAAATCAAATTTCAAGAACGTGCTAAAACTTTAAACAAAAATTCATCAATTTTCTAAAGTTTGGAATGTACAGAATATGAGAACATATCCAAAATACTTCCGTTTATCCGTCTATCAATGTGACTTGAGATATCTTGATGAAACTTGGTTTAAGTAATTCTACGTCTACGCTCAAAATCTGGTATTATATAAAATTACAGACCAATTATCCAAGTCAATGAATAAAGTGGGTTGCATATACTAGTGGCAAACATTGGTCCAGCAACTTTGTTTCCTACCAAAATAAAAAATGCGTTCGTTTTAACAAGCAAAAGATTTTACCGTTGGTGCTTAATTACACAGCTTTTCCGTACAACCGAAAAAGTCGAGTATGTAATGTACGGTTCCACCCAAACTTGGCTCTTCATTACTTGTCATGAACTGATTTCTTTAAAAATATTTGGGCAAAATTTAATGAAAGAAGTACATTCCTCAAAATTTTTTGCTTCCAACTACTTCCGTTGTTGAACTCTCTCTTGCCACATTTCTCAGTGGTTTCTCACGGTTTGTAATAGCTGCTGATATCCATTTGTGTGTATATAGACACATACATGAATATGTTCATACAAAGCAACAATGCATGTAGGTCCAGAGCGTAGAAAATAACGAAAACGCATGTTGATTGGAATAAAAAAATATGCATCAAGGTATTTTTGCGATAGCGATAAAGAATTTAAGTTAATACTCGTTTTGTTAACAGCTTCATAAGACAGCTTTTTAGTACAAAATCTTAACTCTGCGCTCAATGTCTATAAAACTGATAAAAGACATTGTGATGCAATAAAAATGTCTTAGCGTTCATTTAGTAGAAACTGTTTGCAACCATTCGAATATCCGCACAAAACAATACCTTTATAAGCTTCGTACAGTGTCAGTGCGATCAGCTGTCTTCATCATAAAACTGATGCTTTCGACCAGAACACATATAAAGCAAATGCAAAAAAATTAAAAAAAAATTTTTTTTAATTCAATGTATATTCAAGAATTAGTTAATTTTTAATTTTTAATGTAAGTTATGAAGGAAAATATGGAATATTTTAAATTTCAGTCCTACTTTAGTGCGCATTTGCTGTTGGTAAGGTACATGTCCATAAACCTTCTGCTATGTTTGGTTGATATCTAAAGCACATTCAATTAAAGTCTGTGTATCTGACATAATTTTTTTTAGCTTTTTATCGCACTTTTAGTAGAAATGAATCACTGTATTCCCCATGCATTCTTGTCATTCAGATTGTCGCTGTGATTGTGAGTGTCTTTCTAGCTCACCGGTCACTGTTGCAATTAACCGTACATACCTTAATGGCAACACGGTAAAATCCGAGTATAACGACTTTGAAGGGACAAGTAAAAATAAATGGTATACACAATTATATAAAAAAGAAGAATGAGAAAATCTTGGAACACTGATTTTGATTTCCTCAGAGCGACTACGAATTATGTTCCATTCGAATTTAGTCTTTTCACTTGTTTATTTGGGCTTAGTCCTATTTCTAGGTATCCAGTTATAATATGAAAGTTATGCTTAATTTCTATTCTTGCGTTCTCGCTTCACATAAATCTTATAGCATCTTGCAAGTGGCTCACTCTGCAATTCGATCAATATAATATGAATATAAGCAGTTTTTATTAAATATAGTCTTTAGTCATTTCTATATTTTCCACTTAAATTATTTTAAAATTAGCAAGGAAATAATTTGTTTACGTTACATTGGCTCAGTGAATTTTTAAAAGTAAAATAAAGGCACATTAGTATTGAACAATCCAATTCTCAATATATACATATGTGTGTATATATTTGGCGCTTTGTAACCGCTGAAGTTATTTTCAGTCGAGCTCTTTCTCTACACAATAGCAACAAAATAAATGATCTTGCACAGTAATTTGTCTGAAATAAAGTATGTATGTAGATATGTATATGGATGTCACCAAAAGCAGTTGTATATATAAACGGATTCTACTGTAAAATATTTGGTATATTCTAGTATAAGTATACAAATGTATATACATATATACTTATACAAGCTTTTGTCTTCCTCACGCATGTGTACAAACTTATGTACATATATGAATATATATGTACACTCGTATGCATGCCTACATTTATCCTTTTATATATAAAGGGTGTTTTTTTATAGAGGTATAGAACTTTAAGATGGCGACCGATTTAACATCGCTAAACATCGCTAAAATGGACGTAATGCGCGATACGTTTTCCGCACAGAACCATTATTTTCGAAATAAAATTGCACTATTAGCAAGCGTTGTTCAGGCGTGAGTCTATTCATGATGAATTGCCAAGCCAAACTGAGAATAAATCACTTGACAGCTGTTAAATCGGTCGCCATCTTGAAAAGTAATGCCAACTTAAAGTTCTATACCTCTATAAAAAAAACACCCTTTACATATAGGCTATTGCAGATACGTTTTAAAATAAACGTATGTCAAAGAAGCTAATAACTGATTGCATATAAAATATCCGATAGTATTTCGCAATGCCTGGACAACAGTCAGCCTTTAGCTTATCAATATCAGCTGGATGTGTTTAGATAAGCTTGCACTCTTTATGACCAACCGAAAGTGTAGCATAGCTTCGTAAGTAAGAAGTTACTACTGATAAGAGATTGCACATATTCACAGATTTTTAGCTGTGTGAGAACTGAAGTTTTTAATTTTATTGTAATCATTAAAAGGAATCGCACTAATGGATTTTAACGATATATGTTAGGACAACCGCATTAGCATACGATGTATAGATGGTTTGTGGTAACTTGGTTTAAAGAGCGTATAAATCCGGGCAATTAAACAATATATAAAATATTCCAATTTAAATAGTATAAAGAGTGAAGTTTAACATACAAAGTCTTAATTACAGGCGACTGCATATTTAATAATCTCAATAAATTGCCAAAAGTTATGATTAACTATGATTTTGGAGCTTATACCACGAATTTCCTTTTTGCTTGCTCTATTATTGAAACATTGTTGATAAACTTTTCTTAAATGAACATTAAGGTTTGAAAAAAAAGGAATGCATTGACTGTATTTGAAGTAAATTTAACTTTGATAAATAGTAGCTCCATTAAAGCTTCCCCTCTTTCTCTTTTGAAAAAAGGCCCCACAAGATCGGTCAGAAAGTTGCTCGGTGTACAACTCGATTATTTTTATATTAATGCCGTTGGATTGTAATTGATTACTTGCCTTATTATTGAGCCTAATATGGATATAGGCAGTGGCAAGTCGCTACTTGTTTTTTGATTTTGCTTTTAATTTCATCTGTCTATATTCTGGATAGGAGCTGATGCGCATTATCAGCTTCTCATGTTTGAGAAGCTCTGCCGGTAACCCGTCAACTTCCGCCGTTGTTTTTTTTTAAGCTTGCAATTACTATTCAAACTATGTCACAGTGTAATAATAAAACAAAGAACACATCAACTGTCCCAGAGGCGCTTCTGAAGGAAAAATCTAGGGAACGAAAATCAGTGACAGTCCGGACTGCTCTGAACCCGAGACCGAACATCTAATTGAAAATTGTACAACATTACTACAAGTTTTATAAAAATAAATGGTAGGATGCCTGAGAGGGCGATGATACAATCTTTTGCTCTCACTGTGCTTAGGTGCTTCCGCTGAAGCGATTTGATAGCAATCGAAAGAGTTCTCAATTTTATCTAGTAAGCTTTGTATTGCGGTACCACCAAATAGTGTAGTTACCCTATTCGTTTCTTCTTCTATTGGCTAATGGTCCCACTCTCCGGAATGCAGAAAAGATTCTGTTGTGCTCGGTCAAACCGCTTTGTTATCTTATTCGTCGCTGTAAAATTTGTCATTCCGTCTTCTGTACTTTCCAATTCATCATTATGCATATATTAGAAAGGTATTGATATGGTATGTATGGAACGCAAGCATGCCTCCATTAGTTACGACGATAGTCATGAAAGGGGTACTCCACATTGCCTTAAATCCAACTTATTACCGAACGCAAAGTAATGCTCGAAAGGGTTTAACAGTTAAATCAAAACACTGGCGAAATTTATTGTATATACCCTCTCATTTATACAATCTTCTGTTCAAAAGGAATTAAAAATTTTGCAACGTTCATCGGACTAATATCATGGGTTACGTTTGCAATATTTAATTGCATTCCACCATCTTAAACTATTAATTAAAAGGCATTTTAACTAAGGATAGTCCCTTTATCACTACTTAAATCTTTATTCTACTATATATATGTACATATGCCAAAAATAATAATAATGCGTAAGGAAGCATGATAATAATAAATAAGATACAAGCTGCGACGGAATGGCAAATGCTTTGTTTCACAACATTTAAATTAAAATATTGTACATTAATTAATAGAGTAAGATATCATAAGAAATATGTTAATGCACCTATGAGCTGTCTGCGGATCACATCTTAAGTAATTCAAACGATAAATAAAAATTTCCGACAGGTATCTACAAGATATTACACGATCAAATAATGAAATTCATACAAAATTTCAAATAAATAGGATAGTTAATAGATATTACTGATGCTTTATAACTGCTATTCTATATTACTAAAACTAACGTTGCATTCAAGATTATGCTACAATTAGAAAAATTGCTACATTCTATTACTAAAATATTAAAATTGTTAATTAATAGTTGTATACTCTTAACGACCTTACGACCATATAAATATATATAATAATTTCCGTTCGTGTTAGGTCTCATTGTCTGCCCGAAGGGCGAGCAACCTGCCGTTCCGTGCCAGGATTAACTAAAGATCAGCTTGAACTTTGCTTCAAAGCCAGTGATGTAGCAACTGCAGCTCTTGAAGGGCTAGACATGGCGATTCGCGAGTGCCAACAGCAAGTAATATACAATAATATTTTGTTTTATAAAATAAATAATTTATTTTCAACACAGTTTTTGTGGCATCGTTGGAATTGCTCATCCCTAAGCAGAAAATTACGCAACCCACACATATCGAATATTCTTAAAAAGGGTAAGCTATGAAACGACAGTAGCATATATTCCAAAATAAATCGCATTTTATTCCAAATTTAAAATCCAATATTATATTCATGTTTTAGCTTTAACTCCTGTATTTATTAACCGCGCAGGGCATATTTTTACTCAGATATCAGTTGTGTGTTTTTTTCTTTTCTAGTCGAAATAAGATGGAAACCATGTCCACCTCTCGTTTAACGGTATGTGTGATATACGAGCATACTCGTATATAATTTGCGTTTTGTAACCGCTGAGCGATTTTCGATCGAGCTCTTTCTCTAAAGTAATTTGTGGTGTGCGTCTTGATAATTTTTCCAACAAATAGATTTTTATGAGAAGCTTTTACGCCGGTTATAAATAAATTCGGAAGGCTTGATATTTCCCGCTGAGGGGCGGCCGCAATTAGAAAAATTAATTTTCTAAAACTTGAATGGTGGTCGAACCAGCACTCGAATCCTGCCTTTCCGAATGGCAGTACGCACTCCTACCTACTCGACTGTTGTGGCCGTCGACTGTGGTACCGGTAAGAATTGTTTCAAGTAAGTCGGGTACCACGCTTAATAGGAAATGCCATTTATAACAGCTATTGGACGTTTAAAGGTTTCCAACTAATTTATGTTCTGGTAAAATGATTTTCTACCATTCCAAAGAACTTAAATTTTACATGTTAGATTTTCACCTTTTTCCAAAGTTTCCAATAGGGTCAGCTTTAGAAACTTACTTAAAAAGCTTATTTGCCCCCAACTCGCCTTCATAACAATATAATATGTAGTTTTTTACATGTATGGTTTTCAATGAGGCAATCCTTTTTTTGGGATTGGTCTTTTTGACAGCTTTTACTTGATTTATACTCGGTTTGGTTTGCCATTTTATGATGAACAGACTTACTCCGGAACAACGGTAGCAAATCGTGCAAATTTTCTAACAAATTAATGGTTCGGTTCGGGCGACACATAGCGTGCTATATTCGATCGATATAATCGCACAGCAAATTCGGTAATTCAAGCAACTCAGTCTCGCACCACGTTTACGTGAGTTCGAGTTTTATTTGAAACCTAAGACCCTTTGGTTATAATAATATTACGCACATTATAAGTCACCATCAGCTTGAGCGAGTTGAGACTGCGTAAGTATGTAAATACATATATGTTACGTATATGCACGTGCAACAAATACGATAAAAGCGGTGGACTCACGTTGTGGTTTTCCTTGTAACATTAGAACAGTAAATTTTTAGCACACCAGAGTGGACTGCTAATGCGAATGACATAGTGCTTAATAAGTTAAGACTTTCATATTCATGTAACTACTGTTATTCGGCCATACAAACTCAGGCTTGATACATACTGAACTTGGACTTGAAGGCACCACCATACAGCGAGAAGGACTATTAATTAATTGAATTACTCGCATATGTAAACTAATCAACCATTTCAAGCCAGGCTGTACTATGCCCACAGGGTATATAAAACTAAACTTACACATATATAAGTATGAAGATATGCATCTAAAAAAATATGTTATTGTTAAAAACTTTTTCCTCCATGTGACGAATATGACATTTAATGGAGAAGATTTTATTTCATGTCAGAAATACACTGGAAGCGCCAGATATTCCCTGCCAAGGGATGGCTGCAGTTAGAAAAAAAAACTTTTTCTCTAGACAGAATACTATTTACTCAGTATGCTTTGGAAGTCTTCAACTCGACAAAACTTGGAGATATCATATAAATATATAAATTCAATTAATTGGCAACTAAACGGTTTAATGGAAATAGAACAGAGTTCAAACAAAGCGAAGGGGGTAGGGAAAAATTTTTGTTTTTAACCTTAAATCGCTTTGTTACGTGGTTTGGTAAGTCGTTATTCCCCATTTACAAAAATCCATGGTGCCCACTGAAAATTAAAGGAGATATGGCTGAATTATTTGCGATTCCCTTCTATTTATCAAGCGATTGTGAAAAATAGTTAGCAATAATATATGAGCCTAAGTTAATTAGAAGCAGTTTAATTCTCTGCAGCGCTGATTCTAGTGTACAAGTAGTTATATATATGTGTATGTATGTAGATCTTAGTTTTCACTTCTTCTGCTTATATTGCACAGAGCATTAATCAAATGCATAGACATGGTGCGCTACTGAATCTTAGTTTTCTTCAGTAAAGGCTCCAGCATTGGAGACGTGTGTGGAATAACCATTTATGTATAAAGGAATATAATTATATTGACTTCAGTACTTGAACAGTATATTTTCCCTGATGCGTAAACGCAAGAAAACTTATTTTCCAAGACTAGAAACCGCAAACTCTAACATCTTGTGTGATTGAACTTTTAATTCTTTGTCAACATTCCGCAACTCTTGCATACTTTTACCGGACAGCATTGCAAGAGGCGAATGGCAAAAGTACGTGAAACGGAAAGACTGTAAGTGCAAGAAAACAATAGATAATCTGTCTTAAAAAATTAATTTTCTTTAATATTTCTCTTTTTACTGATTAGGTTTACATAGGGTAACTTTTCTTACCCTTGCTCGACAAGTAGGTACGCTATCCCTTTCGTTGCCAATATCTCCACCATAAGTTACTTGTGTGAACTCAGATAGTATAATTCGGTAATATGCATATATTTATTATACAATACTAGGCTTAGATTAGAAAAAGATTTAACTAAAAGCTAATTACTCAACAGGGAAAGATACTAGTTTTTAACTAAATTGCATTTTTGCACTAATTAGTTCGTCTTTTCGAAATGTCAATTGTATGGTAAATTTCTTCTTCGTTAAAAATAATAGTCGGCTATGGTGATAAGCGGCGACAAAAATATCAGAAAATAAAACACACCAGTGGTTTGCCACTGATAGTTAAGCTGGCTAGGCTGGACGGATGAAATCACAACACTTTTGAAATTTAATACAGTACCCGGCAGTAGAATCGAAGGAAGTCGATCTTCTGGAGAGCCGCTTGGCTTAACTTATTGTACTGTAATTACAAATTGTGAACACAAAAAAATGACTACTGAGAAGACTAATATAGTCCCTGGATGTGCTGAGCATGAGGCAACGATGTTTTTAAAGTGGCTTAGATCGTATTATGAACTACACTCGATTTTCGACTATAGGGGAAACTCACCATGAAACGAATCTTCATTTCATTCTCTCAGGCTTTAATGTACTAGCACTTGAATGGATGAACTTTGAAAACATTTTCAGTAAATTACGTGCAGTCCAATGAGCTTTGTTAAAGTTCTATAAGACAATACTGCACGGTGTTGTGTCATTATTCCGCTCGCGATATTTATTAGGACGTGCACGTGCGGTTATGATGTACCGGTCTTGTGTATTGGTTGCTGATATAATACCGATTGAGGAGGGCAACCACATAAGCATCTGACGAATACCGCATTCTGATATATACTTACAGAATGCGGAATGTATGTATATTAGCGGGATGCTTAAAACCACGCCAATCGAAGCTCTAAACGTAAAGAGAAGAATTTCATCAGCAATTCCTTTAAGAGAACAAAACTTTATTAAAAACATGTCGTTGGAGTAGATGGGGTTATTTTCTCTCGTAGTGCTTCATTTCAACACAGTCGCATATATTTTAGGCCGATTGCCATCTTCATCTTCAGTGACAGAGAGGCAGAATTAAAAATTATTGGTTCGATCACGAGGAACTTTAAAAGAATGCTAGATTAATTAAAAAAAAAAAAAACATATATATGGTTCGATTGAAACCGAGCTCTGCTCTGCTCTGGGGCGGCAGAACCGATGCAAAACTCACTCTAGATTGTCTAATCGCGAAACAATGTCACAGTTAGCATCATCCACCGTACTCTTATGCTAATACAGTCAAAACAATTAAGATATTTCTGTCAGTCACAAAGGCAAACGCACAAGTTGTAGATTGTCACTCAAATGGATAGCAATCAACGTTCAACAATCGTTGATCGTCAAGCTTCAATTTGCATACACACACGTGTATGAAATGTCATCGTACAAAAATTACATTACTGTCAACCAGATGTCACAATATCATTCGTCACTCACTCATTGCTTGGCGTAAAACAAAACGAATTTAAAATTTTAGTACATATAAAGACAGTAAATAAATACCAATAAATCTCTCAAGAGTGTATCAATATCGCCTGGGTAATATAAACGGGACTTGATTACTCTTTCTTTGTACTGAAGTTCGTCTTGAAGAACCTGCAGATTAATTTAAACATAAGGAAAGTAAAGAATTATAAGATCAAATTTAAATTTTAAATGCGAAAAACCATGCTGTTATTTTTGAACTTATAAAGAATAAGTAGTGGATATGGTAACCACCTTAAAAGATGAGTACCTACCCACGGAAAACATGGAGGCAAAATATTCTGCAAAAATGGCACATATAGATTCACTAATTACTAATTAGCTCCCGAATGCATGTTATAATGATAATAATAAAACGTTGTTGATCAGACAATATAACTTTAGTTCATTCATGTTTTATAAATTACAACAAAAAAAACAAGAAATAAGAGATGTCTTCGGCCCTGCCGAAGTCTTTATACCTCTCATGAACATATCAAATTTATTGCAAATTACAACTTTAAATCACGTCTGTAGAATACCAAATTTCACCCGCCTTGATGATTTTTCGGCTGATTTTTTAAACAAAATCTAATATCTGAACAAATGGTTGTATGGTTGTATTTACTACCAATATGGAATTCATAATATATGTGTAAAATACAGAATTGCATGCTCCTAGATGCTTGTTTGACTGAGTTTTGACCAAGGCTGCACATCTGAACAAATCGGTGTATGGAAGCTATATGTTATAGTCGTCCAATTTCGATTATTTTCAGAACCAATTTACAATTCATTATGTATGTGTAGTATACCAAATTTTCACGTTTTTAGGTACTTTTTTGACGGAGTTATGACCCAAAATTTCAAATCTAGAAAATCGGTCGTATATTTGCTATAGTGGTCCAATCCGGCCGATCGTTTAAACGTATAGGTGCATATTCATACCAAGTTTGATTGAAATATCTCCAAAATGGACCAAAGTTAGTATTCCAATTTATTTACATGAAAGGTATAAAAATACGAAAGTTACAGTAACCTCTTGTAAGATAAGTTTCCAGTCAAAAACGTGATTAATGTAGCATAATATTTATTTGCACACAATACATATGTACATGTACCTTCATTTGTATGTAAGAATGCGCTTTTGGAATGTGATTGCTGAAGCGTCAGCAATTTGACCATAAAATATTTAAAGGCTTACGTGCAATCATTTAAACACAGCAGCATTAGTGCTGATCATCACCACTACATGTGTAACAACAGACAGCTTTACGTATATACCTACATAAATCTGTACCACCCTCCGTGTCTCTATTGTTATCTACTGTCAAGCTAACAGCCAGCAATAAGTGAGCAAAGGTGAATTCAGTCGCTGTGTCGGCTTTGTTGTTACTACGTTCTGGTTATTATCTGGTCTCTTTTCGTCGGCAATGTTGTTGACAAAATCTGCTATTGATTGCTTAACATATCGTTAAATCACCATCAATCAAACTACGTCAACTTGTTACCCACCGACATTCGTAGTCTGTCCCTTGACAACCGGCCGTCGATTGCAATAATTGAACCGATTGAAATACCGTTCCAATACTTCGAATCACAATGTCCGTCCAGTCACATGGCTGACGTTAGTACGCTTAAAAGCAAACAAAAACCAGAAATTGTGGAAAAGCTGGCCGCTTGTCAATTTCAGCGCTTTGGTCCAGCAGTGTATTGTCTCGATGTCAGTGCTAAATGATGGCAGTGGACAATGTAGCAGAATGCACGTCACAACATATTCAATGTACGTATTCACTTCTGCTGTTCCTATTGCGTCGACGTGCATAAATTACATATACAAAATGCCAGCATTACGACTAAAATCAGTTTACTTATCTCGTATATATCGGTATATATATGAATAAACGAATATATGCATATGTATACCATGGTAACTATTATACTATATCGCTGAAAGGAAGGGAACTACACATTTCTATTGTCCGAAGATGCATCAGAATCATATTAGTAAACAACCAGTTCATTGAAGCCCTTTCAGCTAGATTTCAACCCTGAACCTTTTGTTTGATAGTGTTTACCTTAGCCGGTGTCATTACATTTGTGCCAATAACTATCAACTGGCAAGACTTCACTTCACTACAGGGATACGTTTACAGGTACATGCCCACACACAAAACATACTAGTTTCGAGCGAGAATGGTACTAGTTTGAATTTTTGCACTTGGCAAAAACGATGAACTAGATCTTTTTGCCACGACCGTGACCTAATAACTTTCGATTCTCCGATTATTAATTATATATCAGTTCATTTATTCCTGTTGAATTTATATTTCCTATAAATGAAAATGAAAAAATCATTACATGCTCATGCCTGACAATGACAACATCTCAGAAAATAAAGAAAACCAGTGGTAAGCTAAATTTTAACAAAATATACGAATGATGTTCAGTTTGCTAACAGATATTAAAATGTCATCATTAAAATTCTAGTATTTAATCAAAGCTTTTGTTTACTAGTTTAACTTTTCACTGAAGGGTATATTCTTTTCACATTTTCGCATACTACCTAAATTTATACATACATATGTACAATACAAAGTACAATGTTTTTGCTACATCCCAATCGACAAAGATCGTTTAATCCTTGCCACAATGTACGCCATTAATTCCCAAGTGGAATTAAATAAGCACTTTTTTTATTCATTTCAAACCACTTGATTGACAGCCTACTGTGACAATGCGACGAGCGTACTCAATAAGATATGCAAAATATTTGACCCGCCAATCTAGGTATATCAGGACAATCACCATTGACACAGCAGTACTTTGGTATTTCATGTCAATTCCCCGTTTGGCTGCGACACCTTTAGGGGATATACTTGACAGCTAATCTGAGTTTTACTGGAATTAAGCCGACTGTAATACAAGAAAAGTATTAAACATAAAGTAAAAAGTAAATAATTACAAAATAACTGTGGGAAATTTGTGTTACTAACATTTAAAGCTTTATTATTATTCTTATTCTTATCATTATTATTATTATTGTTATTATTAGGTTAAATATTTTATTTCAAACAATGCAGAGATGTTCAACTAAGGTAACGATATAATTTTATTGCTATGGCACAGCACATTTAAATTTATACATTTAACACGGGTAAAAACGAAATCATTTTTTTGTAACTTTAGCGATAACATTTCCAAATGTTTCAACAAAAACGATAGAAGTTTTTTAATTAACATGGATTTATCGTTACGATCCAGCCTTGAAGCAATGTAATTGACATATTTGAAACGGTAAGAATAACTCTGCCTAGCTACCCGTTATATGCCACAGCAAAAAAATTATAATTTATAATCAAATTTCAACCAAATGAAAGCATAAATACTATATTATTTAATAGACGAGTCTGGGAAATAAACGCGTAAGATTACTTACATATCGATTTCCATTTTACAGATTTACTAGATAAATACCGACCTGGCCGCACGTTGTTGTGGCTTTATGTATTTTGTCCCATTTCATATTCCGGTATGAAAAATAGATAAAAATCTATTCGCAGACCTAACGAATATATATACGAAATTTTATTAAAACGCCCTGGGCCACTATACGTGCATCTCATATTTTCAATTGTTCATTTCTTGGGTTGGGCACCTGCATAGGAGGTGAGGGGGTCAATGTGAAAGAGAAGGAGAAGTGTGGGTCCAACTTATCAGTATACTGTGGTCACGCCGACATGGCAGAGAACCCTGCATAATTTGCCAAAAGCAAATTAACTTTTCACTTTTGTCACATCCGTCAACCAAATTTGTCACTGTAGGAAGTTGAGAAACCACTTGCTATTTCTAATGACCCTTTATCTTCCATTCGACACTCTGACTTTTTCCAACGACGGAAGAGCTGGAGAAGGTAACGGAAAACACGGAAAGAACAGATATCAACCTATCATAGAGCCTTTGTTAGCTCAAATTGTAACGATAGCGAAATAGCTCTAATCCACAATAAATATAAGGAGCATATGAAATCTTATAAAAAAGTGTAGTTTTATATATCCCAATTTGTTAGAGTAGTAATCCTAATCAGGGATAACGAGTCTCCTTGGAGAACTAAATTTTGAATCGTAGGTGCATATGTTGACTTAAAAGTATACAATGAAAACCTCTCAACTTCAAATGCATTCCAATGCGCCCAGAATCAATTAGTTTAGTTCTAGATCGGGGGTTCATTCAGGAGTAGAAAATGTTAAATAAATCATCATGGGTCTATGAACAGATCTAAACCAAAAACATGGAAAGAGCAAGACGTTGATAGAGTCAATGATATGCCGAAAAACCACAAATTTTTATTGAAGAATTATTTGTAGAATACACTTCTTGTGGTCGCTTAAGGTTGATATCCAAGGACGCAGGGTCTCAAAATTAAAAGGTTTAATAAAAATTTGATTGATTGATTTATCTGGGCGAGACGTAAAACTATCTTTCAAACTATAACAATGTTAAGATCGCTTAAAAGATTTGAACCCTTTAATGCAGCGGATTCCGATGAAAACTTTCCTTCCCTCTTGAATACGCACACTACTTGCATTTTCCAGGCATACTCACCTGGATGATGGCAATAGGCCAAGGTAATGTTAATCCCGAAACCTATTAAATTAAATATTCTGCTAGGTAAGCGCCACCTTCTTCTTCCCGATAAGAATAGTCGAAAGCTAGTTCTATTGATAATTGTGAAGATATTGTACAAATCAGAAAGATATTAGTACAAAGCAGACAGGTAGGGTTTTTCTCTGAACACCCCAATAAAGAAGGCATATTCAAACTGACACGCGAATACCCGACCTTCAGGCGATTAGGACGAATAGAAACCAAACAACTGGCCCCCCAATTATTTGAAATAAGCGATAATGAGTTACCCTATATGAAACCTAGTTTAAGATGAAACGGTTCGGAGCCGTCCTTCTGGATCCGGACGGAGCTTTGGTGTTACTCATCGTCAGATGATGATGTTATATAAGTTTTACGGGGATACCCAATTCATACATAGCAGCGCTGAGATAGCATTATCTTCCTATCGACGGCTTCCTTAAAATCGACGAAGGAATGTTGTATGTTGGTCATTTTCCTATAGTTAAGTGCATGGTCAATTAACGGTCAATTTATAGTAGTGGATGTGGTCTGCAGCCACATTGATTAGATCGCTGATGGCGGGCTTTAATATTTCACACAGTACGCTCAACAGCACCATAATTGCGATATTGATACCACATTTGACACAGCACAAGTGGTACTAATTGTCAGGTATGCGTTCATCTGACCAAAGTTTGCAAGGAGGGTGATATATGCACTTTTTCTATCCTTCGCCACTATTTTTAAATGACTCAGCTGGGCGACCATCAGTTCCAGCGGCATTTTTGTGTTTCTTAAGGGCAATTCCTATTCAAATCATTAGAGTTGGGTAATAAATTATCTATTACATACTCACATATCTGGTTTCAGGTTCGCCACCCCTGCGTGTTTCACATGCGGAAGCAGGCTAGAGAAGTGTTCTCCCCACACTCCACCGATCGCCACATATTCTCATATAATTTTCGAGCATTTCCCCTGAAAGCCAGTTTCCGAGCTCTTATATGCAATTCGGCCTCTATCTTTTCCTGTATGCAAATGTGCCAAGCATCAATATGGTGAATGATGGTACCCCGCCTCGGAGTCTCTCCTTCGCTAATCTTTTATATGAACGCTGTATATGTTCTCTTTTCCGTCCTTAATACGAGTGGTCGTCATCAAAATGGGTTCCCTCATCCGAGCCATTGCTTTCTATTTATTGGAGCTTGTTTCTATGTGTCGGGCACCAATGTGATACTTTGCTTTGCGACTGATATAAGATGAAACGCACATTTTTATAGCGAGCCGCTTGCATCAAAACTGACATCCGATCGCAGCCGCACCTCTGGTGAGTAGATGCTTCAGCAAGATCTTAGTAAACCCTTAAAGTGAATATGTCGAAGTGGTTCCACTAAAACCTCTCTCCTGATAGAAACTGCATCGCCCAGCCACGATCGATGTTAATAACATTCAGTAGAAATAACCATTGAATTTCTAAATCTCCATAAATACAGGTATTCCATAAATTCCATGGGAGTTTCCTATTTTCCTATAAAATATATTTGTGTTGGACTTATTACTTTAATAGTATTCTTTATATATATATATTCACAGGATACAGAGAGAGTGCTTTTGCTTTTGCCATCTCTGCCGCTGGTATAGCCCACAACGTAGCTCGAGCATGTAGTCAGGGGCGTTTGGTGTCTTGCGGTTGTGATCCTTCGATAAATCGTAACACGTTAAACAAAAACCTCAGGCGGAGCCTTGATAAAGAAAAGAAACTATTTTTACAATATTTAGAAACCAATCAAATTCTCACCCCTGAGGAGGAGAAGAAATACGAAAGAGCAAAAATCGCAAGCCGTTGGAAATGGGGAGGCTGTTCCCACAATATGGATTTTGGTGTTGAGTTCTCTAAACTTTTTTTGGATTGTCGAGAAAAGGCTGGAGATGTTCAATCAAAAATTAATCTGCACAATAACAACGCTGGACGGATCGTAAGAGTATTAGAAAATAAAATATAATTTAAATTTTATTTATATTGCTTATTTCAGATATTTAGCTTATCAAAGCATTATTTTTCATTAATTATAGCTTGGAACGGAAATCCTTGCTGAATTTTAATAAATTATTATAAATTTTTTTTTTTCAATGAAATGTTTTGTTACCCCATAGCCAGGTCTTTGATAACCCGTCAAAAATTAAAAGAACTAATTCCATATCCACTTCATAGCTCTGATTTACCAACATCAAAATAATATTTGTTTCGTTTCCTTCAACAACGTTTTGTTGGTCTTTGTTATGTGGTTTGCTATAATCATTACACTGTTCTGAGAAAATAGCTCTTTTCTTTTCCTAATTTATTTCATGCATGATTAAATAAAAAACAATATTTTTTTCATTCTTTTATTTTTCTTCGCTATTTGGTGCCAAATAGAACATTTAAGTCAGCTTGCTCTCCAACTGATTCTTCCAATGGAGGGGAGGACTTTGTTTTCCTCTACTTCCACCATCGGGTACTGGTTGGAATACTGGAGAACCAAAGTAGCCATTGTCTCTTTATTCGCCTCGCTTCTTTGTCTAAAGGCCCTGGCATAATGGGAACTGGCTGTGTGTATAACCAAATGAGCGCTTTGAATACTGTCGAAAATGGTGATTGTAGATCTATTTTCATACGACCTAGTTTAGTTCTATTCTGTTTTGGCAGTTTTTGCAGCAAAACAAGAAAAGCCAGCAGCAATTGGGCCATCATCTTTACCTAGAAAAAGCAGAACTAACAACGCGGTTTTTAAGACCAATGGTATCAATCAAACGAGGTTTCAGGTAAGGTGACTCCTTATCGTGTGATTTATTTAATTGCTGGAGAAAATATTATGAGCTGCAGAGCAGAATAGAGAAGGTACAGTCTTCTATGTTTAAGAGTATGCAGCTCCTATCACGCCGATGATATTGATATCATTGGCCTCAAAAACCATGCAATGAGTAAATGCACACCCTTGTAAAGTTTGTTAAGTTCTGCAGCTCTTACTATTTTTTCAAGTTGAAAAAGTCGCACCATAAATAGTCACCTTGCCTCAGGCCTCGTTTGGTACTGAAGTGCTCAGAGAGGTTCATCCCTGTTCCGACTACGCCTCAAGTATTGTTAAGCGTTATTTTGCACAGCCGTATAAGTTTTGTAGGGATACCTAATTCAAAAAGCAGGAGTTCATGTATAGTAGAAAATCAGCTGGCTATCTGCTGTGATAGCAGGTTTTCAACATCCAAACTTCCTTGCCGTGTCCCTTGCTTATCGGCATCAGTGATAAGTTTAGGTCTTTGACTTAATGTGGATAGTAGCAAGACATCATTCAACAGGGAGGAATACCAGAACTTGACATCACTGTTTATATAGCCGCTGTAGTAGATTCACAAGGGTTCATACGTGTTCCGTCTATCACACTTCTTGAACGACGGTAATGTCAATTTTTATTTTTATTAGGACATCAGCTAGTTGAGCAGAGAGATTGGACAATCTAGACGCATGCCCTGATACCATTATCCTTAAGCATTTGCAGAGATCGTCATCAAAAGGAGTACCGTTTATCCGACAGTTGTTTCAGTTTATCATTGGGAAACATTTATTTATGTGGTGGATCCCAAATCATACGCACAACCAAAAAGGGATCGTCTTCTCACTTTTGCTCGCCTTCAAAGTTGGTTACACAGAGGATACTTGGTCTAAGATGGGAAATCGTGAGCTTATCTCTTCAGTTGTGAATTTTTTCTGGCCAATATCAGGTGAATGGCAGTCAAAACTTTTCCAACTTGCGTGGACCTTTACACATATCCCCATCCTCCAAGATGTGCCTTCAATCGGATGTTTGTTGGCTACCCAGAGGATATTTGATCTAAGATGGGAAATCGTTAGCGTATTTCATGAGCTTTGAATTATTTCTGGCCACCCTTAGGTGAATGACAGTCAAAAACTTTTCCAATTTGAGTGGACACATATCCCCATCCTCTAAGTTGTACTATAATGGTGATAAAATCCAAGTTGTACAGTGGTTTTATTCATTTCATCGCTTTCATAGAAGTTTCTTGGTGAATCGCCCAACAGAAATCTGCTGCCGACGGCTTTTCTTTTTGAATAATGATTATTTTTATTTAATTTCTTTAAGGTATGAATTAGTTTTCCCTTTTCCAAATTCCAGCCCAGTTTATGTTGTAATAAGCACCTTGATTTTTCGCACAATTTCCTTTGTAAGACATTGCAAAATTTAATTTTACAAACATTGTATAACATAAGTACATTGTAAAAATAATGTATTGTGTTAGAAGAGTTGGGGAAGCGTAAAAAAGTTAAAATATGGGCAACTTTTAGATACACCTCGCTTCACCCCGCCCGATTACTTTTTATGTGAACCAAAGTATATAAATACATATAAATACAAGCATAAATAACTGTAGTTGACGTACTACAGTTTCGTGCCGTGACCCAAGTGTTCAAAGCTTAAACAGAACATGGGGTAATATACTTGTACACCATCAAAACGAGAAAAAATCTTGCATTTTTCACTGTTGCTAAATCTGATACACAAAACAGGGCATGCGCAAAAAAACTGGATATAAAAATTATCTGTGCTGTTGGTGACACCGCCACCAATTCAAAACACTCAAGCAGAAGTATGCGCAAGTAGGCACTCTCAAGATGCAGACATAGCCAGAAATTGCATTGGACTTGCTTGTCAAAATGAAAAAATTTCGATAATTAACTTTTCATGCCATGCAAAGTAACTTTGCGTGCGTAAATTTCTATTTTGTTTTAGCGGCCATTTTGTGAAATTCTTTTCACCAACAATCCAAGCACACAGGACAGTTTTAGTTAAAACAATTTAAGTTAAATAACCACAAATAAAAGTAAATGTCATTCACTATCATCGAGTGAGTAGCAGTGCGTGTACGCACAAGAGGAGAGTCCTTTCAAGCATATTCGGGTCAGGTTAACATCCTAAAGAGTAAAGAAAAGTACTTTTTGAAATCACCGAAAAAAACTATAGCGAGTGGGTAGCAGTGCGCGCTACAATAGGGTTCGTTTTCAAGCATTTGCAGGTCAGCCCCACATCTCATGGAGTAAAGGAGATTAATTGCTTAAATGCAATCGATAACCGCCAGAGAATGCATCCTACGTTTAAAAAAACGCTTCTTACATAAATTCATTAGCAAGTCGTTTAACATAAATGGTAACAGAAACCTGATCCAAAAGTGGTTTTCCAGTTAGAGAGCGCAAGTTGTCTAAAACTAATCCTAAATAAAAACAATATTCCTTAATATATCATAAACTTTTAATTAAAAATATAAAGTAGTATCCCTTCTTATATATTTCCCACATTTTCAACGGTGTTCTTTTTTTTCGCTTCCCGACAGTGCCTATATAAGTATAATCGTTTCCTGCATACGTACATACATATATGGTATAGTTTTCATCATTGTTAAATTCTATTTGACCTTACCAAGTTTGAAAATAAACTTTCAGGCTGTTTCAAATCACATGGAGTTGCGTTGTAAATGCCATGGCATGTCCGGTAGTTGTCAATTGAAAACATGTTGGAAATCTGCCCCTAACTTTCATATAGTAGGCAAATTGCTCAAACATCAGTTCCGACGAGCTATATTAGTTGATCAGTCGAATCTAGGAAATGGAGAGCCAATTGTTGTAAAAAAGCGTTCCCGAATTAAAACGCAAAATTCAACCCCTAAGACAAAACGGATTGACGAACGAGAGAATGTCGATAGACCGGTTCATAAAATAAAACTCGAGAAAGGTGAAAAACGATCAATAACGTCCCTCGAAACATCGCTATTCTATTACCAACGATCCCCGAATTTTTGCGACCGAGATTTGAGCGCAGATATACAAGGTAAGTCAACACGCAATATTATGTATAATTTTCATGTATTTTAATTCATTACCACCTTTTGACTTGACTTTTATTAGCAAGCCCTTCCCTTCACTTTCTTTCGCAGTTTGGAGAAAATAAAACCAAACGGCGCGGTTGTTGAGGATAATGGTTGTCATCGGTATGCTCTGCTCTTATGACAATTTTTTTTTTACTTTTTTTATTTAGTTCTGCAGTTGATATTGTTTTCTCCAGCATTACGTTAAATAAGACATTCGGATAATAATCGCGATTCTGACGACGATTCTAGCGTTGTTTAGCGTATAAGCTTTGCGGGTGTGTCTATAATTTTCTGTACAGTCTTTTTCAAGGTTTGGAGCATTGGGAATATCAGATCTATGACTTCAAATATTAGCAATCACTGCTACTCACTTGGCCATTGCTAGTATGGAATGGGGCTGTCATCGAACAGTCAGCCCTCTCGCGTCTTGGTACTCATATATAAAAAGTAGACAAGTGAGCAATATCTTAAATAGAAATAGTCATGCGGATTACTTATAAGTGGATCGTTTAAAAAAGCCAGTATAAATTCCATACTAAATACCTAGTTGTCATTGTCTCTGCTTTGTTTTTAAAAACCCGTCAAAAGATCATGCATTTATATACTCATATAGTCAAAGATTTCCTATATTAGTATTTATTTCTCTTTCCAGGTACATCAGGACGAAGATGCAATGTCAATAGTACTGTTAGCGATGGTTGTAATTCATTGTGTTGTGGCCGCGGCTACAATTTGATCAAACAAAAACGAGCTGACCGTTGCCATTGCAAATTTCAATGGTGTTGTCATGTGGAATGCGAGGAATGTGAATTAGAAGAGTGGATCAGTGTCTGTAATTAGAATTAGTACATCCTTTTCTGTGCCGTCAGGTTTTAGGTTCAGTTTATATAGAATATAGTGAAACATTTTCAAAACAATATGTTTTACTTTAATATTAAATTATTGTAATACTTTTGTTCGGCGGAAAATCGTTCCAGCGGTTATAAAGCGCCAATTATGCAATATACATTTGTAATACTTGTACATGTAATTATCCGACAATTTACAAAAAAGCAGTAAATAACAGTTTACACTCGTCGTAATTTTTTTTTGCACTTTGCTCAAATGGTTTCACTTTACTCTTGCAACATTTTAAGACTTTGTCAACTCCTGATGAAAGAAAGAGAAAATGTATTTGTAGTAATGGATATAATATATAAATCAATTAATTTTTTTTATTTTAATAAAGAAAAAAGATAATGAAATGTAGTACAAAACTCTTTTAAGCATCTAGAGGTAAGCATACTGTATTATACTTATGTAAATTATGATGTATATAAAAATAATTCTTAAGGATACACTAAGACACTGAAGTCTTTTCGCAACATCAGTTCACCAGAGGTGTAGGACTACGATTTGGGGGCATACACCTGGGAAATCCGGTCCCTTAATTGGGAACCTTTGCCCAGCTGGTTGATGTCGTAGTAAACCTGAAAGTTGGCTTAAACGTCTTCCAATAATAACGATGTTCGGGAGAAGGACGTGAACTTGTGATATCTACTATTCTTCTTCTTGGTTGGCGTAGGCACCACTTACGCGATTATAGCCTCATCAACAATAGCGCGTCACTCATTTCTTCTCATTGCTATTTAGCGCCAGTTGCGCCAGAGTGGAGGTCTTCCTCTTCCTCTGTTTCCGCCAGCGGGTACTCCATCGAATACTTTCAAAGCAGTAGCGCTTTCATTCATTCGGACGACATGACCTAGCCAACGTAGCCGCTATCTCTTGATTCCTTGAAATATGTCAATGTTATCGTATAGCTCGTACAGTTCCTTCGTTTGCGGTATTCGACGTTGCCAACACGCAAATGACCATAAATCTTCCGCAAACCTTTTCTCTCGAAAACTCCTAAAGCCGACCCATCGTCCAGGCTTCTGAATCATATGTCAGGACGGGAATGAAGAGCGATTTGTAGAGTTTAATTCCAAAGTAGCACCTGTTAGCAAGAGTGATTCTGCGTTGGATTCCAAAGCTGACATTGTTGGTGTTTTTAATGCTGGTTCCTAGATAGACGAAATTGTCTAAGACTTCGAAGTTATGACTGTCAACAGTGACGTGGGAGCCCATTCGCGAGTGCGATGACTGTTTTTTCGATGACAGGAGATATTTCGTCTTGCCCTCGTTCACTACAAGACCCATTCAATTCGCTTCTTTGTCTAACCTGGAGAATGCAGAACTTACGGTGCGGTCCAATATATCAATATCATCGGCATACGCCAACAATTGTACACTCTTGTAGAAGATTGTACCTGGTCTATTTAGCTCTGCACCACGTATTATTTTCTCCAGCATCAAATTGAAGAAATCACACGATAAAGAGTCTCCTTGTCTGAATCCTTTTTTGGTATCGATCGGCTCGGAGAGGTCCTTCCCATTTCTGACTGTGCTTCTGGTATTATCCAGGGTCAGTTTACATAGCCGTATGAGTTTTGTGGGGATATCAAATTCAGATATAGCGGCGTAGAGGCAGTTCTTTGTCGTGCTGTCGAGGGCAACTTTAAAATCGATAAAAAGGTGGTGTGTTTCGATTCTTTTCACTCGATTCTTCTCCAAGAATTGGCGCATGGTGAATATCTAGTCAATGGTGGTTTTGCCAGGTCTAAGGCCACATTGATAAGATCCGATCAGTTTGCTTTCGTCCGACCATATTCTGCAAAGAAGCTGATGCATGCTAATTGTCAGTTCTTCGCCGCCGTATTTGAATACTTCTGCCGGTAAGCCATCGGGTAATGGCACTTCTATACCATCGTCATCGATTGAGGTTTCGGGTTCGCCATCTCCGGGGTTTTCACTTTCACTTTCGGGAATTACCTCGGTGATTTACTTCCACGCTCCGTTAACAGAGAAGGACAGATGGAGGAGAACCTGGCTGCACTTGGTATCTCCAATCGGCGCCGAATGACGAAAAGAAGAAAAAACGATTGGCGCGCTGTTGTTAAGCGGTCACTATGCCAGAAAACAATAAGAAAAAAATAGGGGTTTGTGTTACTTTCCAGTAAAATCTAGAAGCTAATAAAATTATCACACAATAGTAAGATTCACCGCAGATGACTTTGTAAACTTTAATAAAGCTGATTGATCCGGATTCACGGAACTTACCAATAATACCTTCAATGATCTCTCCACTTACTTCATCCGCTCAAAACGTCCTAATGAAGCAGCGGTTGTAGCATCTGCTCGCCTGCTGACCCTAAGTTTATCCGGGAGATATCCTAATCAGAGGCCTTAATTTAGAGATTCAGTAGCTGGTAAGCCAACAAATGTGGGTAGAACACTTAATGTATACAACCTCTTCTCTGACCCAAGCTTTGGGTGACACTCAAATCCTACGTGACGCGATGACCGGGTGGAAATTTCATTCGGAATAAGCCAGTTGATGTCAAAACATTGACTAAGGTCTTCAATTTGTCTTTAACTACCCTAACAAAACCCGACATGTGAAAATAGAGTAAGTGGAACCAAGATATCGGCCGATATATATTCTTTCCCCAGAGTCTTCAGGCCTTGCTGCTACTGTCACTAACCATTTAAGCCCAATAGCGTATAATAATGGCTTCCGCAAGGTTCACACCACCACTACCGCACTTACGCCATAAACACAAAGAAACTCCATGCCCTTAACAAAAATCGACCTTCAGCATGAACTGTCATGGGGTTTGTTCAAAAGTAAACTGGTATCTCGCCGATCTTACCCACTTCTTAAGTGCATAACCATTGCAACTGCAATCTGCAAAATCCTCGACTACCCTCACCACCAGCTGGACGAAGAAGTACCGGCTCGAACTGAATGGGAAAGTCGACAACGTCGAAATACCAACCATAAAAAATCACCAAGTTACTGGGGATCACATTCGACAGCCTGCACTCTTTCACTTCGCATAGTCGTATGACTGTAATTGATACTAAAGTACAGAGACGCAAAAAAATCCTCAAATTGCGGGCAGCACCTGGGGGAAAGACGCTCACAACTTACAAGGCTATCGGCCGGGTGGTTATTAATTACGCTGAATTACGCTAATCTGGACTCATCACCTCTTTGCCCATTAAAGCCAACTCATCTTACATCCCTCTCCCTCTGGCCCGAACCCTACCACACAGCTCGTTTCAGAGACCTCCCTTTTCGGCCTAACTTCTGCTCCAATTTGTGATGTATCTTAATTAATTTTTTTTTTTTTTTTTCAAACAAATAGAATGACCTTTAGTTTATTCTAAGCCGCCCTCGAACGGCTGAAGGAATTTTATTCTTGCATGTCCACGGAAATTCGGTAAGAGGTTGCAGAATGGGAGATAATGCAATGATGGACAACTGTGGATGAACAAATAAGCTTAACGATAATATACTCTTCCTAACTTGTCCAACGTATGTCTTCAAGTCCCCGTCATTTAAATCTTTGTATATCTTCTTTAAATTCAGTATTTTCTGCATCTTACTGATTATGATAGCATTGTTAGAATTTTATTAACATAAATTACATTCGTCTCATCAAAATCTTTATTTAATTGCAGTCATCAATTCTGAATTTCATTTCATATTCATCCTACTACTTTTCTGGAACATGACGTATGTAGGTCAAGACTGGGCTCGGACCAAAGTCCATACAGGCTGAAATGAAGTAAAAAACGAGAAACTGAAAATGGTTGACCCACTAACTCTAAGAGTGAAGTGTTAATCTGGCATGAATGTAATTACTATTGAAACTAAAACTAACACTGGAATTTAAAGCAGATATCCCAGTATGATATGAAGCGCAGAATAGTAAATAGCAGTATTATCCCACACTTCTGAATTCAAACATATATTTCAGGAACCGCTGGCCTATATTCTATACAACTAACCTTTACTTTCAGTCATCTATATACATAACATTCAATAATATGGATAGGAGAACTTAGTTAAGATATTTCGATCCATCCTGACACCTACAAAAACCCTAGCAAGCAGTACCAATTATTTCGAGTACATTTTGCCATGGAACTAGCAGCTTCTCACAAACCTTCGCCAGCTGTTCGCAGGCGGGTGAAAACATTAAAGCATCGTAATAGAATTTTCAGGGGACGCTGCGCTGAAAATTACTTAAGCGGTTAGGTATTTGTACCATGATAAATACATTATTATAATCGTTATACAAACTTTTTTAATTAATAATCTCTTTCGTGGAATGATCATGCGCCAGTGTATCTCTGAATGATATGTTAAGTAACTGTGTGCAGTGTTATTTACGGTCGATTGCGATTGTAACTTTTACACACACTTTACCAATTTTTTTTTTCAAAGCCTTTTTTGATAGTTTTCAGTATTAAAATTCTATAAATGATGTGTCGTCAGCTGTGTAAATCTGAAAATGAAGTTGACGTGTCCTCTGTAAAAAAAAATTATTGTTATACAACTTTGCAAAAACCCTCTTCAAAAATTTAATCAAGCAAAATAAAAAGAATTTAAGCGTATATTTGAAAATGGTCACAGCTTTACTTATTCATTTAGTTACTATTCTGGCACAATTGCAGGTACAATACAATATAATACATTTACATTAAAAAGGCAAACTAGCTACAAACATTTTATCGATTGCGGACGGTATTGGAACTAAATCTTCGATCTTCAAATAGAAAATTCTTTGCAATCCTTGTATACTGAGGGACCTTAATTCTGGTAATATTCCGAGGAGCCGACTAAAATGATATGATCCCCTAGGACGTTTTGCATTAAAAATGACATAGTCCCTTAGGCTTTCTATGATTTTTAGTTGAATGTCTTCAACTCTTTTAGGTTCTTGTAGACCATGACGTTCTGTAAAAAAAAAAAAAGAATTTATAAAAATATGTAAATGAAACTAAAATTAAAAAAGTTAGATGAATTTTAAGAATACCATCAGAAGTAATATTTCGATTTCATAAAATTCCAAGTCCTCTTGGTTCTTTAATTAGATTTTTAATTAAAAGTTACCAAATTCTTAATACATACGAATATATCTCTTTATTGTAAATTTTACACTAACTTAGATACAATCCTTAGCAATTTGCTTATACAATTCATCTAGCTTTGAAATTTTATATAAATTAAATCACTTTCATGATCATTTTCATAATCAGGTGTTCATTTAAATTTGTCAGTTCGATTTCCTGCTAAAAACGTTAAATCTTTTGATACTTTTGTACACAAGACATCTTCAGTTAGATTTCCTGCCAAAAGCATTAAGTCTCTGTATCTGGTTTATTGGTTTCTCATCGGTCTGGATTCGATACACAACTTCTTCAGCCTTGTATCAATAGCAGTACAATTTCGATGACAAAATTTTCTTTTGTTGTGGATGGTATAGCGAAACTAAATATAAGTACGTTTTTTTGAAATCGGATTTAACCGCCTTCGCCGGTATCAACATTTTGCCAATCAATGTACCAGAATTACATTATCTAACTAGGCGATTCAGTAGCAATATATATATTACTCTAACTAGTCGAGAGAAATTGTGCATCGTTTTCTCCCCTGCGTCATTTTCAGAAACCTTAGTAATTCGGATATTTAAAACTTGTATCCATGAAGTTTGATTGAGTAATTAATATACGAACCGAACTTGACTTAACATGTGAAGAGTATCCAGTAAAACTCATTAACATACATAGGTTCTCAATCACTTAGCCTAATTCTAACTTGACATAGAAACAAAACAGTTATAGCAGAAAATAGGTGAAATAATATCCCTAACCACACTGCTCTCTTGTCGATATAAAAGGAGGCGGTATGTTTTGAATATTATAATATTATACATACATACATATTTTTTATAACTTACCTGTTATAACAGTAAGTGCGCAAATACAGGCGAAAGATGAAATATCAATTTCTAAAGTATGTAGGCGATTACTAAATTCCAAAATGTGATCTAGCCAATCGCCGAAGACTCCCTCGGCTTGTTTTTTGTGCATAATCATACCATTGCAGAACGTTAATTTGTAATCATCAGATCGAGTGCGATATGATAATCTCAAAACAAACATTTCTAGAGAAGCAGATTGGAAGAGCAATTCGCGATCCTCTGTATTTAATTCACGGAAACCTGGTATTCTGTAGGTGAAGTCCTCAATATTTTTAATTGAGTTTTTGAGTATTTGATAAAATTGACGGACATTTTCAGACTCACTAACAATAAGTGGCGAGTAGCTACTTTGATGTTCTAAATAGGCTGTGTGATCCAAACCTGATATATCTGACGTTGTATCCTTATGACCATTAACTAATGCCGATATTAATGATACTTTATAATATAAACCAAATCCATCTTTGTTTTTTTGCTTTGATGGTAGCCTTCCGCGACGTCCTTTGAGTAAGTCGGTTCGAACAACTTCTTTCTCCATACCGACGATCAAACACTTTTGAAAACGACAAAACTGGCATCTGTTGCGGCGACGCCTATCGACAGGACATGATTGATTCGTTAAACAAACGTACTTTGAATTTTTTTGAACAGTTCTTTTAAAAAATCCTTTACAACCCTCACAAGTCCTCACACCGTAATGCAAACAAACCGCTATATCTCCGCAAACCGCGCATACTTGCACAGGCTTCTGTGCACTAATACATTTCCGTATTTCTATGTTGTTACTCAGACTGGGTGTAATTGTCGATTCATATTTGGATATATTGCAAAATAGTGACATTTGATTACGATATGTATGCAACGCGTTTTTTTATACACTATTGAACACTTTTCAAAGTGTCGTGGAAATGTAAATATATTTTTAGAGGTTCCCAATCTCCTTTGGTAAATAGCCTTAAAAGAAATAAATATTGGTCAGGATTACAAGAATAAACTTATATTAGTTTTGTAAATTATTTTGGTATTTCTGCATATATAAATTAAATTGTCAAATCACATTTCGAACGTCTTATCAAGACAGCTACAATTTAGCTTCAACGTACTACAGACCAAAGAGATAGTTAACCTCGTGAAACAGGAACGCTTGTCAAAGCTGACAATCTAAAGGCCGCTCAGACTTTCGAAGCTGCAACGGGTTTCAGCGTCATATGCAAATATCGCGAGCAGAGTAATGGAAACATTCATTTTTTCTAATATCAATATCATTGACAGCAGTAATGCCACGCTAGAATGTCAGGTTATAGTTAGGCGATGTTGAGCTCCAAATTTTTAATACATGTATTCTCCTTGTTATCAAGTATAATATGCGCACAACTCAGAGGTGAAACTGTATGGTTTTGGGCGACTTCAACACTTTAACCCTCATTAGGATCCCAACCTGTCAAGCGATTTGACATTCTGCATCATGAATTATGCCACCTCCACCATAATTTTTGGCAACTCCCATGGTTCACCTGACATTGCAATTGCCATCTACATAAACATCGCATCAGACTAAATTTGAGAATCTAATCGGGTTCTTAACCTATCTTTGACCACTCACGATGCCCTGCTTAGAAACAGAGTATAGTGGTCTTACACCTGAAACCTGAGAAACACGCCAAAGGAGCAGGCGTAGGACTATTATCAGCCTATGAGATATTAATGGCTACCCGTTACCGCCGAGGTTGAAGCCTGTGAATTATCTGAAACAAGAAACAAATAAACAATAGCGAGCCACTATTTGCTATTTGTTTCTCTTCGCTGGGTTGGAAGTCTTTCCCTTCCTCTGCTTCTACCCGCAGGAAATTCATCGAATACTTTCAAAGCTGAATTGCTTCCATCCATTCGGACTAAATGACCTAGCCAGTATAGCCGCTATCGATTGATTCGCTATACTATGTCAATGTCACCATATAACTCCTACAGCTCATCGTTTCACCGTCTGTGGTATTCGCTGTCGGCAACACGCAACAGTCCATAAATCTTCCGCAAAACTTTTCGCTCGAAAACTCCTAAAGCCTAAAAAGTTTAGTTTTGGTTCAAATTAGAACCTGTTGTTCTTGTTGTTGATGCTGGTTAAAAGATAGGCGAAATTATTTACAACTTCAAAATTATGACTGTCAACAGTAACGTGGGAGTCAAGACGCGAATGCGCTGACTGTTTATTTGATCACAAAAGGTATTTCATATTGCCCTCGTTCACTATCAAACCCATTAGCTTCGCTTATTTGTTTAACCTGGAGAAAGCAGAACTTACAGTACGGTTGTTATGGGCAATGGCGCCAATACCATCGGCATACACCAACAATTGTACACTCTTGTAAATAATTGTTCCTAGTCTATTTAACTCCGCAGCTCTTATTATTTTCTCCAGCATCAAATTGAAGAAATCACACGATAAAGAGTCACTCTGTCTGAAACCTCCTTTATTATCATTTTATATAGCTGCATGAGTTTTGCAGAAATATCAAATTCAAACATAGCGGCGTAGAGACAGTTCCTAGCCGTGCAGTCGAAGAGCAATTAGCGGTCGAAGGTATGTTAGCTTTAGCTTTAGTGGATTATCAGATTTAAAGCCACACTAATAATAAGGTCAAATCACAATACGCTAGATAGGACCTTATATCCGATATTGAGGAGGCTTATCCCACAATAATAGGCGCTTACCATGGAGTCACCCTTTTTTGGATTGGGCAAAGCACACTTAGGTTCCATTTGTCGTACATGCTTTTCTCCGACCATATTCTGCAAAGAATAAGAATTATGCATGAACCTTGTCAGTCCTTCGCCGTCGTATTTGAATATTTCTGCTGGTCTGCTCCAGCCGCTGTTATTTTTTAAGCGGAGAAACGATATTCGATCTTTATCATATTCGGGTGATGGAACGTTTATAGTACCATCGACATTGATTGGGGTTTCGGGTTCGCCATCTAATTATCTTCCACTTTCACTGCCATTCAGCAGGCAGGAGAAGTGTTTAAGTATGCTCTGGACATCTGTCACGAGGTTACCTCCTTGGTTCCTATATGCGTATGCTCAGTTCATGAAGCATCTTTACATAGATTTTTCGAACATTTCCCATGCCGGGTAGCTTGTCTGCAAATGCAAATGCGTCCCGTCCTCCCTCTCCAGCTCTCGGTATCTATCCAATCCAGCACATATTGTGGTCAACCGCAACGTTGTGAGGTAGGCCGTTGATTTTCTATCCACTGCAGTTCGACATTCTACATCGTACCAGCTCTTTTTCTGACACTGTTAAAAATCAATTGTTTCCGTTCCACAGCTCTCTTATATCGAGTTACTAATGAGTGCTCTCAGAGAGCAGGTGTCGAGTAGAAAACTTTTCTACGCCAAACGTTCTATGTTCGTTGACGGGAGTTCCTTGCTTCAGAGGGGCGGATGCGTATCTTCGCTCCGACACGATAATGACCCGAGTAGATGTTAGGCCTTTGGAACGTACACACATCTAAAACACTGAATACATGTCTTCCGCCAATCTCAACATATTGGATTTCGAAAAGTCGATCAGCTTCAACCGAATTTTACGACTGTTGCACCAAACAAATTTTAATTGTTGTTGAAGAACTTCGCTTTGATGCGTATCGTGAAAAGACGTTCATCCGCTGGGGTGAACTCGACGATTCAGATGGAATCTCTCTCTACAAATCCAATACCAAATTTTGCCTTCTTTATATGGCCGCTGTAGTAGGGGCCGGACATTCCAGGTGGATATCCTCAAACCGTGATCCTTTAAACGTTTACAGGAAAGCAGATGTATCCATCTAGTAATATTTCATTTACCTCATATTTTTAACAAGTTATTTGGAACAAGTAATAGTTATGCTAAAAAATATTTACTTCTACTCAATTTATTACTTTTATATTCTTCTTTCTCTTTGGAAAGAAAAATAAAAATATTTCTCTTTATATCGTTAGCGTAGAGCAAAAAATCTTTAACTTCGTGACTTAGATACGTTTTTACTAGATGCTATAACACTTAAAAAATACAAATCCCCAAATTTATGAAAGAGTCAATGCAATGCAAGAAATTCAGAAAAACTGAATACCGTTCCGTAACCAACGACTAGTCTTTTCTCAGTAGTGAAATTATATGTATTTAAAAAAATTATTTCTATTGCTTTGCAAAATATAAAATTTTACTTTCAAATTATTGAAAACATTTTTTGTGAAAAAAAATTATTTTGGCAACAAACAGTTGTTAATGTTTGTTAGGATGCTACCCTCAATACCGCTATATTTAAGACAGTATTTTATAAGAGGAGTATCCGTATTGGACGAATAGTAATATCGTACTGCACCCTCAGTATTCATTGCTTATATATAATTTTCTATTCCAGCACCTATGCGCTCAGCTATACTTAATTAGAAAACTGGCACCTTATTCGAAAAGTGCCACTTACCTATTTTGTGTCATTGACATCGTGTTCAAGTGATTAGCCAATACACAAACGAACATAACTTCACTTAGAAATCACTCGAATCTAGACTCCTGTGTTAAGTCCATGTGACAATTTTGACATTTCTTCTTATATTCATTTCATCATGGGCGCTTTGGTGTTTTCTTCGACTTCTGCAAAAAGTAAGTATTTTTGTTAAATACTTATGAATGTATTAATTTTTTGTTAATAAAAAACTATGTCGAAAAATGTATTTGTGGCTGCACTGGAAAAAAAACTTTCTGTTGACACTTTATTTCAGAAGATTATTGAAACCGAATATTTATTTTCAAAATAAAAACTCTATTGAAATTAATTTAGTAGTACCATACTGGTTTACCACTCTGAGCTTTCTTACTTAAGGCAAGTTATTCAGCTGTAACCCGGTACCCACATTAGCGTTATGGTATAATGAGGTAAGCTAGACATTTTTTGAAACACAAAGCAAGGACATAGTTACTGACGTCCCGAACTGAATTGACGATCTGGAGCCGCCTGAACACCACTACGCAAATCAAAAACCGAAAGCCAAGAGCGAACTTGAATTGCAAGCAAAAAAAACTCCCTTATAACTTCTCGGTTCTAGGTACCACTACCAACTAGGGATGTAGCCTGTAGAATATTCGCAGAATCAAACTTCGAAATTAGCCAAAAACCCGATATCAGTTTTGGCGTGTTCATATCTAGAGCGAGTATACATATGTACATATGTACATATGTGTCAAAGGGGCTGTCAAAATTATTTCATTTTTATGTATAAAAACTTTAAAATACAAAATTTTTGGAGTTTTTTAAAGCGAATTGCGTAGTATATTATAAATGGCCCAAAGCGGTTGCATTTCATAACATATGAATATTTTGCAAAAATTTGATGTTCGTCACCCCATGCGAAGTTGGATATGCCACATACGTTGATTTATCTAAAAAGTTTTGGAGGCAAAAAGTTGCCGAAAATTATTTTCAAATTCTCTAATACAATGCATGATTTTTACATCTCATAAAAGGGTAAAAAATAAAATACAATTTATTATATACCTGTAAATTCTAGTTTTATAATGTTTAACAAAGTTACTAAACAACAAAAATTAAAACTTATCAGGTATTTTTTCGAAAAATTAATGCTTTGATTGTGGTCTACACTCGGTTTGCTTCGCTCTGTTCTGAAATTTTCATCTGTCAGGCAAGGCGGAGTCCGCTTTATATGAATCATCATTAAAAGTGTTCTTAAAAACTATAACTAATACTTATTTAACAATTATCTTTGATAATTTGAATATTATTTATTAATTCCGGTCTCATTTACTCACCCCACAACCAAAGTGTTTTTTGTTTGCTTTTTTTTTTTTTGTTTGATACTCCTATTCTTCATTTAAAATCGAATTCATGTTGGAGAAAGCAAGGTTGGTACGGTACGATACCCAGTACGGGTTACGGTACATAACAATCAGCTGTTATAGCCAAAGTACCATGAGCGTAGTGTAAATCAGAAATGTATTTATAGTATTAGTAGTAGTTGTTGCTATTTGTGAGCGTAACGCTATACAAGTTACGTCATAGCTGGTTGATGGTTAATTTTTTTTGTTAATCTAAAAATAAAATAAAAATTCTATGACGTCCTTATTCTGTCCATGCGCAGATAGAGCATATGCAAATATGTTTGCCCTGTAGGAAATTTTGAATTTGAATATCTATCTTACTAGCTCGACCCGGACTTACGACTAAATGAAATTAAAATTTCAAAAGAAAATTGTGTATTATTAAAGAATATATTGCTTTAATTTTTCTAGTTTTAGGCTTTTTAGATTAATTGTCTTTCTTTATAATCTGTCTGAACAAATAAAACGATTTGGCATTAAGATTTTAAGTAATATTCATATTTAATTGATTTTTCCTATTTACGTAAAACGTAACGTTTTAACATAAAACTAAATTATAATTAAACATGACTTTGTGAATAATTAAAAAGACAACCGAAATTTGTAGTAATTGTAGAACAAAAAAACTCAGTTTAATTAACTGATATAAAAAGTACGATTTGAATGATTTAAACATTTATAACACTCAAAACTGATCTTTGAAAATGCTACAGCTTACTATGAAAATGCTTAATTTCCTTAAAACTGGAACCGTTTTGAATGTATTCATCGGCGGACTAGATCTACATATGTACATATAAAAAAAATTTGAATTTCAAAGTATAAACAAATTAATATAAGTACATATATATCATATGTTAAATACTTATATGTATGCATGTATGTACAATATAAGAAGGTATTATGGCAAAGAGTGCATTTTTACTGTGAAAATGGAAATAAATCTATTTATTAGTTTCAAATTATAAACGCTTATTAAATTAAAATTAATATAAGAATCTTTTTATTGGATACAATTAGATTCATTGAAGTACTCTACTCATCACCGACCGCAATTTCAAATATAACTCTAAATTCCTGGTACCTTACCACCTTTTATAGTACATATTTGCATTTTAAATAATTTTAACAATACTATTTGACGTACCGTCGTATTCTAAATGTGCAAAGCATAATATGAAGCAGATGCAAATGGAATTTACAGTCATCTTTAGCGCAACTCTAAACATTAAAGTCATCAACGAGAGACAAAGACAACTTTGTCACTTTAATATTGTTGTTATCACTTTTGATTTGCCTCGAAGGCCTGCAGATTTCAATTCAAACAAATTTTTTTAATATATTTCTCTTTTAATGTAATGTACGTACATCGTATCGATAAATAATTCACTTTCTCTGTGTACACTTGAGAAACATTATGTTATTTTCTCGAACTTACTTATATATACCAAGAAGTTAATGCTGAACTCTATTCGAACTTAATCTTCCTTACATATTTAAATTTTTTTGTGTTCTTCATACATCATCTAAATATTATTATTTATATATTTTTATAACATTATATGCTGTAAAATTATACGTATCATCATTATTTCACTGCACGTTATCCAAATAAATTGTAAACATTTGCAACTTAAGACGTCTGCAATGTACTCTCAACAACACTACTAAGCTTGATGCTCATCGAAAGCGTTTAAACCTGAAATGGATGGTCTTCAATACACACATAAAAATAAACACGTCATAAATTGTGTAATACTCTAATACATAAATATGCATGAATGTACGGACCATCGAATACCCTTTTCGAACAAAAATAACTTTAGTTTGACTCCATCCTCATACTTTACTTTGTATTGTTAGGTAGAAAATTTGCGCACGTTTCTAAGTGAGTGAACTGGAGATATCGCACCTAAATTAGGTTAACGAAATATAAAACTCCATTTTGTGACTACATGTATGATTAATTTAAATATGCTATGTGAAATCAACCAGTACTTGGAATGCATAAATAGCTACACCTTTTTTTTTTTTTAATGAACAAATAAATAAAAATTTGTTTGACACTATTAACTACAATTTGTGTATTTTGTGATCCATGAATTATAAAAAAATGTTTATAAACGGCTCACAGTTCTTAGATCACTAAGAAATAAAACTTTAAAGATTATACCCGTACAGAAAATTTATTTGGATGTCTCAAAAAATTTCTACTTCTATAGATCTGCAAAAATTTTATTAACAAATATAAAATTTTCATTCTAATAATATTTATATTTAGGTTTAAAGGTATTTTACGACTTTTCCAGCCCAAAAAATAAGGATTCCCTCAGTATTTTAATATTTTTCTAAAGAAAATATTTGATTTTTTTAATTTCATACATATATATATGCTATTACATGCATGCATAAAAGAATGGAATATTTCGAAGTTCTGTTGTTTTATTGTGTTCAAAAACCGGATAAGATAATTTAACGTAATGCAAGTATTACGTCATCTTTGATTAATAGATGAGCGACCTGTGCATACAATACACCATGGATATTGCCAAAAGAAAAATAAAGCACAACCTTGTTTCGTCCCCTTTTTGTGCATATATATACTTATACAGAGTCGGTATACTTGCAAGTATACATTTGTATTTAGAACAAATATATGTACATATATATATACATATATATATACATATATATATATATATATATATATATATATATATATATATATATATATATATATATATATATATAGTTGGTTCTTATAACCGCTAAAATGATTCTTTCGCCTCTGATTTTTAATGTACTACCCTGCTGTTGTTCACACTTACAAATAGTGGAACTCTATCTAAGCACATGCATACATAGTATAAAAATTTGTATACGGTATTAGTAGTAGTCTATGTTTGTTATTTGTTTGCCTAACCCAATACAAGTTACGTCATAGTTACTCAAAAGTTATTGTAAAAAAAAAACAGAATTTTATGACGTCCTCATTCTGTACATGCGCAGATTCAGCACATGCAAATATTCATGTGCCCTGATGGAAATATTGAATTAATAATTCTATACTTTTATGTATTTATGTTTAACCATTTAAGAACTTGGAGGCAACTTTCATCTTGTTCGGCTTGAAATTCCGATTAACTGAAATGAACAGAAATGTTCTATTGATGAATTTATTGGGCATTCACTGGTTACCACTCATAAGCGGTATTTCTACTGCAGCCTTTTTCAGAGTAGAAATATTATCTAAACTTCTTTTAACCAAAATTACCTGATTTGACGTTGCCAGCCTTACTAGGGACCTTCACAGTTGTTTATTTATCCACATTGCTACATAATATCTTTTTGAAGATAAATAAGATATTTAATACAGATAATTTTTAATGGCATTTAGAAAATAGACTCAGTTCGAACGGCAATTTGTTGTGCGGTGGCTCCTTCATGTGCCCGGAGGCTGTGACGTCACAAGAGCAGCTGCAAACAGGTAGAAGCTCGATCAACTTGATACTAAACACTTTATCTTCGATCATTTAAGCCACGGTACGACACTATAGTACGGCAACGGCAACTATACATCGTTGCCCGCCATTTTAGGAATAGTTCTAAGCTGAAGACAGTGACTATTTGCAGTTTTGGCGTTTTGTTGTAACGTCGCCTCCTAACCAACTGTTTCTAAGACAGGCACAATTTGGCGTACCCTTGAACCCCAAGGAGGAGGGCGCTTTTGGGCCGGGGTTATTTTAATCTCATTGCTATCACTTCTGATTTGCCGCAGAAGCTTATATAATTAAATGATTTTAATGAGTAAATTTATCTTTAAATGATATTTACTTGTCCATATTATTAACAAATAATTCACTTCCTCTGTATATACTGCAAAAAGAAGATATTTTTTCGTTCATTTATACATACCAAGCATCTAATGCTCCATTCCACTCGATCTTAGTCTTCCTTACATATTTAAATTTTAATATGTCCTTAATACATCATCTAACTTCTTCTATTTAAATATTTTTAGAATTTTAACTCTTGTAAAAACTTATGTATCATCATTATTTTACCGCACGTTATCAAAAAAAGGTAAACATTTGGAGCTTAATACATCAATGTGCAATATATTCTCAACAAAACTAAAAAGCTTGATGCTCATCGAAAGCGTTAAAACCTGAAATGTATTGTCTTCAATACACATATACAAGCAAACACGTCATTAATGGTGTCCCAGTAAGAAAACTTTCCCAGATATGCTTGTCACGCATGCTACTAAAATTGTCAGCAACCGCTTGTGATTTCTATCATACAATTTCGTTGGACGAATAGCTGTCTGAGATCTTGAGTTGAAGTCTTTCAATAAATTTTTATTTGAATCGTTTTATTTTGTGGTAATTTTTATTTATATCTTTTACACAAACTCTTAAGACTACCATAATATTTAACAATCTATTAATTGAAAAGATAAAATAATAACCGTATTTTTTACGCTATATATATCTGTCCTTAAAATTTATATGGAATGCTAAGTGCAGTTTTATGTGAGCCTATGAAATAGGCGCGGATAGAAATAGTACTACGAAGGTTTATTACATAGTTAACATTTTGACAACTGACGATGATGATGTGCGTTTTTTTTTTTTACTTGAAGGCGCAGATACATATGCGCTTGAAAAAACACGGCTAATAATTCTCTATTTAGAAACATCTTTTATTCTAAAATTTATCGTTCCAAATGTTGCACTGAATGACTGCAATGTAGGCATCGTTTCTTAATATCCCCACGCAGTTACTTTTCGGCTGCTCCCATATTCGCCAAACGCTAACAAAAATTTATACATGCAGATACAAACACATTGGCAAAAGCAATCCAACATTATTAACTTTAAGTACAAAGCTTATGCTTACAAAAACCAGTTTTCATTCTACAATTTAAAATTGTGTTTAAACCAGCTTATGTCGTGATAAGTCAAATTTTCATTACATATTTGCCATTTTTTTTTTTTGTTAAATTCTCTAACTTATTTTTTATAAACGATTTTTGAAAGGGTCTAAGCAGAAAGCTCACTTAGGATGTAGACGATCAAAAAAAAGTTCTGTAATATCAGTTGGCAAAGAATTTCTTTGCATCTCTGAGGAGCAATTGGCACTCCTCCACCTACTCTGTTCAAGCTATCATCTTTAAAAACTTCAAAATCGCTAACAAAAAAACTCAGAAGTCAAGTTTCTGTGAAAACAACCGCTTTATAACCACATTTAGACCATTTCAATTTTTGAGTATTATGCTAGTTTTATGGTTTAGAGTTGAGAACTCAGTTCTTTCGGCTGAAAAAATTTTCTCTCGAAAACTTCTTATGCCGACCTATAAAATGTTGTTATCGTCTAAACCTTTGCCTTAATCAAGGCAGCGAAGCGACGAACGGGCTTAGACTTTGTTTATCGAAAGAAAATTTTAATTTACAATTGCCTATTCTGTGCACCTGTTGGCAAGAGTGATTCTGTGATGGAAGTTGAAGGTGGCATTATTATTAGTGTAATACTGGACCCTAAATAGACAATATTATCTACAACTTCAAGGCTATGGCTATCAACATTGAAATGGAAGACCGCACGCCGGGGCCAGGACAGAAGATATTTCGTTATGCCCTTTCGAAGTGTCAGCCTAAAAAGCAAAAGTAACGGCGCGGTTGATGATGCTGATTTTGATACATCTATAAGTCGCCGCATCTTTTCATATAATATTTCGAACATTTTTCCTGTGCGCTAGCTTTCTAGCTCTATATACATACTTACGCATTCCTGGAAAGATGTTTTCCTTTGAAATAGAAATAATACTTACTTTTTTTAAGACATTTTTTGATATTTGTCTCCGAATGTAATATAATAATAACATAAAGTAATTTAATTTTAAGTGGTTAATTAAAAACCAACGAGTCGCTGAGGGAGTGACAGAGATGAAGCTTCATCGACCATTAATTATTAAGAAACAAAAATATTTTCCATAAAAATATTAGAAAATGCTATTTAAAATGATTATATTTATATTTATTCGGTTTTCCACACTTTTTTACATTTTTCACACTGAAATTTGAAGAGGTAATGCTGCCCCTGGAAAGAAAAAACACAGTACAGTAAATTGCAGACCCAAAGTTTATTTTGACATTAATAACTGTTCATCACAGTTGGTAAATTTCTATAGAATTTTTTAGTTTGGATTATTTTTATAGTTAATACACAATAGCATAAAAAATCGCGATAAAAATGTTAATATAAAGTTGGTTTACGACACCTAACTAATACGGTTGTAAGCCCCGTATAACGGTAATTTCAGAAGCAGATATCAAAAATAATGAAATTAAACCATATAACTTAATAATCCACTAACCAATTTCAACAAAAGTTCGCACCAGCAAGGATAAAGGAGTCATTCGATAAAATAGTCGTAATGGTAAGTTGTATATATAGGAGAATACGAAGAATAAATAAAGGGTGTTTTTTATAGAGGTATAGAACTTTAAGTTGGCATTACTTTTCAAGATGGCGACCGACCATTTTAGCGATGTTTAGCGATGAAGCGCACTTCTGGTTGAATGGCTACGTCAACAAACAAAACTGCCTCATTTGAAGTGCAGGTAATCCTCAAGTGTATGTTGAAACACCGTTACATCCAGAAAAACTGACTGTTTGGTGCGCTTTATGGGCTGGTGGAATCATTGGTCCGTATCATTGGACGTAGTGCGCGATACGTTTTCCGCACAGAACCATTATTTTCGAAATAAAATTGCACTTTTTGCAAGCGTTCTTCAGGCGTGAATCTATTCATGATGAATTGCCAAACCAAACTGAGAATAAATCACTTGACAGCTGTTAAATCGGTCGCCATCTTGAAAAAAATGCCAACTTAAAGTTCTATACCTCTATAAAAAACAACCTATACTTTTGTAATACATAATTATAAGTACTAACCTTACTGATCTTTTGTCGTTGGTATGCCCAGCTCAGAATTAGTCCATGCGGAAGTATCAGGATAGTCAAACTCTCCCTGAAAAGAAATAGAAAGAACGTTAGTAATCCATTTTGAAGTGCAAAAACAAAACAATAGTCTTAAAACTCTGAAATTTTCCTTGCAACTCCAACATTTTTAAATCATATACAATTATTTATATATTATGGTAGTACATAGTTATCGCGTGTTTTGAACGTACGAACTCGGTTTCATATGTCGATCTTTCAAGACGAATTGAGCTCCAGCAAAATTCAGTCAATACTACTAACAGAAAAGCAAAACAAATCGGACACAGGTGCTTTCAACCGATGGATCAATTGGAACTAAAGAACAATATGTTTTGTAACGACTGTCCTAGCAGGTAAGAGGAATTCATAAGTAATTGTACTCTGGCTGGGTAAAAAGCGTGCGAGTCTCACTGGTCTATGACCTAAAAGTAGACAGCGTCCGTTCATCAGAGATTAAAGTGGAAGTGGGTCGCTATATAAGTGTGTCCTAATTCATCTACCTACTCGCGCTGAGTTGTGCTCTAGGCTTAAGACACGCCATGTAGAAACCAGCCAATTAAAACGAACATAAAAAAGGCCTTGGATGAGAGAGCCAATTTTTGATGGCAACCGCTAAAAACGCTTTAAAGACCACGATTAAAAGCTATGTATGTATATATTGTGACGGAAATCCGAAGTACAAAACTCAGATAAAAGGAGTGGCAGCAACTACCACAGGCAGACGACTTAGGTGGAGGGTAGTGTGACGGAAATCCCAAGTATAAAGGACAGATAGAAGTAGTGGCAGCAACCTCCGCAGACAGATGAGTTAGCGCGAGAACGGAATGTTTGGACCATAGTCAGATATAAAAGAAGCGGCAAAAGCTATCGCAGGCAATCGATTTGAAACCTATGTAGCGACCACACTTGTGCAAAAGTGAAGTGGAAAATAAGTGAAGAAAATTGTAATTTATTAAAGGAACAAATAAGCGTTGAGTAAATTCCTAGCAATTAAGAGACCGAAATCTTGAATTCCGTCGTGAGGACGAAGAGACATCCACTAAGGATATGGAGAAGGAAGAAGCTGTTGGTGCTGCGAAAGATTCAGAGCAATCTGCAACAAAGATTGAAGAAAAAGCTCCAGGTTCATATACGAGTATAGACATGAACATGTTATTGGCTGCAATTTCGAAAAGGATGGATGAACAGGATGCCAAGATGTCACAAATGAATACCGCGTATTCCAGTTCATACAGCTTGAAGAGAGTTTTGTTAAATAATCTACAGAAATCAAAGAGATATAGGAAAAATTGTGGAGATATTACACAAGGTCATAGCCCCGCAGATTGTAGATAAGGTCATAATAGGAATAGACTTCTTGCTTGCCCAATTACATTGGCTACAATTCCACATACAGCAGAAAGCAAATAGTCCTTGAACAGAGAACGGATCCCACCAAAGTCAGTAGCTGTTGTTTGGGCAAAGATTGATGGAGATTGTGGGACTTCGAAGAGGAACTGTAATGGGTCAATGTCAATACGTAGACGCCATCATTAATTGCAGAGGTGTACCTAAAATCGGTTCCATTGGCATGAAAGGTATTGAGGAAAACGTAAATGCATGGACGCAAGGGTTGGAAGGCAAATACAAGCGCATTGCAAGCAAATACTCAAAACACTCCAATATATTCGACAAGGATGGCAACAAACCAGGTAGGACCAACGCTGAAAACACTGTATTGATACTGGTGATGATGGGCCAATTCGCCAAGCTCCTCGAAGTGTTCCACTAGCGAAACGTCAAGTTTTAAGTCTAATAATAAAGGAAATTATCAGAAGTGGTGTTATTCAACCATCGGCCAGTCCATGGTGCTCGCCGGTAGTACTTGTGAAGAAAAAAGATACAGTTGCGGTTCTGCTTGGACTATCGGAGACTAAATGATGTACAAAGAAAGACAGTTATCCTTTGCCCAGTATCGATGATAGTCTAGACTCGTGGCACAGAATGGTTCTCAACACTCGACCTTAAGAACGGCTATTGGCAAGTGGAAGTAAGTGAGAGAGATAAGAACTCTGCCTTTAGTGCTGGAAACGGTCTTTGTCAATTCACGGTGATGCCCTTTGGATTATGCAATGCTCCTACAACCTTGGAAAGATTAATGGATCATGTGCTTAAGGGATTACATTGGAAAATATGTTCGCTATATCTAGACGACATATTCGTACTCGGGGGAAGATATCTGGCGCTGGTCTTAAACTTAGTCCTAAAAAGACTTTGCTTTTCAAGAAGGTGAATTACCTAGGTGATAACAAAGGACGTCTGACAAGCCATGGGATTGCTGACAACAAAGGAAATGATAGAAGTTGTGAAGGATTAGAAAAGACCCAGGAATTTGCATGAATTATGGAGTTTTTTGGGTCTATGCACTTGCTTTCGCCGATTTGATCCGAATTATGCTAGCGTGGCTAATAGTCTAAATGAGCTCAACAGGAAAAATTTATCCCTAGAGTGGAAAAAAGAACAAGAGGAGCTCGGAGAGAATTACTAGCGTTGGTAAAAGGTATCGAACATTTCCACAAGTATCCGTACGGATAACATTTCCGAGCTAGTGCCGTAAAGGCTATTGCAGTTCAAGAATCCTGAAGAACAGCTAACCAGATGGATTGAGATACTGAAAAGTTATGACTACAGTATTGAGCACCGCAAAAGGGATACCCGTGGGAATGCTGACGCCTTGTCTCGCCGACCATGTAGCTTGGAATCTAAAAACACTGATTCAAAGCGGGAGGTAAAGAGGTCATACTGAAATGTCAACAGGACTGGACTGCATGGACTGTAAATGGGCAGACGGCGAAATAAGGAGCAAATGACAGCGGAAGGTACAATAGCAAGGCGTACTGAGCACAAGAGACCAGTTAAGAGTTGATATCTGGCTGTTTGCATAGAGCATGGGAAAGTTAAGATGGCCAGTGTTCTCGAAAGCTAATAGTAGTTCTGAATTTAAGAACTTTGGACATTCTCATGGAATTCCATAATGGTCCTAGTAGAGCGCACTTAGGCATTACAAAAACCCTGGAAAAGATCAAACAGCAGTTCTATTAAGTTGTTTGTCATTAATCGATCGTTGAATGAATTGCTAATTGCAAGGAGCGCATTGCATCTAAAGGGCCAAAATCTCGAAGTCATGGATAGATGAAGCAGTATAACTCAGGTACATCATTTGAGCGAGATGTTATGCATGTAGTCGGTCCATTCCCTATGAGCAGACAAGGAAACAAATACTTTATTTTGGTTATGGACTACTTTAGGTCTAACCGATTCCAAGCCAGGAAGTCAAAATAGTAGGGGATGCATTCACTTACAATTGGATTACCAGATACAGTGCACCTATAGAACTGCACTCGGACCAGGGAAGAAATTTTAATCGGCGGTGTTCCAGGAGATGTGCCTGATACTCAAAGTCGAACGAAAGCTCTGCTCTGACGTGGTAAATGGTTCAAACGAACCAAGGATCCTCCTCGGTAGTGAGCTTCGGTTGCCTAGTGCACTTGTTTCTCATAAAAATCCATAGGCGTCCGGAAACAGCTTAGTATAAGCTGAAGGTCCCTCCACTTGCTTCCAACAAAAAACCTGTTATTGACTTCAGTTTGTAAGAGCAGTTGAAGCGTCTCGAACTGGCTTCTAAAAATTTTATATTGGTCTGTTAAATTCCATTCAAAGTCTTCTCTATGGCGCTCTGGTCTGGTGGAAAGGGGTTAAGAAGTTATCATTCCGTTAACAATTGGAAAGGACACAGCGGCCCGGTGTGTTTTATGTAACGAGAGTGTTAAGTACTAGTCCAACGGCTGTGCTTCTAAGGAACTCTCTCGCAGAGCATTCGTACATAGCTCGTACATAGACGTAAACAGAACACTACATTCCTCCCATTTTTCACCAGTGAGATCTTGCTGCTTCCGTTTTTCACACATCATTTGAGCTCAGTAACGCATCAGCATGGCTTCCGCAAAATTCACATCATCACAACCGCACTTAACGCCATAAACACTCGACAACCAAAATCGGCGCGCGAACTGTCCTGGTTAGCACCGGAACTGTCAAAAACTTTTGACATGGTCAACCACGCAGTGCTAATATCGGTAATAAAGGTATCCTCATTACTGCCGGGATTGAAGAAGTGCACCATGAACTACCTGAGTGATCGGCAATCATCGGTAGACTTTCGGATCGAACGTACAAGCCTGGTAAAATTAAACAAAGCTCCCCAGCGAGAAACCCTCTCCCCATTACTGTTTAATTTCTATATTTCGAAGCTCCCTCTACCACCAGAGGGCGTCTCCTTGATCTCATATGCCGATGATTGTTCTTCTGACCAGGATATTGATAACCTTTGTTCGAAAGTACTCTGCTATCTCGACGACTTTTCCCACTTCTTCACTGCACGACATTTGCAATTACTACCTACGAAATCCTCTACTACCCTTTTCACCACCTGGATAAAGGTGTACCGGCTTGCACTAGATTTGAAAATCGATGACATATAAATGCCGACGATAAAGAACCTGAAGTTTCTCAGAGTCACTTTCGAAAGCCCGCACTCCTATACTTCGCACTAAAATACAGAGCCAACCAAATTCTCAAATCGTTAGCCGGAAACACTTGGGGTAAAGACAAAAAAAACGTTGCTTGCAACATACAAGCAAATGGCCGGCGGTCGCAAGCTACGCTGCACCGATCTGGACTCCAGGGACTAGCGAGACGCAGCCGAAAAAGTAACAAGCATGTCAGAACACCGCCCTAAAGACAGTGAAAAATATGAATTCTCCTGACGTCACGGGCGTCAATCACAGAGATTTCATTAACACTTTTGTAAAATCTCTTCCTGTGAACGCCGTTCTCAGTGATGCTGCAACAATTAAGGTGTGGATATTATAGCCCACCAAATTCTTACCCAACATACCCACGTATTACGAACGTTTTACGGACTCCAGGAAAGATCGACGAGATAGCGACTTATGAGACGGGAGCACTTATCAATAGCTGTGATCCAGGAAACAAAACTGAACGGCCACTCTGATCTTCTAGCTACAACATCGTGCGTAAGGATAGCGAACGAGATCGCAGTGATAGCTTTGAGTTAATCCTGCACAACACCGTGCAGTTTCGCTTTATCTGCGGCATCTCGACTCCATTTTCCTGGACCGCACAATTGTTAACTTCAAAAAAGCTAACTGTCCCGGCTTCACGGAAGTCTTCAGTGCTCTCTCCACTCGAACCGACCATCCAAGGTGAACGTAATTTCCCCTATACAGTTGTTATTGTTGTTATTGTAGCGGCGTACGCCAGCCCTGTTTAGGGTCATCGAGGTCATCTAACGGGAGGCCCAGGAAACGTGCTGTTTCGACGGGTTCGGATCAAAGGGAGAGGGGTGTTAGATGAGTCGGGTTGAGTGGGCATGCAAAGAGGTGGTTAGTATCGTGCCGGGACCTTTTGCATGCAGGACATGTGTTGGATATGTCAGGGTCGAATCTTGATAGGTAGGAGTTAAGCCTACTACAGTATCCAGATCTTAATTGTGCCAGGGTTACGCGGGTCTCACGAGGCAACTCGAGGTCTTGTTCTGCGATGGGTGGTGGTTTGACTCCGAGTACACCATTCAATGGAAGAGAGTTCAAGAAGGTGTTGACGGACTCTCGGTGAATGGTGTTGATGGCCTGTCTGTACGCCGTCCTGTCCAGCGGGTCTTCTCTATATTGCTGTATGTCGTCCCGGTAGTCAAGTACTCCCTTCCTGATGTGCCTAGGTGGTGGTTCAGGTTCCAGCAAGTGCCTGTTTGGATGATCCATGCGGTAGCATCCCAGCAGGTACTGCTTACACAGCATAACATTATGCTCCTTAACTGGGAGCATAGATGCTTCACTGTGTAAGTGGTGCTCCGGCGCCATCAGGAGGTTTCACGTCGCGGTCCGAAGGGCGGTGTTCTGACAGGTCTGTAGCTTCTTCAGCTGCGTCGTGCTAGTCCCCGGCGTCCAAATCGGCACAGCATAGTTTACGACCGGCCGGCCAATTGCCTTGTACGTTGCCAGCAACGTTTCTTTGTCTTTGCCCCAATTGCTACCGGCTAGCGATTTGAGGATTTTGTTGCGGCTTTGTACTTTGGTGGCAATTGCAGTCGTATGCGGAGTGAAGGAGTGCAGGCTATCGAATGTTACTCCCAGTAACTTTGGGTTGTTCGTCGTCGAAATTTTTACGCCATCGACCTTCACATCGAGTTCTAGCCGGTACTCCTTCGTCCAGCTGGTGAAAAGGGTGGCAGATGATTTCGCAGGTTGTAGATGTAGATGTCGTGCAGCGAAGAAGTTGGAAAGGTCGGCGAGGTAGCTGTTTACTGAAGAACAAAGACTATGAATATCCTGGCCAGACGCCAAAATCGAAGAGTCATCGGCGTATGAGATCAGCGAGACGCCCTCAGGTGGTGGAGGAAGCCTCGAGATGTAAAAATTAAACAGCATTGAGGAGAGGACACCACCCTGCGGAACCCCTTGTTTAATTTTCCGTGGCTTGGATGTTTGACCTCGAAACTCAACCGATGATCGTCGACCACTCAGGTAGTTCATGGTCCACCTCTTCAACCTAGGCGGTAATGAGGAATCCTCAATGTCCGATAGTAGCACTGAATGATTTACTGTGTCGAAAGCATTCGACAGGTCCAGTGCTATTAGGACAGTTCGCGCACAGGGTCGATTTTGGTTGAGGCCATGAATTATCTGGGTGTTTATGGCGTTAAGTGCAGTTGTGGTGCTGTGCACTTTTCAGAAGCCATGCTGATGTATAGCTGGGCTCAGATGGTGTGTGAGGGACGGGAGCAGCAAGGCCTCAATTGTCTTCGCTACTGGGGAAAGGAGGAATATCGGACGATATGATTCTCCTTTATTTGCGGGTTTGCCCGACATTAGTAGCGGGACCACTCTACCCAGTTTCCACACGTCGGGTATAATTAGAGTGGTCAGGGACAGATTGAGAAGCTTGGTGAGATATTCTGCTCCCGCTGGGCCCAAATGTTTTAGCATCAGCATGCTTATTCCGTCGGGGCCGATGGATTTGGAGGCTTCCGCCTTCCCGATAACCCCCTGAACCTCTTCCCTGGAGAAATCAAGCGTCGCGCTGGTGTTCGGCAGTTTGCGCAGACGGCGGGTTATTCGTCGTTTCGTTTTGTCGACCGAAGGGTGCAGTGTAAAAAGCCGGCTAAAATAGCTCGCGCACCTCTTCGGGTCCGACGAAGCGTGATCACCGAATGAAATTTCCACCCGATCATCACGTCTCGTCGGATTTGACAAAGATTTGACAGTAGCCCAGAGCTTGGTCACCTCAGATCTTAAGTGCTCCTCCCACTTGTTCTGCTTATGGGTGTTTACATTGTTCCGAATCTCGGCGTTGAGTTCCCTGATACGGGGATCGCCGGGATCGGCCAGGCGTAATGTGTCGCGCCTTGTCCCCTATACGGTCGTGTCCGCTGCTATCCTATTCATTACGGCATGCAAGAGGGCATGAATACGACCTAACTTCTCCACTCAAGAGGCGATATTAGCATCAATGTCCGGTTCACTACGCCAAAGCTGATCCCGGAGATCCCTCATCAGGGAACTTCACTTGGAAATTCGGCGACAGGTGAATCAGAACAAGCGAAGCAAGTGGGAGGAACACCTCTTTTCTAGAGCAACCAGGCTTTAGGCCTCCTATCTTACGCGACGAGATGTGATGGCCGGGGAGAAATTTTATTCGGCTACCTATATTGTCGACCGAAGGACAAAATGAACAGGCAGTGACCCGCCGTCTTCGGAAACTGCCAAACATCAGCGCGACGCTTGATTTCTCCAAGAAAGATGTTCAGGGGTTATCGGGAAGGAAAGAAGCTTCTAAACTTACCTTTAACCACTTTAATTACACCCGATATGTGGAAACTGGGTAGAGTGATCCCACTACTAAAACTGGAGAAACCAGCCAACAAAATAGTTTTATCAGCCGTTATCTCTCCTTTCCCTAGTAGCGAAGACAAATGATATGAGCTCAGCAACGGCATCATAATGGCTTCTATAAAGTGCACAGCGCAACCATGCACGCGAACTTTCATGGTAGTGTTGGACCTTTTAAAATCTTTTAACACGGTAAACCACGAAGGGCCACTATCGGACATTGAGGAATCCTTACTTCTACCATCCGAATAAGCATGCTGATGTTAAAACGTTTGGGCCCAGCGGGAGCAGACTACCTCACCCAGGTTCTCACTTTGTCTTTGACCACTCTAATTATACTCGATATGTGGAAACTGGGTAGCGGTTCAGCTACTAAAGCCGGAAAAACCCGCTAATAAAGGAGCCGATATCTCTCCTTTCCCCAGTCGCGAAGACATTGACGTCTTGCTATTCCCGTCTCTTAAACACCATCTGTGTCCAGCTACACATCAGCATGGCTTCTGAAAAGTGCACAGCACCACAACTGCACTTAACGCCATAAACACCCAGATAATTCATTACCTCAACCAAAATCGACCCTGTGCGCGAACTGTCCTAGTAGCACTGGACCCGTCGAAAGCTTTCGACACGCTCAATCATGCCATGCTACTATCGGATATTGAGGACTTTTCATTACCGCCTAGGGTGAAGAGGTGAATCATGAATTACGGAAAATTAAACAGGGGGTTACTTAGGGTGGTTTCCTCACCGCGATGCTGTTTAATTTTTATATTTCGAAGCTTCCTCCACCACCAGAGGGCGTCTCCTTGATTTGGCTAGGATATTGATAGCCCTTGTTCGAAAGTAAACTACTATTCCGCCGACCTTTTAAACTTTTTCACCACCTAGAACTCAATGTGAAGGTCGAAGACGTTAAAATTTCGTCCAAAAACAACCCAAACTTACTGGGAGTCACATTTGCAGGCTGCACTCCTTCACTCCGCATACAACTGCAATTGCCCCCAAGGTAAAGAGCCGCAACAAAATCCTCAGTTCGCTAGCCGGTAGCACCTGGCGAAAAGACAAAGAAACGTTGTTGGCCACGCACAAGGGCGGTCGTAAACTATGCTGCACTGATTTGGGCTTTGGGGACTAGCGAGACGCAATTAAAGAACACCGACCTTCGGACCGTGAATGGAAACCTCCTGAGGGCGCCGGAGCATCACTTACACAGTGAAACATCTATGATTCCAGTTAAGCAATATCTCCTGGGATGCTACCGTTTGGAAGCTGAACCACCACCTAGGTACATCAGGAAGGGAGTACTTGACTACCGCTACTCCGTACAGCAATACACACAAGACCCGCTAGACAGGACAAGAGCTCAAGTTGTCTCAAGAGACCCACGTAACAATGGCACAATTAAGGTCTGGATATTGTAGCAGGCTTAACTAATACCTATCCAGACTTGACCCTGAAATACCCAACACATGTCCCGCATGCAACGAATCCCCGCACGACTCTAACCACCTCTTTGCATGCCCACGCAACCCGACTTATATCATACCCCTGTCCCTCTGGTCCGAACCCGACGAAACAGCACATTTCCTGGGCCTAGCGTTAGATGACCTCGATGACTAAGACTGGACCTACCTTACCCTGGGCGGTATTGAGGCTGAGCTGTGCAAGATGGTACCAATGCTTATATTAGCCAAAATACTTTACTTTTACTTATGAAACTTTCAAATGTGGTTACTACAGATGTTATTTATGTAAATTGATTTTAGTTTTCATAATATTTTTATTTAATTTGTTGTTAAAAAATTTCCTATTATTTTGCAAATTTTTCATATAACACGCGATTCTTTGATGTTTTCATTCACTATTTCACAGATTATTACATTTCTATATTATTTAATTAAATTAATAAAGCCAATTTTACTTATGCATAAATTTTCTTGAACAAATTGCAATTGTAATGTTTCACACTGACAGTAAATGGGTATTGCCATACGGCATTAATATGAAAATATTGTACGATGCAGAGTTGCATGACCACAGAAAAAAATTAATAAAATTTTATGGGAAAAATTTGGAGGATTTTTGTTAACTTAATTTTAATTGAAATACTGTTCAAAGCGAAGCCGGTGTCGGTCCGGTGGAGAGTTATTTTTCCAAGCGCGGCCGAAGGCCGCCAACTTATAAAGATGTTTCAGTTAAGAATACTGTTCAAGGCGAACCGGTGTTGGTTCGGTGGAGGGTTATTTTTCCAAGCGCGGCCAAAGGCCGCCACTTTATAAAGATGTTTCACTTAAGAATACTGTTCAAGATGAAAACGGTGTTGGTTATTTTCCCCAAGTGCGGCCGGAGGCCGCCAATATAGTGCGGCCGAAGGCCGCTAATATATAAAGGTGTTTTACTTAAGAATACTGCAAAATTTGTGTTTTTATTGTTTTTTTAGGAACTTTTTTTTACAGGTGGCATCACCAAAATTTATGGTAGTTGCTTTGATAAGCAAAAACTAAGGAAAAAATTCATATTTTTTGCAACTTTAACTTTAAATATCTCGAAAACTAAGGGTTTCTAAGTGGTTTGTTTTTCAGTTTTAGAATGGGGGGAGGGACCCCTACCACCCCCCATCATTCGTTTTCCCCATAGTGTGGTACCATGAAGTACTTGTTTCCCGGTATTGACTAGCCGCTACAACAACACTTTTATTTTAATAATCCAGCGATCGGACTCGAATCATTTGGGAATTGTATTCTAGGTAATTTAGCAAAATCCTAACAGTATGTTTCGCCGTATGAAGCTTGCATGAGTGGTGTGTGCAAATTTTATCGGTGTTTGTGATTGTACAATTTTTCCCTTTTCTATTTTTCTTGACTCATCACTAATAGTTCTATGCGAGAAAAACACAACTTGGCTCATTGAAATGTTAAATGTTTGGGTTTTCCGTAATATAAGAATCGTTTGATAAGATCATACCACATTAGAATAACATACATACATATGTAAGTTTAACAAAGCAGTTGAAATCACTTGAGTCAGTGTGTATTCCTTTTACAAAACATTAGTTTTTTTAACAGTAATGGAAAATAGGTTGAAAGCAACTTTATTGCCGCAGGAATGTGCAGTCATGTTAACATTAAAAATTAATTAAGTGAACTCACAGTAATATGACTGGACTCATGCCACAGATGCCATAATATCCACCACCACATTGCAGCTCCAACAATTTCGGCTCCTACCGTAGTAATTTTTGATTGCTTCTGCGGGACGGTTCTGTATGAAACTCTAAAAAGTATTTACGTAATATTAAAGCAATTTTTTACGTTAGAAAAAATTTACTTACACATGACTCTTTCTAATATCGTTAACACGATTAACATTACATCTTCCAGACAAAAATTGAAGTCTTCTGGTAGCCTTGTACACAGACAAAATCGAAGAAATCATTATGAAAGTTTATTGATAACGTTAAGCAATGTATAGTAATGATAAACTATTGGAAATGATGTCTGATTCGATTTTTTTCTAAAAATCGAGATTTTTACATCGAAACCTTGTTGAAAGCTTAAGCATCGTTTCCACGATAAGTGAAGTACATTTTCTATTATTGAGCAACTAATCTACCGCTTGCACAGTATATTCGTAATTTATATACCGTGAATATTTCTTGTTGTTTTTGTTTTAGTTTGTTACGATGAAAAAAAAATTATATTTGGCATACCTCAGTTATTCAAAACTTTATTCCAGTATCTATTTAATTCTGCAGCAGTCTGAAAGTGAAACGATTGGAGAAGATAAAGAGAGAATTGTATTCGTTCCTTCAAAAATAGTAAATAATGCAATCAGATCAAATTGTTAAAAGAATAATAGAGAAAATAAACTTACACATAAACTTCGTGTCAGAGGAAACTTCTTCATTCGCAGAACAGAAAAGATAAGAAGGTAGACGTGGTTTTTGTGTCAACTGAAAAAAATTACGTAACTTCGCCCCACCTTCTCCCTCTTACGTGGCTATAAAGTAGAATTTAAACCAATCCATCGCGTATCTTGGACGTTGTTGTAGCGGCTTACTGAACTATCTTGGTCAATGGATGCCTCCTTTTTCTATTTAAAATCATCAATTTTAAATTTTAATTTCCTATTTTATGCCACCATGCGGCTGATCATGGGTTCCAACCCTGACCAGACACCAAAATCTGTATATTTTTGATATGAAAGAAGCGGCTTAGAATAAACTGTAGGACTCTACATTTGTTGGTAAAAAACATCAAGACGCAAAACCACAAATTGGTGGAATAGCTCGGCCAAAAATCGCTTCAGCGGTTACAAAGAAAAAAATACATTTATATATATGTACCAACAAATGGAGGGACCTAGAGTTTATTCTAAGCCGCCTCCGAACGGCTGATGGATTTTTATAAGAAGCTTTTATTTCATGCCAGAAACACACTCTAAGGGATGGATATTCCCTGCCGAGGGGCGACTGCTATTAGAAAAAATTATTTTCTTCAATTTCGGATGTTACTCGAACCTGGGCTCAAATCCAGGCATTCCGAATCATAGTACATAATGCTAATCACTCGGCTATTGTGGTTGCCATGAAATAAATACTCTGTATAAAAATACATCAGCATTTCGGATGCGGCTTAAAAAAAGCTGTGGTCTTTCCATTTGTTGGCAAAATATCAAGGCGCACACCATAAATTGGCATAGGAGTTCGGCCGAAAATCATTATAACGGTTACAAAGCGACAAGTGTTTTTGGGTTACTATTTTTTTAATGGTTGTCTTAAATTCTTGTTAATGTATTAATGTTAATTTTTGTACCTAAAGTACTGAATAGAGCTCATCTTAATATTGTCATTGAGCAATTATAGTTTTGATAAGGAAGATCCAAAAATTCTGAAATCGCTTTAATTTCCAGTATCGATAAATTTCTTACATATTTAATAGAAGTCCGTCATTACTTTTTGTATTCGATTGTTTCAGTTTCAATAATTCGGAAGTATTATTATGACGGCCATTGTTCTGATATTAGGAAGATGTATCCTAATTTTAGTGTTGCTGAACTTGGTAAACGAAACCTTCTCATTTTATTTGCCTGGTTTAGCACCGGTGAATTACTGCAAAAAGTCGGAAATGTCTGGCTCTTGCAAGGTAATTGGTATATTGTTTAAATATTTACATATGTATTTATGTATTAGTTGCGTGTACACGTTGGATATCCAGATATATGAAATTGCCGACAGTCAAAATTTTAGTTCTTTAAGAGATCAGCTTATTTACGTTTTTTTTTTTTTTAGATGCATACAATTTTTTATATTTTGCCAATTCATATTACCAGGTTTTGTGATTCATTTTCACAAGAGAAGCTGGTATTTGAAGCTTAAGGCTTTGGTGGATGTAGTTTAAATGGTGGGTAATGAGAGGTCCTCAGCTTCGGCAAATATAAATTTATTGCGCCGATACAGGGCTATATAATTCCTATGCCATACCTATTTTAATTTTTTTTTTTATGTATCACTAATTTAGCTCTCCTATTTTAGATTTATGACTTTTAGTTTGTTGACGGTGTAATTGTTAATAAATTAATAAGGTCAACATTGTTTTATAACGCATCGTTTTAAAGTATAGCTTCATAGCAATTTTTTTTTTGGGCGCTTCCTACGATTTGTTCTGAATTAACCTGCAAAGATCGAAAATCGAATGCATTTTATAAGTTTGTACCTACCTATATATACATATATATTATTACTTTAATTACAGTCAGAAATAATTCTTTACGTCAATCGCTTGAACACAGAGGAATCTGTAATACCATATGAGTACCATTATTTTGATTTTTGCACGGGAAACGAGCTCAACTCTCCAGTGGAAAATTTGGGGCAAGTAGTATTTGGAGAACGAATTCGACCGGGGCCTTACAACATTGAATTCTTAAAAGATGTTAAATGTGACGCGGTAAGTAACTTGCAGTATTATAAGTTGTATAAATTTTCAGCGATTTTAAAAGATTTAATTCGCTTACGTTTATGAGATACCTGATGTCAAAGGATTGTTTTTATTTAGTTAACGGTTTCGTTAATTTGATTAAAGTAAAACTTTTGAAGGGATTTTTAGAATATATCATTTTCAAAGCGGTATTGGAATCTAAATGAACACATAAAGTTTTAAGACACCATGATTTCAAATTAAAGTATTTTGACACTATTTTCACTTTTTCTGTTTTTAATTACAGGTTTGTACCAAAAATTATACTGGAGGCGATTCCGAAAGTGATCGCCGAATTATGATATTAAAAAAAGGAATTAGTCTAAATTATCAACATCACTGGATTGTAGATAACATGCCAGTTACTTGGTGCTATCTATCAGAAAATGATAAACAATACTGTAGCACTGGTTTTCCTATGGGATGCTTTGTCCGACCGGATAGTGATGAAACGTGTCGAGTTTATTCTAATTATAATCGACGAGGCTTTTATTATATATTTAATCACGTGGATCTTCATATCACTTACCACAGCGGGCATCCAGAAGGAAGCGTAGGCTTTCAAGGCAACGGTGGCCGTATAATTTCAGTTAAAGTTACACCACGTTCCATCAATCATCTAAATCCTTCAAAAGTAAATTGTGAAAATACTGATCCACTAGCTGTAAAGAGCAATTCGCCAATGCGTGGAGAGCACTTATCAATTACTTATACATACAGTGTTTCTTTCAATAAGGATAATTCGGTTAAATGGTCGTCGCGTTGGGATTACATATTAGAATCAATGCCACACACTAATATTCAATGGTTTTCTATTCTTAATTCTCTCATCATAGTACTGTTTTTGTCCGGTATGGTAGCAATGATAATGCTCAGAACCCTACATAAAGATATTGCTCGCTATAATCAAATGGATAGCGGGGAAGACGCACAAGAAGAATTTGGATGGAAATTGGTACATGGAGATGTATTCCGGCCTCCGCGCAGAGGAATGCTTTTATCGATATTTCTAGGCTCTGGAGTGCAAGTAACATTCATGGCATTAATCACGTTGGCATTCGCATGCCTGGGATTTCTTTCTCCAGCAAACCGAGGAGCATTGATGACTTGCTCTATGGTTTTATTTGTTTCACTTGGCACACCTGCGGGCTATGTATCATCACGCATTTATAAGAGCTTTGGAGGTGTTAAATGGAAGAGTAATGTAATTCTTACCTCTATTGTATGCCCTGGGTATGTCAATTAAGCATTTAAAAGTCAGTATTTTAATTTGTTTCTTTATTAGGATTGTTTTTGGACTCTTTTTCGTAATGAATTTAGTACTTTGGCATGAAAGCAGTTCAGGCGCTGTACCATTTAGTACACTTATTGCATTACTTGGACTATGGTTTGGAGTATCAGTGCCATTAACTTTTGTCGGAGCTTATTTGGGATTTCGGAAACGAGTAATATTTTTTTCAGCCACTTTTTGCTATTTTTCTTTGGTTATGTAACACTTTACATTTCTAGGCTCTAGAACATCCTGTACGAACTAATCAAATTCCTCGGCAAATTCCAGATCAATCGATTTATACGCAACCAATACCAGGAATCATTATGGGAGGCGTTTTGCCTTTTGGATGTATATTTATTCAACTATTTTTCATTCTAAGCTCCATTTGGTCCAACCAAATGTATTATATGTTTGGATTTTTATTTCTTGTTTTTCTGATATTGATTATAACGTGTTCAGAAACCACGGTTCTCCTATGCTATTTTCATCTTTGCGCAGAAGATTACCACTGGTGGTGGCGATCGTTTTTAACATCCGGATTCACAGCCGTATATCTTTTTATCTACTGTTGTCATTACTTCTTTACTAAGTTATCCATTAAGGATGGAGCGTCAATGTTTTTATACTTTGGTTATACTTGTATTATGGTATTCCTGTTCTTTTTGCTTACGGGAACGATAGGATTTATGGCATGTTTTTTCTTTATACGTAAGATTTATAGTGTAGTTAAAGTTGACTAAAAATTACCTGTTGCACCCAAAAAGAAAAACAATGTAAATTTTAATTTTAAGAACGAGGAACGCAAATTTGTATGTGTCTCTAATTTGGTGCACTGTATAGTTTTATCTTAATAACAGAACGGATATGATAAAATTTCTCTCAATGTTTTGTTTTAAATAAAATATCAATATATTTAATTTCTTAAATAATCTTTTGATAGTTAATATAAAGTGTACAATTGCTGGCGTATTGCATATCGACATCCAAATTAGACAAAGAAACGAAGAGATTGGCTCATACTTCGAAGTTGTAGATGATTTCGTCTATCTTTGAACCAGCCTCAGCAACACTAACAGTATCTACCTTGATATGCAACGAGGAAAGCCAACATAGACTAAGTATACTATTGCATAGTAAAGTCCTCGTTAAACCGAAATAAAAGTTTACAAGTCGATCATTGTTATGGCATCGTACAGCTTTACAAGTATGGAACCCGCCATTTTATTTGTTTACATTCGAAAACAGCTGAGATCACCTGATTTTTAAAACTGCTATTCTATCATTACCCACCCAATTCGCATTTTGAATTTCTCCAATTCCATCTTGATTCGCATTGTCAGATTCTTTGCTCTGCTCTTGGTGCGACATTCTGTTATTTGTTAATTCTTCCATTGCCTCTGTATTTATTGCGCAAATTTTTCATTCCATCGATGTCCGCATCGCCGAGTGTGCCTGTCAACTTGCGGGCAGCCATTATGATTTTCTATTTGACAGTCAAACCCTGAGATTGACAGTCTAATGCGAGTTTGGCATTTTCCTGTAAAATTCACAAGATTCCATACTTGTAAATCTCTACGATGGTTATGGTCCTGCTATTTGCTGTAGAAGCGTGAGCCAACCACGAAAGGCACAGTCGGTGTTGCTCTGACCTGTGTTATTTTTCGCTCAAAAAATTTTTGTACAGCGAATCACGTTGTTTCTTCACTCAATTGTTTTTGCCAATTACGAATGAGAAAACGAATCAAGAGCCGTGTAGGCATGGTATAATATGTCTCCATACTCGATACATTATTAATAAAAATAAATATCGATAAGAACTGTGCTGAAATGAACTTTGATTTGAAAAGTACTTTAATTATTCTACAAAAGAAAGGGTAATTTCGTAAAAAAGATGCCTCTCAAAGACCTTATGGTAATAGAATTCATTGGGCTGGCTCCGGGACCGTTATGTGGAAAAATACTTGCCGATTTCGGAGCTTCTGTATTGAGAGTGGATAAGGTATTCGTATTTATAGTATATGAAGTAAGGATATCTAATATTTGCGAATGTATGCTAGAAGTAACAAAATTAATCATTTTTCATTCGGAAACGCTGTCGGCAACATAAAATGCAATTCGTCGATCGTAAACTTCGCTGCTTTCAAAATACCGCACTTCGGACCGTGACAGGAAACATCCTGATGGCGCCGATCGCCGTTGAAACAACAAGTTTCCTGTGCTTCCAATTAGATGACCTCGATAACTTTGACTAGATCTACCTGACGCTAGTAAGCGAATCGTTACGACAGCAACGACATCGCCCCAACACTTCGTATAAGAATCTTGCCTTTTATATTATTAATTTCAAAAGTATTGCAATTTACTGTAACAAATGGAGTGTTGCTAGATGAAGGTTAACTGTGAATATGCCCCATAACTTATGTACAGAAAAGTTGTGCAACCTATCACGATGTTCTTTTTAATCATAAAAACAACAGTTAGTATAGGTACTAAATTTATGAAGGAAAAAAACGATTCATAAGTACTTTTTAGTTTATTATTCAGAATAGCACCACTTGCTACAAGTGCCTTGTTGTTGCCTTTTATGTTTTCATGGCGAAACTTTGAGCAATTTTCTTTCCATTTATTTTTTCGCAATTTTCTGAAGGATTTTATTTTATATTAATTACGATTACATGTATTCTACAATAAGTATTCATATATTAACTTTATTAAGCTTTTATTTAAACTTTATTTATACAAACCTAAATTTTAGATCCTAAATTACTCACACATTCATTTGAATCTCATCCAAACTGCAACCATTTAAAGATTGTAACATAAAAGTAAATGTGAAAGAAATACTAAATTTAACGGGGAAGAATGGGAACAAAATCATTTTCCCCAGCCAAAGCGAATTTAACAACGCCCTTCGGACCGTGACGGGAAACCTCCTGATGGCGCCGGAGCACCACTTACACGGTGAAACATTTATGCTCCCAGTTAAGGAGCATAATGTTATGCTGTGTAAGCAGTACCTACTGGGATGCTATCGCATGGATCATCCCAATAGGCACCTACTGGAAGCCGAGCCACCACCTAGGCACATCAGGAAGGGAGTACTTGACTACCGGGACGACATACAGCACTACAGACAAGACCTGCTGGACAGGACGGCGTACAGACAGGCCATCAACACCATTCACCGAGAGTCCGTCAACACCTTCTTGAACTCTCTTCCAGTGAATGGTGTTCTCGGAGTCAAACCACCACCCATCGCAGAACAAGAGCTCGAGTTACCTCGTGAGACCCGCGTAACCCTGGCACAATTAAGATCTGGATATTGTAGTAGGCTTAACTCCTACCTATCCAGACTCGACCCTGACATATCTATCAAATGTCCCCCATGCAAAGAATCCCAGCACGACACTAACCACCTCTTTGCATGCCCACTTAACCCGAATCATCTAACACCTCTCCCTCTGGTCCGATCACGTCGAAACAGCACGTTTCCTGGGCCTCCCGTTGTTGTTGTTGTTGTAACCGCAGAAAATTCTACAAATGGGGCTTCGGGGAACATTGCGGGAGTGACAGTCCTTGGCCGGACAAAAATCCGGGTCGTTCCGGTATAAAGACTGACTGTCGCGGGAACTATGGATTTTAGTCGGCTCTTAAGACGGGCATGCCTTACCGCGGTTAAATTCTTGAACCCCTAACCCGGGACTGGGCTTGCCGCTACAACAACAACAACAACCTTAGCAGCATATTCAACTTTTTTTTCCTTCATTGAACATCGAAATTGTCAAAACTATTTTTTTACGTATTTGTACAAATTTAAATTCATTTGATGGCAGTAATCATTCATTGCATTCCGATAATGTAAAAATAAATGTGAAAAGGAATGTCGAATTTTGCAGCAAAATCGTGTTTCCTAAGACTGAGTTTAGACATGAATACTTCTGTCGAAGCGACACTTAGTTTGTTGGGGAGAGGGCGACGACGAAGAGAGCAGTGTACCGACACTGTTGTGTTAGGTTGACGCGCTGTGTTATCTTATTCGTTTATGTAGATTTTGACATTCCCTTTCATTTTTATTTCACAGTCATTGTAGCTGTTTCAAATTTTTAACGAACGAATGTGGTATGGAAATTGAAATTCTTTTTTAAAATGAACAAAATGAAATGCCAAAAATTGCTCAGACAGAGTCTCTCTGTCTGAACATGGCTGGCCACAGCAAAAGAGAAATTGACGATAAATAGCGACAAAAATATTCGTGTGTAAACTAAGTCTAAGCGCGATAGATTCGATACGCTACACTCCCCTACAAAAGTTTCGGCAACGAAAATTATCAAAAAAAAAAACAGTTAACTCGACTGTTTAGCTACCTTTGTTGCATGGAAAATTCACACACGGTAGTAGCAAGAATACGAAAACAAAGCTCATGTAATTTGTTTGTGTAAAATTACTTTCGAAATGTTAAAAAATGAATTCGTCTAATTTGCCTTTTGTATTTTGTTTGCGTAAAATTACTTTCGTAAAGTCAGAATTTGAATTCGTTGTATTTTGTTTATGTAATTCGAAGGAAGAACAAGCAAGCATATGATAGGACAACTTCACCTGCTATAAATTCGCCTTGGTTTGTTGCTTATATGTATGTATACCTTCTACATTGAAAAACTAATCCATTAGGGGGATTCGCTATGCCTAGGAAATCCATACTATGCAAATATTTCCTATGGAATTGTGCTAGAGATTGATAGCAGTCCCGTTGCAAAACTGTGACATATTCAAGTTAAATAATAACAACCACACAGGCACAGGGTTGCTTTTTCCTTCACAGGGTTGGATTTTCCTCGCTATCTGTGGGAAATAAATATACATAGGTTTTGGTATAGGATATTTTGCCTATCATAGCATTTTTTTGAAGGTGTTTTGTTGTTGTGCTATTGCACGGATAGGAAAACTTTGCTATCCGTGCACCATAGCACGCCTTTCCTAGACAGAAGTGAATCCCCCTATTGTAATATTTCGTTTCATTTTAGGTTTGGGAGAACAATTTAGATGTCTTGCAAGACGGAAAAAGTACTGTAGTTATTAATCTAAGGGATGACGAAGGCCGTGAATTGGCCCAAAGACTTATTCTAGCTCATGACGTACTGATTGATCCGTTTCGTCCTGGAGTCATGGAGAGTATTGGATTGGGTCCAGATTCCTTGTGTAAGCAAAACCCTAGGCTAATATATGCACGATTAACTGGTTTTGGCCAAACAGGGCCCTTATCTAAGCGAGCTGGACATGATATTAACTACGTTGCCATTTCTGGGGTGCTATCGATGCTGCGTTCTCATAATAATAGACCAACTCCACCGCTTAATATCCTAGCAGACTTTGCAGGTGGAAGTTTATTATGTGTCTTAGGGATTTGTCTAGCGCTTCTGGAGCGCCATCGATCAGGATTAGGGCAAATAATTGACTCATCAATGTGTGAAGGTATAGCCTACCTATCTTCATGGCTATTTCTTTCTCGCAGACTTCCTATATGGGGTAACCCGCCTGGTCAAAACATATTAGATGGAGGAGCATTTTATTATGATCTATACAAAACAAAGGACGGTAAATACATGTCTGTAGGAGCCTTGGAACCGAAATTCTTTGACATTTTTAAAGAAAAAATTAAATTACCGGAACTGAGTCAGTTTCCCAATAATGAGTATGATAAATTGATTAATAAAGATAAAGTGAAGCGAGCTTTTTTGGAAAAAACTCAAAAAGAATGGTCGTCAATATTCGATAACTGCGACGCTTGCGTATTTCCTGTTTTGGAATGGGAAGAAGTAGCTGAATACGGGCATAATAAATTTCGTCGCAATTTTCATATATCGGATAGTATACCAGTACCCGTAACTTCGCCAATATTAAGTAGGACTCCAGGTAGTACTAAAAACGTATCGAATCATTCAAAAATAGAAGAAATTTTAAAAAATATGGATTTGAGCACAGAAAATCTTAAGAAATCCTTCAATAAATGTAAAATATGAATTACTGGAATGAAAAATGTTAGTTTCATTGCTTCTGTCCCAATTGGAAACGACCTATTCGAATATTTTGATATTAAAATGGGGGCAAGAGGACTGGGGAAAATGTTAGCATATTGTACGAAACAGAGCTAATAAATCTGGAAGCTATCTGCCACTAACCCGCGCCATGAAATTACATTACAATTTTACGAAGAAAATCTTATTTACGTACAAAATATGGCTATAATTGTTTCCCGTTATCACGCAAAAAGAAAAATGAACAGCTTCAAAGTTTTTCGTCCGGCACGTTATATATGTATGTATACCGAGTTTTTTTTATGACTCCCTTTGCGGTTGGCACAAAATATATAAATAAATAAGGGGAAAACCTACCGAACTTAATGCGAAAGTCAAAACGTAGGTCAAATACTAATGTATGTATGTATTTCGAATGCTTGGCATTAAAATGACGACTAAGAGTTGATAAAATAGAATAAATCAGCTTAGCCGCTGACATTGACTATGAAATCATTTTAGTGATAAAAAGAAACAAATGTTAAATGTGTATATCCGTCTATAGTTTGAAATTTTTTAAAACTTACATGGAAACAAGCTATTACATAATGTACACTAATATTATAAAAATTAAAATTATAATATTCTGTTAAAATTATCTTTACTAAATCTGATTCTTTTATACAGGAAAATTTCCACCTATAAAAAATAAATAAATAAATTTATGAATCTAATAACAAATAATTGATTATATTTATATTAAAAATATTTGTTGTATTAAAGGTTATATAATTAATATCAATGTGAGCTAAACTTTTTAAATCCAGTGAGTTAATTGCATAGTTCCATCAACATTTCTTTGAGTATCCATAACACTCATTTGGCGTACCAACCGTTTTATTGAAGTCCCTTCCGGATCCCGTTTACTGGTATTTATTTTTTGCGGATCTTTATTGTTGCCCTCGCCAGAAGTAAGAAGATCCAAATTTTCGTAGGATTCTGATTCATTTTTTACTTTTCTGAAAGTAAGAATTGTTATTTATTATTAGTTATTTAATGGCCCGTAATAGTATTGGAAGACTAGACAAGTAATTACGATTTTTGTTTTAGAGGGTATATAGGATCCAGAAGAGACAAACTTAAAATTTTAATTTCTAATAAATACATTGAATTTGCGAAATTATCAATTTCACCAATTCCTCAAAGATTGAATGGTGAATTCGTAAAAAATTCATTGTTCTTTAGAGAACGGAGTATGTATTACTATATTCTTGAATCATTAGTTATTAAAGGTTTTATTTAATGCAGCACCAAAGCAAACAAAATATGATTTTCAAAATTTCACCTAATCGAAAAATATAAAAGTCTCCAACGGTTCGCAAAACTAGTAAACCCGATTCGGTAAGAAAAGCTGACTCCTACGCCGATCTATCGCCGTGAATAATCGGCTCCGATCAAGGCGAATTCACAAAGGCAGGAGTACGAAAACAACTATTACCATATATTTCGTTTTCGATTCTTTGTAGTCATTGTCAAAATCACGGAAAATTAATTAGCTTTTGAAAATGCACAAGCTCTATGATCCACTCTTCACACGAATCAAAATCACAATTCTCAGAATTTTCACAATTACAAATATAAAATAAAATAAAATCCAAGTAAAAAACATAAACTGAAAAATAATTTTGACAATCTCTGTGTTCAATGAATGCAAACAGTTATATTCGCTGCCATAGGTATTCCACCTTGTTAAATTCGGTTTGGTCTTCATACTTCTATCAGAAAAAACGAGCTCGCCTCGAACTCGTTGTATTTGTTTGGGTGGTTAGAAAACAGTTGATATTGAATGTTTCCAAAAGCTAGCTTACAATAACAAATACTACATCTGTAAATCAAAAGAAAAGTGTAAATAGAGTAAGGGTTGACGAAACCACTCTGCTACGTTATAATTAAATTAAAATGTAAATTTATTCTTAGTTCATGTAGGACGCTTTAAAAGTATACTTAACTGTTTTGAGTAACATTGAATACATTTTTTAAATGACCACTCCTTTCCGAAATTTTCACCCTCTTCAAGTGTTTGGGGCAATCGTTCATGGAGTGTTTCAGGTAACCTTAAGCTTGTGAGTCCCCCTAGCATTGATATTACTCCCATTATGACAAGAGGAAGCTTTAAGTTTTCTCTTCCCTACAATTCAAAAGAATAAATTCTCGTCATTGTTTAAACTCATTTAGAAAGTTTCCAAGACTTATAGAATATAGTTTACGACAACCGTTGACGACAGAACCAACTTCTTCATGTTTATAGTGAGCGAGATTTGATATTTATATTACCAAAAAAAAATCTTTTTTAATTATATATATATATATATATGTGAATAAAATCGTAAAATACTTATTTATAAGAAAACATAGATTATTCAATAATTTTTTTTAATAATATTTTATTTTATATTCTATATTTAACCTTCCGATGATGCCACGTTTTCTTAATACTAAAACTTCAATTTTGTATATCAATAAGTTTATAAAACAGGGCAGTCGCGAAGATGATTCCGTATGGTGCAATATCGCACAAGTTTTTACTCTCGACCTTGTCCGCATGGAATTTCAAAATGGTTCTAAATACGAATTTTTATTCGTTTTGTATATTATTTATTTCTATCTCTATAAATACTCCCAGATCCACTTTCCAAGAAATCCTGTCGTTCAAGACAAAGCCTTTTATATATATAGAGATATACATTTGTTTTAAAATCATGAAGACGCAGAAAAAATTGGAGAAATAGCTCGTCCGAAAAATATTTCCTTTTTAATACAAAGAATAAATAACGCGTGGTTTTTTTTATTTATTTCATAAAATTGGAATTAATTATCCCAAATCACCTTGTTGAAAAACTATCTTAAGTAATTGAACTCACCAAATAAGTTACAAATGGAATGACAATCAACCCGAGCCCGCCAATATAACTTGATGCTCCGATTCCAATGCCCCGAACTTGTGTAGGATATAATTCTCCAGCAAAAGGGTAAATTATTAAAAATGAAGCTGAAAGTAGTGCTTTTGATATTAAGTATAGTATTAAAGTTTCATCAGTTGCATCATCCGGTATTGTAACTGTAACAACGCAAGCAGCTCCACTGTGGATATCCATGTATACAAGCATACAAAGTTATATGAAATATTAGTTTCCTTACCCAAGTATCATAGATAAGCTTAAAGGCCATCGCCGACCAAAAGTATCCATTAAATACCAGCAACACATGTAACTTGGCAACTCCACTGCAGCAGATAAAAAGAAGCTTACGTATTGGTCGTTGCCCAAAGACGGGCCATAGTAGCTTAAGCCCAGGTATACTGTCTCATTTGCAAACCAACTTAAGGTTATCAGAATAGTCTTCAGCCTCATATTTGGTGTTCTTTAAGAAATGAAAGTCATTAATTATTAATTAGTTATAGGAAGAGTTCTAAATTTCATTAAAACGTAAATAAATGAGGGCAGGTTAGCTCCAAAGTGGCCGAGCATTACTTTCCCGCTTACGAAAATTCAACCATATTCAAGGCATTGAAGGTTGTAATGTAATTAAACCTATCTAATGACACCAACGGAAACCTGACTATGGATAACTGATCTACAGTAGTGAGATGGCCATGTAAGCTTTCAAAGACAATTATTTTGAAAATGATTAGAACGTTAAGCTAAAATAAAAGTGAAATACTTAATATGAAAAGTGGTAAGTTGCTCATTTCATATGAATAAAGTGAGAAAAATATAATTGCGCGTAGGATCTATCCTCAATTCATGAAAGAACATAAGAAACGAATGGCCAATAGCAGGTTCTTATGATATACTAGATGTTGTCTGAGTTACTTCCTTTATGTTATTAACTTTGTTTGGATTGCAGTCTGTTAAACAACGATCACTTGATGTTAGGATAGCATTAAGCTCCCTACTATACAACAAACGTACAATTTGTTAACCGTACCTCATTCAAACGGCTAATCGGCTTTAAAAAAAAGCTATTATTTTCATGTCGTTTTGAGAAAAATAAGCTCATACATAATATATTTCTTTCATGTTTACTCTAGTTACTCACCTTAAAACCAAAAAGGGTGTATTACGGTTTAAGCTTTGCCCATCTTTCCCTTTTCCTTATATCAATCCCTCATTGTTGTAAAACATAACATAAAGGAAGCAAAATACATTAAAAACTGATCAAACTGAAAATCTCGACTGATTTGCCATTTAAGACAATAATTCTTCATCAAGGGATCACACCCTCAATACCCGTCCGTTCATACCTACATATGTAGCTACCCAGGGAACTTATTTTTTATATTGTGACGAAAATCCCATACCAAGGACAAACAAAACTATTGACAATGTAAATGCAATTCCCGGAAGGACAGAAAATAAAGAAGCGGCCGTATAATGCAAATTACCCATACCAAGGACAAACAAAACTGTTGACAATGTAAATAAAATTTCCCGGAAGGACAGAAAATAAAGAAGCGGCCGTATAATGCAAATTACCCATACCAAGGACAAACAAAGGGGTAGACAGCAAATCCACGCTGTTGAGGTATAAAAAGAGAGGCAGCCGCTATCACAAGAGAAGACGAGTAGACAACTTAGTGGAGTTAAGATTGCTGTGAGCTGTGTGTGTTTGAGAAACGGATAAGCTGAGTGAAGCAGATAATAAGTGTGTAAAAATAATTGTAAAATAAGCCGTTGGCTAAAGACAAAATTGTAGAAATAAATTCCTGACGGTGAAGAAACCGAACAAATAAATCTTGGGAGTTTATTTAGTAATCCAGTGATCGGACTCGAACAAAAGGAGAATAATCGAGGTGAATTTAGCAAGATCGTTACAATTGGTGTCAGAAGTGGGATTGCTAAATAAATTCCGAAAAAAAAAACAACAAATATATTTGAAAATGGTCAAGATTCAAGATTTAACGATACTACCGCTCAAAAAAGAATTGGCGAAGAGGGGATTATCTTCAACCGGGAATAAGGCTGAACTACAATCACGGCTGCGAGAAGCTTTGGAAGCAGAAGGCATAGATTTGAGCGAATATGAATTCTGCCGTGAGGACGAGGAGACATCCAAGAAAGAAATGGAGAAGGAAGAGGCTGTTGAGACTACGGAAGATTCAGAGCAGTCAGCAACTAAAGTTGAAGAAAAGGCTCCTAGCTCATCTACGAGTATGGACATGAACATGTTACTGGCTGCAATTTCACAAAAGTTGGATGAACAGGATTCCAAGATGTCACAAAAGTTGGATGCACAGGATGCCAAGATGTCGCAAATGAATACCAACATTTCAGAGAAGTTGGATGAACAGGATGCCAAGTTGCTACAGAGGTTGGATGAACAGGATACCAACATGTCACAAATGAATGCCCACATTTCATCGCAAATGCAAGATCAAGAAGCGCGTATTTCATCCCGGCTCATACAGCTTCAGGAGAGTGTTGTTAAAGAATGCACAGAACTGAAGGAGAGACAGGACGTAATCGAGGAGAGGCAAGACAGATTAGAGGAGCTTATTCAGACCAAAGTCAACGAGTTAGAAGGTCGGCAAAGCAAAGTAGAGGAGCTAATTGCGACCAAAGTTAGCGAATTGGAAGGACGTGTCCACGAATTGCTTTCTAATCGTCCAAGCATTTCGAGGAGCACCCCTAGCATAAAACCACCATCCTTTGACGGCACCACCCCTTTCCACATCTTTAAGCTTCAGTTCGAAAAGACGGCTAGAGCAAATAACTGGAGCATGGAGGAGAAGTCAGCTGCACTATTCATGGCATTAAAGGGACCTGCAACGGAAATTTTGCAAATAATTCCTGCATATGAGAGAGACGACTATGAAGCACTAATGCGAGGCGTGGAAAGACGTTATGGTAGCGAGCATAGAAGACAAATCTACCAGATGGAATTAGAGAACCGCTATCAGAAGTCCAACGAGACCTTGCAGGAATTTGCTTGTGAGATTGAGAGACTAGCTCATTTGGGTTATGGAGATAGTCTTGGAGAATACCTCGAGAGGATAAAAATTCAGAGGTTTATCAGCGGAATAAGGAACAATTATAGCAGGCGAGAGGCGTATGCGAATCCAAGGCCAACATTTGCCGAGACTGTCTCGTATGCTCAGACAAAGGAAGCGGCCGACCTTTTGTGCAGACCAGCGTACAAAGCGAACTGTGCGAAGTTGGAAAGCCCAGATGTGATGAAAGGGATATGGGAAATGTCGAAAACCGCCAAACTGATGAGAACCAGGATTTGCTACAACTGTAGAAGGCCTGGACACTTAGCTCGCGATTGTAATATGGGTTCTACGAGGCAAATCGATAACAAGGCGAGCAACGTTACTATCAGCGGATATGTGGATGGACATCAACGAGAACTAACTGTGGACACGGGTGCGTCAAACTCCATCATTCGATCCGATTTGATCACCAGGGAAATAAGCCCGTTACATGGAGCTAAGTTGAAAACATTAACTGGTGAGGACGCCAGGGTTCTGGGAAAAGCCACGTGTAAAGTCACCATTGGAAATATGACAGTGTTGCATGAGTTCCTAGTAGCGGAAATCTTAGATGAAGTCATAGTTGGTGTGGACTTTCTCCTTGGTCAAGGAATGAAGATCGACCTAAAGAAAAGAGTGATAGAGTATGGAAATATGCAGTTACCGCTAAGTGTTGGCCACGATCATGCGTACAACAGAAATGATGTGCCCCTGGTAAAGAAAGAGCAGCAGAAGGGAAATACGTACGGAAATGGCAAGATGTCTCGTGCCCTAATGAAGAAGTTGGGAGAGGTACGCAAAACTGTTGAGCAACGCCCTAAGGTTATGAACAACAAGGTAGATGGATGTACTAAGGCGAGGAATCCTGAGAGCTTTGAGAAAGGAGATCTGTCTAATCGGGACGATCAGACTTAGGTGGAGGGCAGTGTGACGAAAATCCCATACCAAGGACAAACAAAACTATTGACAATGTAAATGCAATTCCCGGAAGGACAGAAAATAAAGAAGCGGCCGTATAATGCAAATTACCCATACCAAGGACAAACAAAACTGTTGACAATGTAAATAAAATTTCCCGGAAGGACAGAAAATAAAGAAGCGGCCGTATAATGCAAATTACCCATACCAAGGACAAACAAAGGGGTAGACAGCAAATACACGCTGTTGAGGTATAAAAAGAGAGGCAGCCGCTATCACAAGAGAAGACGAGTAGACAACTTAGTGGAGTTAACACTGCTGTGAGCTGTGTGTGTTTGAGAAACGGATAAGCTGAGTGAAGCAGATAATAAGTGTGTAAAAATAATTGTAAAATAAGCCGTTGGCTAAAGACAAAATTGTAGAAATAAATTCCTGACGGTGAAGAAACCGAACAAATAAATCTTGGAAGTTTATTTAGTAATCCAGTGATCGGACTCGAACTAAAGGAGAATAATCGAGGTGAATTTAGCAAGATCGTTACAATATGTTTTTATAACATTAAATTATGTATTATGTTATTCAATTAACACATGTTATAACTTAAACTATTTACTTTTTATTTTTTTATTCGTGCCTAGTTTATGTGTACAATGCGTAACTATGTATTTATCTTTATTTTAGATTCTTTGGAGACTTTTCACGTTTCTGTGTAGATTTTTACCCCCATGGGACATAATTTGTAGGACAGCGTAATTTCTTTTGTTGAGACGAGTAGTCTTTTATCTGTTATATGTATGCCATTTATTTTCATAATGGCTCAGTAGTATAAAAAAACACAAAAATTATTAATAACACTTGCTCCACTCCAATCAGAACCGGAAAAAATTTTGTTACGAGTATGTATGTACCTGAATAAATCAAAAACGCCTACATTGACTGCATTTTCATTTGCATTTTTGTTTTCAATTATTTTTGCCTCCCAATTAGCTTTTATTTCTTCCGGAAATTTTTTACCATTCACATTTGCCATATTTTCCAAAATCGCTAGAGCTTCTTGTAATCGACCCCGCATTAGAAGCCATCGAGGAGATTCGGGCATTACGAAAATATATGCGAAGTACAAATGAAAAGGAGCAGATGTGTAATATGAGAGTTTCACCCAATCACGTTCTAAATAGGTAACCACTGACAGTAACATTATGCCCGAGGTGTAAAAGGTGCAAGTCATTACAGTGACGAAGGATCTATAATTTTCACCAACGAGCTCCAAAGCTAAAAACATATAAATTAAATTTACAATTATGATTTTGAAGTAATGAAAATGTATGTATGCACAGGTAAGGAAGAGAGCCTGAACTATGCTTCAAAAATTTTAACTTTATTCTTGCACCTTGCCGAAAAAGATAAAGCTGATGTCTTATTGAAGCGTCTGTTTGCCCACTTTTGGTAAGAACACATCGAGCTCGAAGCAATGGTTTTTTATAAAAATGTTTGCGATACGTAGTACGTATAAGAACGTAGTAATTTTTAATTCAGCTTGTATTGCGTTTGTCCTTATATGTAAACTCTGTTCAGTCTAGTGAGTCATGTTCCAGGCAATTAGATAAATTTATTGCGTATCTACGGGCACAGCTTGCATATAAACACAACATATAATGATGTACATATGTATGTAAATCGACTAACGTTTCTTAACCATATTGCGTTAACGATACTTACAAATAATAAAAGGTATTTGGTACACAGCAGGTATCGTTAAGCCAACTATTGCTCTACTTCCAGCCCACGTCCAAAAATCTCTGCTGAGTGATGTTATCAGGCTACCAATAAGTAGTGTAGCTAAGCATGAAAAATATGATACACGTCTTCCCATTCTGTCATTAAGTACTCCAAAGAGATAAACGCCGATGGGACCACCAGCGTTGAGGGCTGATAAACCAATTGTGGGATATATATCCTTATCGCATACTAAATCGAACTGAGAAAATTTATTAGCTAATTTAATTATTTTTAAGAGAACTTGTAAACTTTATTATAGTTAATTTCAATAAAACAATTATTTTAATCTGTGTTTTCTCTCCTTTGTATTTGAAGCACTTGGTCTTATACCGAAACTAAAATAGTTATACTCACGTCAATAACAATAGATGACCATACTATTGATGTGTTATATTCCCATCCATAGTCACATTTTTGGTAGGGCCAGGTTTCATTTGGCTTATCTATATCATAGTAATTAACTTCGAGAATACCAGTCCAGTTCACAGCGTAACGGTAGCATTTGCTATAAGCATCGAGGTCTTCCTAAAGGTAAATAATTTCATTACGATATAAAAATCGGTATGATGTCATGAATATTTTCGTGTTTCCACGTCTTTAACAATTATTTAATATTTCCGAACGAAAATTTTAATGTTATGGAAATGTTGAAAATAATTTTACACAATAACAACAATTAAACAAATCTAAATTTAGGTTTGTATTTCAATAAAGAAAACTATATTTTTTAACGAAAAACTCAAATGCTAAATCAAAAAATGTCTTGATAGAAAATTTAAAATAACCAAACAAATAAATGCAAAACGGTTTATACAGCTCAGGACGCGTAGTTTCAGATATCTACCTCGTAGTGTGTGAGCTATTACGAGGCAAGGTTGGCAAGGTTGTTTCGGCTAGAAAAGAATAAGGCGCTGTGCGGAGTTTAGAAGAGGACAAGATATATGTATATGTTTGCAGAAGCGAATCCCCAGAGAGGAGAAAGCTATAGGGAGTGGTGGTAGAAAGGAGAGACGAGAGACTGTTGACGACGCAAGATAACTTACTTTTTACTTTTATATATGTTAGTCATATAATAAAATATAAATGTCTAGTAACGCTATCTCCACGCTATATTTTAAATTACATAAATGAGATTCATATATTTGCGCTTACCACATTCTTCGGAATTGCTAAAAGCTTCCTCTTTTCCACAGACATATCTAACAAATCTGGAATTTTGCACCAGTAATCATTTGGAACATTTGCCATAAAAATTTGATTGAAAGCACAAAATCCGCAAGGTATACACGCTGGTAAACATATTCCAAAAACTAACATCTTTTGATAGATTCCAAACTCTCCTATCGCTGGTAGTAAATCATCAAGATCAAGAGATTCCTAAAACCATTATAATGTAGTAAAATCATAAGTAATATATTTCATATCTACATCACGTTTTCCACAGTCATTCTTCAAAGTGGCGTCTTCGCTGGTTTTTGATGTAATTTCGCTAAACTCGTCCATAACCACGTTTATAAATCTTATATTTTTGTTTATAAAATTACAAGTAAAATCTTCTATAGAGAAGCCCTAAAATTTTTTATTCTGTTGTATTAGGGTATGTTGGTTTTTCTAATATTTACATCTGTAAGATTTTGAACTCCAAATATGAGTAGATTTCCGGATATTACAGTTGTTTTTACAACAGATGATCCAAACGATACTTTTATAAAAGAAGTAACACTAAGTGAAAAGGTATTTCTGGTGGTGCAGTCATATCAGAGTGCGTTTCATAAGATTAAAATAAAAATAAAAACAAGACTACACATACACACAATATATCGTACATGGAGGACAACACAATAACATGAACCAACAATAAAAAGATAATATTTGACTACAATTACGTTGAAAGTTGAATAAAGGTTTTGCATACCTCGTCTACACTAGTTTTAGTGTACACTTTTAATTTATAAAAGAAAAAGTTTTTACATTTATATCAGAATTAACACAGTAACCGAGTGGTTAGAATGCAATACATACGGACGGCCATGGGTTCGAACCCTAGATATGCCAACATCCAAAATTAATATAAAAAAACGCTTTAAAGGTAAGGTTTAAAATGAATATTAAGAGCTGATTTTAGACTTATTTTTTTTATTCTATAAATATAAAAATTGGTAAATGTGTAACACCTTACTGTATATACATATACATATGTATGTATATACATATATGAGAATGAACGCTTTAGTTATTTTTAATATGCGCAAAAAGTATACTATGTGTTTATTCAATTTAATATTTCGAAAAAAGTCAAGCTTAAATGAATTTCTGCATCTATCCTAATTAAGACAATTTTAAACATTGTCAACAACTGACCAAGAGGCTGGATTCTATGACTCCCATGACAACTGGCACGAGACACTAGAATTCAGGTAAATTTAGTTTATGTACGTCGACGGAGCTACACGTTGCAAATCCTTCTTATCAGAGCTAGATTCGAATCAAACCCAGGTCCGAAAGACTAATTCTACTGTGTTTGTCATGGAGGATCATTCACCTATTTCGATTAAATGCAATCGTGCAAAGGTTGGAGACATCTTTAGACTTGTTCAGGCCTTAAGACTCACAGGGTGTCGGTCACTCATTACATGACAGCGCTCAACTGCGTCCCACGCCTCTACGGTAGTGTCTTCAACACCATTATCCACTTGGGGTAACCATCCACGGACCTCCACAGCCCTATGTTGACTCTCACATTAGACCATCTGCCAATAATTATCTCTATCGACAAGTTGCTCGACTTTTGGAACTTATTTTTGAGATTCGGTAATTGGTAAAACAGCACAAGCGGAACAAATAGGAAAAACACTTAAGAGCCTGCAACCTCTCCCCTGGCGCAAGAACGCGAATGCGAAACATCTAGCTGCAGCGGACGAGAATTTCTAACTAACGGCGTCAATCTTTCTCTGACTACTTTAATATTCCCCGACAAATAGAAACAGGGTAGAGTGGTCCCGTTACTCAAACCAGGGAAATCAGACAAAAAAGAAGATTTGTATCGACCTCATATCCCAAGTAGAGAATACACTTGAGACCTTGCCGCTCCCACCTGACTCTAGCTGTAAATGAGAATGGCTTCAGCAAAATGTAAAACCCTACCACCGAACCAAGATATTGATCACTTTCGTTCGAAAAGTAAACGCAAGGCCAAATAGTACCGTTTTTCCCAGCACAACTATAACCGGCGAAATCCTTGTCTATCCGCCTTTCCTAACTTAAGGAAGAAGTACCGGCTGACGTAAAAATTTGACAATTTGCATACCTTCACTATATATACAACTGCGATAGCTCCCAAAGTACATAGCCGCAACAAAATCCTCAAATTCATAGCCTGCAGCTCCTGGGTAAAAAACAACTTACAAGGCCAGTCACAAGGCAATGCGCTGATAAACCTACAAGAAAATACATGTCTGTCGAAACAGCTCGTTTCCTGTACCTCCCTTTAGATGACATAAACTACCTTTGTCTGCTTCTGATCGGTTTTGAGCAAGCAGCTACTACAACAACAAGAGCAGATTGGATTATATGCGTTATGAGTAAGTAGAGTAAAATTAGTTCTACGTTGCCATTGTATTGAAAACTTGTGTCCAAGCATTTTAATTGTACATAATAAAGCCTTTGGAAATAATAGTCGATATATAAAGTCGATAAATTTGCCGAAGAGAACTATGTATATTCTAAAACAAATGAATTGTGTGTGTAGAACTTATATGGAAATGATTAAATATTTAAAAGATTACTCACTATTTTAATAACAGAGCCGTATTAGTATGCCAAACTTAAAAGATAAATCGCATACCGTTAAAGGAAAATCACAGAAGCAAAGGTCAAAGTCATCTTCTCGATTTGCTGAGGACGACGGGAGAAAAACTAATGTTGTTTCAATACAAAATACAATTAAACTTAGTATGCTCAATAGTGGCCTGCTATCTTTTGAGAAAATTAGATTAGAAGCAAGGGATGAAAATAACTCCTTATCAAAAACAATACCTCAATTTCCGATTAGCAAATCTTATTTCCTTAAATTATGTGATGTTCGTCGAAAATTTCCTGTACTTTATAAATTGGAGTTTCAAACAGCTACAAGAGTGGAGACGAGCTTGAATAGGCATGCGTTAAGGAAAAATAATCAGGAAAAGAATCAAAATTCTAAATGCATTCCCTATGACTATAATCGAGTTGTTCTCAAAAAGACACCAGGACTTGCTGATTCAGACTATATTAATGCATCCTACGTAGACAGCCTTTTGAAGCCAAATGCGTATATTGTTACTCAAGGTCCTGTGGAGGAAACTGTAAATGCATTTTGGCAAATGGTTTGGCAGGAAAATATAAGTGCAATAATCATGCTTACTAAAACATTTGATTTCGCCAAGGTTATGTGTGTTCAATATTGGCCACCAAATATGGAAATACACGAAACATATGGCGACATACACATTAATATTGTACGCGAAGAGCAGTTAGCTAACTTTCACATCAGAACATTTCATTTATATAAAGTCAATGAAACCAAAGAAGTTATAAAGGAACGACTTATATTACAATTTCATTATACAGAATGGTATTCACACTCATGTCCATTTTCGAATGCACTCTTGGAATTTCGACGAAGAGTTCGTTTAGTCGTTGGGAACATTATAAAAGGAGACGATATGAAAGGGCCGATGTTGGTTCATTGCAGTGACGGAGGCGGTAGATCAGGTGTTTATCTGTCTATTGATGCTAATCTCGAATTAGCAGAAGAGGAAGAATGTTTTAATGTTTTTGGGTATTTGAAAAAATTGCGTCAATCTAGGAAAGGTCTCGTTGAAAATGTGGAACAGTATAAGTTTATATATGATACTCTTGAAGAACATGAAATATGTGGTAAAACGTGGTTCCCTGTGTCTGAACTTTCCGATCGACTGAAAGTAAAAGCTCGTCGAAATCCTTTAACAAAAATGAATGAATATCAAATGGAATATGAGCAAATTTGTAAACAGACACCTAGATTTTCAATAGGTGACTGTGCGGGAGGGCATAGAGCTGATAATCGGGACAAAAATCGTGATGTCTTGTGTGTTCCTCCTGATAATTTCAGACCTTATCTAACTTCATTTCAGGGCAATGCTTTTACTGATTACATTAATTCAGTATTTGTTGATGGATATACTAAGCCGCGAGAATATATAGTTACAGAATGGCCGCTAAAGCACACATTAGGTGAGTTTTGGTCTCTTGTGTATGATCAAGAATGCTCCGTGGTTGTTGTACTATGCCAACCACCGCTTAATTCTCAGAATTTTCCCTCCTTTTGGCCACATAAGTCGAAAATGGAGAAATATGGACCAGTTTTTTCTGTGCACAACGTTTTTTCTAAGAACTACACTAATATAAAACAATGGGAATTCAAAATAAACAAGAAAATTGTATCCTTAACAGAAATGATGGCTGGAGTAAAAGCACCAACAAAAACCGTCCAACTATTTCAACTAACTTGTTGGCCTATGGGACATAAAGTACCCACATCCACTAATTCGCTTGTATACCTAATGAACATGGTTGAACTCTGGAGACAAAAAACCGACTATGGTCCTGTTTGCGTTGTTTCTCCTGATGGGAGGAGTCGTGCCGGTGTATACTGCGCCGCAAATGCTTGCATTGAACAAGTAATTCAACATGAAGAAGTTGACGTCTTTCAAGCAGTAAAAACGGTACGACGAAATCGCCCTCAACTTGTAGAAAGTATGACGGAATACAAGTATTGTTATGATTTAGTACTACATTATGTACTTCATTTCTTAAATAAATCAAACGGGTAAATATTACATAATTCGTATGTACGTACGTTGGTTAATTGGTTTGATAGTTGTATTGTATATTGAGTAAAACTCGGCCTTTATGTAATTTAAAAATCTATTTATTCACAAATATATATATGTATATGTATCTAAAAAAAAATATTTTTTATTTAAAAAGGCTTTTCTATTAAATATTTCGTAAAGTATAGCTCTAACCGAAGGGCACAATTACTCTGAATTCGTGTATTCGAATTATTTCGTAGTCATGAGTTGTAAACTATAAGGAAGAAACTAGCCGGAAGCTTAAAACGATTAAAGCATGTTCCATCCCTTCACTTCGTGAACTCTTCCCATTTTTTTGTCGCATAAACTTTTGAAGAAATCTATCAAGCTGTGGAAAATTTAGATGAAACACTGAAAAGCAAAGAAGAAACGAAATACTTACATTTTCGGCAGTTTTTAAAACTAGCCTCCCAAAAAAATTTAAAGTGGCACTTCATATTAGTAAAAAAAAAAAACTATTTTTATAGTTCATGGCGACCTTATAGGACCATATTTATTTCATTCCGCTCTTGCTTTTTTTATAATGATCGCTACTGACAAAGTGTCTGCGTAAATTATAAACTTTATAAATGAATGTAAAATATATGAAATCATTCCCATTCGGTTGTACCAGGAGGCTTTGCTGTCAAATCGTATAGAACTCTCGAAATCCCATCTAATTTCGATATTTCATGAACAATGGTGCTTAGAACCTTTTAGAAAAAAATACATTGTTAGTATTCAATGTTATGTTAAAAAAATGATTTATTATTTTCTTCAATCAAAAATGTTTAATTGTGATATAAAATTAGGATATTAACTTAGTCTGGGAAATGTTTTAATGAGTGGGGATATTTGGGCAATATTATGTTAGAATAACAACAGATTGAAAAATTCAAATAAGAAAAGTCGTCGCATCAACGGCTACGAAAATTTTCTTGATTGTATATGGTAGAAATCTATGTAAATAATGTTTTCAGAGCAGTATATCTCCGGAAGTGGCTTTTAGTGCCGTTTTTATAAAATTTATCTAGAGATAATTTATTCTCAAAGATTCCAAATTGTAATTGATAACCAAAGTGAAACAATGTTGTTTGGAATTTAAACAATTTAGATTATACACAGAATATGCCATCTCAGTTCGAATTAACTTGACTCTTACATAAAAAGAAAAATATTCGACTTTAGTAGGCATGATAATTACGCTGAGAAAGAGTTTTAGGAACAAATCTGTTAAATTACAATAAATACTAATAATAAATCAACAATCTTATTTTACCTGCGTTGGCAATTGGTTTGAACCAGGAATTACTGGAACACCTGTCATGAAATCATTTGTTAAAAACGGTCGCAAGACTATTGACCTACAGCATGACGGAGTTCGATTAGTTGGATCTCTATCGAAGTGCACGGGAATTAGCACGATCGGCATTTGGGAAATTTTACGATGAAGACCCGTTTGCATTAATATCTGCATTATATAAGAATGTAAAAAAAAAAAATTGTTTCAAGAATTATTATTTACTTCGTTTGCTATGGCATCTGCTTCCCTTAATTGGTCCAAAACATAACTGTTAAGCGTAGTGTGGGTAATATCAGTAATTTGGTATTGGACAGGATCACCAAATATATAACATACGCGATTAACATTATGCAATATACGAGGGATCAACTTAGCCAAAAATATTAAATCGCTCCAACACGGATCACCGCTGCTAGAAAGTCCTACGACATAGCTGTAACTTCTTTTATCTCCTAAAAAATAGTTTTGGTTAAGAGAAAAGTGAAAATAGTGGCCTTGAGCATTCATATTACAGTTACCTTGAACACCAACCGTGCGTAAAGGTAAAACAGTGGCCTGAATTTTATCACTTGACGAAATGCGTTTCAGTTCCTTTTGTTCTGATTCTGATGTAGAACCAATGACGCGATTAATTAATGCGTGGTTTTTAAGCAACTTGTTATGGAAATCTACTATAACTTTGGCTATAACCTATTGAAAACATATATAAGCTTTTTCAATTATTATATTTAAAAAAAATTGCACCTGAGTCTCTGAATAATCCTTCTCTATATAAGGTTCTTCAGCACATAGAATTCGTATTGCTAGACCCGGGCCGGGGAATGGTTGTCTTTCAACTAAATCGGTTGCAATTCCTAGATCTCTACCTAAGTCTCGCACTTCATCTTTGTGAAAGTCACTTAATGGCTCAACTACACGGCCAGCGTTTCGTAATTGCCTTGGATATTAAATAAAATTTAGAAGGGACGATTAAAATGAAGCGTTTCTTTGCATACCTTATTAGTTCTGTATCATTATGATGCGTTTTGATAGTTTCGGCGGTCTGACTAATTGAGTTGGATGCAGATTCTATCAAGTCTGGTCGAAGGGTTCCTTGAGCAAGTAATACTTCCTCGGGTTTCAACTTCATTTCCGCAACTATGTCATTTGTTATTTTTACAAAGACATCGCCAATTATTTTACGTTTTTCCTCAGGATTAAATGTTTGAAACAACATAGGAGTTTCCACAACAGAAAACTGTCCCGGACGTTTGATTTGCGTTGTGCCTTTTAAAAATCGGTAGGCCTCCTTCTTGACAATCAGATTAATACCAATCTCTCGAAGAGATTTTTCAACTTTCTCACTTTCTCCCTTGCGCATAAATCCTTAATAAAAATACTATCAGATATTTTATAAAGAGTTTAAGAAAAACATACCATTGTCAATATGAACAGCAATAATTTGATTAGGATTTAAGGCATGACGCAACAAAGCTGCGCAGACAGTTGAATCAACTCCTCCGCTAACAAGTAACTGCAAATATCCATATGATAAATATTTTTTAAACTTTTTATAAATAAGCTTATGAATTACGTATATATAGCAAACTTTGTGCTTCCACACATTCTCAAAAGGATGCAACAATGAAACAATTCAGATATCAATATCATAAATAAAGCAATCTTACCAAAACTCTATTAGACCCGACTTTATCTTTGATATATTTGATGCATTCATCCCTGCGGTTTCCCAGTGTAAAATTGGGTGTAGCTTCACAAATGTCGAATAAAAAATTTGAAAATATTTGCTTCCCATTTGTAGTAAGGTCCACCTGAAATTATTAGAAAATTCATAGTAATTTTTTGAAAAAGAGCACTAGAACTTACATAAATTGAACTTACCTCAGGGTGAAATTGCACCCCATATATTCGCAAAGTCTCGTTATAAATTGCCGTTACAATTCGGTTCGAAGACCAACCTCCTACTTTTAATTTGTCTCCCACTCGTTCTACACTATCCCCATGCGTAAGTAGTACAGACTGTGTACGACTAAGGCGACTAAAATTAAAAACATTTAAAGAAATTTTAATATAAAACACAAAATATAATACTAGGTAATATATATATGAAGTGTTATGATCATTATGAATCTACATATAGGAATGTAGGTTTAAAGTTCGCCAAAATATGCTAGCCATATTTGGTAGATACTAAGGTTTCAGGTAATCATAAGAAAAAAAAATTGTGTAATTTGTCGATTGATGTAGCGATAGGGTGTAACATGTGGCGTCTTTAACATATTGTTAGAAAAAAATAATACAAGGCGGTTTTTTGTCTTCTCAAATTTTTATATACAAATTTATCAAATTATCGCATATTTTGTTAGTTCAGAATATATACACTTACTTGAATAAAGGGCATCCAGTCTCTATTTCGATATTTTCTTGTCCATCTTCACGTACATTTTTCTTCTGCACAGTGCCCCCAAATTCTTTGTTTATAAGTTGCATTCCATAACATATACCCAATACAGGAATTTTAATTTTAAATATATCTGGGTCGTAATTGGGGGCATCATCAGCATATACGGAGTTTGGTCCACCGGATATTATAATACCTCTATAGCCATTTGTTTTCAACATAATAGCTGGAGTGTCTAATGGTAAAATTTCGGATTCTACAAGTAACTCTCGGACTTTTCGATCTATCACCTTTAAAGGACATATTATATTGAAGCCTAAATTTTCATTAACTAGACTTTTTACCTTTCCATATTGTGCACCTGCATCCAAAATTGCTACTTTGTCGTGGCGCATCCCGTTCTCTGATGCCAAAAATTTACTGGTTACACTCATGTTTAATTATGTCGGCACTGAAAAAACGATATTGAATATGCATTAAATATTTTTAAAAGAAACTCATTTCTCAAAATAATAGTTGTTCCTTACTTATTTACCTAAGAGTACAAAGTTACTAGTTTAGTTTGAAATACAGAAATCAAATATTGTGATTGGAACCTGACTTATAGACAACTTCACCCCTTGGAGAATAGACTAGACCATTGGTTGGACCTGAATAATAGTAAGAAAACACCCGGTAGGATATATGGTTCAAAATTATTGAAAGTATGCGAGAGGACGACCGCAACAGCGGAGTGGTTAGCATATCGTACTACAATCCAAAATTACAGAAAATAAATTTTTCTAATTGCTGTCGCCCCTTGGCAGAGAATGTCAAGCCCTCTGAGTGTATTTCTGACATGAAAAAGCTCCTCATAAAAATCTACAGGCCGTTCGGCTGTAGGTCCCTCCATTTGTTGGTAAAAAAAAACATCAAGACGCAAAACCACAAATCGGAGGGGAGCTCGACCAAAAATCTCTTCAGCGGTTATTAAGCGCCAAATATATATATATATATATATATATATATATATATGCGAGAAGACGAGAAAGGCAATTACTTCGGATGATGAATCTTTTGTAAAGAAATACTACCACTGAAGGTACACATGAGTCCTAGTTTATATTTTTAATATACAATATACATAAAAAATACATAAAAAAGAAAATTTCAACATATAAAATATGGAGAGATGTGCCCTCATTGGTTGGTCGTTGTCATCATCGCCATTTACCAAAGACACCATTGCACAATTTTCAACTTCACAAACCATGTTTCCAAGTCTGAATCTTCGAATAATTTCCGATTAGTTATTCACTTTGCCACATGTTGAAGAGAGCAAAAGGTAACCTAGGGCATCTAAAACGAACAAAGCAGCTGTTGTATGGTAAACAAAAAAAAAACAAAAAGTAGAAGATATTGTTTTGGACGGTTGTACAGCTCCAAGGAATTTTCTAATACACTCTGATGTGTTTTACCCCCCATATAAATAGCAATCTTCACATTTTATGTATATTCCTACATTGATATCTCAAAAAATATATGTATGTACACTGCTAACGCTTTGCTTGCTTGTAATAATGTACATCCTGAATTTATGTTAGTTATATAAATGCAAACCTTAGACTTTACCTTACAGCTTCAGAAATGAACACTTCCTAACAATTTTATTCCTTACGCATTTAATGTATGAAAGTTATTTTCTCAGGCGTTTGAAAAATCCACAAATAAATATTGCTATTTATAATCGATAAAGTAATAGTACGGAGACTACAACCACGATAAACTGAAAACAACTACGATTTTACTTTATAACTACACAATTTTGATTAAGAATCGTCAGTCCAGAAGTTATCATAATAGACAAACTTTTCAAATAGTGTATATATGCATTTCAAGATAATGTGGATATTTGCTATAATTACAAATAAGAATAAAAAAGCCTATATAATTAACTAAATGAAACAAAGATTAAGCAAATGTTTACTTCATTGCCCATCAGTCTCATTATTGAAATAAGGAAGTCTACCCGAAGTTAATAATGCCGAGGAGGTCACTGAAGGAATTTAAAATAGATTTGTTACTACCACCTTCAGGAAAAACAGTTGCCAATAGCTTTTGGTCATGCTTATAGGATGGAAATTAAAGTTTCTATATTCTCCATATTTTGCCGATTAATGAAGTGATTTATTTGGTCTATTATTCGTCAATACGTTTATTGTATTGTATTGCATAACATTAATATATAAACAAAGGACAAAGGACAAAAATTATCAACAGAGATTTCAAACCAATAATTAATGCATAGTGTAAACGTGTTGTTTCACTGAAAAAGTGAAGCACAAATTCGCTTATCGTTTAAGCACAGCTTAAGATTCCCGTTTTTCGTTTTGGAAAACTATCGATATTTTTCAATCATTTCCAATATCAAAACATACAAATAACTACATTTTCAGCACTATTTTTGTTTATTATAATAGTTATAAACAATGAGTGTACGCGAATGGAGGAGCTGTGAATTTTATGAAATGTCATTACTTTCGAACTTCTGCGAAATTGACGTACACTCGAATATAGTATCTCATTGCACATATGGTAAAGTGTATGTGTTCTGCGAGATGTCAGGAGTAATACATGTCTGTTTCAGAAATTCCTGGATTATAAAATTTCGCTACCAATGTAGTAATGTGCGATATTCTGCCCTTACAAGTCAAGGTGATTTACTTGTAATTGTATCGCAAGATGATTCATCACGTAGACTACGTGTAGATGTTTTAAATATTACCAGTGTCATTAAAGGTGAAGGAGTTCACTGCATCGCTTCCGCCGAAATCGACACTTTTGGAATTGTAACAACTCTTCGAGCTTGTGTATTAAATGAGCGTGTGCTTTGCATTACCATTGGTCTAGATAATGGGGAAATACTCTTTCATCAATCAGTTCTGAATTCGTTTATGTCATTAAATTTCTGTGTTGTTTCCAACGGGAAAAGTCGTATTATAGGTACTGAATTTCAACAAAAACTTGGTGTACTTTACCTATTTGTTTGCTCAGAAGAAAGTGTGGTGTTGTATACTGTTAAGGATAATAGTTTCATAAATAAAGAACAGATTTTGGAGTCATCTGGAACTAATATTAGTTGCTGTTCTATTCTACACGATACTGAAAATTCATTTTTCCTAGTTGGTCGAGAGGATGCAATTTATTGTTTCACCATAGACGGAAGGGGACCATGTTACGCCATAAGCGGAAAGAAGAAATTTATTGCTTGTTTAAGACAGCAAATAGTTATTTTAATGGAAACAGAGGAGAAAAGGGAAAGTTACATTATTATAATAGATATCTACAGCAAATCAATTGTTTTCCAAAAGAGGATTGGTAACTTAAATAACAAAATGTTAGTGACAAATGATGTTTGTTGCTACATATTAAAAGACAATGCCATTTATATAACTCAGGAGCGAAGTATTCAAAGCAAATTGCAGATATTGATGAACAGTAATCTTCACGGGCTTGGTTTAAATATTCTTGATAAAAGCAGAAGCAAACTTAAAAGCAGTGTATATTTATGCTTTGGGGATTATTTTATTTATAAAGGTGACTTAATTTCTGCCATGTCGAAATATAAGAAATCTGCAGAATTAATAGATATTTATTTAATTATAAAACGACTTTTAGATTCGAAATACATTAATCATTTGGCTCATTATATAAGTTATTTAGGAGGTAAAGCATCAATAACCGAAATCGATCTTTTATCAAATTGTAATAAAAGAATTTACTTAAGTTTTAAGAGCAACAAGACGCAAAATCCTATATGTTATGAAAACAAATTATCTCAAAAATCTTTAAGTATTTTCAATAGTTCTAATATACAAATGGAAAACTTAAACGACAATGATTTATATGACCGTATTGTAATTAATAGTCCGAAAACAATTTCAATGTATTGGGAACAGTTTTTTAAGTTACTCAAAACAGTAAAAAATCCGTCATTGTATATATCACTTATATTGTGCTCGAAGGAGAATTGTAACGAATTTTTAGATCACCTTTTTTCATGTCCTAATCAATATGCGAAAGTTTTGGAAATTCTACTGGAATTACAATTAATCGAATGGCATCAGGGAAGGAAAAACACAACAGAGATACTTAATTATTTAGAAAATTATAGCACTGGTTATTCGGAACAAATTTTTATTTCGTTCGTTAACTATTCTTTTTGGCCAGGTATTATTTTTTTGCATGATAATTACAAGATATTACAAATGAGGCTTAAATATTTTATTAAGTGCTGTGATTTGGACATTCCTGAGGAGTTAAATAAAACTAGCTATATTATGAATCAAAATTTAACATTACAAGCGATAGAAATTATGAAGAGTAGTTCCCAAATCGCTATGGATCTTTCAGATAGGATAACAAACCAAGTACTTCAGCAAAGGAGTCTTTCTAGACTGGAAGTTGCTCAAGGAATATCCATACGAAAGAGCTTTAAAGTGCTGCAAATAAAACAATTATTTAGCGAAAAAACCCCACAATCCGTGATTAAATGCAAAAATGTCATAAAAGATATGATTTCTTGTTTGCAGTCCTATAAAGCGTACTTATCAAATTTCACATTGTGCCCAATAGAATTCAGGAAAAATATTTGTATAATTTGTAAATGTAAATTAAGCCTGCCATCAATATATTTTCTGTGCCAACATGCCTTTCATGTAGAATGTGTCGAGCAAAGCTTAAAAGAAAATATTTGTCCATTATGTGAAACGAAAGATACAATTTCTAAGGACACGCTAACACAAATATCTGAAAAAATTAAATGGCATAACCCCCAAACATTGAAAATAATTTCAGTATTGATTTCTAGAAATTTTTTAACTAAAGTCGATTAGAGAAAATATCTTGAGTATAAGTTGATTTCCTCAAAATAAAAAAGTATTTTACAAAATTCTTAAATTGTTTATGTAATTAAAAATATATATATAATAAAAAAATGTTTGAAAAATTTTAATTATTCATATTTATTTATAAATTTTATACTGGCCACTTGCATAACTTACCACAATAACAAAATATATGAATAAAGTGGTTACGATATAACAATTTGTACCAAAAAACTATTGTTTCGGTGGGCCACGGTAAGATTAATTTAGAATAAGTATAAATGTGCAAAAATCAATGTTTTAGACACTTTTTACACGAAACTTTGCCACACTTCTTTATACCAGTCGATGCTGCTCGATATTAGTGCGGATAATTCAAATAAAAAGATTCTTATTGGTTTTTGAGATCCTCATTGGGACACTTGCCCCTATTTATATCTGAAGTTCACTTGAAAACGAATCTATTAGTATGTTTTTTTAATAAATTTTAATAAGTTTTCAACAAAAGTATCTACAGGATAATCACCGCTGCCTACTTCATTCATATTTCATTATTAAAAGGGGGTCATCATAAATAACTAAAGTTTTCCTTAAATATTATTAAAACAAATAATAAGTAGAAACGAATACATTTATTAAATATTTTAATTTATGATATTAAAGAATTGAGACACTCAAGAGTTGGGTGCACCAGAATCTGGGTTTGAATTGAATCCATCGTTAGAATTCCCCTCATCTTGTGCTGAAGCCATCTGACTTGCAAATGATTGGAAAAGTTGTAACACATTACCGGGAATTGCTGGAGTCCCACTAGCTTCACCACTGTTTACTGATGCACCTGAGAAAAGTTGATTAACAGCACTTAATACGGCTGGATTTTGAGACAAAGCTTGTAATTGTTCCAAGTCTATGTCGGTATTGTTAAAAATATTTCTAATGGCTGGAGTAGACAGCATAGTATTAAGCCCATCCGTTATATGAGGAAGAGACATTCGTGATTGAGCTGCATCACGAGCTACTTCTAAATTATTTCGATAGTCTCGATTGTCTGGCTCTAGTTCAATGGCCTTTTCATAGGCTTGTTGAGCTTCCGAGAATTTATTCAAATTTGAATATGCTATGCCAAGTCTTCCATAAGCTTTACTGTACGTCGGTTTATATAATAATGCTGTTTTACAGTCTGTAATAGCATTTTCATTATGGTTTAGACGAATGTAAGCTGCTGCACGATTACAGTAGTAAATCGGGTTTTTGGGGTCAAACGATATAGCTCGATTATACTGTAATAAAGCCTCATTATATTTGCCATCCTTCATTAGCCGATTACCCTCATTTTTAAAAGATTCGGCCAATCGTGACACTTCTGGGCTTTTTTCAATAAACAAACTTTCAAATATTTCAAACAAATCGAAATTTTTGTCTTTATTGGCTTCAGGTGAACGCGCTGGTTCCTCAATTGTTTCATCGGAAATATCAAATGCTGCTTGGAGGCATTGAATAGAAACGTCAACACTCTCTTTACAATCTGCAGACATATGCAGGGATGTAGATGAACGTTTTAAAAAGCTGATAAACGACCGCACGAATTCCTTCTGTACCTCATCAGCCATATTAGAAAAATATGTTTTATTACTATACGATTCTCCAGCAATTAGCTTTTAAGACGGAACTTCAATAAGTGATAAGCGTTGCAGTATGTCCAAATGTATCGATAATATGAATTCGATAACAAATCGCAAACCATCAAGCCCCTAAGCCATTCAAAAGAGTTGCACAAGCTGGAACTTGTGATACGTGCATATGAAACTGCGCTTAAAATTTATATGGAATGCTAAGTGCACAATTTTATATGCGCCTATGAAATAGAACAATTTTTAAATAAATAGAATTATTTAGAAAAATATTCTCATGGGCTCGATCTTCATAGCGGAAGATCAACTCTCATGATAGGAAAAAGAATGATTGGGAGTGTTGGAGGAGTCCACCCGCTTTTAGAAACTGAAACCAAAATCTTTCGGAGACCTTTAGTTTTCGCGATATTTAAAGTTAAAGTTGTAAAAAATGTCAAATGTTTGCCAAAGCAATTACCTTAAATTTGGTGCTGACACATGTAAAAAAAACATTCACAAATAATAATAAAAACACAAATTTTACACTTTATAAACATATTTAATAGCAAAATTCTTCCAAATTTTTTCAATAAACAATTATTGAAACTTTTTCTGTTCATGCAACCCTGTATATTGCAGTATTCTTATATTAATTCCGTACGGCACTATCTGTTTACTGTGAGTATCTCACATTACGATTGCAAGTCATTTAAGAAAAATTTTATTTCTGCATACTTTTGTTTATCTAACACTGGATCCGAGCACATTTTAGTTTCGCAGTACGATTTATTTTCCAGAAACAACTACACTAACTAGTAAGCTCCGAATAAAAATCCATTAGCCCAGCTGCTCGGAGGCGGCTAAAGCTGTAGGTTTCTCCAAATCATCAGTAAAAAAACAGTATTCAACCAATTTTCGAAGGCCTCATCGAAGAAAAAGCTGCACCGAACACTGGATCCGAGCACATTTTAGTTTCGCAGTATGATTTATTTTCCAGAAACAACCAAAAGGTTCAGTTGTGGCAACTATATCTTGACTGCTTGTATATTTTCATCAGATGCTACATGTGATTTTTAAATTATCTTTGAACCTCTTAAATTTAAGTTCCTTGTCATCCATTTTCAATAAGGCTGTCCCTCTATTTGACTATTTTATCTATTTGAATGTATTTTAGCATTTTTTTATACTTGTACTTAACATATAATTTTTCAATTTGTACTCACCTACTAAAGCATTTGACGGAACTGGCCCTCTTACAATACCGGTAAATTCGGATATTAAGACGTCATATATTATTTTTATGGAACAATTCCGAAGTCTTGAAGTGTTGGTCGATCTGCTAGAGTATTAAAAACATTCTCCTAAGCTAGAACCATTGAGGCAAACAACGTTTATTCTGAACCAGAATACTGCTGGAAATGCGAAAGTTGGTAAGAATGGTATGAAGATTAGAGAGAGATTGGATGAAGCCGATAAGTACATTAATGGTGGAACCTGTCAGGAGGGAAGAAGAAGCCATTAATATTAAGAAACGACAGTCAGAACCCATTCACCTGCCAGAAACTACACCAGCAGACCTTTTAATTAGACGACATACCAATTAAAAAAGTAGACACAACTACCTCCCAAGCAGAAAATACACCATCATATCCTATAATGAGAAATACCAATTATACAAGGAAATCAAATAACTTCTCGACTTTTCTTTCTTATAAGTAGGTAATTAGGAGTGCTGCCCGAGGGGTTTTAGGCCTCGGCCTTTAGGACTCGTAAGACCTTAATATTTCTGCTATTAAGGAAGGCATCGTGTCGATTACATACAATTGTATGCTATATACATTGTCGGATGTATATTCGTCACTGCGTATTCAACTGTATCGATTAAGAAGATTTATAAGAAAAGGCATAGTGGAGAGTAGTACACAGTACCGTGCTGTAGTTGTCGGCCTACATTCTGCTTATTTCCGTTCCAGGGAGCTCTTGATTTCGACAATGGCATTCTCCTACGAAATATTTCAGCATTAAAGTAGCTGACATCATGAGAGTCTGTTAGATCAGATCACACTCGCTTACCGTGCAGCAAGGAAGGGAATGCGCAACGCTCTAACTCGACAGTAGGACCTGTGTGAACAGACTTTGAGCGCGCTATTCCTCGATCAAAAGAGTATAACGATTTGGCTATCATTTTCCTAAACCGGATACTACAAAATATGTGTAAGTTGTTCAAGCAGAGGTCCAAGAGCATAAGAGCGACGGAGGTATTTTAAGCGTGCAGCCAAAGCATTAGCGCGACATTAAAGTAAACATAAATAAACTAGACACTTTTTTATTGAAATAATTCTAGAGAGATTCTAAACTAGAGAGAAGAGTTTTAATTATTCCACTTATTTAAAAACAAATATAAATTGGAGAGGAAATACTACTAGTTTCAATATTGCTTCCACTAATACCATTTCTCCGGGTGAGTTTTCACCCGAACTTATTTTTATTTCCTAGTTAAGGTTTCCAAAATTTATTTTATTGTTATCAATTACATTTATGTATACATTTACATATATATATAGCATTTTGGTGGTATAATTTATTTTAACAATTAAGCAAAAGTGATTATGAAATTTACGCTTACAATTGAATTGCTAATGCATATAATATTGTCACAGAGCCATTGAATTCACGCTTGCTACTGCTGTGGACATCTGAGCGTGTTGTGAATGCAGCTGATGGGATGTGGGTGCCGCTACTGCAAATGGGTGATGATGACTTATGTGGTGTAGACCCATTGTTGGCATACTTATGGTCGTCATTGAATGTAAAGTATGTTGCAGGTGAAGGCCAGGTTCTATCTTGGGCTTTGAAGAGATTGAACCTGGGTGATCACAATGAGAAACTATACCAGATAACACAGATGGATCAGAATTTTTTTTATTTAGTTTTCTTTCTTTTGCTCTCCGGTTTTGAAACCAAATTTTAACCTGTCTCTCGGAGAGGGAAAGAATTTGAGCCAGCTCACTTTTTCGCCGTATTGTTATGTATCTGGACGTACAGTACTCCTTTTCAAGCTCTAAGCGCTGAAAATCATTATATACTACTCTATATTTATCCTTTGTGCGGGTCTTACCTGAAAATATAAATAAAAGATGATGAATAACAAGAAACACAAAAATAATGTGACATTTTAAGGATAACAATTATTTTGAGGTTGGTTATTAAGCACTTATATATTGGTATAATAGAACTAAAATCGTAGTAGAAAAACAGTTCTCGAATGTATATAAAATCGACCGATCTTTATGAAGTTTTTACATATACATAAGAAAATCAAAGTTCACTATACCAGACCAAATTTTGAACATTAAACTGAATGAGTCATGTACATATGTATGTATATGGTCACAAAGAGCAAAATATTACGCTAATACACATGGTAATATGGGAACCTTCGATGTGTGATGATTTTTCTCCACACAACAACCACTACCTTCCAACTTCGTGATTTCGTATAACCAGAATTATTCTTGTGTTCAGTTGAATCAGTGCCTTAGACAACCCCTTTCTTTGACAAAACCTGTACGACTTTATTCTCGTGGAGAATAAGTACGGGCCCTTTTACAAAACGATTGCTTAAATCGATAAAAATTTGCCTCGGACACCCAAAACAAAACACTCGCTAAATATTTTAGTACTTATAAATTTGAAAGGGATCTTGTACCCATGCAATGCCTGCTCACTTGTTTCATGCGCTTTCAGTTTATGAATTTAAGCACTTCATTATTGCAGTTGTAACTTAACTCTTCCATCACAGCATATTTCAAATCAAAGTAACGGGCGATCCATTTCGAGGTTCCCTACCTTTTTATAGGAAAAAACACTGAAAATTCAAATTTAATGGGGATCGCTTATTATCATTCGAAAGAACATTCTTTGGTAAATAATTTTTCAAGATTATCTCTTGCAAATGTTGGCCGCGGCTACATCTCAGATGGTCCATCCGTTGAGTCCATTTTGCGATGATTCGTTCAAGCATTTCGACTGGTAACTGGCGAATGACACACGCGATGTTTTGCTCGAAGGCCTGAATCGAAGCGGGATTGTCCGCATAGACTTTAGACTTTACATATCTAACCAGGAAAAAGTCTAACGGTGTGATATCACACGATCTTGGTAGCCAATCGACCGGCCTAAACCGTGAAATTATATGCTCACCGAAGTGTTCTATCAATAAATTTATTGATTGATGCGATGTGTGGGAAGCGGCGCCGTTTTGTTGAAACCAAATGTCGCGAAGATCACGAACTTCAATTTCAGGCATCAAATAGTAGGTTATCATGCTCGAAGGCCTGAATCGAAGCGGGATTGTCCGCATAGACTTTAGACTTTACATATCTAAACAGGAAAAAGTCTAATGGTGTGATATCACACGATCTTGGTGGCCAATCGACCGGCCTAAACCGTGAAATTATCTGCTCACCGAAGTGTTCTCTCAATAAATTTATTGATTGATGCGATGTGTGGGAAGCGGCGCCGTTTTGTTGAAACCAAATGTCGCGAAGATCACTAATTTCAATTTCAGGCATCAAATAGTAGGTTATCATGGCGCGATAACGGTCACCATTGACGGTTACGTTCTCACGGTTACGTTCTCACCGGCATCATTTTTGAAGAAATATGGACCGATGATTCCATCGGCCCATCAAACCGTTGCTTTTTCTGGATGAAATGGCAGCTCTTGAATCTCTTCAGGTTGCTCTTCATCCCAAGTGCGGCAATTTCGCTTGTTTGCATACCCTTTGAGTCAGAAATGGGCATCATCGCTGAACAAAATTTGGCTCGAAAACGTCGGATCTTCTTGGATCTTTTCAAGAGCCCTTAGAGCGAAGCTATATCGCTTGGGAACGTCGAGTGGCTTCAGTTCTTGCACAACGTGTATTTTGTTCGCTTTCAATTTAAGATCTCCGAATCGACTCTCCACGGCCTTCGTGTGGTCTGCGCGCTGAAGGTGGTCTATTCGGTCGAATATTATCCAATAACGAATGTTGGGTGTAAAGTAGGCCGGTTATGTTGTCCATAAGTTGAGCGAAGCGCGCGAAACATTCTTTACAGAACGTGAATTTTCGTAATAAAGTTGAATGATTTGCAAACGTTGTTCAGGCGTAAGTCTTTCCATGATGAAATGCCAAACAATACTGAACGAAAATCACATGACAGCTTGACACGACTTACGCGTGATCTGCCAAGAAAAGGATATTGAAAAAAGTAAATCTACTTGGATCACCCTTTAGTTCCAAGCATTCCACGCTGCTAAGAAAAATTTTAAGGCCTTTCTAAATGATCAGACAATGTAAAAAAAACCCTAAAATGTATTTGTTCATATTTAAAATTTTTTTTTAGGATAATTGGAAATATTCATTCGTTCTTCAGTCGATTTTCTGGTTGACAGAAGTCGATCAGTGTAAAGGAGTGTCACCAGTAGCGGATCCAGAATTTCCAGAAGATGGGGGGGGGGTCCTAAAATATATTCAATTTTTCTGAAGACATCAGACACGAATAAATTGCAAAAGTAGATTCGAATTTAAAATTTACATTGCTTCCGAAGGGGGGACGGGGATCCGGACCCGAAAACCCCACCCGTGGATCCGCCACTGAGTGTCAATTAGTTGTTCTGTTCAATGACCTTTGTGTAGAAGTGATTAGCCAATACACAAGTAAATTCAACCTCACTTTTATTTTTTGTTTCAACGGCTAAAAACGGGCTGCAGCTGACTGGGGGAGAATCAAGCTGCAATACGGAGAAAAAATATATACAACAAAACTACAGGATTCCACTTCAAATGGTCGTTTAACATTTTCATTTATTACATTTTATGCTCTTGGATAAGTAAATAACAACATTAGGGATATTCTCTGTGTATAGGAAATACATGCTAGGGTGCATGGACTGCAAAGTTTTCCTATCCGTGCAATGGCAAATAACAAAACTCATGCAAAAAATTCGCTACGATAGGAAAAATATGATATATTCAAACCTATAAATATTTATTTCCCACAGATCGCAAGAAAAAAGCAACCCTGTGACGGGTTGTTGTTAATGTTTCACTTGAATATGTCACAATTTTGCAACGGGGTTGCTCTCGATCTCTAGCACAATTCTATAGGAAATATTTGCATAGTATGCATTTCCTAGACATAGAGAATATTCAGTTAAAAGATTTATATATAAATAGAGTTTCACAGAGAAGAGTTTGATGTAATAAATTTAATGAATTTTAAGTAAATAATAATATAACATATAATACCTAGTTTGAAATAAAATTCTAAATTCAATGAATTATTTGTGATATAAGTCTTTGTAATAAAATATTTGGCTTTTCTTTCTTGTAGTTCCTTAATTGCCTGAAGTGCTTCGTGAACGAGCAGTTTCATGACCTTGTCTTTATATGTAGCAATAGGTAGTGCGTGGGCTGTGAAACGGATTGTTAGGCCTTTCTGGTTGGTAGCTGTGAGTTTCGGGAACTGGTTGACGTAACATCGCGAGGTTATTTAATCTTGAATCCTGATACGGGTCCGAAAATGTTGGAAATGTACTGTTTCGCTGGTCTGAGCTACCACTAGCGAATTATGTAAAGTGCAAGGCAATTCCTTCAATATTGATGACCATGAGTCATTTAAGGTACTGTTAATCAGGTTGCAACCTCTGAAGCGGGCATCTTCGAATTCCTCACAATTCCCGACGACTGTTTATTGCTTGCGATAGCCATTTCCAACCGGAATAAAGATTATGACGCCAAGCAACTCCACCTGTAATAAATTATTTGAAAATTACTTAATCCAATTATCATAGGAAGTTTTTTTTTAAACGGGGGAAATAGATGCAGTTTTACCTTTTATGGCTATTTCGGGGAAAGACCTTGGCGTAATGCGGAGTAGAAGAATCGTGTTTTATTTGTTAGAGTTTTTTTTAATTTTTATTTGGTGATTATTGGACGTCTGCTGAGGGTGAAAAACGTAATTTAATGAATGGTTTGACTAGAGTACCGGTTTAAGTCCATACGACAATGGGACCAACTTGACGTCAACTACCCGAATATGCCCGTTGGGGCTTGGAAGTGTATTTACAATACACCCTTGGGGAAGTAAAGACACTGTGGGCTTTCTTAAATCGATATCGTCATCTTTATACGGTGGCTAGTTTGGATCCGACCGCTTAAAAACGCATCGAAAGTTAAATCTGAGTATAGATAAAGATGAATAGCTTACTACAAAAGCATACAAAAACGGTTGGCAGCCTTTTGTAAGCTTATTGGATTTTAACAGACAGACCCCTATCTGAAAAGATCCAGCAAAATCAACTCAGGTGGTTGTTAAGAGAGCTGCCTAAGGGCCTTCTTCAATCGTCAGTGATGTTTCATACTGCGAATTGTTTGTTTTGCTTTATTGATTAGCACAAGTTTTGAGAAAAATTTCTTCTTTGTATTTCGCTCGCCGTCAGGTCCTCTAACTCCCCCTTTTTACCAGCATATCATGTTTATATTTACGCAAAAAAAACGTAAATTTTGTTCCAGTGTTTATGAAATTTTTACGATGTTTAAGTTTATGTTTATATTTATTCACTGTTGAGGTGATATGTTGTGTGTGGCTCGGAATCTCACTGATCACACTTCTCTATTTGGCTAAAAATGAAACTTAGTGCTTAGGTACTGCTTAAGCGAATATAGCCGAGTCAACAATAGTGCGCCAGTGGTTTCTTCTTTTTGCTGTTTGGCATATATTGGAGCCACCTAGTGAAACTCGGTCATTTTCCACCTGATCTTTCCAAAGAAGTGGTGGTCTTCCTCTACTTATAGTGACCATAAATCGTGCGCAAACCTTTTAGTGCTAACTAACTGGAAGACTTGTAGAGTTTGACCTTTGTTCGTCGAGAGAGGACTTTAGTAATAAAGTTGAAAGGGGAATTGCTCATAAGGACATTGCTAATTCAAGAATGTAGCACATGGATTAATACAATAAATTCAATGAATATGAAGTAATTACAACAATAGTTTTAAATAAAATTCAGTAACACAATGGATTAAGAACTTGTTTATTATTAAGTTTATTGCTACTTCTATGTATGTATTTAAAAACATCATATGTACATATGTATTTTAAAGGGCGCAAGAAATTTAGGTTTGAAACCGAAGGTAAATTTTACATTTTAACACTTCTACGTTCTGTACGAAACTCTTGCCAAATTACAAAATATAAGGCCGTTTGAACTCACAAATGTTGGAAAGCTGAAAAGTCCTGGACCTAGCACAAAGATAGAGCTAGTTTTATTGTATAATTTACAACGCACTTTTAAGTTAGTACTCACCTTCAAAAGAAAGCGGTTAAAATTTTCAAGATAATCTACTAATAAGTTTGTGAGTTATTGTGCTAAGATTGTCAAATTTGTAAGTTTCAAAAGAAGGTATGAATCAAAACCAATTTTTTTTTAATCTTACACTGCTTCTTAATGGGAAAAATACCGTTGAAACGTTGATTCCCGATGATACAGAATGCAGAGAACATCCGAAGGCGTATGTGTATGTATATTCAAAGAATATCTTGAGAAGGGAATATTACATAGCATATCTGGATCGCTTGATTGTCGAATTTGCAAAGAAAAGAAGAAAGAAAAAAATTTGTTTCGTCGAGACAACGAACCGTCAATGTCAAACGTACACAGATAAAACATCGATTTTTTACACATTCGCCACATTTGCGTGATTTGGTTGTGGAGGCGTAGCAAGCGAAATTCACACCGGCAATAGGACAAACTTGACCAAATATTCATCAAAGCGTAAAATCTCCTGTCATCAAACAAACAGTCAGTGTACTCGCATCTTCGCTCCCACGTCAATGTTAACAGTTATAACCTTGAAGTCGGAAACTTGGAGTCTTGGAACCATAATTAAGACTATAACGAATGTCAGCCTTCAAAATCCAAAGCAAAATCACTCTTGTCAACAGGTAGTATTCTAGACTGAATATGCAGTTTGAAAAGGAAGTTTCTCGACGAACCTGAACTAAATTCCACATTTGCCTCATTATTCTCGTCGTGCAAAATGGTGCAGAAGCGTGGATGCTGTCGACATCCGATGAGACGGCACTAGGAGCTTTCGAGGAAAAGGTTTTGCGGAAAATTTATAGCTTTTTGCACATTGGCAACGGCGAATATCGCAGACGGTGGAACGATGAGCTGTATGAGTTATAAGGCGACTCTGATATAGTTTAGCGAGTATAAGGACAGAGATTATGCTAGGTCATAACCGAATGAATGAAAGCACTCCAACTTTGAAAGTTTTACATGCAGCTCCCGCTGGTGGAAGCAGAGGAAGATTAAATCGTGTAAGCAGCGCCTACGCTAATGTAGCAACGGGACCGATTATCAAGGTGATGGAGAAAGTTCTTAAGATTTCTACCAGCGTTACCGCCAATCGCAGATTTTATAACGCCGAACACATTACAGCGCCATATTGTAAAATTAGCGATGGTGGACATCGTAGGTATTTTAGTTTCCATATTATGATACAAGCAAGCTGCGTCAAGATGGGCTTGGTTAATCGCTGATTAATTATTTTTTAAAAATAACACCAAAAATAAAACTGCTCCCCGAATTCTTAAAGCAAATAGGAAAAACATAGGGCTTTGAATACGAATCTAGAGTCCATTTTACTTTTTTGACTCTACTTGAATAAATGGTGAATTATAATTATATATACATGCATGTACATATGTTACATATATTACATATTTTTTTGGTGAAGGTGAATTTAGAATTTTTTTTTAAAGTACTTATTTATTCATCAATATCTATTTTGTCCCCTTCAAAGTATTCCCCTTCGGATATAATACGCTTGTGAGAACACACAATTTTCAATGCTCGAAGCACTTCTGAAATGCGCTGGCCATCAGCTCGTTCTTCGATTCTGACTTTATCTCATCAATTGTGGCAAAAAGCTTTCTTTTCATTGGTTCCTTTAGTTTTGGGAATAGGAAAAAGTTGCAGGGAGCCAAATCTGGTGATTACGGTGGTTGAGTCATAATTACGGTTTTATTTTTGGCCAAAAAATCACAAATAAGCATTGATGTGTGAGCTGGTGCATTATCGTGATGCAGAATCCACTATTTGTTTTTCCACAATTCCGATCGTTTGAGCCGTGTTGCCTCACGCAAACGTTGCATAACTTCCTTTTAGTATTCCTTATTAACTGTACGACCTTTTGGCAGGAACTCATGATGCACCACACCGTTGTAATCAAATAATACCAAATTCACCTTTTCCTTTGAACACACCTTGTACATATGTATGTTTGCGCAAGAATTTCTAATATTTCTTCTTTGTATGCACTTGTACATTCCGCCGGTCATTATAGACAAATGGAGAACAGTGTGTGCTAATAAGCGGAAGATCACGGTTCCTACTTTGGACAGACGAAGATCTAAAAAGATTTTTCCTGTTAAATAAAGTTCACCTTATGACGCCGCACTAGCCGAAAGATTAGCACTGCTTACAGGTTTGATTATTGGCCAGAACAACATCCGAAAATTAATTTTTCTAATTGAGGTTGCCAGTTAGCAGGGAATGTCAACCCTTCCGAGTGCATTATCGACATTAAATAAAGCCAATCAGAAAATCGTTTTCTTGCAAATTCTAAATTATAAGATCAATTTGGAATGTATTATTAAACATAAAATGCTAAATATTTAAAGAATTCGAATACTTGAGGTAGGAAAATCATAGTTCTTAGTTCTTTTTCACCTGTGTATGTACATACATACATTCTATACATATGTATGAAAAATAGATGCTTTTTAACAGCTTAAGTGGCCATTTCATGGCGATACTCTTCCTCCAAATCATTTAAAACCATCGGATTATACATGTTTTGTACCTTTATATGTGCATATTTACGATTACTAGGGTAGGTCAATTTTTTTACAACCATTTTAACATTTAACTTTTTATTGAATGCAGAACACATAGAAAGGGGAGAGATGGGAGGAAGATAATTCGTTAAAATAAATAAGAATTTGAAAAAATGTAAGTCTTGAGTTTCCAAATAAATGTATTTGGATTCAAAATAAAGGCATTCTTTAAATCCATTTAATAGTTCTGAAAGTAAGATGTTAAGTATTTTTATTTTTACGAACGTACATATAACACTATGCTGCCACTTACACATAAATCGACAATCAACATCCCATTGCTAAAATGCTAATGAGGGTGTAAAGCGTTCACATTTCTGTGCATGTAGTGCAACGAAAACCTGTTTATTCTCCATGGGATATCCTTAGGCATGGTTGTTCGTTAAAACAATAAGAAATCCCACAATAAGGAAGATTGCAATAAAACCATTTTACGAACAGTTGTGCAGAAGAGCACAATAAGGACTTTTTAAAAATAGTTTGTGTGTATTTTATTTATTTGCTTAGGTCATTTATTGTAACAAATTTTAGTACATATACGTGTATATTCCACGTATGAGTATATTTGTATGAGGTTCTTTTTCTATCTTGACAAAAATACTAGAAAATATTCAATACTATTGAAAAGTGTAAGAAATTTATGCATTCTAATCTTATCAGTTAATAAAACGTTCTTAGATAAGGAACGAGGAGCTGTGAAGTTAGTTGCGAGAGCAGCGCTTGTGTGCCCTGAGATGTCTTTTAAATTGTAATTGCGCTTCACATCTCATACACCTTCTATACGATCATACAATAGCTTGGTTATTCTGATTAAATTGATTGCAAAGCTCCGTTGGCTTCCTAGATTGGACAGTGAATCGAGGCGAATAAGTTTAGTAGTATAAGAAGACATGGCTAAATATTCTTGTACATTTGTATGCATATAATTGTTAACAGTTCGAAGTTTTAACAATTTTGTCGGTTTTCGGAATCTATATTACAACTTAAATTACAAACTTCTTTTTTCTTCCTTTGCGCATCACTTATGTGATTATAGTCGATTTATCAGCTCTTCTTTTAGTCATTGTCGTTATTCACCGTCGCCTATACACATACGCAGACGGCAATAAATCTTCAGCAAAACCTTCTCGAATATTCCCAAAGCGGAATCATTGGATGTTCACATCGTCAAGTTTCCACATAGCAGGACGAGAATAACGACCAACATGCGGAGTTTGCATTTTGTTAGTCGAGAGAGGATTTTACTTTTCCATTGTTTACTCAATTAAAAGTACACTTTTTGTACACTTTTTGTTGACAAGACTGAATTTGCGTTGATGCTGGTTAAAAATAGATGAAATTATCTAAAACGTCAACGTTATGACAGTGTGTCGCGATTGTATTGACTGTTTGTTTGAAAACAGGATATACTTCTTCTTGTCCTCATTCACAACCAGACTCGTTCACCTCGTTCTTTAACTAAACTGGAGAAAACAGAATTCACGACGCGCTGATATCAATATTATCGGATTGTTCATATCTGGTATGTAGGAGATTTGCCAGGCCTGAAGCCGTACTGATAAAGTTCAATTAGTTCGATGATTTTTGTTGTTTCATTTTCACCGTCGTTAAGCAGTTTGGAGTATTCCCTCCATAACCTCAGTATGCTCTGAACGGCAGTGACCAGGCCTTGAAACAAATTAAACATTTTATTGTATAAAAGTGGAAATACTCTCAGCCGGTGTTCCCAGTAAGCTCTCTCCCAGGGCGAAGTCAATCAACAGACAGTAGAAACTCAGATTCACTGCACCTAGTCCAAATTTTGAAAGCGGATGTGGCATCTCTCATAAAAAGTCATATAATTCAATAATTATCACGACTTAGCAATAATTACTCTGACCAAACGTGTGAGAATTGTTATACACCCTTGTCTCCTGTAAGCATGAGCTTTATAACTTGAGTTAGCAAAATCTATTGAACTTAGTTTGGGAACTGCCAATTATGTAACATATTTATGTATATATTCGCCTAAAAGTTACATGGTCGCTATTTTCGCCAATACCACGATGTAGTTGGTAGCAGACTTCGGGATAACGAGAATTGACTAGTCGATTCAGCTATGTTATAGTAATAAAAAAGCTTTTAATAAGTGTAAACAAATTAAAAGAAGATAGAGAATATGATGCCAAATACCTCGTTATAACTATTAAACTGTTTGACAATACGCATGATATAGAGATACACCATAGACAAAAATCTTGTATACTAAGTGCTATCTAAATCTAAACACGACTTTTGGTACTTGATAAATATTCTCATCTAAGTATTGATGACATCGTTGAAGTGCCAATGTAATAAAAGCTTTTTAAGGATGCTAGTCGACTACCGACAAACTCATTGCTTACCATAGTTTAATACAACTCTCGTCGAAGAAGAATCGATTAAATATCGTATATCCAGAAATTCGGACTTTGGTATATTAAATGTAGGTTTTTCAACTTTTTTTAACGGACTATTCATTTAATTTTATGGTACTTTTATTAAATACAACACAGCAAGAAAATCGTTTCTTTGAAGACGCGTTCGGCTTGCTGTGTTTATCATTGCTATTTCAAGGTATTTTCTCGCTATCACTGTGCACCTGTGAGGTTTCGTAGCTTTTTTGATTGAAATCGCTGTATTCTATGGATACTAGTTGCGCTAGCAACTCCCCATAAATATATTCCATAAATAAGATTGGTTTTATGATTGAGGTATATAAAGGAATTTTGTGATCCAAGCATAGAACTGAATTTTTACCCAATAACTAATATAGATTGGCGGTTTTAAGTTTATGGTGTCGTATTTTAGCAGAAATATGGCAGGTCAATCGTCTATCTGGGTGGATATCAAGGAATTTAACTTAGCTTTCTTGAGGAATCACTGCGTCGTTTCAATGTAGGGCATGTTTCTATTCTTAGGGGGAATGTGAGATACTTACACTTTTGTTCGTTCACTTAAATGCGCCAGTCTGCACTAAATAGAACATACGTTGCTTTGAGGTACACCTCTCACCACATTTGGATAATCCTCTAAGACAAATTCCTTTACAGTTTACAGTTAAAACTGATGTAAGCTATGAATATCTTATGAAAGTTTTTTGCCAAAGTCATTTTAATTTTATGTATGAGTCCATCATGCCATATATTATCGAATGCTTGAGCCACATCAAGAAATATCGCTGAGCAACACTCTTTCAACTCAAACGCCTTCTTGATCTCATTGGTAATGTGACGGACTTGTTCTATAGTACCATATTTTTCGAGAAAACCGAACTGATGATTAGTGACTGATTAGTTCCGTATTCGTTTAGAAAAAGAGATATTTTGGATATCATCAAAAAGTTTGAAAAGTATGGGCAACAAGCTAATTGTCCTATACGAGTACGTCTTTTTCGTGAAAATATCCAAATTTAAAGATGGCATTAAGAGTTGAGACAAGAAATTGTAAGCAATTTCTACAATAATATAATTCGGTATCAAAGCAGAATTAAATCTTTTTAATTAAGCTTCTTCCTCAGTTTCTTCTCAGCTGCTTTTGGTTTTATTTTAGATGATGGGGATCCATTATTCTGCCGCTCTCAGTGCAGTTGTCGTTATTAGACTACAAAGTGCTCAATTAGTGCTGTTATTGGTTCGTATTGTTCTTCGGAGACTATTTTGGTGTTGCCATAGTAGCCGGTGTTTAGAGCAAAGAGTTAAATAAATTAATTTCGTCTTCTATATCCATTTAACACACTACTTCAGTTTCCTCTTATATGTGGGAGCTAAGATATTTTTTTGTACTTAAGCCAATATGTTCTAGGCGTTGTTAGGGGAAATGGTTTCTCAACAATATTTTGTTGTTCGAAAAACTCCATTATGGTCGGAGGACAAGTCGGAATTGGCTTCTGCTTTTATAAGGTTTCTATCAATTTTTATTGTAACTTCAAAATCTATCAGATCAGGGATTGGGTTACCAACACGGTAAATAAATCATTAAATTGCTTGTCGGTTATACAAAATCGTGGTGAACAATATATAACTGAATTTACAAGATTTTTTCTAGATTCTTGAGACAGAGGGATGTTAGTTGCATAAAAGGCCTTTCATAAAAATCTAGGAAGTGATGTTCTACTCTGTTCTAGAATATCTGAACCGCTATGCGCCTTACTATCCGGATGGTTTGTGCTGTAGAACTTGTAGCCAGCAGTGTGAAAGTTGTACTTGTTCGTTAAATGCGTTTCAGCTAATAGCATAAGGTCAACTTTCATATATAAACTTGTTAAGTTCCGCCTTTTGTTGGCTAATATCGTTTCCGTTTCATATACAGATATTTATTTTTCTTTACCAGAGCAAGAAACATCTGATTGTGGGCTTTGATCAAGCTTTGTGGGCGTCAAGTTAAGTATCATTGCTTCTATACCGCCACTGTTCGCGCTTGAAGACATTGTCATAATTTTTGTATTATTTATTAATCCGCAGTACACTTTTTTATTGATTTTCATCTGAAATCGGAACTTCATACCTAAAAAGATTTATAGAAAATTGTTTCTTAAATTCTCGACACTTTCTATATTAGAACTAACCATACCCGTAAGTATACCTCAGACAAGATTATGTTGTTTGAAGTCCGCGTAAAAATATATGAGCTGCCTGTCGTTTGTTTTAAAAGCACCGAAAAGCACACTTAGAATCGGAAGAGACGTTATAAGGTGTGATTAGTTTACACCACTCTAATAAATTACTCATAATATGTGTATGTGCTAGTTTTATTAATATTTTGTGTTGACCTGCTTAAATGTTATAACTGCTGCTTGACTGTCTATCAGAAATCTAATGGATTTCCCTATTAAAGCAGTTACCAACTTGCCACGATTAAAAATGTCCACAATCTCTGCTTTAAGGAAAGACTAGTAGCCATTGAGTTTGAAGTTGTCTTGGCTATTGGGGTGGTCACATAAGAACTCTGCTCTTGTGACTCGAATTTCGACCCATCAATATAGTATATATCGATTTCTTCTCTGTCACTAATGCCTCACGCCTATTCTTCCCAGGTATAATAATATATATAATCAGTCTGGAGAAAACAGAAATCACGGAGAGGAACTTCCCAATCCTGAGAGGGTTTTTGGTGCTGCTTAACGTCAAATGCAGACACAGCAGCGTAGAAGCAGCTGCTTTTCGTGCTGTCGAAGGCTGCTTTTGATGGTCGAAAAGGTGGTGAGTGTCGGTTCTATTTCCACAGGGATTTTCCAAGATTTGACGCATGGTGAATATATATTCAATTGTAGATTTTCCAGGTTTAGTGTGGCTTTAATGATAAGGTCCAATCAGCTTGTTGAAGGTGGGATTTAGTCTTTCACACAATATACTCAATAGCATCTTATGTGCGACGTTGAAGAGGCTTATCCTACGGAAATTGACGCAGATTGTAGGGTCCTCTTTTTGTGGATTAGGCAGAGCATTCCTAAGATTCAATCGTCGGTCATACCTTCGTTCGACTATATTCTGGAAAAATTTGATGAATGCGCCTGTCAGCTCTTCGCCGCCATATTTAAATAGCTTGGCCGGTAATCCATGGACCCCTGCCGCTTTGTTGCTTTACAGGAGGGCAAGGACTATTTGAACTTCTTTACTGATCTGATCCTTCGTCATCGATTGGGGATTCGGGTTCATCATCTCTAGGTGTGACGCTTTTACTGCCATTCAACAAGCTGAAAAAGTGTTCCCTCCATATATTCAGTATATCCTGGGTATCAGTCGCTAGATAGCCTCTTTGGCGACTTCAGGAGTATGCTCCGGTCTCGAGACATTCCGCCACGCACGTGTTGCGAGGGAGATAGTATGTTTCTCCACTGCGACACGGCAATCCACATCGTACCAGCTGTCCTTTTGACCTTTCCGAAAACCAATAGAGAGATTGAAATGCCTTGCTACAGTTCCCTTGTACCGAGTTGCTGATAAGTACTCTCAGAGAACAGGACTGCAAGTCTAGTAGAAAGCTGGATGTTTTATTTTTTGCACTTAGACTTGGATTTTACAAGTTCTATGACGAATTATAGAAAAAATATCATTTTTATTAGATATTTATATTTGGTTATAACAATTGTTGGTAGAGTAGAGAGATTGAATTATATGATTTCGAAAATTTGTACATTTAGGTCACCTTGGCTCAGTAAACATGCGTGTCTCGATTATTTTTCGCTTTAACATACTACCGTTAGCTGGACAAAATTAATATACCCTGTGAACGCATTAAACTTTAATGCATGAGAGAGACAGGTTTCGTAGTATTTTTTGTTTTTTTTTTTCAAATTATATATACATATATATTTCTACTCTTTACACATACGTATGTTAGACACTTTAAACTGCAGCAAAATAGTAAACATTAAATGCATACGCATTCAAGGTATACAATTTACACGTGTATTTGTGAAAATTCGTATACAAAACATTTACGCCTAAGATTAAGTACACATGAGTTGGAAAAAATGTTATATAGATAAGATAATAATAACGATAGTAATACTCGTAAGTAGTAGAAACTAATAGGTGGTTAGTTTAAGTTGGGTCTTTAGAGAAATACAATAATTGGCGATTAAGTTACGTAAAGTTGTTTTGGCTTACATAATATTTAAAATAGCTGGAATATACCAGTTCGAAATACGTATAACATTGATGAGCTCTTCTTTTTTGGGGATATTCTAGGTATTGTAATGAGTCCGCAGGTCACAATAAACCGAAGCTCGTAGTGCAGATGTCCTACACTAATAATCAAATCTAAAGTCCTCCACCCCACCCTTCATACAATCTTTAGCCTAACATAGCTTCTTCAGCCGATAGAATGTGCTTTGGTTTCACAACACTTCTTTTTTTATCATGTCTTTAATAATAACAAATTGTCTTAAATGAATAACGCTTATATTTATTAAATACATAACATATATTATAATCATTTCTGAAATATATTAATTTATTAACAGTTCATTACTTTTCAAACAATGTGTATGATAGTATTTTCTGAAGAATTTATATCTGTGTGCCAAATACTTCAGAGAGAGTTTCATCTTCGAAGGAAAGTTAGCAAAAACTAATTTTCTTTAAAAAAAATTACAAAGAGTAGGACTTTGCATTGAGACAAAGTACATTGCTAGTGGCCCACCGTCAAATGCTTGCTAAGTTGTTGTTAATTTCAAGCCAGGTTTAAATTTCCGTGTGTCACTATATATACATAAATTACAGCTAGTTTTCGTTCTGGAAATATGTTAATAATAAAAATACTAAAAAATTAAACTTTACTACTAGAAGTTGCAGCAACTTTAATTATCTCACTTCAAAAGGTAACACAAAGTTGCCTTTTCTTACTTTCTGCCGACGAAGATCGACTAAAAAATGGTCAAAAGTCACATGTTAAAAGTAATAAAAAATGATTAGGAGTCAATTTTTGTCGACTATGATTATTTGGGTTGCTATTTATATGGGTCTCTTTTTGTTGAACAATAAAATTAGGTTAGAAAATCTACCCATCTGATTGGTACATCGTTTTACCTTTAGGTCTGATTTTTAGTGGAATTTTCTCAAAATAAATTTTAAAGTGCGAACTTTGACATTTACAATTACATCGTAGGATCTAAGACCATTTCATAACAAATAGTGAAATTAAAGTTTACCCTCCTAAACTTCGAAATGCGTAAATTTCTATATTTGTCCCGTATTTCTTTGACTCCCTTTCATGAATCCCTTCATATTACCTTTCCTGTGAGGTCCATCACACAGCGAAAATGAACTAGGAATTGAAGTAGACTGGTCGGAATAACACACAACCCAACCAAATAAGTGGCATTGCACCATTATTTTTCTTAAGAAATCACATTTAAAATATAATTTACAATGGGAGATGAGCGCGGTTGGTGCGGTGCGCCGCCACGCGACGTTTAGCACTGCTTAGGAATGGTAAACAAGAGAACATATTTCAATTTCTAACTCAAAACAGTGTTATGTCATAAATCATTCTATCAAAACAAAAAAATGAAACTTTATTGCCACTATTTTCTTCTATTACGGTTTGTTTAGAGGTTTATTACTAAATTGATTGCTATTTAAAAAAATAAGCTTGCAACTTATTAAAATATATTTAAAAAAAATTATTTTTCGGTTCGTATTCTGGCAACTTAGCAATTGGCTCATTATTTAATATAAAATTAGATTTTTGATTGCATATTAAACAAATAATAATTAGAGTAAATATATTATTACAATTTTTTAACTTTAATACAAAGTCACTAAAAATAACAAATAACATGCTGTAAGAAACCCGGTTGCTCCTATCTATTGTTGGGCTCTCCCTCAGCTGGATTGTGGGCTTTTCCTACAAATTTCAATAATTGCATACGAACACACACAATTTATATTTTTCACACCAAGCTATGATGTATTTACATCTATGTCTTGCCGTATAATTTATTAGTCTATCCGTATTACCAACGGTTTCCCTAAGCACCATAAACCTCAAGCTGTGACGCCACAAACACAAAGATGAATATGTTAGATACGAAATTCTTGTTGTTGTTAGAGCGCTCTGAAAAATCCACATGTTTTTATAACTTGTCCCAAGCTTGTCACTACGTTGTTTCTACTAAAGTGTTTGAATTTTATGAAGATTTTTTTGTGATTGAAAAGACTGTGTTAAAATGTTAATTTTTAGGTTTTATTGCAACTTTCTTAATATCTAAAAGACAGTAATAAAATTGGAATTCGAATTTATGGTATTTCCTGTATTTCCTATTCTATAAGAGTATTAATTCTAATTAAGTAGTGCATTTGCAACTGCCAAATTGACAGCGAGATCAGGGAATGGATATATGTCCTTGACAAAAATACTTGATTTATTTAATTCGATTCGTTTTACATAACAGTGGTGGCCTGGTATTTTAAAATACTCCTCACTAAAATATTCCATACCGTATGATGAAAGCTTTATATTTATCAAAAATATTCAAATATATTCACAGATTTTAAAATCTAACAAATGTGATAATGTGACAGACTTGGAACAAAAGAGAGAGCTTATCTCGCTAAAAAGAAAAGAGTTATCCATGATGTTGGATCTTCTTCTGTCTTTTTTAAGCAGAAACGCAGAGGCTGGGCGTAATTGGAACAAAAAAAATGTAGAAAACCTGAGAATTTAAGACACGTCCTTTGCGAATCCCTAGCACTTTGAAGAAGTAGGTTGAGGTCCCTAGAGGCGGCAATCTTTGGGGTTTGCGCAGTTTTGCTAACTCCTCACTTTGGTTGATAACCTAACAAAATATTTTTAATTACTATTTTTTAATTAAAATAAAAAAATATTAATAAGTTATTCATTGTAAATATTGCAGTTAATTGTTTGTCGCAAACAGTGGCGGATCCAGAATTTCCAGAAGGAGGGGGTCCTAAAATATATTCAATTTTTTTGGAGAATAATCGTACGAATTTAAGATTTACATTGCTTCCGAAGAGGGGGAGGGTCCGGACCCGAAAACCCCACCCTTGGATCCGCCACTGGTCGCAAATTATTCCAAATACTGTTGATCAGTTATTATCTTTTGTTCGCAATCAAAAATTTATAATTTTTTCCAACATTGTTGCATGGTGCAGCTTACAACATTTGACACTGTCATTAACAATAGAGTCTTTCATCTTTCTAAGGGCAATTCCAACGAAAAAGTAAAAACTAAAGTATGATTGATTTATGAAATACTATTGTTTTTACGTTAAAACTGAAATGTCGTTTCTTATTTTCCATTCCCAAGTAGATATAGCCAAAAATAAACCTATACCAACTAAATACGTTTTTATTAGTTAATAAGACCCCAAGCAAAAAAAGCAAAATTTATTTAAAATTTTTATACCTAAGTTTTTAATGCAAAGTAATAGGAAAAAAAATCATTCATAAGGGACACGTCGTTGAAATTTAATTTTTTAATTTGAAAATTAATTAATATATAAAAATAAATAAAAAATATTAACTTTAAAATTTAAATACTGAAATTTCATTAAAAATTTGTAATAATATTCGTATCATCTGTTATATGACTAGAATTATTAACAAAAAGTTGTTGTTAAACTAATTATTCAACGCGATTACATCAAAAAAATATAAAAACATGAATCCTTCAAACCTAAATAAGTACTTGATGTGATTTTGTTCAATTTACAGCTTCTTCAAGCAGACTTAGTCAAAATTTTTATTTCTAAAGCACAATTAGTCTCATATAATTTTTTGCAAACCACAAAGCTTACTAAGAAACATAAAATGTACAAAAATTTTCCAAAGAGCAGAGATGTATCCATCAAAATTTAAACTGATATAATCGGAATAACGAGCTGAGTCTAACCACGACCGTCGGTTCATAATTATCCCTTTGGAGCGCAAGGCAATTTCTTAGATTTTGTGATAATCGAACGAAGCTTAATAAGTAACCAGATCGCACGACTAAACATTTAAGAACATTAAATACAGTATCCCCATATTGAAGATACACATAATAATGATATCAAAAATCATCAAGAATAATTAGCAGTAAATAAATATAATACTCTATTCAAGAAAGTTATAGGAAACACTTGTTCTTGTTGTACTTATGTTATTAGAAAATAAGTACTACATAAGCACTTAATGCTATTATTATCAAACTTCCGAATACGTTGTTGCAAATGAGAACGTATAAAATTAAATTTTCAAATGCCCAAAAATATGCAATTGCTATACCTTATGCGTCGGATGGTGATTACCGTTTCCTTTTCATAGAAAGTAAATATTCAATTTGTATCGTTGTAGATGTATGTAGGTGCGAAAATTATTCTAGTTCAAAATGTATATGCATATGTACATATATGGTACATACATATGTAAATATTTTCATTGCTTGAACTTTTGAAGCACATACATAAGCACATATATTCATGTGTAAACATATCTACGTGGATTTTGTTATCTATATCAAACATTATTTGTTCACGATTTTAAAACTACGAAAGAACATTACTTATCTCTCCGATAATTCTATTTGTGGATTGCAGGGATCGTATGTGTATGTGAATAAGGAAGGTTCTTTTAATACCATATTCACCTTCATTCATTATTAAATTTTCGAGTAGGGCATACCAGCAATATTCGGCACATTTCAAGCTCAAAATTGGAATGTTTAAGATCAGTGTACTTTATACTAGTTGTTGGCGAGTTAAAGTAAGATTTTTCGCTTAGAGATTGGATAAAACTGCTGCCAATTCTGCTTAGGTTTAAATTTATGCATGTGTTTAGTCAAAGACTTCAATCTTCAATATAAATTATACAAATGGAAAATAATTATAAACAATGACATTAAAGCTTAAATAATTTTGCCTCTTTATCTATCAAGGCTATGACTCAATAAGTTTATATTAGAAATATAAAACAAAATTTTCTAGGGCGACTAAATTGTCTCCCACAAAATGTTTTGTTTCAGGCTTCAGTTCAGTCTTCGACTTGATTGGGGTTCTTTTAAGTCGAAATACCTAATTATTTTGAACGTTATTTATGATTTCAGCATTACAATATTATATTATTGTGCTGCTATTTTCTCAGCATAAACCACCGAAAAATATAAGTATTAATACAAAAATAAATCATTTGCCTTTAATTAACTCTATTCTAATGGCTTAAGGGAATTTAATATATGAAAGAACATTAAGTTTAATAGAAATGAGGTCTTTAGGAACTCAATTAATTATATGGTATTTATGAGAACTTAATCATTCGAGTATAATGCAACATTCAGAGCTTGTTTTTTGTTTAAACCAAAGTAATTTAAAAGAAAAGAACTTGCCACGTACATACGTACATATATCTAAAAACTGACGCGATGGAATTTTTTAAATATTTTCTGTAATCAGCGTTCTATATATACATATGTTATATTATATATGTGTGTATGTATATATATAATATACATATGTATATAATTGGCGCTTTTTAACTGCTGAAACAATTTTCGGCCGAAATGCTCAAACAATCTACAAAAATCGATCATCAAAACTGGAATGGCAAAACCAATCTAATAAATTTAAGAAAACTCTTACGAATATAAAAATACATGCAAAACTAAAATTATATAATAAAGTGGCTTTTGGCATAAATAAACAAAAGCTGCGCGTATATTAATTTTAATACAAATAAAGGAACTAAAATCGATTCAATCGCTTCGCGTCAATTATAAATATAAACATAATAAACTAAATTATTCAGAACTGAAACAACTTTTTTTAATATAAACAACAAGTGTACCAAGCACATTCAGGTTTGGTTTTCATAACAACTCATCGGCCACAGTCACGACACATAACTGTTGTCAACACCCACCCTCTAGTACATTTTGAAAGGCATGATATTTTGGAAGTGAAAAGATTTTGGAAAATAAACAAATAAATAAAAATTCTTTATGTATGTATGTATTATGTAAATTTGTTCTTGCATTAAACCAGACAAACATCAGAAAATACAATATTGGCGACGGCGCGTTGTGGTGATTTTAATTTTAGTCGTTTTTTATCTTTTGAGGAGGAAAGAACGATGTATAGCACGCAGCATTATTAGTTGATATGCTGAAATTGTAGATGTTTCTGATATGTACAAATAATTTTCATTTTACGTTTTTTTTTTCACATAAATTGGAAAGATAAAATAGTAAGTAATGTGTATACACTACCAAAACAGATCAATTTTCAATACTTCAATAGGAGGAAAACTTATAAGTATGTTTCTGTAATTGGTTATTCAAAGGCTAGTAAGCCAATAACTTTGCAATAGTTAAACTCGCATGCTGTAGTAAAATTTGTTTTTTTTGGAAGCAAGTTTAAGGTGCCTTAAATTTGTTATGGCATCGCCGTGTTACACTTCACGCCTGAATTCAGGTACATTGACACAGTTTAAGCTTTGCCATCTGGCTTCAAAGGTCTGCTAGGCAGCTAACGGGTGCATAACATAGCGGCCATGTTACTAAAGTATGCGATTATCGCCAAAACGAGGCTCAAAAAACAGTGAATAAGAAGAGTGTAGCTATCGAACGGCGTACAGGTAACAACATAAATGCATTTTCACCAATCGACATCCAAAGCAAAGTTTAACATACACACATATGTACATATATACAAGAGAACGACATAAATGCATTTTCACCAATCGATAGCCACAACTAAGACATTCCAACATACATACATGAGTATAGCAACCCCTAGAAAACTTCGAAAGGCCTGAAATTTTTGAACCAAGCGGATCGATGTACAATGAGCAAAATCACAATATTTCATAAAAAAGAAAACAAATAAATCAGATCGGCAGAAGAAAACACAAAAACGGGATATGTGTTTTTTTGGAGGAATATATATGTATACATATGTATACTTATATATATCTGCGCATAATTACTATTTTTTGCCATTTCTCAACTATTCATTTTGCACATAAACTTAAAAAATTTAAGTAGAATCATTATTCTAAGGAGAGGAAACTACATACATATATAATATGGTGCAATAGTATGCGAAATTGTCATGGAAAAGAAGTTCAAATAAAATACTCAATAGATGAACTGTTATTCCATAGTATGCGAACAGAATAGTAGGTACCTGAAATAACCACTTACTTTGCCAGAACAATAATAAATTTTTAATGAAGAGCTAGCTCCCTTCCTCGAATTGGTATTTGAAAGCAAGTATAAATAGCTTAGTATTTGCTGCTGGGAATAATAGGTTTCTCTATTCAAAATATCCAGTAAAGACACCCTGTGAGCCACGACTAATCAGTTTCCACTGAAAGTTAAAATTTCCTAATAGTTTTTGGAATCTATTAAGGAGGTATCTCTTATTCTAATAAGAATTGCGTACGATAAAGTGTGCAAAGAATACTCGTTATATGTATGTATGTATATATATAAGTATATACATGGATGATTTTGTTCTACTCATGTTTCACTCAATTTGCTACATTGGTACACAACAAAGTAAAAAAATTTAATTGAAATAACAAGTTAACAATTTTGGTAAAAAATATATGATTCCATAACTCAAGACTCCTAACACCGCTCGGAATTATTGATCGCTCAGTCTAGTGTGCTTATTAATCAAGTATCCTACTGTTCGACTGTCTTTTGAACGCAAACTCTTCTTCATAGACACCGCTAACGCCCTTATAGTCGAATCAACAAAAGCGAGCAATTCGCTTCTCTTTTCGCTGTTTGACCCCAAATAGAAATATCAAGCGAAACCATGTCGTTCTCCAATCCAGTGGAGGTTCCTCTGCTTCCATAGCATTGGGTACTAAATCGAACACATTGGAAGCTCGAGCGCTTTCATCCGTTGTCTCTTTATCCCGTGCACTAAGTCAATGCCGTCGCGTATCTTGTCATCGCCAACGATGATGAACAACTTGTAGACTTTAATTTTTGTTCGTGATTCGAGTGATTCCTTGTTGGCTGGACGCAAACCAGTTTCTAAATTTTTAAGGTCTTCCTCTTGATTGTGTTTTGAGTTATTGGAATCAAAACTTAGTATAAACAAGGTAGATCGGATGATTTTCAACATTTGAATATTACTAGAATCGGGTGAGTAGGATACGAAAAAAAATTATATTTCCAAATTTCGTGGGCTATCTTAGTTAATATAGTGCCTTAAAAAATGGATCAAAGAATTGGCATCAAATAAAAAAAGATTTTAAGTGCTCAAAAGCAGTTGAATTGTTCACAAAGACTCACAATGAATGCTCTCAGAGTGCAAAAAAAAGTTTACAAATGGTATGAGCTTAAAACAGAAGGTCGAGAAGATGTTCGGAATGACGCTCGCGTTGGACACCACAGGTCACAGAAGAAATGTTGAGAAAGGGAAGAAAATTGTTATGGAAAATAGTAGAATCACTATTAGAAAAGTTACTGAGGATATTGTTGCAGAGAAATTCGTTCAGTAATTTGGATACGTAAAGCGATCTCGACATCATGCATTAAGGATGCGTGCGGCGTTTGCGTGAACCAATCTCAAAAAAATAATTAATCTGTCTTGTACCACTATAACTTCTCTACTTAAGCAGATAAATAATTAGCCAAAATATCATTCGGTGTGCCCGCTAATTTATCATTAAAATTTACTCTTAATATATATGTGCGTATAATAATAATAAGTGAGATATGTTGATTTACAAGGAGTTGGCAAACAATACACCAAAAGAAGGCATAAATTAGTTATTAACAACGTCAGACTCTGACAACTTAGTGTTAATAATTAATAAAATAAATTGAACAGGTCATCAAGTTCCCAGATAGGTTCACTCCAACATAGGTTATAAATTATATATGTATATGTAAATATGCATACTTAAAAACTAAAATTTTATATATATATATATTTGGCGCTTTGTAACCGCTGAAGCGACTTTTGGCCGTTCCATATACATATGTACGTAAGTATAATGTAATAAGCATAATGTTTGCTATAAAAGGCTGCGTTGCCCAAAATTAGACCGAATTATACGTACACTAATGTGTAAGTATTTCTTATAAAAAACTATAGTGAAGTCGTTATCGTAGTAAGATAAGTAGAAAAAGATAGTTGACAAGTCTATGTGAGCTTATTTTTATCAGAAATATTGTATTACAAATGTCACATTGATGGAATTCACAAGTTGCTGAACGGTTCCATGGATGAAGGGGTGAAATCGGCCATAAATGATGGTACAGTAATAATAATAACATCTTTTTGCATGTGAATAACCTATTGAAATATTTTATTCATTAGCTCTAGAAAAGTTTGATATACAATATATACATATATCTTATACCTTTCACAAATATAGTAATTTAGGTTTATTTATTTATATGTTATTTATGGCAAATTTTAACATACTTATTGTTAACTAAAAATCACTTGAGCGGTTATAAAGCACCAACTATATGTGTGTATTATATATTATTTTTTCATTCACTAATTTAAATTAATTTTTTTTGTATACTAAATGTTTTATTCCTAAAGTTTTACAAACTGTTCTAATAGCTGTAAATTAAGTAATAAACTAAATTTTGCGTAAATGTGTAATAAAATTGACCAAGGTTATATCTGACCTTTTTTATGTACTTACTGTCGTGCTACCAACTTTTGAAGATAAAGTATAGAAAATATGCTCAATTCTGAGAAATAAGCACGAAATCATATATCGGAATAATCAGTTGTGTGAGAGCTGTATGATATATATAATTATCCGAATGATTAATAAATTGCATAAATTCAACCACCTACTAACAGACGGACATGGTTATATCAACTCAGCTTGTCATTCGATAGCAATTTTGTGGGATCTTTCCCTTCTCCTTCTGGTTTTTACATATGTTAGGTACATACTTCGGACCTAAAGTTAATATGCCATTTCATCTTCATGAGTGATACACACGTCCGATTATGAGCTATCTTATACAGATATCTATATATCTAAGTTCATAAAGCAGTTTAAAAACAGTTCAAAAAGTTCACGATTCAGAACTTTTTGAACGTATTCAGATTACGTACATATTTTTCGAACCGGAAAATCGTAATTATTGTAGCAAAAGCATTCTCTGTTATACATATGTACATACCTCCACTCGTGCAAGTGAACGTACATTCATATATTTTTGATGTATGCACATATTTAACATCTGCATGCGTGATGCGTTATGATCAACATACTTTTTCATGCAGTTTCATAAAAGTTTCTTTGTTTAATAATTATTTTATTACTTTTTCGCTAAAGTATAGCAAAGATTATTGTACTCGTACAGTTGAAAGTTTCCATGGAAACGTTTTTGTGAATCGCTAGTACATGTCTATTTAGAATTAGGAGCTCGAAGTTTCAACCTTTTGTTTTCGAATGATATTCAACGTGACTATTAAACATGTATTCGCACATTTACTACCGCATTTAACCTACCTAAGTAGATGATGCTAAGATGCATGACAGAACACAAGTACTCGCTTGGCGTTTTTTAGTGCATATTAAATCGATGTAACGATTAGAATATACTACTTTGTAAGAGACTAAACAAGTATGTTTAGTAGCAATAGAGTATAGTATAGTAGCAATTTAGACAGAGAGCGTCTGCTCCGATAAAAGTGGGGTATCGCTTCAGTACATGCGAAACGCGCAAAAATTCACATAAATCTCTAAATGGAATCCCATGTACAGTACAAAATGTACATATTTTACCTAAAAAGTGTGGTTTACGGCCATTGCAAAGGGTAGGGACTTTTGGTAATTTGGTTAAGTGGGTTAAATGAGTTCAAGGAGTTGGATGGGTGAATAACGGGCACTTAATACTGAACAAAGCTAATGCGAGAAACCACCACAAAAAATTTTTCAATACGGAAACACTGTGTTGTTCATGTGAAAGCCTATTTAAAAAAAAAATTAACGAAATATTCCAAATTAGATAAAAGAAAAAGTAAACTTCACTATAAACGGACTCAAGTCCGAGCTAGAAAAGGAAGAGAGTTAGACTTCGCGTCCTGATTCAGTAAGTGTCTCGGGAAGTATAACGACGACGGAAATGATTCACTTTGGCAGCAAGGTTAAGCGTTAGTTACCAACAACATTATCGACGGTAATAATATACATACTTCAGGTGGTAACCACAAAAGCTTCATTTGCAATAGAGGCGCGGGTTCTGGAGGCTGCTCTCAAATAAACCGTGCTCGGAGGGAGAATGTTGTCTGAGTAGCAAACACTGTTGGGGGTGGAGTTTAGTGCCGGTTAAAGTGTATTTATTAGTTTATAAGAACGGCGAAAACTCTCAAAACGAGGACTTTATGTGACCAGTACGCAAAGAACTCTTATTCTTTTCAGTTAACTCAAGAACTCTCTTTTGGTGGTTAATTGCTGACTTTCATTGATATTTTTCCTAACGTGTTGAAAAATAGGCCAGAGTTGTTGACATATAGATGTACTTCATTGTATACTGGCAGAATCCGCCGCAACGAACCGGTGGCCAGAGAAAAAGTGACTTTTTCCCTATTTCTAGTAACCCGTTAAACCTCTAGATGCAACGTTAATTTTTCTGGGAATGGCAGGCGCGATGAAAACTGCATCATGCATGATGCATTGCTAACTAGTTGTAAAGGAAGTCGAAAAGAAAATGGGCTAAGTATGAAGCACAATGACCTTAACTCCATACTTACGGTCACTCTGTATTTGTATCAAATATAGCAGATGCGTATATTGGAGAGCAGCGTTATATAATGATTGGTGCTAGTAAAGGCCGTTAATCAACATTTCTCTCTCGTCTGTCTAAACAAACATTCTGGGTCTGGTAAAGTATTGGAATCATAGACCAAATGTAATGCATTCTTTTTTGAAGTAATGGAGAAGTAGCTAAATAGTATGGCTTACAGAGGCATATCCAAAAATCGGTGACATACGTTTCATCAAATGGATTGTGTCCTTGTAACCAATGGCAATTTGAACAACATATTGGGAGGTATAAACTCAGACGAGTTATGTGTGCGAAAACTCATATCGTAATCGTAAAACAACTGACAGTATAGATTTGCATATGAAGCATAACTCGAAGCCAATACTTACCCACCATATAGATAACACTTGAATAGGCTTTACTCCGTTGAATCTACGCGTTTATATCCGTATAAAAGTTGTACGCCAGGCGCTTCCTAATTTTTTTTGTTTAGAGCCAATTATAGACATTCAATAAATGTAGGTCCTTCCGCTAAACCTTCCTCAGAATTTATTTTTGTCATCGTGCACATTTCAGCACCATAAAGAAAAACGGAATAGAACGCCACCGTCAAGCCCAAGGAGACACGATTGTCATGTGGAAGTTATTTTAGCAAGCTTTTTATACTGTACCCTTCCGTTATTGGTACGAAACAGAAAGGGGTATGTTGTTTCCAATAAAAGTCCAAACAACAAAGCCATCGACCACGACAGAATATCCCCTGCGGGTTAGAGGTTCAAGAATTTACGCGTGGTAAGGCATGCCTCTCGTAAGAGGCGACTAAAATCCAATAGTTCTCGCGACAGTCGGGTCTTTATATTGGAACGACCCGGATTTTTATCCAGCCAATGACTGTCACTCCCGCAATATTCCCCGGAGCCCAATTTGGGTAATTTTCTGCGGTTACAACAATAACAACAACAATCACGATAGAATAAGAATGCTGAGCACGGTCCTCAATCTGTCTTTAAACACTCTAACAATACTCGTCAATTTGTCAGTCAGGGGAACCTTATCGACCGATATCCTTTCCTCAGCGGCGAAGAAAATTGAGACCTCGCTGCTCCCATTCTCATCAGAACATCGGCATGGATTCCAGAAAGTTCACAGCCCTACCAACGCACTTAACGCCACAAACACCCAGATATGCCCTAACCAAAATCAACCCTGCGTACGAACTCTCATGGCAGCACAAGATCGGGCATGCAGTACAACTTTTGGACATTGAGGGATCTTTATTTCCACCGCAGTTGAAGGGGTGAACCAGGAATTATCTGAGTGGACATTCCTCGGTAGAATTTCGAGATCAAAATTCTAAGCTCAGGAAAATTAAACAGAGGGCTCCGCAGGATGATATCTCTTCCCGCTTTTGCTTAAGTTTTATATTCCGCCAGAAGGCAAGATTTCAAAGACTGCTTGATTTTGGCGGCTTTCCAGGATATTGATAACCTTTGTTTGATAGCCGACTGTTATGTGTCCGATCTTTTTTAACTCTCTTCCCGTGAATGGTGGAATCGGTGTCCACTACCGCCCACAGCAGATGAAAAGCTTGAGCTCCTTCGCCAATTTCTTTCTGTCCAGAGTCAACGTAAGTCTTGCATAAGACTCATTCATTAAATACAAAGCCCTATGGTACGATCCCGTCCAAACAGCTCATTTGCTGATCATATCATTGGTTGATATCGTCGAGGCATCAACTAATTTTGCCTTCCTTATGCGGGGTTGAGCAAACCGCTACCACAACAAGAATATTAAAAACGGCATATGTAAGTGACTTGGATGGGTCCAAGCGGCAACTTACACCGCCGTATAAATTAAAGTGACACGATCAAGAATAGCCATGTCGGAAACCTCGTTTAGTATCAAACGACTTGGAAAGGTCCTTCCAAATTCTGACGGAGCTGTTAGTATTGCTCAGCGGCAACTTACACCGCTGTATAAGTTTTATGGAGATACCGAATTTAGACATAGCAGCATAGATACATCTTTTTTGTGCTGTAGAAGACAGCTTAAAAATCAATGAAAATGTGGTTTGTATTGACTAGATATAAGGCCACACTGTTAAGTTCGAATCAGTTCGCTGACGGTGGGATTCTCTCAAACATATATGCAATATTGGGGGCTTATCCCACGATAATTGGCGCTGACCGAAGGCTCCTCATTTGGGTTTCAATCATCGGGTCGGCCATATTCCGTTTTTTCTATCATCATCATATGGGGTGTAACGCTTTTAGTTAAATTGAGCAGGCTGGAAAACTGACGACGCGGGTGCCTATCTTTGATGCTATAAGGCGAGAGATGTCTGCCATCTGTCAAATGATCGATTTGGTTACGAGTCTTCCAATCTAAAGCTGTTCATGTTGATTGATGAACCATTTTGTTTTGGAATTTGATATTGCAAACAACCAACTTTATACTTTTTCTGCTCACCATGGATCTGAGATTGAGCACGATTTTGATACCATAGCGGGGCCATCGTTTGTATACGACAACTTTGATTCTCTTTTTGATTTTTTTGATCTCTTGTCAGATCGGATGCGAACTGTGACGAGATGCTTCGCCGGAATAAATGCCTGTACTCGGCGATTAAGTATCTCTACTATTTCAAATATTAACCTACATAAGTCAGATAATGAAGCTGCACACTCTAAAACCACGCTTGTAGTTGTTATCAAAACTTTAGTTACTTATAGAGGATTTTTAAAAGTTTCCTTTAGAATTTTTTCCATATCTGGTTCTTAGCCGACAACATCGCTGCGCGAGGGGCGAAAATTCAAAACACATTAACATAGCGAGCCGATAACTTCAATACCGACGCAAGCTCGCAGTCGCCCCTTTGGTGAATAGACGCTGGCATTAGACTTCAGTGGATCCTTAAGCCGAATTTGTCAAAGTGGCTCCAGTAAAACTTCCTCTCTTTCAGCTGTGATCCGAGGCCCAAATAGTTGATCGCCGCATCTCCCACAAGGGTTCCTGATGTTTCCAAAGTATGCGGCGATGGAATTAAGGAAAGTGACTTTAATAGCAAGCCCAGAACTCCACCATCATTTGTATGTGAAATATATTATCATACAATTTTTCAAAAACCAATTAAGAAGAAGGTCTCAAAAGCTAAGTTTGCATGCAAGTAGAGAAACAGACAGACGGACATGGCAAAATCAACTCAGCTCGTCTATCTCATCTGACAACGAAGAAAAATTTGTTGTTGATCAGCCAAAGCAGCCTGATTACAACAAGATCTGATGAACGGACCCTGAAATAACTAAGAATTTTATAGGTCTCTCAAAGTTTTGTAGTTAATTAATCAGAAACCGACATCGTTCCAGATACATTTATTGGTAGAATTCTGCATTAAAATTTTTACATTTTTGTATATGCTATGTTTCACAGTCCCAACACATTCTTCTTGAATGTATACTTATGATTTCAACTTGATAATTATTTCATATACAATAAAAATACTAATAAAGTTTATAATAATAATAAAAATTTCAAAATTTTTGCGAACATTTTACTCCCGCGGTAAATTTTACTACTAGTTACTACTACAAGAGGCAATAATTACGAAAGAGGAAATCATAGTAGGATGTTAATGTTGTTTAGATAATCATTATATATGTAATTTTCTTATAAAACTTTCTTGATATTTGCAGATGAAGAGTATATCGTGAAAACAAATATTATTAATTATATTTTTTTATTTACATGCAATAAATAATATTTGACAATTAAAGTATTATTTGTAAAATATATCACTTACCAGGAGCGGGTTGTGTGGGATACGATGGTTTTTTCATCCATTCATAGTACTGCGTTTTTACAGGGGAACTGTAATTAGACATATTTGAAGCAGTACTATTTACAGGATGTTGTGTAGATGCCGTCGTTATTGTAACTTCAGGGCTAGAAGCATTGCTTCCTGATATAGCTAGAGATGGAGATGGTAAACTTTCAGCAATATGATGATCATTCATACCCCGTCTCGACTCATTTGCTGAAGTAAGTTCAACCGTAGAAGCAGCAGTAGAATTAGTGCTCCTGTCGGGACTTGTACTGTTGCCTAATACGATACCATCATTGGACTCATTTATAATTTGCTGTACATTTGGGGCACTTTGCAAAATATTTTCGGTAGTAGGTAATGGAGAATGCCATTCTGCGGTAGAACTGCTTGCTGGGTGAAACATATGATGGGTATTATAGTACACTTGGTGATGACTATGCGGCGACTCCATCTCATTTAGAAGTTGATGGTGATTAGCTGACGCAGGGTAATTTGCGGTCCATTGCCAAGGTTGTGTGGGCGGATAATTCAAAGAACTCGTGCTATGTTTTTGAGAATAAGTCATGGGATTGTAGTATGAAACCATTTTTATTTTATAACTTCTATATTTCTCCAAACGGCTTTTAAATTGTAATTTATTTTATTTATATTGAATATTGCATTTTTATTTTTTAGTATAATTTTTTTTTATTGAATTCACTTTGATTTATTATTAACTTTATGCAAATACAAGCTGCATATTATTTTTACACAAAAAGTTTGATTCACATTTTATTATTTATAATACAAAAAGAAGACACTAAATTATTAATCGATTATGTAAAAAGAAATCGGTCAATCAGTCATTTAGTTAATATATAGACGCGAATTGAAGAGCTCTAAAATAGTGGATATACGAGGTTGTTTGATGCTTAAGCAAAATAAACTGTTTATTACAATGGAAGGTAAAACTTACTTTCCATTGCCTATATTAATGGCGCCATTTTTTCAACTAACATCTGCCATTCATTTTATGCCTTCCAATAGAAATTAAGGTACATACATATGTTAGATTTACCCAACCCTTTTACAAAAAAAAATCTAACTAAAACATTGCTTATCATATGCCTTCTTTTGTACTCCACACGTACGTAGCTAAACGCACTACGGTAGTGCTGTCCCTTTCGTTCGTCTGCTAATAATTTAATTGGCTACATTAAGCCACACCCACATCTAATTACTTGGCTAATGAAGGAAACCACAGTCATATATTTATATCCATGGCATAGGAACCCATTACGCCAATTTCGAGACAAAATAAAAAAGGCTGTAGTCAATTTACAAAAATGCATTACATAAATACATACATATGTGGTTAATTAATGACAATAAAATTAGTTCATACAAATATGTAAAATGTAGTTAACCAAATTAATTTCAAAACAGTAAGGAACTGATTGGTGAGTGATAAGACCCCATAAAACAGCAATATTGAGTAAATTCATATTTGGCATTTCGCTAGAAGCAAAATAAACTAATTATTTACTTGTAAAAAAATCATTTGGAATATTATATGCAAATATTAAATTAAGCGTAGTATGTCTACCTCGTTTGGCATAATTTTAGGAACTAGGATAACTAAGATAAAAATTGGATCATGTAAATGGTATTTAGGATTTGTATTACTTGGGCTATACACAGAACGTTTGATTAGATCTTTAGATATGTATATTATCATCTAAAAGTCGGTGTGACGACAGCCATGAAACAAAGATTTTTGAAAGCGAAGTAGTCTTGGTTACACTCCACCATACATTAAATTTGGTACGCCTATGCTTAACATACTTATATATACATACATATCTATATCCTATACGAGATATGGAAGGAACATATCTACAGCCTTTTTAATTGTAGTTAAAATGAAATCCCCAGAGATCAAATACGAATCCCCGATCGCCCGATGATAATGAAACAAACGTTCTGTTACCCGAATATCAATCACTGAGATAAGTTGAGAAAAAGCAACAACAATAAGTGTATGTATCGGTTTCTTTGCAGTATATGTTCATATGAAAGCAGATCTGACGCTTGGAATCAATATATGTTCTGACCAAGGCATGAGAAAGGGACTGGACCGTCATTGCATACGATTTCATCTAGCGTACTGTACAAATAATTAAAACCCATCTTCTATCGCATCAATGTGACTTTAGACCTGAGAGATCCTTCCGACCATGAATTGGGAAAGATCTTTCCGATATTTTCAGTACCAAACGATATTTCGGAAAATATTACACACTATCTATTTAACCTATTGCTGGAATAAATAATACAAGCTGGAGTGCTAAGCCAAGAAGACACAATCTTCTACAACAGCTTACAACTGATAGAGTATATTTTTTTTAAGTTAGAGTTGTACTCGGAAAAATTTTTTTTTATTAATTTTTTATACTTTGAATATTTTTCTAGCAAAGGCTTGAGCCCATGACTCGGCTAATGCGACCGCTATTTATAATATTGTAACCCCATTTTAAGAATATCGTGTTATTCCGACTTTGTGAGTCGGATTTTATAAATTAGAGATAATGTACTAGTTTTAAAAAGTTTTTTACGTTACTGATTTATCCATACATACATTACTTAACTCCCTTACGATCTTTGTTAATTGTTTAGTGAAGGAATTCGAAAAATATGCAACCCCTAATTTGCGTTACAAACCTGATAATGTTCTTCAAGCCCTACACTCTTCAGGATATGATGGTCTGTAATTATGGTGAAGTTTGGACTCCTTACATATGCTCGGAGCTTTCTCACACTAAAATTACTACTTAGTATACTCCAATTCCATCACACGTTTCTCATCTCGAACTTCTTGATTCTATCCTTAGTCAGTCGTTCGGGGAATGGTGTAGCTAAGGCTGCGTAGTCTTCAGTGAATCATTCGTGCCACCTTGACTCTCCCAGGGATCGTTAAAGTAGCTTAGGGCTTATTGGTAGCGGAAGGTATCACAAATATCAATACTTAAATATAATTCATGGATCATGTCGGAAATAATAAAAAACTCTAAGATACTTTGGCTTCTGGACACGAATTCCACAGGTATTCCGCAAACAAAGCAAAACATGAGGTGAACAGAATTCTTGACATTGGTCATTACTACTCATGTCCGATTGCGAACAAGTGGACTAGAATTGAATTATTCGCTCGAACTTGAGATTTATTGAAATCAACGGTAATCTCGATCGCCTATGTATCACAAAACGCATGGTCTACTCCTATATAACGGATGATGCTTTTTGGGATTCCCTACTTTTTTAAAGAAAAAAAAACACAGAAAATTCAAATTTAATGGGGAATGTTTATTGTCATTCGAAATACCATTCTTTGACATTTATTTTCTGAAGATTATCTCTTTCAAATGATGGCCGCTGCTACGTCTCAGATAGTCCATCCGTTGTGTCCAATTTTCGATGACTCATTCGAGCATTGCGACTGGTAAGTGGCGAATAACACGCGTGATGTTTTACTCTAAGGCCTGAATCGAAGCGGGATTGTCCGCATAAACTTTAGACTTTACATATCCACACAGGAAAAGTCTAAGTGTTCTCTCAATAAATCCATTGATTGATGCGATGTGTGGGAAGCGGCACCGTCTTGTTGCAACCAAATGTCGCGGAGATCACGAGCTTCAATTTCAGGCATCAAATGGTAGGTTATCATGGCGCAATAACGGTCGCCATTGACGTTTACGTTCTCACCGGCATAATTTTTGAAAAAAATATGGACCGATAGTTCCACCGGCCCACCAAACCATTGTTTTTTTCTGGATGAAATGACAGCTCTTGAATCCCTTCAGGTTGCTCTTCGTCTTCGTCTTTGCTTGTTACTATTATCCATTGAGCTAGAAATGGGCCTCATCGCTGAAAAAAATTTGGCTCGAAAACTTCGGATCTTCTTGGAACTTTTCAAGAGCCCATGGAGTGAAGCGATGTCGCTTGGAAAGTTCGAGCGGCTTCAGTTCTTGCACAAGGTGTATTTTTTTCGCTTTCAATTTAAGATCTCGTCGTGAAATGCGCCAAGTCGTTCCATACGTCAGTCCGAGTTGCTGCGAACGGCGCCGAATCGACTCTCCACGGTGTTCGTGTGGTTTGCGTGCTGGACGTGGTCTATTCAGTCGAATATTATCCAATAATGAATGCTGGGTGTCGAGATGGTGTTGCGAATAGTACGCTTAGTAGGCCGGTTATGTTGGACATATGTTGAGCGAAGCGCGCGAAACACATTATTTACAGAACGTAAATTTTCGTAATAAAGTTGAATGATTTGTAAACGTTGTTCAGGCTTAAGTCCTTCCATGATGAAATGCCAAACAATACTAAAATAACATGACAGCTTGACACGACTCACGTGTGATTTCCCAAGAAAAGGCTATTGGAAAAAGTACCTCTACTTGGATTACCCTAATTATATTCATTAAATTTTGATTGAGAATATTAAAATAAGCAAATACGTAATGATTTGGGCAATTTTCGATCTGGTGACAGCTGAAATCTCTTCTGTCGGTATCTAGAGCTTCATGCAATCATATTCTGGGCTCCGGTGAAGTCAATCAGTCTCAGCCAGTTTGGGAATGCTGCTTCATGGAGGTTGAAATTTCTGACTGTCGTATCGAGGATACCTTCTTTGCCGACGACGGTGATGTTAGTCTTAATTTTAACAAGGACATTAACCATCTGGGCAGCGACAACTTTCAAATTAAGGGACCAGGCATCCCAGATGCATGCTGCTTGTCGTGAGTGTTTGCTGATTCGACTGTAAATGCGCAAACGGTTCCTACGCCATTAAAAAAGAAGAATTATAATTGTAACGATAACCTTGAAGAATTAAGATAATCATAGAATTAAGATATAGAAATGGTCCGGTCCCAATAAAAATTTCATGTTAAAAAAAAAGTTTGTTGAAAATTTACAGTCAAAAGACTTCTTTCAAAACGTGTTCGGCTAGATAAGCAGGATAAAACGTTCACTAGGGGATTCGGATGATTCTGCAGTTTCCACAGGTATTTGTCACATCTGTGATTAGTGTTGGTATTTCGTGGTACTTATATATATCTACAACGGTGCTCCCGTAAGGATTCGTAGCATTTTTGATTGAAATCGTTGTATTCCATAGACACTAGTTGCGCAAGCAATAATTGTGTTCCTCGAAGTGTCTCTTTAGACAAACATGAAGCTATTAGCCAAATAATAAAAATGGGCGCAAGCCATGGAGCTTGCCAGTAGTACTTGTGAAGAAGAAATATGGCCAGATGCTGTTCTGCGGAGACTAAATGGTGTGGCAAAAAAAAGCAGTTATCCTTTGCCCAGGATCGATGATACTCTAGACTCGTTAACAGGCACAACGTTTTTCTCAACACTCGGACTTAAGAGCGGCTGTTTTTAAGTAGAAGTAAGTGAAGATGATAAGGAAAAGACAGCCTTTAGTGTCGGCAACGGTCTTTAACAATTCGTGGTGACTCCCTTTGGATTATGTAACGCTCATGTCACTTTTGAAATACTAATGAACCATGTGGTCGAAGGTCTGCATTGGAAGATTTGTGTCGGAAGGAGTTTTATAGAGAAAAGCTGGCGCTCTTTATACAAGAAGGAGGTCAAAGCTCTGAAAGAATCACTATGCACTGCGCCTATGCTAACGTACCCGGTTCCAGATGCCCCATTTGTTCTGGTTAGAGATGCAAGTTACTATGTCATAGGAGGTGTACTTTCACAAGTGGTTGATGGGTATGAGAAGATAGTTGTCTCCTCTACCAATCTATTGGGAAACCAAAGCGAAACCACTTTGTAACTCAGAGAAAGCTACCAGCGTTGGTGGATTGTGTCAAACATTTCCACAAATATCTGTACAGGCAACATTTCTGAGTTAAAACGGATCATGCAGCTTCCTCCTCGCTGACGCTTCGTCTTGTTGACCATGTAATTTAAAATGTAAACATTGCTCGAAAGCTTAAGATAAGACATAATAGACGTCCGGCTAATAACAATTACACCAGCAGAAAAGTGGGAGGCAAGCCATTTAAGGAAATGTCAGCAGGAATGTCCAAACTTGGAACTTGGGAATGACCAGACGGCCAAGTAAGGAACAAATGGCAGCGGAAAGTCCCATCGCAAAGGCATATTGCGCACAGCGGAGCAGTTTAAAGTTGGTATCTGACTGTTTGAATAGAATGCAGGAAAGTGAAGATAACCCGCCCTGTAATAGTAGTTCCAGACATTCTTAAGGAATTCCACAATGGCCAAAGTGGAGAGCTCCTGGGAATTACGAAAACCTTGAATGATATCAAGTAGCGGGTCTATTGTGTTGGTTATCGTAAATCCGTGGCGGAATGGAATGCTAATTGCAAGGAATGCATTTTCATGTGCTCCATTCGAACTAGTTGCCATGAATGTAGCCGGTCCATTCCCTATGAGCAGACTAGGGAATAAGTACGTCCTGGTGGCTATGAATATATTTAGTAAATGACCGGAGGCTTACCCAATTCCAAACCAGGAAATTAAAATAATTGGGTTACCAGATACGGTGCATCTATAGAATAGTACTCTAACCAAGGAAGATCGTGGGATATCGGTCCGCAGTGCACGAAAAAAAGGATAAAACACCTGAAAGTATCAGACGTAGGTGGAGGGCAGTGCGACGAAAATGCGTAGCAAATGTCAGATGGAAGAGAGATTCCGATAACTGCTATGAGAATCGAGGATGGTCGTTATCGAGAACATCTCGATCAATCCAGGCGTTAATGCGAACAACAATCTGTTTAGTATTTAAAACCGAAAAGAAACTACTGGCAAGTCAGTTATATATCAGACTCCTTGGTGGTGACACTATTGTGAAGTGAATATTGTAGGTTGTGAAAGTTGTAAAATAAGTGATTGCAAATAGTGAATAAAATTGTAATTTATTGAGAAATAAATGAAATTCGAGTAAATTCTTATTATTATTAAAAAAAACTGTAAGCTTCGTTGGCGATTTTTATTTAAACACCAAAATATTTCAATTATCTGGGTAATATTAGTTTGAGTAATTTCAAAACATGTTTAGGTATGAGTAATTTGGTTGAGTTTAGGGGCAATGTAATGTTTATGAATTTTTATCGATGACGAATTTTCAAGGCGATCATGTGGCATCACTACGTGTTTTCCATATATTTTGTTAGAAATTGCATCTTAAAATATTTAACTATTGACTGTGACTTTTGAATTGTAATTGATTTGAAATACATTTATATTTAATTGGATACCAAAATAGGTAGGTTACAAATTAAAAATCATTTTCATTAAAATTGGAACCAATAAAAAAATGTACAAACCAGATTAATGTCCGAATTGTTAAGTTATTTGTATTAATGCCTAAATTCTTTAGTCATAAATGCAAAACGAATAAAAACGCAGTATCTTCTTATTCCAAAAAGTTAAATTATAAAGAATTAATGGAACATGTAAAGTCACACCAGTTTGCTTCAACCCTAAGTGCAAATTTTTATGACGAGTTATGCTCAGCGTAGGAGCAATATTTTTTGTACATGCATATATCTACTCATAGTATAGTATGCGATTTTTAAAAACTAACGAAATACACAAATATGAGGTAATCATTCTGCTGAGAGAATAAGAAAATTAAATGAGTAATCTTAAGAACTTAACTGGTTATAAATTAATCGGAAAAATAGTTGTTTTGTCATCAATTAAAAAAAAAAAAAAATTCACATACCTGTTTTTGTTTATTTTCTATCCTTAGATTAAATATGTCAAAAAACGATAAGACGAAAACTGCTTCAACGGACAGTTGGTTTGAAGGATGGTTTGGCCGTCAAAAGATAAAAAACAATAGCAATATTTCAAACTTTCCAGTTAAGCCAAATACGACAGATAATAATGAAGGGGTTGATCTTCAAGAGCTGGAATATAGAATTAAAACTCTCGGCGACAATGAGATTCACTCGAAATTTTTAGAAATCTTAGAGGATATGAATATACCAAAGGACAAACGGGAACCTCTTTTAGCAAAAGCCTTGGAAGAAAAGCGGAAAATGATATTCATGCATCTGAAAGGTAAGCTGATATATACATATCTAGTAATTTAAATCTGTTTTATTTTTGTCACAATTTAGGCTACTATTTAGTAGGGAAGAAAGAGCAAAATCCTTTTTCGGACAATTGTCCGAAATTTTTGACTGCGCTATACGATACATTAGGGGTATTCTCTACGTCTAGGGAATGCATGCTGCACAATGCAATGGCACAACAAACAACAAATGCAAAAAAAATATGCTACGATAGGAAATCCTATACCAAACAAAACCTATGTATGTTTATTTCCCACAGATAGCAAGAAGGAAAAAGCAACCCTGTGAAGGAAAAAGCAACCCTGTGCCTGTGTGGTTATTGTTTCACTTGAATATGTCACAATTTTGCAACGGGGCTGCTCTCGATCTCTAGCACAATTCCAATATGCATAATTGCATAGTATGCTTTTGCTAGACATAGCAAATCTCCTTTATTTCGATTACTAAAATATGTTAATCACCTTTTACTTTATTTAAAAATTGATCGGGGTATTCTCTGTGTCTAGGAAATGAATGATACGGTGCACAGATTGCAAAGTTATCCGTGCAAAGGCACAACAAAACACATGCAAAAAATATACTAAGATAGGAAAATATCCTATATCCAAACCTATGTATGTATGTATATTCATTTCCCACGGATTGCAAGAAGAAAAAGCAGCCCTGTGCCGTATTGTTGTTATTGTTTCACTTGAATATGTCACAATTTCGCAACGATTTCTCGATCTCTAGCACAATTCCATACAAAATATTTGCATAGCATGTATTTCCTAGACACAGAGAATCCCCCTAATATAATTAAATTTTTGGTAACGTTTGTTTGCTGTAGTATATGATTATTTTCCGTTCTTTATCTGCTTTTTTTTTTTTTTTTTTTTTTTTTTTTTTGGTATACTTTTCTCTCATCTTAATATTCTACTTCCAGTATCCATTAGACCCTTCGGTTGTTTATTGCATACTGGTATTTTACCCATTCTTCGCGATGCTTACTGTTGTAGGACGACTGTGTAGCAATGTTTGTTAAGTTGCGCTTTTATGTGTAAATTTGTTTGGCACTTTTATACTTCTAAACATCTAAGACCTGTTCCACCACCCTATAGAATGGGTTAACTGCTCATGCAGCTGGGTCTCTAATTCGAGACATTGTCGGTATGAAAAAGGTAACGTTCGCGCAATATGTGTAAATTATTTTTATAATGTAACATCCTAATTTATATTTTAGGCCCGGGCAAATCTTAACCCGAAATGTATCGGAATGGGATATTTCAGGCACAGAAAGAAATCCTTTCTAGTTTCTTTCAACTAAGCCAGCAAATGATTAGACAGATTATGACCAAAAATCAGCGGAAATTTTATGGAAAAATGCATACAATTCTATTAAGTTGAATACGCAGGATACAAAAAATAGCAAACATCAAAATCGTCATCAAATAACTTTATTAATATATATTATATAGTTACAATGGAAAAAGAATTGATTTGGGACAGAAAAATATTGAAAGAAATAAATCTTAAATTAATCATCCGTTTAAGAGCATTTTCCGTTTAAACCTTTATTTATACAGCTATTTAACCTTATTAATTTTACTACATCTTGATTATCACGTACTTATAAGCCGTAATATTGTTATGTTTGGGTTTGAGTTCTTTTTCGAGTTTTCACCTTGTATGCTTTTACATATAATTGCATTTATATCAATTAACTAAAATACTGTTTATTGCAATAATCTATTAATTTTTAATGTGCTTTCTGAATAAATGGTGGTGGCAATCATATATTTTCTAATTGATCTCTTTTATTTCTAACAACATTTCTAATACTAAACTTGTAAAATGTCTTCCGTAACAGCGCCTCGGCTTCCAATTTGAACGAATATGCCATATTCGACGTAATTTTGATTAAAATTTTCTGTTAACTGCTATTTTATCAGCCGAACATGGCGATCGTGGCGATCTTTTCCAATCAAGTTCCGGTACACGCCTTAGGCAAGAATCTTTAGGGTGCTGAATAGTTTCATGATATGAAAATACTCCTTTTTTGCAACACGCACACGATGTGAGTTTTACCTAACGCTCCCCAGTCCTCCGCGCCAAGCGCCGTTACCGATACTCAGTATTTTTACAGTATTCCATTGTACTCTCTTTGTTACCCCATTAGAACTGTTATTTATCGCCCCAATGTAAGTTGCTTTTAGGCACCTTATAGTCTGAGCTGCTGGAGGGGTTTCATGAAACCTTGGTCTGATAAAAAGGCGCAGGCTCTGCTCCGTCTTTCTCCAAAGGTGGATAGGGTTTCCCTTCAGTGAAAGGAGACTTTTCAGCATGGGTAGAGTTGCTTCTCCGTAGGATTTATATTTTCCTATGTGGATCACGAAGGTCCATCAAGATGGATGTCAAGGAATCCGAAGCTTGGTGTTATACTCATTATTAGGTTGTTTCTAATATATCTTCTCCATTAAAAGAAAAAAAGTTGAAAAACAGATAAAAATGCATATTATAGCTAGATATTCATCCACCGGAATCTACGATGAATATAATATATTAGAGCCCACAAGTACGTACTTCCCGTTTTATTATTTCGATGACAACAGCCATATGGTCAGTGACAAATATGGAAACTTATAATTGTGAGTTTTCTCAAATTGTAGTCGTTCATACAGTGCTTAAGAGAAATTAGGCTCCAGTTTGATATGGATAACCATGTAATAGCACTGAAAAGTTAGGTAATATGTATAGTTCATAAATGGCTTAAACGTTTTATTTATGAATTTTAGGTAAAAGTTCTAACGAACATCGTTCGAGTTCACGATTCGAAAAACCGTCCGACTACATCGAATATCTGCGTAATAAAGAACACAGCGAAAATAAAATTTATCAATGTCTGGAAAGTTTACGGGTAGCACTTACAAGTAACCCTATTTCGTGGATAAAAGAGTTCGGGGAAGATGGCATAAATGAAATTGTATTGCTATTAAGACGCTGCTCAAAAGAACGAGGCTTTATTAGAATTGAATTTGAGTGCATTCGATGTTTAAAGGCCGTTATGAATAATACATGGGGCTTAAATTTAGTATTGACTCCTGAATTGCACACAGTTATCCTCTTATTGGCACAATCGTTGAATCCTCGAAGACCACAAACAATGTGTGAAGCTGTAAAATTGCTGGCCTCCTTCTGTCTAGTTCCAGAACGTAACGGCTACGATAAAGTCCTACGAGCAATAACTAGTGCTGCATCAAATAATTATAAATCAAGTGAACGTTTTAAACCCATTGTTGATGCACTTTTTATGGAAGAAAAAAGTGATACAAAAAGAGATTTAGCTTGTCATAGTCTTATTTTTATTAACACATTGACAAACACGCCGAGCGACTTAAATTTTCGTTTGCATTTACGTTGTGAAATAATGAGAATGGGACTTTATGAAAAATTTGATGAATTCAACGAAATCGTTTGCAAAAGTAACAATGATGCTTTAAAGCAACATTTTAAAATTTTCAATGAAATAAGAGAAGATGATTTTGAAGAATTCAGCCAAAGATTCGAAAACGTCACCTTTAATATGGACGACATGGGAGACTGTTTTGAAGTACTTAAGAATCTTATAGCCGATACTAGTTCGGAACCATATTTTTTGTCAATACTTCAACATTTACTTTTTATAAGAGATGATTTTTACTTCCGACCGGCATACTACCAGTTAATTGAGGAATGTATACAACAAATTGTGTTACATAAAGGCCATTGCGATCCAAACTTTGAAAATCGCACGTTTAATATTGATACATCGCTAATTTTAGACGATATCGTTGAAAAGGTGAAAGCAAAAGAAACGAGACGTTCGGAGGAATATGAGAAAAAAATAGAAGAATTGGAAATTGCTAAACAGGAAGCAGACGCTAAAGTAGCTCATTTAGAAGAAAAATTAAAATTAAAAATGACTAATGACAAAACATTAGAGGTAAGTTGGTTTCAACTATACTTAACTACTTTTACTAGTGTGAAATTGACTAATAATACTTTTAAGCTCGGCAATTTTTGTTGATTGCAATTTCTATTTGTTGGGCAATTTTTCGAAATTTCTTTTTGTTTTATTTTATACATTCTGTTGAAAATATAAATACAAAAATTATTTTCCGAAATTACTCTATGAATTAACTTGAAAAAAAACCTAAAACGTGTTGCCCAAGCACAGATATCTCGATATGCTACCCCACTTGTCAACTCAACCATTTAGGAGTTGCCGCAACAAAGCCGTTTTATCCATAATTTTTATACAAATTATACTTTTAAAATTTAACACAATATAGAATATTGGATATCCCACGATATTCGGCAACTTATTAACTTATTTATGTGGATATTAAAGACAAAAAATACATATGTATGCTGCACCTATTTTTAATAAGAAGAATAAGAACTATATATAATAATTATACTTATTTTCAGTCAGGTATTTCGCAAAAACAAAGCGGCATTTCAAAAACTGCTGCGGGACCACCGCCGCCGCCTCCTCCACCTCCACCACCCCCATCGTCAAAGTTAGGAGGGGGTGGGGCTCCACCTCCACCACCAATGCCAAACTTTGGTCCAGCACCACCACCACCACCTCCTAATTTTGGTCCACCTCCACCACCACCTCCAAATTTCGGTTCCTCAGCTGTCCCTGGAGTTAAACTTGGAAATCCGTCCTCTAGTTCAGTAAACGAGCTTCCTTTAGGTCTAAAACCAAAAAAGAAATGGGAGGTTAACAATCCAATGAAACGAGTTAATTGGAAGGTTGTGGTACCACAAGCAATGTCAGAGAAAGCATTTTGGCTTAGTTGTCAAGAAGATCGTTTAGCATCAGATCAATTTCTTTCCGAGCTTTCTGAAAGATTTTCATCAAAACCTGTTAAAAAGTATCAAAAGGATGCGGTCGACAAGGGCAACACGATGGGGAAGAAAAATATAAGTCTATGTGTACTTGATTCCAAATCAGCGCAAAATTTGGCAATCCTGCTTGGAGGGTCGTTAAAGCACTTATCCCATGAACAAATTAAAACTTGCTTATTGCGTTGCGATACTGATATATTATCTTCAAACATTTTACAAAATTTGATTCAATACCTACCATCACCAGAGCAGCTGAAGAAACTTCAGGATATAAAAGCGAAAGGAGATCCGCTCTCTCCCATTGAACTATTCGCGGCTACGATAGGCGAAATAAAGAGACTAATGCCGCGTCTTCATAACCTTAATTTCAAATTGACATATTCTGATATAATTCAAGACGTAAAACCAAGCATTGTAGCTGGAATAGCAGCTTGTGAAGAAGTTCGAAACAGCAAAAAATTTGCAAAGGTTTTGGAACTAGTTTTACTGATGGGAAACTATTTAAATTCAGGATCAAGAAGCGAAGCTGCATTCGGATTTGAAATGTCCTATCTCGCGAAACTCTCTAGTACTAAAGATGTGGATAACAAGCATACTTTACTACACTATTTGGTAAAGGTTATAGAAACTGATTTCACTGAAATTCTATATTTTTACAATGACTTAACACATATTGATAAAGCTTCTCGGGTAAATGTGGAATCCATTCAGAAGGCTATGCGTCAAATGACTTCGGCTATCAAAGCTTTGGAAACAGATTTACAAAATAATAAAGTACCTCAATGCGCAGATGATAAATTTAATGAAATAATGGGAGAATTTGCACACAACTGTCGACAGCAAATTGATGTATTAGGTGAGAACAAAGTATTGCCGGTTTCCGATATGGTAATCGTAATTTACATATAAGAAATCATTTTTTAAATTTGACTAATCACTAACAATTTTTCTACAAAAATTTTGTAGAATAAAATAAACTAAACATAATATGCATACATATGTATATGTATTATTTCAGAGAAAATGCAGACTCAAATGGAAAAACTATACAAAGAATTGGGAGAATACTTTTCGTTCGATCCTAAGAAATATTCGATGGAAGAATTCTTTACTGACCTAAAAGCATTTAAGGACGCTTTTATACAAGCGCACCAAGATAATGTTCATCAGCGTGAAGAAGAAAACAAGAAGCGAAGACTGCAAGAAGCAAAAGAACAATCTCTTCGTGAGCAATTAGAAAGACAACAACATAAATTAGCACTGGTTGATATGGATTCTACACAAACTCAAGAAGGTGTAATGGACAGTTTATTAGAAGCTTTGCAGACAGGAACCGCTTTTGGGAATCGTAATCAAAGGCAAAGGCGACCACGACCATCTGGTGCAGAACGACGTGCTCAACTTAGCAGAAGTCGATCAAGGACTCGTGTTGGTACAGGAGCCTTTGTTGCTTGTGAAATACTTTCAAATAATAATTTCGCACAAAAATAGGCTTAGAGTGATGTTAGTAACGCAGTTGTCAATATATTTATCTAAACCTCGATTTTTATGAAATTTATTTTACATTTGTACACACTCAAAACATATGAAGTTGAACAAAGTAATAAAAAATATTAACAATTAATTGCTTGTATTTCAGTTGTTCGAGGGATAACATTTTTAATAAATATCTTGTTATATTTCTTGCTTGCCCGCTCGCTAATGCAACTCTGGTGGGCAATAAGAATAACAATCTTAGCATATAATATAGAATATGTCAAAGTAGCTTTAATAACCTTTCTTTCCTTTGGTCGTGAGAATTTCAGTCCTTACTTTGTCAGTGTCTCAAGAGTATTTCGTCAGAAGAAGAAACTTTTTATTTGATATTTAAAGTAAATATTGTTGATATATATGTATTTTTTTATTTTTCAAAATTTAATTTTATAAGTAGCTGAACGAAATTTCTGTACACAACAACCCTGTGCTTGGCAATCAGCAATAACAGTGGATCCCACAATTAAAAATATTCGGTCAAAATTGGTGGTATAACCTGAGCAAAAGTTGGCGACAACGACAGTTTGTAGCTCTGTCGCTGTTAGTTATTACCTTAAATTTGCATATATGTTTGTTTTTTTCTACTTGCAATCTGTGAGAAATAAATATACATGGGATATAGGATATTTGTCTTATCATAGTATAATTTTTTGCATGTTTTTTTGTTCTCTAACAACATTTAACGACATTTGTTGCTTAATAGAATGAAGGTATATTCAATAGGTATGTAAAAGTAATAATATAAAATACAAACGCAAGAATATATCAATATATTGCTAGAAGAGCGTAAAGGATTGAGCAGCACTAGCAGCGTTTATAGTTTGGTAAAAATTAATTCAGCTTTTCTCACATTTAACATGGGTAGACTAATGTCGGTCTATAATTTCTACTATGTCGCCTGTGGTACTGTCGTATCGAAGTAGCGTAACTGTTGTTCCTTTAGTTTGGCATTTCTGACTATCGTTGAACAAAATCGATTAATGACTAGAATTATATTATTTTAAGCAATTGATCCCATTCAATACCGGCTAGAAAGCCTTTGCAAAAATAAGTGAAGTGAAAATAAATAACAAAATATTTTTATTTAAACATGTCGTATCAATATCACCAAATAGCCAGCTTGCTGGAGAAGGTTAGCGCACTAATTTTGAATTAAATGGCATGAATAATTTTTATTTTGTTGTCAGATGACTTCTAGTGACAAGGATTTCCGTTTTATGGCAACAAACGATTTAATGACGGAATTACAAAAAGATAGTATTAAACTGGATGACGAATCAGAAAAAAAGGTCGTACGAATGATTTTAAAACTATTGGAGGATAAAAATGGTGAAGTTCAAAATTTGGCGGTAAAGTGCCTCGGGCCGTTGGTAAACAAAGTGAAGGAAAATCAAGTAGAGACTATTGTCGATTCTCTTTGTCTGAATATGACATCCAATATGGAACAACTTCGCGATATTTCTAGTATTGGGCTTAAAACCGTTATACTGGAACTACCGCAATCCTCTAATTCTTTAGCGCCAAGCGTATGTCGGAGAATAACTGGAAAACTCAACATTGCTATAGACAAGGTATATAAAGTATTTAGACTATCCCGCCTTCAAAGTCTGGTGGTTTTCCACTGCAAATCAAGAAGCCTATCCTTTTTAAATGCAATAAGTTAATTTTTTTTCATTTTATGTAAAAAAATGACCTTTAATGCGGCTACCAAACATCATTTAGATTTGTTTTAATATTTTAAATTTTTAAATGCATAAAATAATTCGTTATAGTTATTTATTATTTATTTTAATAGGAAGACGTATCAGTAAAGCTTGAGGCCCTGGATATTCTTACAGATTTGCTTTCACGCTTTGGACCTTTTTTGGTCCCTTTTCACAATCAGATTTTAAAAGCACTGATTCCTCAATTGGAATCTCCACGGCAGGCCGTAAGAAAGCGTTCCATAGTTGCACTTTCACATTTACTTTCATTAGCAGATGATAACATCTTTGATAATGTCATCGAACGCCTGTTGAAGGGATTGAAAAACAATTCAAACCCTGGCGCCGTTCGAACTTACATCCAATGTTTGGCATCGATTTGGTAAGTTTATATCGAAATATAATAAATTCGGCTTAATTTTTGCTTCTATTCTAGCCGACAATCTGGACCTCGTTTATGCAATCACGTCAACCCGGCTATTGAAATTTTAAAGAAATACAGTCAGAGTGACGATGATGAAGTTCACGAATTTTGTCTTCAAGCATTCGAAGCTTTTGTGTACCGGTGTCACGACGCTGTTACACCTCACATAAGTATGGTATGTATTTTACATATTGTAAACTTGATTTTACCTTTTGTGTGCTCAGTGTTGTTACCAAAATTTAAAATAATTATTTATTTTAAAATAGATTTTGGGAATATGCCTTAAATATTTAAGTTATGATCCCAATTACAATTATGAATCTGATGATGGCCAAAGTAGCCTTTTGATGGACACTGAGGAGGGAGAATATGTTGATACTGACGATTACAGTGATGATGATGATATAAGTTGGAAAGTTCGTCGAGCAGCGGCAAAATGCTTGGAGTCTTTGATAACAACACGTTTAGAATTTACGGAAAGTTTTTGCCAAGATCTAGGCCCTATTTTAATTTTGCGCTTTAAAGAAAGAGAGGAAAATGTGAAATCAGACATATTTCACGTATATATAACGTTATTGAAAACTATCAAGTCCACCAACACATTAGCGCACGATCCCGATTCTATGGATGAAGTTCCTCGCACCATTTCTTTGCTTCAAGACCAGTTAAAGGACATTATTAAAATTATTCAGCCTCTTATGCGGGAACGCTCGATGAAAACCCGTCAGGACTGTTTTCATTTACTTCGAGAATTGTTAAGTGTACTACCCGGAAGTTTAGGACCATACTTGGATGAAATTGTGCCTGGCATTAGTTACACATTAAGTGATAAAAACTCAACGAGTAACATTAAAATTAATGCATTGGGATTTTTGTGCTCTCTGTTAGCAAGTAACACACCCTCATACCTTTTCCAGGCTCATATTCCGGTCTTGGTGCCACTTATAATTACCGCAGTATTCGATTCGTTTTATAAAATTTCTACTGAGGCTCTGCAAGTTCTGCAACAGCTTGTAAAAGTTATAAGGCCCTTGGAAGACCCTCAACTATCATTACCCAATGATTTTAAAATGAATTCTTATGTGGAAGATCTGTACTCTGCTACATTAAAAAAATTATTGACCGCTGATGTGGATCAAGAAGTAAAAGATCGTGCTATCAGTTGTATGGGTCAAATTATAGCTAACATGGGAGATTTTCTTGTTCCACAAGTACAAACTTGCCTTCCCATACTATTGGAACGTTTAAATAATGAAGTAACCCGTCTGAGTAGCGTTAAAGCAATTTATATGATCGCTGCATCGCCATTGCGAATCGATTTGTCTTTAATAATAAAAGATGTAATTCCAGTCTTGGGCTCTTTCCTAAGAAAAAATCACAGAGCTCTAAAATTGAATTCTCTTGATTTATTAAACAAACTGGTAGAAAATTATTCCCAAGCATTCAATCCGCAAATTCTACATTTAGTAATTGTTGAGCTTAAGCCACTAATATCAGACACGGACCTACATATTGCTCAATATTGTTTAATACTTTTAACAACAACTGCCCAGAAGCATCCTAAAGCTTTAGAAGGAATTCATGGACAATTCTTGCCAGCAGTATTACTACTAGTACGATCGCCTCTCTTACAAGTAAGTTATTGTACTTAACACTTAACTATCATTAATATTTTGTATATTTTAGGGTAGTGCTCTAACTTGCACATTAGACCTTCTTCAAGTTCTAGTGCAGACAAATATAGACAGTTTGGATTACAATTCATTGCTTAATAAACTCATGGATCCAATTATTATAGGAAATGAACAGCTACACAAACAGGCTCATCATTCCATAGCAAAATGTATAGCCGCACTCACTTTGAAATGTCCTTGGGAAGCCATTCCCCTGGCTTCACGTCTTCTTGATTATATTCAAAAATCAGCGGAATCTAATGATTTAAAAATGAGTTTTTGTCTTTTAACCATTGGAGAGATCGGCCGAAATTTCGACTTAAGTCCAATATTTTCTTTGCCACAAACTTTAATTGAGTGTTTTAGTGCTAGTTCTGAAGATGTCAAAAGTTCTTCAAGTTTGGCCTTAGGTGCTGTGGCTGTTGGAAGTTTAAAAACTTATCTCCCACTAATACTAAGAGAAATAGAAGTACAGCCAAAACGCCAGTACTTATTATTGCATTCGTTGAAAGAAGTTATATCATCATTATCGGTTACTCAATATGGACTTTCTCAATTACTACCATCGGTCCCATCAATATGGACGCAACTATTTAAACATTCCGAGAGTTCTGAAGAAGGTTCTCGAAATGTCGTGGCGGAATGTCTTGGAAAGCTGGTTCTAGTTAATGCTGAAGAACTTTTGCCATTACTGCGGGATGCCCTTTATTCTAATAATCCCGTTATGAGAGCCGTAGTGGTCTCCTCTATAAAATACACTATATCAGATCAGCCGCAATGCATAGATCACTTGTTAAAACAAAATCTCAGCGAATTTCTTTCATCTTTGCGAGATCCTGAACCTAGCGTCAGAAGAGTAGCACTGGTCACATTCAACGCCGCCATTCATAATAAACCAACATTGGTTCGTGATCTTCTGCCAACTTTATTACCTTACTTATATTCGGAAACAAAAGTGAAGGTAAGTTTCATTTCTTTTAGCGGGAGTATACATATGTTCTTAATGATAGATATTTCCTTACAGAGCGATTTAATTCGTGAGGTTGAAATGGGCCCATTTAAGCATACAGTTGATGATGGGCTAGATATTCGTAAAGCCGCATTTGAATGCATGTACACCTTGCTGGAACAAGGACTCGATCGAGTTGATGTGAAACAATTTTTGAGCCACGTGCAGGCTGGTCTGTGCGATCATTATGACATAAAAATGCTAACGTATTTAATGACAGCTCGCTTAGCTATTTTATGCCCAGATGCTGTTTTACAACGTGAGTTATGCCTTGAAATTATAAAATCAAATAAAGAAATATTGTTTTCTTGTTTTAGAGCTTGACCAGTTCATTCAACAATTACGAGAAACCTGTACTTATAAAGTAAAGGCAAACTCTGTCAAACAAGAACATGAAAAACAGGACGAGTTAAAAAGATCTGCCCTGAGAGCTGTATCTGCATTGTCGCAAATTACGAATGCAGGTAGTTTTTATTGCTTATCAATGAAATTAGTGTGTATTACCGTTTTCATTTCAGATAAAAATCAGCATTTAATGGACTTTTTAAAAACAATTAAGGACACTCCAGAATTGTGTAAAATATATGAATGTGTTCAGAAAGACTCTAATTCCAACAACCCTGAAAATACATCAATGGATCAAAGTTAAATATATATTACAAATATATTAAAATTATACAATCAATGGAATAAAATAATTATCTAATAAAAACCTTTCAGAGTTAATAACGGTCTTCAAAGCTTTTATAATTGCTAACGATTTCATGATTTAAAATGTTTTATTTATTTTTACTTTATTGTTTGTTATTTTCCATATAATATAATAAACTCAAAATGGAAAATACTTAATTGCGTTTGATAGAAACCGCAAATAAGGGATTGCCAATATTTTAGGCCTTCCGAGACTCTTCCCTACCCTGCCCATTTTCTAATACTATATATTTATTAAAAAATATTCTATATACATAAATGAATAACATATTATATTTGTATAAGTAAGTTTCTTGGATATCATACGACTTAATAAATATTCTGTAATATTTAATAAATCAACAACTTATAATAAAATATATTTCATCTGAAGAAAACTACATAGTTTTGCTCTCAGGTCCTCCCCCGGTTACGTGGCAATAGAGTAGCATATAAACCAACACCTCTTTGGCAAGCTACGTGGTTTATGGACCATCCCTAACCTTATTGAAGATGCACTCATTGCACTATTTTTTATAGTATTAATAAAAATCATAATTGAGGAGAATTCAGATTAAAATTTTTCTTTAGCCCTTTCCAACATGTAAAGTATTGTCGGTCCAATTTTTGGCATGTTTCTTCTGCCCATTTTGTTGTTTTTAAGTTAAGCGATGTCTCAAACATAAAAGCCTGCAAGAAAAATATTTAGTATTATAAACATAATTAAATTACTAAAAATTCATAACAAATTTATTGCACATAAAGAGTAAAAATTTGATAATTTGTAAATATATTTCAGATGGCATATTCAATACATAACGCTTGCGAGGAATACAAATCCGAAGCTTGATTTGACTAGAGAAGAGATTAAGGAAGGCTAAGGTGCTTAAATCTATAGACCCTGATGGAGTAAACAAAATTCCTTGGTATAGCGATAATAGATTTCATAACTGAGGTTCTCAATCTTTCTCTCACCACTTTAACATACATTGTAACACATGATAAAATCGTAATTATGTTAATTAAATATCACTCTCCTATAAAAGTACCGCAGCATCACTAGAGCGCTGAATGCTAAATAATAAAAAACTTCAACCAAAAGCCAATTACCGTCGTCTGATGCCAATTGCATACATATGTATGTACTTGAAATATATGTGACTTTTTTTTACCTGTGTATCCTCCGCTACTCTTTCTGGTAAGAGTTTTGCACAGGATGCTTTCTCGAAGCAATTGTAATCAGGACCATGTGGAGTCATTTTAGAATGAAGAGTAGCACCTCCAGGCAGAAAACCACCTTCCTTTGCTTCATATTTTCCATGAATCAGTCCCATAAATTCGGCCATGCAATTTCCTATTAAAAAATATTAAACGGTTGAAAATTGTAGTTTTGTATTACTTATTTAATTTTTTTCTTTGGGAATAGTTTTCCATAAATAAATTCGCAAATTCTGGAAGGTTCTGTAAAGCAACAAATATATTAAACATAACCATAAACTCACTGTGATAATATGGAGGTCGGAAAGTATGCTCTTGAACAGACCAACGCGGCGGGAATATTACGAAATCTGCTACAGCTGTGCCTGCGCGTAAGCTGGGACAGGTGAGTACTGTAAATATGCTAGGATCACAATGGTCAAAGCTAACAGAGTTTATAACCATAAAATTTGATAGATCATATTTGTAAGGGACGTAATTTCCATGCCATGCGACGACATCAAATGGTGAGTGGGATTGCTTAGCAGTGAAAAGCTGTCCTTGGTACTTTGATATGATCTGAAAATCTGGAAAAATTCAAAAGTTATTTATGTAAATTTATAAAGAAGTGAATTTTTACTTTTTCTGTTGACCGCAAATTCAAAAAACATATTTATAAAACATTTAAAAGTTATTGGCTATAATCTTCTACATATACAGTTACAATTTTTAATCGGTAGATCATATAAAACGCATATTTTAGCAATCAAACAACAAACCTTCTTCATTATCTTCAAACCAGGCAACAGGCGTTTTAAAATCTCGTGGATTTGCTAATCCATTCGCTCCAATCGGCCCTAAATCAGGCAGCTGGAAGTGATTGTTGTAAACTTCGAGAATATAACCTCTTGAAATAAAGGAAAAAAATAGTTTGTGCAATATTGTAAATAAATAAAAGTACACATATTCATACATACAGATGTTACCCTCGTCTGTGCCAAGGGCTCCATAGTTTTATGAACGAAAATAACTTTAAATTTCTACTTATAGTTATTAACATAAGAATTGATATTTTTCGTACATCTGATTCATTGTATTGATACAGAATTTATCTGAAATAAAGAGTCTTACGTGTGAACATTTTCTAAATACCTGGAATTATGTTCTCTAAGACAGATAATTCAATTTTTAACTAATAGTGTGGAAGTAATTTTTATACCATCAGTAATTAAGTTTCCAAATGCGAAATTCAAATTTAATTCTTACTGCAATTCATTTAGTTGTTAAATGGATAAACTTAATATATTTTTAATAGTCCTATAAAATTTTGTCCAATTTTCTTTTCGTATATTGAAATTAAATATTTAATATTCACTTTTTATACATACCTTGACGGCTCCGTTATGTTAACCGAATATCGTATGCCTTGAGGAATAACACAGATTTCATTCGGCCTTACTTTTAATTTACCAAATTCAGTAGTGATTTCGAGAGCTCCTTTCTGCGGCACTGAAAAACATGAAAATAATTTAAGTACACATACATACATGTAAATTTTTATTATGTCTGAGCCTCATTGGTAAAGTTATAATGAAAATGTGGCAAAATTTTGTTGAAAAAGCAAAAGTTTTTACACCTTTTTACAACTTAAACTGAGCACAAATTCCACTGTAACTAATTGTAAATTAATAATATACGTAATTATGTAGTGTACGAAGTGGGAAACTCACCTATCAAAAAGTCACCATCGCTATTATAAAAGGCTGTTTTTTCCATAGAAGTTGTACAAAGGTAAACATGAATAGCTACACCGTTATTGCTGTGTATATCATCTGAGCCACATACTGTATGTAAGCCTTCGATAAAATTAATGCGATCATTTAATGGAATATCGAAAGGTTTCCAACGCATCTACAATTTACCAAAATATAATATTCTATTAATTCTTATAATAAATAATAAAGCTTACCTGGTTTGGATTCGGAGGTAGAGCATTCAAATCAGCGCAAAGACCCGTTTTACTGGCAAATGGTACAAACGGTTCGTGCATTACACTAGGACGAATCCTATACAGCCATGAACGCAAATTTTCTTTTCGTGGTGCTGTAAATGCAGTACCCGATAATTGTTCTGCGTATAACCCGTAAGGGCAAATCTGAGGAGAATTTTGACCAAGTGGTAGGGAGTTAGGGCATCTTTTATCTTCTGATGAGAAATAAGATCCAAAACCACTCATATACTGAAAATAAAAAAAGATTATGAACAAATAACAAATACATATATGTATGTACCATGATACAAAAAATATGGCAGTTTCACTAAAATTTTATCCTAGGTTTATTAGCTATCTGATATATGTACTGGAGCTCAAGATTTTGCTCAAACATTTCGAGCCGTTCGCACATTTGTTCATTGCACATTGCTCGAAAGTTTTAGAGTACGAGCTCGAGCATTTTGCCAAATACTTTGACTTTTTGAGCATCTATCTGTACATAAAAGAATTTTTCGACTTTTGATTTATTTTCGTGCTCTTCCTACACAAATTTTCTATCAATTAAAATAAAAAAAAACTGTATACAGGTTATTTATCGGACCTAATAACACATTTACATAGATAGATAGATAGATTTTAATTTTGAAATATCATATCACTTCTTTTATAATACACTTAATATAAATAATTTAGTATCCAGGATCACAGACATATTAGTGCAGCTAAGGCTGATTTCAAAAAATCTTTTAAAATTAACTGACAATTAATAGATTTTTTTTACTCACTTCATAATCACACATTTTTTAATTTCAACTTTCTTCTATTCACACAGCTTGGATTGGTACTGTGCACCATAACGAGCACAGAAATGTTTTTAAGCTTTTATTGATATCAATTGTTGATGCTAATACATGGAATGCATTTTAAATAAAAACTTGAAAAGCCAGTATCTAAATATTTGTTTGTGCTGTTTATGCGAACATCTGGTTTTTATATGAATTTTTACCCTTTGCACAGTATTGTAATACAGTGCAATTAATATATATAAAAAACTGGTGGACGCAGTGAACATCGGCTCGCCCTCATACCTCTCGCCTTTCGATTAACTCCAGAGTGATAATAAAAGGTATGTAAATAGTTCAAATTTGAATGTGATTATTGCAAAAACAAATACAAAAAAGACGGTTTTCGTAGGCATTTTTCATGAATTTTTTAGTTGATTACATTGACATAAAGGAAAATTATTTTGAAATAAAAAATCATCGAAATTAATGTTTAACAATTAATGTACCTATAGGGGTATAGAATATTAGTACAGAAATAATAGTACTATATATACTTATTTAATGAAATAATTTCACCCCCTGCGGGTTAGGGGTTCAAGAATTTACCCACGGTAAGGCAAGCTTGTAGCAAGACCGACTAAAGTTCAATAGTTACCGTGAAATCGTTTCCTTATAAGGGAATGACCCAGATTTTTATCCGGCCAAGGATTGTCACTCCCGCAATATTCACCGAAAACAAATTTGGTGAATATTTTTCCGTTTATTACAACAACAACATGTAATAATTTATACAAAAAAAATTGTAAAAATCACTAATTCTGGCTTGTTTTAATCTCAAGAAATTTCTTAATTAAAAATTACAGTTGTTTTTAATGATTTTAATAATTAATTGCTTAAACTACTTTTATTTTTAATTAAATTTACACTTGTCTACAATCCCGACGGAAAACATTTTTTGATTTAGCCCTCAAAATTAAAATCATAATTCAGTATGTCGAAAAAAAATTGATATCCAAAATTAAATAAAAATTTTAGTTTAAATTATCAAGTATGCAAATTTTTATTAAAATCCATCATTATGCCGTTTTGGTAACATCATATATGAGAGCAAGACACTGTTATATTTGGTGTTTTGCTGCCGTATGGAATCAAATAAGCAAAAAAAAAACCAGTTTACGTGCCCCCAAAAAGCAATTTTATATTTATGTTGTTATTTATGTTACAATTCTATGTATATGAATGTTGATTAGGTTTTGTTTTTAAATATGAAAAATTTGCTTCGTTTGTGTTTAATTTCACAAAAATTTGCGTCGTCACTCTAACTTTAAAGCCGGTTCTAAGCATAAATTTGCCCACGGGTTTCTAGAAGCGTATTATTGATCCGTATCTATGTATGTGAAGTGTTATTTCGTTTTCAGGGATAAACGAATTTTAGCGTAGTTTATTTTCATACAATTTCATTTTAGTTGACTTAACACATTTCTAGAATTTTTATGGTTATTATATAATTTTTTATAATCGATGTGGCCGCGGCCACTTTTGGTTGAAATTATGTCTTTAACAAAAACCTTTACGAATTTTGGCAAACTTTAATACATATGTATGTACATTCTACCTTCGTTCTTCATTTCTATCTTCTAAAAGATGTATATTCAGGTTTACGTTCAAACCGACTAACTAACCCAAATTCGAATGCTACATTTACAAACGTTATTTTTCCATAAATCTGAAACAATAGGATATCAAATATTTTGTCCCACAGTTCTTTCAATCAATTTTTATCTGAAATACAAAAAAAAAATCTTTTCGGCTGATCAATTTAAAGGTAAAAATTATTCAATCAGTTACATGTCCTTGAACGATTAATTCAAGGAAATATCTTACATAATAGTTTTTACACAATTTTGTAATCACGAAGGGTATTAAACGAACCATCTTAATGTTGACCATTTAATATAATTGCGTCCTAATTTTCGCCAAATAAGTCCAATTTGTGCTTATGAGTGTATCCTAATGTAGAGGCTTTAGCTAAAAATAAGGATTTTCAGTCCAAGAAAGGTTATCAAGTCGAAAGGTAATGCTGTTGAACTGTAAAAAATTAGTATTTGTGCTATGCACTGCTCTAATTTTAAGTTATAACACTCGAGGTGACTATCACAATGGTTTAGGTTGTATTTTGATGAAGTTTATTCCGAATTATGCTATGACGGTAAACGGTATAATCTTTGCATGTAATAAAAACAGTGAGTATAGTTAAAAACTGCAATACATATATACATACATATATATTACAGAAAATATTATTATAACAAATTAAAATTAGACATATTTCTTTGAAAAATATTTTTATAAAAACTCTAAAATTTAACCTTGTAGATAAAATACTCTATATGACTGATTGAGACACTTTAGTAAGGCCTTTTACTAATCTACATATGCAAAAACTATATTGATTCTTCAAAAGCGTAAAGATTGTAATATTTGGAACATATTTGTATGAAGATAAATAAATACGCCAATTATACAGAAAATACGCTCTCTCTCGAGAGTTCATTTCTAATCATAGCTGTTCAATGAAAACATTAGTACTGTATTAAGGTCCACTACCTGTTTAATTAAGCAAGTTTCATTCACATATCAAGTTCCTAATTCGTGGCAGATCCACGTTCTGCACAGCCTTGATCCCGCATAATAAGGGCCCCGTTCCAGCCTCACCTCTGGTGCTGAAGAACTCAATGAACCCTAAAACCGAATATGCCAGAGTGATTTCACTGAGCTTGTTTCTTGGGTGTGACCTTGCACCTTTAAGTGCATATCCAAGAATCCAGACTAAACCGCATTTCAGTCAAACTTTATACCAATTTTAGTCTTAATTATTTTGGACACATCATTAAAAGAATTTGCTGCAACTCTTGATTTTTTTTTCAAATTTCACCTCATATATTTATATATATACATATATATATGTATATATATATATATATATATATATATGTTTATTATTATATAAATTCCAACATACCTTCTTTTTTTAAAGATCTTTTACAGGTCTCAAGGGATATATTAAAAGGTGCTCATCTAATAGAGATAATTAACATAAACGACAACTATATTCCTGCTACGGTGTTGACGAGGGCAAGTTATAGAAAAACCTTGGTAACGACTGATTGTACTTGTGTTAACACTAATAACCTTATACTGCAAGCATCGGTTGGACGTTATTTAAACAAAACATACCAATGGTTTCTGTGGTCTAGAGAAAATAAAAACGTAGAGCTATTTATACCGTCTGGCATAGAGTACTTTGGACCAAACTCGCAGTTAACTTTTATTAATAGCACAAAATCTGCTATTAAAATCTGGAGTGTTTACTCTAATGGAATACATTTAAAAAGTCCTTTGAAAACAATTTTAATCGGCTCTATTCATCGTAATGAAACTTTTCACGAAAACATAAGCAAATATATATTAGATGCTCAGCTCACAAGAAAGAGGAAACAGTTTCATGGCCTTACTTTAAGAGGAGTGACGGTTGTATGTATTTCCAAAAAAAATTAAAACAATTAAGGAACGGCTAAGTTGGGATGAAACCGAACTTTAGATAGTCGAGTGAATATATATATATATATACCAATCGATATATACATATATATGTATATCTTCCAATTTGTGATTTACGTACATCTTGATGTTTTTCCAACAAATGGAGGCACCCACGGTTTATTTTAAGATCTGTTGATGGATTTTTACGAGGTCATTTTATGTCATTTCTACTCGGTTGGGTTGACATTTCCTGCTAAGTTGCGGTCGCAATTAGAAAAATTAATTTAATTAATGTTTCTATAATTCTGGTCTGGCCAGGATTCGATCCCACGACTCCTCTTAGTAGTACACACTGCTAACTGCGATTGCCGAAAGAAAAGATTCAGAAAAATTTTGACCAATACCGACATTATCAGGCGTTGGTTTAGCCATGTCAGTCTTTCTGTATTTCTGTCTGATATGAGATTTTAGTGATTATAACATAATTTAAGTTGCCGAGGATAACGCAACCTAGTATTCTGCACACACATTTTGGATGAAATATTGACTCTGAAGGCAATCGATTGTTCAGATGCTGTCAACCTGTTTAGCATGTCAAACATAAGATAATTAACAGTGCACATCATTCATGAGTCCTGGTCATCTCTCGACCACCAGTGCCAGAAATTGAGCTTTTAATGTATTTCATTATGTTTCGCATAAGAAATTCCAGTGAGGGGATGTGACATACCCATTATATCTACTCTCGTACACCTGCCTTCCATAAGAGAAAATAACAATTTTTAGGGTTTTCCTTTGATATCAAACTAATTTTATGATCGGTTTCGTCCGAATTCAGTTGTTGATACTAATAAAGAACATATATTCCTGATTTTATTTCCCACAGATTGACTATGATAATGTAACGAGCTACCACGAAGTAGCAGCCTTACTTTCTGAACGTGCAAAACATAGTGGGATTTCCGCTTTTACAAAGTATTACTTTGAGTTGACAAATATTTTAAGTGAACACATTAATTTTAGCATTGAATTTCGAAATGCTCGTGGATGGGCAGGAAGGTTGGATAATACGACATTCAGACTTGGGTTTTTGGGCATTATGGCTCGAAATGAAGCTGATATAGGAGCGTCTGGCATATTCAATAGAATAAATCGCTTCGCCGATTTTGACATAATACATCAAGGCTGGAAATTCGAAACAGCTTTCGTTTACAAGTTTGTGCCAGAATTAAGAACTAAAATAGAACGTACAAGCTTTTTTGTTCCTTTTCAACGAAGCGTTTGGATTGTTATGATCTGGTTAATTACAGTACTAAGCCTAGTATATTGGCTAATGGATAATATTGCAATACGGCTGAAGAACAAAACACCATTTATCGCCCAAGGATATACTTATAAACAACAAATGCGATATAAAGATGCTTTATACGAATACGGCAGAAAATATGACGACTTTACTTCAGTGGAGCCAACTTCCTTGACTAATATCGCCTTATTACCCATAGCGGCGACTTGTCAGCAGAGCTTTATTAATTCTAAGTCAAGATTGGGAGCAGTAAAAATAATATTTTTAGTATTTTTTTTATATTCTCTCTTGCTGTATAATTATTATACTTCTTCAGTTGTTTCGGGATTATTATCTTCAACGGCACAAGGACCTAGTAGTGTTGAAGAAATAATTGGGAGCTCTCTTGAAGTATCTTTCGAAGACATAGGATATTACAAAATTTTGTTCAGAGTAAGTATGTTTGCATACCCTAAGTCGGTCCCGAGTTTTTCAAACTCGGTTAGAGTCGCAATGCCCCACAGTGTCACAAATATAAATATATAGGTATAAAAATTTGGTTTTACGGCTTCTTAGAAAAACTAGAAATAACTCAAACTTTCCATGTGGTGTTTCTCTTTTGGTACTTACGATTTATTTAATATCTCTTGTGGTTTTCATTATATTTTTTAGGAGAATAAATCTCCGCTTATAATGCGCTTTATAACAACAAAGTTATTGCCACCTCGTAAAGAAAACGATTTGCCGGTCTACACTAATATTAAAAAAGCCGTACATTTCATAAAAAGAGGATCTCATGCATTTCATTGTGAATTAGTTGACGCTTTTCCAGAAATCGCCAAAAATTTTGATGCAAACGATATTTGTGCACTACGTATCGTAAAAGGATTAATGGATTCGGAACTAATGAATGGGATTTTACACAAGAATAGCCAATATACAGAAATTTTCAGATATACGTGAGTGAATTTTAAACGCTAATACATATGGATGTATATTATACTTATATATGTATGTACATACATATAGTAAGAGATTTTCAACCGCTGAAGAATTTTTAGGCTGAGCTCCTCTAATTTACGGTGTGCGTCGTAATATTGTTACAATAAATTGGAGAAACCTACAGTTCTATTTCATGTTAGAAAGATACTGATATCGAAATATACTAATATATAATGTGTTCTATAATTTTGTATTTTGAAGGGCAGTACGCGCTACTAACCATTGGGCTATTGCGCCGCCTAGTTCATACTTATATATATAAAAACTCGATCCAAAATTGTATCTGAACGGATAAAGGAAGTCAATTAATTTTAGGTACATGAATATCCTATGTATCGTTAACTTCAATTTGGAATTTTTCCATTTGCAATTTCTCAAATTGAGAGTTGGCTATTAGTGTTAGTGTTTAAGTTCTTTATCAAACACTGATACCGGTTATATAGTAAATTTCCGTTTTGACGGTTGAAAATTTAGTTTATTTAAATACAAATGAATAACGGAAATTCTCGCAATACAGCCGAAAGTTTTAATTGAAGTTTGATAGGATTTCAAACTTCACTATATTATATTGTCCCACGACTGACAATAGAAAAGGTGTACATATGTATTTCTAATTAAAATAAATATTGCAGATTAAGCTGGTCTAGAGAGTCGGGGTTGATCGGGCGAATTTTGTACAATAGGCTTCAAAGAAAACCACGTTGCCAAGCGGTGTACATAGTTTTTCCAGTAAATTTTTCAAACATCACAAGTATTTGCTTTTTATTAATTGGTACGACAAAAGTACATATGTATGTGCATATGTATTTCTATATGTATAAACAATATTTAAAAAAATATTTTATTTACTTTCTTTCAGGAGGAATTCTACTTTCATTGCTGACTTCATTTATAGAACTTTATATTTATAGATATTTCTTTAAAAAATAATCGATGAACTGACGGTATATGTGTATTTATAACGGTACTTCAGTAAAGTTCAGAAATTACAATATATGAGTATACATTGAAGAATAAACCTCGTAATTTCTCGAAAAGAATGTTCTAATTTGTGTATGATTCACTGCTAGGGATTTATGCGCTTAAAAATAAATAAAAATTATATACATAAAAATTGTATTTATTATGTATGTATATAAGTTTCTAGTTATCAGAAATACTGTCCAACTGATTAGCAGCCCGCTACTTGTGATTGCCGAGTTTCCACCGTCATTACTTGCAAATTCCGAATGTGCCATTCCGCAAAGTGTTGAGCTTGAAGTGTTCCATGCTGTTATGTCTTCATTCTAACTACGATAATACTAATGGTAATAAATGCACGAATGTAAACAGTACATCTTTGGCATTAATAGCTCACATCTTTAAAATTGCACCTTCTGGTATATATTTAAGAACCGACATTGCTGGCCTAATGCTATTATTATTTTACCTTTTACATTCACAACAGTTACAGAAATAAAAGTAAGTTTTTAGCATTCTTCCATTTTATTTAATTCAATTTTAAACATAATTTATTATACTACTATTACAGAATAGACTCTTTTGATGAGATTTAGGCAAAATAAATGTAATTTTAAGCTATAACCCCACTACCGGATTCCGGCCCCATAACCCCAACAGGAACCGTAAGTTAGTAACCTATTTTTATTAAAAAAAAAGATCAATATCTGCATTTTTGTATTACTTTGGGAAATACTTTGCATACAGACTCTATTGATCATTTTTTAATATAAAAACCTATATTTTTTGATACGTATATCTTTGTCTAGGTGTAAAATATGTAAATGTTACAGCTGTCTAAAAGTAAAATATGAGTAACTGAGGTTTCGGTACAAATGGGAAGAAGTAAGAAAGGGCAAAAAACTCATTTGGAACACGAATAACATAACACAATTTTTTTTCAAAGCGAATACTGTTTGAATGTGGGAGTAAAAACATCAACCCTTGAAGATGAAAATTCAAACTTCCTCATGGAATTAATACTATTCTAGCCACACAAGTATGAACCCTGAATCTACCTAGTCTTCTATGACATTGTTTGCCTGGCTTCTGTCAGATGATTTCCACAACGGCATCTAATTTATTCAATTTTAGACGGTTACTCTGACGAGCGGTTATGATATCTTCTTATGAGCCACAGGGCAGGCTTCAAATGGATATTATATAGATTCTTGCAAACAATGCAGAGCCAGCTAGGAACATTGTGCTAAAAATTTTAAGCGGTATGTTAACTAGTAACTACAACAAAAAACCGGTTGTCTTTTGAAAATGTGACCACTGATACACGTGATATGTGTTAATGGCACGAACCTAGATATTCCTTAAAGCTTTATTGAGTATTTGAGCTCATCAACTCTTATGCTTAGGTAAATAAAATTTAAGTGTTTTAAAATAAATACATTGTATGTGTTAGTTTTGTTTCAGCTTAAAAAATAACTTAATGGTCTAGCTTTTCCATTTTTGCTTATGACAGTCCTTTGCCCTGGAAACCGAAAATATTATTACAATTTATATATTTATAATGATATTTTCGTTCCTTGATATCCTGCTTTTCTATAATGTAGCATTTAATATAGTTAACGTTTTGCTGCTGTAAAACGGATATATTATGGAAAATTTGGAATGTCTATATGTTTAGAGGAAATTTTTTTAAACAAGCATGATATTCAAGAAACGAAAGCGCATAGATCTTTTATGCATACCTTCATTATCTGAAGCGCTAACTACGCCCATTGACTCTAAAGATCTTATCAAAGCACCGAGGTTTGAGCGATCGTCAAGGTATTTGTTGCTTATGCGTAGAGTAGCTCGTTCACGAGTTTTCGTTTGAGTATGCCATACAAGAATTTGCGTGCAATTATGGGCTTTGGGTTCTATTATATTCAAATTTAATTTAATGCTGCGTAAGAAAAGATCCTCTTCGTAGCCTGGTTTATAAGGCATACTAGCGTTCAAATGCTCAGCCAAATATGCTAAATTTGTTGCAAACCCGGCCATATCCACCGGCCAACGCCTTTCTGCCACCCAGGAATCGAGGAAGCCAACAACTCTTCCCTATTAATAATAAGAACTATCAAAGAAACAAAACATTGCTAATAACTCACCTTTTTTACAATTGGACCACTAACAGAGTACTCCTCAATTAGACCTACCGGAAACATCGAAACCCTCTGAGTATCTCTTATCTCAGAAAACAACCTTAAGTCATATGTATTGTCATCATCGCCGAAATACAATACGCCAGTTGTGATATTCCGTTGTCGTAACCACTGAATAGCTCCTCTACGATTCGCCACGCCACGAGGCATTGGCTTCTTCTTGCGGTAAAACTCTGGCATTGGACTTGCCAAATGCGTAAAAGGTAAACCTAAAAAATATTACGTTAGTGAGTTATACCATCAATATACCTAAACCTTATATTACAAGCAGATGTACAGAAATTTATGTTTTGCACTTCGAGCATTTTATTATATTTCAAAATTAAGTGAAAACAATAACTAAGAGCGTGAGGTATATTTATATTATCGTATTTTCAATATATGACTTTATAGTTTGCAGTTTAGTCTTAAAGAAATATCATATCTTTGATGCATATATTCTATATTTATCATATTCTTACCCAATTTCGTAAGAAATCCATCAATATAAGCGTTGCATGCATTATAATCGTTAGCTAGTATCCAATGTATGCGTGGTACATGTAAAAGGGTGTAGGCCAACCGTATGAGTTCAGGTACTTGTTCCCTTCTTGGATATGTGGGTGTCACAAAATATATTATAGGCAAAGTGTCATAATTTTGACGTTGTTGATTTTGAATAAAATCACGATTATCAGTAAACACCTCATTGCACACTAGTTGCAATTCATTAACCCGATTCCGGCTTGACTCATCTTGATTGTAAAATATATAAATAATCATTAAATGAAATTTTGACATTGCGTGGCTTTTTATCTATGACTAAGCGAATTCATATTCGATGATAGTATAAATCTTTTGCATATAATTTCTGAGAGCAACTTTATATTTTAAAGCTCCGTTTTTACATCATATGAATACGTTTCAGTTATATTATAGACATTTGCAATGAAAATTAATAAGAAATTAACACTAGAAATATAATATTAAATATATTCATATTAACACTAAAAAGATAATATAAAATGGCACGGTTTATATTGTATTAATATTGCTTTGCTTTTTCAAGAAAAAACTTAATAAACTTATCTTAAATTCAGTGTATTCGAATTTTCATATATACATAGATAGATGTACGAGAATATGACTTTTAAAATTCAATAACAAAATTATTTATCTTTAAGTTATTTAATCTGTATAAACTGATGGAAGCAACACTAAACGAACTATCTGCCTGCTCGTAGAACATTAAAAAAGGAACGGTATGCGCAATAAAGTCACTTTTATTTGTGCACACAACCCTACCCGGTCTATCAGACCAGCTGCAGACACGAGTAACCAGGTTAGTTACAAATGGTTCCCAACGTGGCTCTTTTAAATATAGGAACACGAATGTCTAAAAGATTAATTTAAAAAAAAAAAATACTCACAAATGGTGTAGGGAAAATTAGTTTGTTCAATCAGCCGAAGTAACAGTTACACATAGCAAAGCTAGTTAGGAATCTAAAAGTGATTGAAAGCTCGACAATGTACTAAAATTGAGATTATGGTGAAGGTAAATTGTGTTTATTATTTAAGCCTATATGAGCTCGTATACAGACGGTATCTACCAGAATATCAACTCCAGAAGAAGTTTAATTGCTGGTCTTTCGAGTGCGGTGGGTAGGTGGTGACCCCTTAAAATTTGATATTATTTTAAAGACTGTCGATTATACATACCCAGCTATAGTGATCAAACACCTTATTTTCGGTTAATTCGTCTCTCAGCACTCAGGTAGTAGTAATTTCGGTTTGTATTATTCTATTATTCACAAATTTTAAAATCCAAAAAAAAACATAAGCTTGCTAGAGAACTTTAAAATTATTGTCCTGCTCACAAGCTTGCGATTTAGAACCACAACTTTCCCAGTTTCAGGCTGGAAACCAATTGCAATCTCATCCAATTTCTACGTATTTCAAAGAGCCCTAGGTACTGTGAACACTAAAATATTAAATTACCTGGCAATGTGCCTATAGTTGAATCCACAACGGTTACATTAAAAGTCCCCCATAAAACATATAAAAGAAAACTCACAACCACTGAAAACACTGCAATCTTCCGAATAGTAATACTTTTAGACCATAAACATTTCGTCGATTTGTTTCCGCACACTGCAGGGTATTGCATCAATTCCTTTTGGTGATAATCATTATGCTGCAGTACATCCTCTATATTACGAAATGGACTTCGCATTATTTTTCTTGTTTTTCAGTTTGCAAATTCTCCCAAAAAATACTATTGCTAATTTTCTATTTGTTTTCAGGGCAAATATTGTGTTTCAAAGAGCAGCACAGTAGTGTAAGCTCTACATTAAGGTGCGAATAGACAACGCGATTAACTGAGCAAAATAAATTTATATGGTTTGTTTAATTTTACCCAAAGTTAAAAAATTTGCACAAACTAAATATGTCGCTCATATAAAGACTCAGATAAATGGCAAGAGTATATAAATAAAAGATTTGTGGTAAATAGTCCCAGTGTAGTAGTAATTTTTAAGGTAATAAGGAATTGACAATGCCTTTTTTTTAAATTGCCGACAGGAATGATTCATCCGACGAAATGTTATAAATGAATCATATATTATATAGGGATTTAGCTTAACCCGAATCCTGTGCACAAATCCTTGATTCTGAAAAAATTTCAAAAATAAAACCTCTCATTATTTTAAATTTGATAAATTACCGCAGCAAGGAGTATGAAGATATTTTTTTCGATTAATTAAAAAATTAGATTTCCACCCACTCAGAAATTTAATAAACTATGCGTTACCTTGGAAAACGGGCTCCATTTTTTGATGTAAACGTTTTCCTCAACCCCCCTATTTTTTTCGTAGGCCTGGTACACTAATAAAAACATATAAAAAACTCCACAACAGTATCTTAAAAATTCCATATATTTTATTTAATTTTCTTTTAGAAATTTGCTTTGCGTTTGCCGTTTGAGAAAGTGTTGCCTGGTAATTTTGATTATCTTCTGAAAAAAGAATCGAACTAACCATAGGGCATGGAAGTTCATTTGAATTGAATTCTGTTTATGGAAATTACAGGCATTCGTTGACATTGAACCATAATCCAAATTCCTCATGCGAAATTAAGCAGCATAGAACATAATATGTCAATTTTGGTTGTGACATTCTGTATGATTAAGTTTTTTTAAGTTTCAAAATATTTAATTTATCAACTACAAGCAGCATGTAGCGCTTTTTGAGGCTTTTGAATTGGTAGAAATAATTTAAATTCCGGAGGTAGCTCTTCTTCCGAATAAAGCCTATCAGAAAAGTATACTCGTCTTATTCTACAATTTGCATGTATTTGCACGCGTAGAGTCTCAACGTAATTTGTTCCATAAGCCCTTCTAGTAAAATCCGACAAATTAAATTGTATTTGATTCCATCCTTCATCAAGACGCATCGGCATAGTACAAATAAATGGTTTGACGCGGGTTGTTGATTGATAATTACTGGCTCGGAATCTGCGGCGTACATTTTTATCATCTAGAACCTATAATTAATATTGTTTTAATAAAAGTTTGATTTTTATGTTAATTACTTACTTGTACTTCAAAGGTGAAATACTTTTTGAGATTTTTTATTATCATAACTAAATATGGCAGTTTTATTCCCAAAGTCTTTTTAGGGTCAGCAGGACATGTTATAAATGTTGTGCTCACATTTGTGCCGACAATCTCTAGGACTAAGCTTTGAATGTCATTATCTGTAATTCTCTTTATATGGCCATTTCGAACCTTTTTATCCCATATCTGCAAAGGCTTACTACCTATACTATACAGAATCGAAAGGAATCCTGATTGAAACGTATTTTTAAACATCTCTGATATATTTTCAGATTGCTTCCTTCTTCTTTAGAATACTAGTACCACCTAAAAATTTTTTGCTTTGATTTGTATAAATGACCGGAAAATAAATACAATAGAGATGCTCCGGCAGAAGTTAATACGATAAATTACTCGATAATTTTGTTTCGATACATTCACTTTTGATGCCGCCTTCTTGTTTCATATACGAACGTTTTAGAATTTTTTGTTTTGCGTTGAGATGCAACCTAAATAATAATTAGCCAATTAATTATTACTATTTATTAGTTATAATAAAAGAAAAAAAGAAAAAATTATAATAATAATAATAATATATATGTTTATATAAATATAAAAAACTTTGTTATAAAGTATCATTTTGTATTGATTTAGTTTCACAAATTTCACTAACCGAATAGATTTTTCGATAAATAACAACACGATCTTCGCCGTTCACAGTCATCACAAAGTATATTTGGAAGCTATGCATCAGGGGTTTTGTTCTTCCTACCCTTTTCGTGCGTTTTGTCCTTTTTCGGCGCCTTGTTCCTATGGCTGTTTGCATCCAGCTTGAGATAGACTTGGTATGGGTTTTATCACTAAAGCAGGGCCCACAATAGCGGTACCGCAGGTTGCAGAAAGGAGTGATCAACCCTTGCGCCACTGCCGTCTCCGAACCTTTGAATGAATAGGAAGGTTTTCTATTTGCGACTTTTGACTTGTGCGTGCAAAAACGGTCATCGCTTGTAGCCACCACCTTCGAATAGGTAGCATCTAATATTTAGCATTCAAATTAGGAACAAACAAGATGTCTGCGAGGGATATCCGCTACAACAACGATAACATGGGTGACACCTATTCTTATGAAGCAGGTGATGGGAGCCAAATCCAAAATAAAAAAAACAGCGCATTTTTAACCATACGGACATCATCCTTATGACGACGATATCTGGACGAGCTGCGAGGCCTGCCAAGTTTTTGAGACAGATCCTCCCATTTCTTACGGAACTCCGGGTGTTTTTCAGAGTAAGTTTTCAACTCCTTTTCATGATATGTACAAATCAGTTACACAAGAGGTTTTCCAAGATTGGAAGTATGGTGAATATCCTGTTAAAGGTCGATCGTCCAGGTCTTAAGTCACACTTTTAAGAAGCGATTATTTCGTTGATGGTAAGCATTAATCATTTGCTCAGATATATGGATTCCTCGATAGTTGGCGCAGTTTGTGATTTCCCAATTCATCAATAAAGGACGAAACCGATGAGACATATGCATATATAAAGATGATTATTTTTCTTTATAAATATTTGATGTTGCTAAATTAATTAAATAAAAAATTTATGGGTATATCTAAGTACGTAGTAAATCGACTTCGTCTTTAGAAGATTCCGCATACTTTTTTGCCTTCGTTCGTAAATCTACAATGCTGATTCTTTTACTGTAAGCCGATGCCATGGCAGCCAGCTCGATTGGGTTCGGACACACAGGAATCCAATTTTTTTTCGGAGAGTTATTAGTTACGGCATTGTCCTGAAAAACGCATAGCAATAAAATGAAAATTAAAACTTATTAATCGTATTATCAAGCAAAATTCGTTACAGTTAAATAATAATATCTAAATTTTTGAAATTTTTAAAGTCTGAAATATAGTGTCTTAACCTTTTTGTAATAAATAGTAATCGATAATAATAGTAAGAAAGTGATGTTAGTGACTACGTTTGTAACTGAAGAACGCGTGGACCGATTTCGATTATTCGAAAAATCCAGGAAGTGTATCAGGGACCGACCTATTTGAAAAAATCATATATTTGATTAGTTTTTTTTTTTTTTTGAAATTTGGATCCTATGTAGCTTTACGCTATGTTTAACACAAACATTAAATTTTTGACAGGGAAGTGAATCTGGGACCTGGAAACTGTTCTATAAAATTTTAATTATGGTTCGATTTATTCGAAATTTGTCACATAGGTAGCCATTTGCCTAAATTAACATGGATAACACTTGTTTTTCTGGTTCAATTAAGGTTTTTTTCAATCAAAAATGTTATATGTACCTGTTGTATACTTGTAGAAAGTAAAGCTGTCTCGGTAGATACAGATATTGATGTGGATATCAAATCCGGTTCCGTCAACCATTTTCTGTTGAACTTTGTGGCATTAATGTGAGGTGCATTTTTGTGCAAGATATGAATTCCCAACGGCGAATAATTCACTTTTGTACATGATGAAATGGTACAAGCTTCTAAAGGGCTGGAAATTACAGAGCTTGCATTGCTTGGTGAAAAATCTATATAAATTATACATGCAAATACATATAATAATTAATGTTTAAATTAATTACAATTGTTGTCTTCAAATGGAATGAAAGCAATGTTTATTTTATATGAGGACACTACCCAAATCCCACTAAATACCATTATAAGTATTCATTTTATAAACACATAAAGAACAGAATTGAGTCCACAGATTTTCCTTTTGATGTATATGTATTTCAACTCTGTATATATTGGAGTTTAGCCAGGCTAGGTATTACACAGTAATATAAAGCATAGAAAACTGCTTGCTATTTTTAAACTTAAAGTGGCATATTTTTGTGTTTCTGTCTCCAGTAAAGTAAAATAGAATATATAGAAAGGAAAGTGATAACGTATCAATATTCTTCGCCACCGCTCTATATGTTTTCCGATTTTAAAAAAATGTGTTAAAAATTTGCATTTTACATTTTTGCAATTTTTTCCGTAACCGTGATTGCTACAAGGCTGTGTTTTCTTCCATAGTGTGGTACAATTAAATACCTATCCCTATTTTAGCACTGTTCAGACCCCAAAAGACTAAAACGTAGTTTCTTAATATGTATTTCTCTCGAATGCCAATAACACTGAATATATTTTTAGCAAGAAAATGGGAGTTTATTTTAAATATTTATCAGCCGTTCGTAATATTGTTTTTAATAATTCTAGTCGATTTTTATCAGTTTTAGCATGAAATGAAAGCATTCTCCGAATTTTATCCACAATTCTATTAATTTGTGTAGATACACAGTATATAAGTACTTAATGGATTTTTATATTACCCACCTTTATTGAGTTGACTTTCTCGTTTACGGCATTTGGCTCTTCTATTTTGGAACCAAACCTGAAATTTCAAATCATACATGAAACGATCATTGATCTGCTTTCTACAAATAAAGTAGTGCATTCACTACTTTTATCTAATTTACTTATTTATAGTTGAAATAAGATTGAAACGACTAAGTCGTTGGCAATATACATATATTTCGTGCAGTAAGTTAATATAATATTGTTGGAACTGAATATGCACTTTTGAAATGATATTGATCCTGGTATGACCCATAAAATTTGTACAGAATACTATATATTTTGTTTTTAATTGTCTAAATGGTGTGAAGATCTTCGTAAGCCCTATATCTAAATATATGATTGGATGGAAATTATACGTTGTCCGTAAAAGCAGTTCCCTTTTTAATATGCCAAAGGAAAAAATTATTCCCACGAATGTGTGCACGATTCAATGCTGAAAAGCAACCACAAAAACTCAACTCAACTAATGAATACATGAAGTAAAACTTTTATTTTGCTTTGAAAATTTTCAAAATAGCAAACATTTTGTTCAATTTTAAATTAAAAATTAGCTATCCTCAATGTGAACCGCATACATGTGCCAATTTTCAAATCTTACAATCAACCAAATAAAAAAATAATATTGTAACGTTAAATATGAATCTGATGGTCCAACATTTGTTACCTGAACTTTTGATTCATTTAGACCAAGTCGTTGGCTCAATTCTTCCCGCATGAACGCATCCGGATAATGTGTTTCTTCAAAAAGTTTCTCCAGATTATCGAGCTGTTCTGAGGTAAAATTAGTACGTGTTCTCCGTGTCTTATTACTCATGACTAAACTTTTTCTTGTGTTTGAAGTTAAAGTGTTGCATCCTAAATGATAAAAATATAGATAAAAAGCTTTCAATATCAGAATTACATATATTAAACAACTAAATTTATTAATAATAATTTACATAATAGTAAACTAACGTAGCTTCACTAATTTCGATCAATTTTTGGCTCATGAAAAGAAAAGCTAAATACAGAAGAGAAAAACGGAGCTTCAAATGTAACATAAAAGATCGGTTCGAAAAAAACAGTTCCTGCTAGGACTATCTTTATCGAATTAAATATATTTATTGGCATGAACCGTATGAGTTGACCAACTGTTGACAAATTTGTTTGAGTATTCTCCTAAAAGCTGGGCCAAGACCAACAGAGACTCATTACTATAGAATAACAATTATTGTTGCCAATTACCACCCGAAATTTTGTTAATAGAAATATAGGTTGGATTAGAAGTTAAAGCTAATATTAAGTAAATTTTTTCACACCACAGAATTTGTATCTGCTAATTTCGGATAATTCATGGTAATCTCGGTTAAATGGCATTGGAAAATGGTGAAATACACCTTCATCTGTTTATCCTTCATCTAAATTTGTTGGGCACTAGGACACGAAATCTTTCAAGATTTATGATGCAGAAGGTAGTTTATTAAAATAACTAAATATGAGAAAGTTTTGAAGTAGACAGTACAACCAAAATGAAATAAAGCAGAAAAGTGAAAAAGGGTTTAATATAAGGAGCTAAAAACTAAAAATTATGTGAAAATAGTGCATATGACTGAAGAACATTTCACTAAATGGTGAGAAAAAATTGAGTCCGAATAAGCTGTAATGTACACAAAATTGAAAAGATTCTCTATTCTCATGAAGCAAATGTCGAGTATCTGTGTTATTAACATCTGCAATATTAATAATTTATTATAAGTCTAATTATTTAAAACTTCTCTAAGCAATACATGACACTATCAAAATATGTTCTTCTAAAAATGCACAATCCATTTAGACCCTAAAATACCCCGAGTACTTATTTCAAATAGTTCGAATAGTTCAAAGCCGAATTCTATTTTCCGATAGCCGTAAAAATACACAAATACACAATAAATTATGTAAATTAATTGTAAAAATAAAAATAAATATGATTAAACCTTTTACTCTAAAGATGATTGATTGGCCGCAAAAAATATAATTCTAGGATAGAAATCAGAACACGTATCCAATCGATCATTATTTGCACTTCTTTAAATATTACTCTTTTTTACTTTAACATATAAGTGTAAATTACAAAATTAAAGTTTAAAATTTCTTGCGTCTTTCATTTTGCAATTATAAATAACCGTTTATTATATCGTATTATATGTAAAGGAGGTGATAAAGTTTTATGTATACGAAGTTAACTGCCGGTAAATTTAGTACTGGATAGAAAATTCCGCACACATTGAAAAATCGCTCCTCGCTTACATAAAGTAAAATTTGTTGCTATTGCGCAGTTACAAGGAAAATTTTAGACTGTGGAAGGGAGAATAATGAATTGGTAATGATACAACCAACATTAGTTTCACTAATTCTATCGCAATTAAAAGTATTTTGTTTATAGTAAAATTTCTCCTGTGATTTTCAAAAGTTTTTTCTTAAACAGGTGGTCAATATGCATCCATATGTAGTGAAAAAAAACTGTCGTGATTGTCAAGATAAATATTTCTAACGACTGACGAAATCAATGCCAATCTTTTCCAGTTTTAATCTAAATATTTGTTTAATTTTCTTTGGAAATAATACTACACTAATTTGATTTAAACGAGTTAGTACTTTTATATAATATATACATATGTATAAGGAAAATCCCTACTGTATTCTGTGAGAAATGTTGATTTACGAGTGTCTGTCTGTTGGTCCGTGTCGGCGTTTGTCCGTATAATGAACGATAAAGACTTGGTGTACACGTTCAATATGCAAAATCGTACCATGAAAATGCCTAGTATTATATCAAAATATGTAAAAAACTTTAATTCAGTAAATCGACAGTTTATAGACACCAAGAAAGAAGATAGTGAATTACCTCAATCATATCTCTGTCGACTTCAACACGACCTGACATAAAAATATACTTCCAAGGGGGCTAAGAGGAAATAGAGGGACATGTATTCGAGCCCTAGCCAAGCCAAACATTACAAAAAAAGTTTGGTAGTCTCTGCAGACATTAGCGTCTCATAAAGATCCATCAGCCATTTGAATTCGACTTAAAGCTCCAGGATCCTCAACTTTTAGGAAAAAACTTAAAAACATACACAACAAATCGTAAAAGAAGCTCAGTCGCAAATTCCTTGTACGTCTACAAAGCGATTTTAAAGGAGTTTTACACTCAGCACTGTATATTTAAAGCATAATCAGTCCAAATTCAAACGAACCTGATCAACTTTTCTACCTTTTTAAATATAAAATGGCCAATGCAGCTCCAAAGCTTCCTACATATAAAAAGGACACTGGAAGAAGGCCTGAAGTTTATAACTAGATTTGTCGTTAATTCCAACTAACACAATTTTCTTAAGACATCCATTACTGATAAATAATTAAATGCTTATTAACGAAAAGTTTCAAATAAATATTAATTCAGCTGAGCGCAATTTGCTTTCGGTTGTTTATATTAAGTATATTTATATATATGTATATTTGTTACATACATAGATATATATATACATACATACACTGCTGAACAGAAGTCACCGTCATTTGGTATAAACAATGTTTGAAGAGCGTTTACTTATATAAAAAGTCATTGTTTAATAAACAATTTTTTTCTTATTGTAGTACTTATTTCTTGTGGACAAAATTCACCGTCATATTATATAAAATTGATTCCTTTTGTTGTTTTGATCTTCCGACAGGGTGGTAAGTTGATTTATAATGGAACGATTTTCCGTCATTCCTTGTCAATTTTGGTTTTGCGACAAACCGGTTTCGGCGTTCCGCCATCTTCAATGCCTAGGCATTCGGAAAATCGTTCCATTATAAATCAACTTATATAAAATTCCTTTCTATGGGGAATATAAATATCTTAAAGTGATGTATGTTTACCGCTAGTTTTATTTATATGCAAATGTTTCTGCATTGAATAAACTAATTTTTCGTAACATCGAAAGTTATTTTCATCATTTCTTCCAGAAGTAATTGCTTCAGCCCATTTTTTTATGTAATATAGTGCTCTTGAACGCGGCAATTCAAATAATATCATTAATGTAAGATCCGGTTAAGATCTGGGGACTTAGGTGGAGATTGTGTTTGATTCTTATTGCATTGTGGTGTAGTTGATGGTTTTTTCTGCGGTACCTTTTTTTTGATATCAGAAATACACTCAGAGGGGTTGACATTCCCTGTCGAGGGACGATGGCTTTGTAAAAACAACTACATTTTTTCTTTAAATTTAATTTGTATAATTTTTGAATGTTGGTAGATCCCGGACTTGAACCTAGGCCTTCCGAATGGTAGTATACACTTCGGCCGCTTTTGCCTACTGTGGATCAAAAACAAGGACATGTTTAACGGAACCCTACGGATTCAAACCGATTGTCGCCTGAGTGAATATCCGCTGATAAACTTGTCCAAAGAGACCGAAAGCACAACGATCTGCTGTAAAGTTAAGTCCACGTTACATTAGTATGCGCAGTGTATGATATTCGTCGAGTATCTTGGGAAAGCAAATACTATCAACAGTGGTAATTAAATAGCGTTATTCTAGGGTTTCAAAGGTGGAATTGAAAAGATATGACCGCATATGGCAAAGAGAAAGTCAACGCAATACATCATGCCACTAGACCGATCCTCATCAAATCAATGATAAAACTACATGAATCAAAGTTAGATTCGCTCCCACATTCACCGCATTCGCTAGATTTGGCTTCCAGCTATTCGCAAACCTTAAAACCAGAATGCTCATCGCTTAAATGAAGAGTTTTTAAGGCAAAAGATAAATTGTTCTGCGAAAGTGGTATTGAAATGTTAGAGGGGCGCTGGAATGATTGTGTGTCTCTTAAAGGAGATTTTGTGTAATAATAAAGCCAATTAAAAATTAAAAAAAAACGCGTTTTCTTTAGTAGGTTCGGGACTTTTCAGCCCTTGTATTTATGTGGGAATCTACTTACGTAATCCTTGAACTTTACTGACAGGATGAGGTTGACTTTCTTCTAATATGTAAACTGAAAATAATAATATTTATGATTATTTTCGGATTGAGAACGAAAGATCTGGTCAGGCTTGCTTTATGGTAGCATCGCAACGTATTTTGGTCATTTTATTTCGACCAGGCTGCGTTCGACAAATTAGGAAATTTCAGCTATTATCTGAACTTAGCGTCTGCGCAGAAATTTCAGTTAATTGTGGTTTTCGAACGAAATGTTGCTTAGATTTTAGTTTCGATATATGTGTGAATGACTGAATTAATTTAAAATGTTTTAAATTATCACAATCGAAAATTTTGAAAGTTATGCTTGAAATTATAAATCTGTTATGTGTTCGTATTAAGTGTAAGGAATCAATAAATGAAGAAAAAGTGAGGTAAAATATGCACATTTGTTTATACATACATTCGTACGAGCAAACAAACCATGCTATTTAAACCTTTAATCAAAATAAATAAATAAAATGAACATGAATTCCTAATATTAATGAACGAAAATAGGACACCTGCTTATATTTAATCAGAGATGTAATTCATTTGGATTTTTTCTAAGTATGAAATGTGTAAATACATATCGTCAATTATGTATACATATTATTTTTATACGTATATTGGCAAAATTTGTTGCTTTTGCTAGAAGAAACAATTAACCAAGTTTTTATAAGTACTTAAATTTTACCATAAGCGTATGTTTGATTGAGTTATCTAACACATACATATATGTTATTACAAGGCCTTCTTAAAATATATTTTTAACATATTGCTACATATCCATGTACATAAATACACATACTTATGATATTACATATAAACTTTCTCCACTTGGGAGCAAAACTTTGACTTGATGCTATTGAGAATGTTGGTAAGATAAAGTTGTTCATATCGTACTAAACAACTGACTAACTATATTCTCGTTACTAACCTACATATATTACACTGATTTGGTATATCCACACTGCATATTCATTTATCTAATTGAAAGAAACTTCGTAAAAGATTCGTTGGTGTTAAACTAATTTATTTTACTTTATTATACTTTTATTTTATTTTACATTGTTTTATATATTTTTTTCCTTTACTTTGTTTTATTTTATTTTTTATGTTGTTCTTAGCTTATTTTAATTTATTTCAATTTATTTGTATTTTAGTTCATTTTAGTTGTATTTTATATTATTTCATGTTTCTTAAGCAAAATCAGTTACTTATGCTCAAATTCTGAATACTAACGTATTGCTGTAAGTGCACTGAATGTAAATTAGAATATACCAACAACTATTTATATATTTATTTGTAAATAACTTGTAACGCGGAAATTCTTAATTAATTTATAGTTGAATGAATTCTTAAAAACACACCTGAAATAAAAAACATTTTTTTTAAATTTTCAAACCTTATTTAAAAAGAAAACCAAAAACCCAAATATTTAGGGGTTGAGCAGTTGTGATTTTCGAAATTTATTTATTTTTTGTTTGATGAGAAAGAAAAGAACTATAAATAATATGTAATTGGCGCCGAAGCGATTTTCGGTCGACTTAGTTAGTATGAAAATAACTGAATATTCAAAGTTAAATTTAGACATAAAAACTTTTGCTTTGACCATTAACTTAGCAGTTACGGTAGAACCTAGTAGAATCCTATAACTCTTCATCGTCCTATTGGGCACTGACTCCCTGTCAAAAGCGAGAAATGTGGTTAGTATGTCCTGATAGCACGTGATGGTGGCGAGTTATCTTCACCCGTTACTTTCCCAGTGATATCAAATCAAAATTTATATTTGAATGGGATTAACGGTGCTTGGTTTCGCTTAAAATAAACTAAAAATTTTCTCGAGGACGGTTCGGAGGAAACGTTTGAGCCAAAGTCTCCAGTCGTGCACTCTTCCTCAGCCCCTCACTAAGGAAATTACTCTCTTATAGGGGTACCATGCAGTCCAACATTATTGGTTATTTTAATTAAGTTCGTTTATGTTTCATTCACAGTAAAATCAGATTTTTAAGTATACATTTGGAACACGCTTACATGAAATATTTAACTTAAACGGTTTAAAATTAACTACATGTATTTATACTGAAACCATTTTTTAATTGTTATTAACCTCAAGTTGTGATTTTCATATGTTTATAAATTTCCTTTCTTTTTCAGCAAAAAAACCACAAAATAAAATATAGCTGTGGGTATTTAAAACATGGCATTCATCTTAGGCTGCTTGCTGGCATATAATGGTTGAGATAAAATTAAAATTTAATGCTATTTGGTATATATTTTCACTTATTTCTTCAATGTCAACTGGTATACAATCAGGTAAGACACAATACAACATTTTACTAAAATTAAATAGAATAGAACTAACGTTTTTTAGAATAAAGAAAATTTTAAATATAGTAGATATGTACATATAAAAATAATGTTCATGCTTAAAGAAAAATCCTAGAATACCAATTTCATTCACAAGCAATCCATATTGTTTAGTTGAATGAATTCAGTCGTATTGAATTCGAAACGAAGATCCTTTTTAGTTATATTATTTGTTTATTATTATATATGCATACATATATGTTCATATTCGCATAACATAAATTTGTATATTTTCTTTACAATAGCCACATCCATTCGATCGATTCTAATTTATCTAAACTTAGATTTTGCAGGCTTTCCCTCCTTTTGGTATATTTTTTTTTGGTGGTCTAGATATTCTAGATCAACAGGAGACTGATCAGTAGTGCGGCGAGCACTTGAAAAATATTAACCTAAATTGACACAGGAGTGGAATATCCCATTAATTTTGTATCATTTAACTTATATATATACTCGTACTTACCACATCTTCGTGTTCAGTTCTCCGTAGCCGACGCTTTCCATCAGTATAGATGGATATGAAAACGCGAGAAGAATCGTTTATTTATATCAGAAAAAGGAAATACAGAAAATTGAAAATATGAAAAGAACGTAAAGAATGCTATAGTTTTAAAAATAAAAAATATCTAAGATTTTTCGGAAAAATTTATTTATAAACTTGTAAATAATTTTGTATATCTTTTAAAAGTCAATAATTGTTAAACTAGTTATACTTCCAATTAATTTATATAAATTTTTGTTGTAACTCTACTTTTTTTTTAGATGTTAGCAAAATGACACCAATAAAAAACCATTTTGGAGACTCTGGTCAATCTCACTTTACTACAAAGAACAATACTCGTGTTATAGCACAGAAGGGTGGATTAGCAGTTCTACCGTGTGTAGTCAAACTAAATTCTCCAGCAACAGTAAGTATTGAAAGATAAAGAGAGTAAAAACATGTTTTTGGATTAAACGAATAAATATGTTTTAATATAAAATTACATAATTTGGTAGAATAGATATTTCTGTGTAAAACTGAAACTTGGTGTGCCTTAACCACAACACTAAAATAAATCATTTTAAGCCTTAAAAATAAAAGAATAAAAATACCACAAGAATGATAAGAAAAATATTGATATGTTAGTCGTCGTCGTTTTCCATGCATCTGAAACTGGCCGAGGCAAGTTTAGACATAATTTCGTATAAAATAAGTTGAAGATGGGTAGCTAACCTTGTATAAAAGTTATTCCACCTCACCGTTTATGTTCAATTAGCAACCTAGCGCGATTAAATTGGAGATAACCCTCTGAAGTTATTTCTTTTCTCTGTCCGTAGAAACAGTTTGTTAGATTCCACACGTTGTTAGCCTCTCAACCTTTATATCTCTTTATGTTTAATATATTTAAAGGTTTCATGGATTCGTCGCAAGGACTTCCAATTACTTACGGTTGGATTATCGACACATAGTAGTGATAAGAGGTTCCTCGTAGAGCACACACGTCACATGGGACATTGGTCTTTGAGAATAAAATCTGTAAGAGAAAATGATCGTGGATTATATGAATGCCAATTATCTATTTACCCTACCGAATCCATATTTGTCGAGCTGAAAGTTGTGGGTAAGCATTTTCTAACGATTTCGAACAAAAATCTTGTATATTTAAACACTTATTTCTTGATTAATAGTGAATATTGATAGCTGAGTACACTTTTCATCGCTTTAGTTAAATGCAATTACCCAATTTTTTTTGTTTGCTTTCGTTTCGACTCTTGTTTTTTTCTCTTTTTTTTGACATTTTTATGTATTGTAAATTTAATCGCATGCTATAAAAAACATGATTATTTTGACATTACAGAAGCGGTCGCAGAAATCGTTGGAGCACCAGATTTGCATATTGATGAGGGGTCATCCCTACGGTTGCAATGTAGACTAAAAAAGGCAACAGAGAACCCTGCGTTTGTGTTTTGGTAAGTAAAAGCAAAAATATTTGGTCGCACTATTTAAAATCTCTCAGTCAAAAATTAGGCTATTAAAAATATTCCAGCAAAAGCAACTGGAGTTCGAAAAACTCCACATCAATTAAAACTATATACCTTTTATGTAATTGAACAACATTGATCACTCAGTGGAATCCCGAATAAGCTATTATGACATGGTCAAGTGGACAAATTTTAATCCCAAGTGCTGAAGCTTAGAACCTTTGCAAGAGCTTACCATTCGGTCAATATTTTCTTGGACAGAATATAAGAAAAAATCCCGTTGCGTCCTCGTAATATTAAAAGCACCTTCTCTAACCGTTAGCGTGTGCTTCTTCTAATTGAAGTTGCAGACTAAAATTCTTGTCTTTAAAGTAGCCAGACCTTTTACAAATAGAAACACATACAGTGTTTGTGAACGAATGTCAAATGATTAAGGATTACCTATAAGCTTTGTATTTATAGAATTGCTAACAACACATCTCCATTTTAAAACTTTCCTAAAATAAAATATTTATTCTAGGTATCATAATAATAAAATGGTTAACTATGATGCACAGGAAGGATTTTCCGTTACTTCTGTTACGGTTCCAGATACCGCTATAAAAGGCGCCAACAAGACCTTAGAAAGCTCAATGATTATTACGAGCAAGAGTCCCAACTCTGAACGCATGGAAAATAAAGATAAGGATTATTATACTGAAAATAATTCAGCATTAGTAACCAAATCACTGTCATCACCATATTTACTATCGCCTGCCTCTAGCATTTTAACATTGGAGGTGGTGCATTTTCATCATGCCGGGAATTATACCTGTGCACCTTCCAATGCCAGATCTGTCAGCATTACTGTACATGTCCTGCGAGGTAAGTTAACATATAAATGCTCATTTTCAAGTTATTATTTTTATCAAACTCTTCAAGTTAATTTTGACAGTTTTTTACATTAATTTTTTATTTCATGAAATTTTTATGGTATTTAGTTAAATTATTATATATGAACAATTTAGAGTATATATTTTTTCAATTTTTTAACTAGCTAATATAATGATTTACATTTTTATTGCAATAACTACAAGAATAAATTTCTTGAGGAAGCCAAAAGGTTTTTCCTTGATTAACTTTTGGTCCAGTTAAATAAAGGCAGTACATTTGCAATTGGCTTACTATTATCCCAAAGTAGGCGATACGATCTTTCTTTCACTTAGGAGTTTTGCTAAACCATCATATGCTTCTCATGAGATGCAGTAAACTTCACAGAATTACTCGGCAAAATGCTTTAACCATGTTTGCCCGTCTGTCTGTCCCACACCTAATCTCATATAATTCTTTCTGTGAACTTGACACTACTTACTTTTGAAAATAACATAATTCAGAAATTCTCTGTCGGAGTTTATCAAGATTTGGAACCTAGAATTCCAACATCATGTAAGAACCCGATGAAACCTTTATATTTATTTATATTTCTAATATTGACCAATATACATACATACATAATGTTAACATTTTCCTATATTCCAGGTGAAACTCCAGCAGCCATGCAACATGCCAATCATAGTACTCTAGATAATGACAACAATAATAACAGCATAAGCAGACCAAGTTTTTCAAATGGTGGATCGCGTGTTATCGTTACTCCATTTGTTGTAATAGTACCGGATATGGAAAGAAACTTTTACAACTCTATAATTTTTGCATATTTTGCAAAAATATTACTTTACACCATTAAATCAGTTATACTATTGTTAAATAATTTAAAGCGTTAGAAGAATAAAAAAAATTAATTCGTAATTTAATTGTAAGTGCTGTCTGTAAATAGATTTTATACATCTATCTTCTGTTTTTTAACATCTATCTTCGAATGGCTAAAAATTTTTTACTTACGCTCGCGCTCATAATATTTGCTGTCAAGGAGTAACTACATACATATATTACTTTCGCACAGTGGAACCTGAACTCGTAAACATGTACGACAGTGGCAAAGACATACCATTAACTGTCGTTTCTTTTGTGCTCAAATTAACATCTTCGTCTTTAGGCAGTGAAATATAAGACTTGGCACCGTCAGCTCAGCTCAGACTACTGACATGCCTTAAGATTGAGAAGTGAACACATCCGTCGAGCAAATTCGTTCAGGCTTGGTGGAAAGATTTACCCTGGGGACTGAGTATATAGCATATCCACAGTTAATAACGTACTGTTCCCTCCATGTGGTTGTCTTCTCCTGAATTTTCCATAAAACTTAAACTTACTATTACTTATTTCTGACTGTTCATTAAATAAATTTTTCATATTTCTAGGACACATGATCTCATCTGATTAACAACTAACCATTGAATGTCTTAAGTAAATTTCGAGTATATTGACTAATTATTTTATTTTTATTCTATCAAAGTTTATTAAAGAAACTCAGTGTTATTCCAAATCATAATCTTCAGTTTGCCAGTCCCAGTCGGAGAAATCTGAATCCTATATATAAAGACAGTTTAAAAATTAGTGATTGTATACATGTTTTTATTGAAAAGTAAACTCACAATTTCTCCATAATTTGATCCTTGATTGTGATATTCACTTGGTGTACACACCATATAGGCCAAAACGTTGTTATGCCCAACGCACTCGCAAGTCTGGCTACCATTGGATATAGAACTTTGCACTACACGCTTAGCAAATATATTGGCAAATCGCTTCATGGAATTCTTGCGCTCCGTCATAATCTTTCTTAAGCTGAAAATTGATCCACCACTCTCTACAGCTAATGGTGTACACACGCCCAGGCTGCTTTTGGGTATAAGGAGTGTAGGTCGCATTTCGCTATCACCTTCGGGATTACGGCTTGTATACACAAACTGCTTATCAAATCCATAATATTGTCGAACTTTGCGAGAATTTTCAAAATTGAAGTCGACATTATTGAGAATATGCAAGCTGACACCCTCATCAATCAAATATTGTAATATAGAAGAGTAATCGAAACGCATTTGTTTAATATCACAACGGCTGCAGGATAATGATACAAATGTTTTTGAAATACCCGGTCTAAAATTCAATCTAGATGCTTTCAAGATAGCTTGCAATATATCACTCTTTGGATTGGAACTATCATCAATTTTTAAAAATGTTGTTACATGTGCAAGATATTCATTTAATTGCACAGTGTTATTTACAAATATACCATTCCGATGTGAAATAACGCGTGGATAATTAAATGGCGCCCATTGTGATCCATAGGCAACAACCGCATATCTGAGAGAGAGTAAAACACAAATGCATATATATATAAGTAAACAAATTTCTAAGTGATACTCTTATATTAACATACCTGTTATTAATGAATTTCTGTCGTTGCAACTGTTCTTCCAGGGCTGAAATGATATGTCCGAAGCTTTGATTCCCGTTAATAAATGTGTTGCATGTGTTTGCTTCTACTAAGAAGACGATGTCGCTACTTCGAGAAGCAAAGTTGTCATGATATTCCACAAATACGCCTTCAGCCACTGATGTACCATTTGTAAGTTCACAACTATAAAAAACAAAATTCTTTGTTAATTGAATGCAGTAACTCAATCCTAAATGATTAGAGTAATTGAAAAAAACATAATTTAATTATTACATTTATCACGTAAAGTCGGGCAAAGTTCGAGAAGGGTGGTGATTAAATTTTTTACTTCTTTTATGAGTTAGTCTAAATAGTTTTAGACATAGAGAACTTTTTATTATGATACGAGCGAATACGTACTAGCTGCGCTTAAACGCAAAAAAAAAGTATATCGACATTTCATTCATAATTCTCTAACAAAACCTAGTAGCACTAATTTTATCTGCGCGTAAAAAAACTCGGCTATTATCACTTGAAATTTTTACCAGAACAAAATATATTCCGTTAGTATGCCTCCGGTAATACGCGTTAACGCACCAATTACTAAGTTTCGTAATGATCGAGTTAATGTGTGTTAAATATTTCGTAGAACTTTTCGCTCAAAAACAACAACAAACAAAGGAACTATTATTATAGCATTTATAGTTAATATATACATAAGTAGTCACTTACAACACACATTGTTGAGGCATCCGCATTGGTACTTTAGATTTTTGACATACTTCAATATACGCAAGAACAGAGGTGCATAGTTTTTTATGGAATAAACGTTTTGGGTCTTCTCTATAGGATTCATAACCCAATTCCACACATATATTTATGAAAGGTTCTGGATCCACAACATTTGAGCAATAAGCTAAATTTGAAAACAATTGTTGGCATTTTTCTGTGAGCCCTTTGGTTGGACTATTCACCAATTTTCCGACAGACTTTTTACTGCAGCTACTTGTACTCCAAGCTTCAGTAAAAACATCATTAGATAAAGCAATTGTGTTAGACGGTGTAACAAAGTCGTCAAAAGGCTCATTATTCATTGTGCCTAATAATCCCGCAGTTTTACCGAAATATCGTCCACTAGTCTCAAACCAACACAAATCAAATTTCATATTACACTCAAATTTGAATCCTCCGTCCAAATTTACTGACAGAACGTCTGACTCTTTATGCACTAACAAATCTTCGAGAGTTATAGGTAGCATCGGATTTGACGTTCCATTGACGTGTAAGGTCTGCAATTAAATTAAGTTAAGTTATTTACGGTCATATTGTATTTCATAAGAAAATATTTATAAAATGAAATGAAGGTATGAGTTGATTTAACCAGAACTGTTTTTCTGTCGCATGTCTGTCTTATCATCGGTATCATCCAAAAAGGTTGCGAGTGTTCGTAAGTTTAGCTTAGCATCGCCTACCTTAAGTAAGTCTCTACGAAAATTTGCTTCCGAAACTTCGGGATCCAGAGAGAAAAATATTGCTATTTGACACTGCTAGTTGCACTATATCGTGCGTCTGCCTTTACCTGCTTTCGACGTTGAGATATATCTTCCTTTAGTATTAGGTTTGGAGCCGCAGTCGGCTCAGATGTCAGAGAAGTATCCTCGTGGGGTGAAAAAAAGGGGAAAGCTAGTAAAAACATACTCGTATGCATTGTGAACTTGGTGACACACTTTATCCGCCTATATCTATACCGCAGTTTGTAAACGACCTCGTCGATATACATGGCGCTACTGGCCAGAGATCCATATTGGATTAGTGAGGTTAGTTTGCTCTATTCCGAAATACAATCGGTATGGGGGAAACCTTCCTTTCGGCGTCCATCTTAATTATTTAAACCCGAATTCCACCTTCTTTCAAGCTTCACGTTCAGAATTATAAGTATTTATATATACGGTTCTTAATGAGTTAATCGAATATACATCTAGGTACTTACATCAGTTATTAGATTAATTTCGAATTCATAATCCTTAACCAGAAGATTAAACTTTGTCACATCCTGGAAAAAATTTAAATTGGTAAAAATATTTTTTGATTAAAATAAGATAAATACCGAAAAATCGACTGTTAGTGTGAATGTATTGTTCCAAAAATCATGGGATAAGACATAAGTGCAGTTATTAAAATTGTGAGTGTCAATATCGACATTGACGAAGCGCTTGTCGTGAGTTATGTAAAACCTCGAGTCAATCAAATACGCACGGGCTGTAAAGAAAATTTGATATAATCATTGAGTTATACGTGAACATTTTCTGCTGGGTTGTATAGTATAATAAATATGCAATCGCTTTGCTCGGAGTTACTTTGTACAAAATAAATCGCACACACCTGGCTTAATGGGGATTATATTCTAACATTTTCAGAAGAATGTTAACTGCTTTCAAAATTACACTTTCTAAGGTGTTTAAGAAATTGAATGGAAGGACTATGATGTTACGGGTATCGATACCAATTCATGCCAAAGTTGAATGAGTACGAGTTTGCGAAATTATAACTTTTTAATCTCAAACAGTGGCAAATAGTAACCAAAAGTCCACATGAGTGGGAACATGCAAAGGGGCAATTAATATATGTACTATTTCAAAAGAACACATTGAATATCACTTGAGTACCGGGTCATACGATGCAGATGATAACAAAAAAGCAGACGATCTGGCTCGCTCAGCGCCATCAAAATTTGTCAAAAGCCATGGACTTTAGAGGAAAACATAAGGTTCTGGAGTATTTCTAATGTATGGCGTACTATAAAATTACTGTGAAGCAGCGTGGTTTGCGGAGCGTCTAACCTATTACCAGCACAAGCAAAAAGGAACTTAGTATCGAAGTAGATATATTGATGGGACATCAATCTCTGAGAATTATTTCGTCAAAAACTAGGTAAGGTTGAAACAGCTGGATGCAGAGGATGCACAGAAGAGGACATAATTCAGAAGTATTACCATTCCGAGTGCCCGATCTTCAGCCGACTGAGGCGTCATATCTTGGAATAAAAAAAAAAACAAATTTATCAAATCGAGCGAATTATTCGATAAGACATAGTTGGGTTAAGGGCTTAAGCGCGGACGCCCGCTGTCAGTTTCTCAACCTTACCTTTCAACCAACCAACTTATATCAAATAGTGATTATACGAGTATTATACGAGAGGACATTGCCAGCTAAAAATTTTCATTATATATATATATATACTTATATATATAACATATCAGAAGGAGAAATTATGTTAAAGACTTATAGTCTCTTCTACAAATACTTACAATAATATTGTGGTAGCCAAGTCCTTGGATCTAAATATGATCGCCAATCATATAAATGCTCCAGAAGCGACATATTATTAGCCGTTATTATGTTCTGAAGTTTTCTTAATAGTTTGAACTCTGGAATCTCTTGGAATTGCGGTGTTTCATTAAAGGCGTGCCATGATATCGGTAATTTTTGTTCCAAATCGATTTCACCCACCTCAGGATCAAAAAAGAATTTAGTTTTTGCTTCGCGATACATATCGGTTACTTCTAAAGCATTTAAAGCAATGTTTCTTAATTTGTTTCGAAGTAGAGCATATAGCTGATTCAAATATTTTCTTATTTCCAATTCCTCTTCCAACCATTCCATTTCAGACGATATTTCTTTAAATTTACTAATAAGAAATTGTATTTGCCTTATTTTTTCCAGCTCTTTAATTTCTTGCCATATTTCCAGCACTATCTCGCTTACTTCTGTTCCGAATGGGATAACTTTTTCATATTTTTCTTTGATAAAGTTCCATGCGATAGTGCAATATTTTTTTATATTTTCGATAGAATCATGTGCTTTAATATCTTTGTACACATTCTCTATATCTTGAGCAAAAGAGGACACTTGGTTGAAATATGTTGACTCAGCCATTTCATTTGTACGTTCATTGATATAATTGAAAACCTCTTTGCTGAAATCCCAAGCTGTTTTTTCGATAAAACTCATTGCTCTAAATATATATGGTTCCAAACGTTTAAGAATCTCTTTCGTATATGTGGAAATTAAATTGGAGAATTTAAACCACATGATTTCTACTTGGTTTATAAACGATATATGTATTTCTTTCACAAATTTTTCATACTTTTGAAAACCTTTCTCCATTAAATCGGTAAAATATTTCAGTGGTTGCCCATGGAAAAAGTTGTTAAAGGTCTGCATAATATTGTTATAATTAGTCTTGACCATTTCAATTAATTGAAGAATACTTTGACGTAAAGCTTTTCCGGATTCTCCCAAAACCTGACGTATCTCGCTGAATATAGCAGGCAACGAATCAAATTGATCTCGAAAAGCAATTTCATCAAGTATAGTAAGTGAAAAGTTTACAACGGATTTAATATAAAAATCATTTGCTTCATATGATTTATTTAAATATACACGTAAATCTTCTAAATCTTCCTCCAGAACACTAAGCTGGGCAAGATCATCAACGAAATCCTTATTATACTCTTTCGATGTTTCCCAAACAGTCGATATTGCAGACAATGCTTCTACGTAAAGCGACTTGGTCCAGAAATCAATATGTTCGTTGAAGGAATTCAATAGAGCATCTTTAATACTACGAACTTTCGCTTTCAATTCGCTTTTTATTTTGGGACGCCAGTGTAAACGTCCGCTAATTTGTCTTGAATGGTTTAATTTTATATAGGAAGTGACGTCAACTATATATACTTCTTCGTAGTTACGCCAAATGTCAATATAGCTGTGGCGCGAGTCGGCTATATAACCAAGCATATGAAGGTTGTGAATACCGTCTTCAGTTAAATTGAAATACGCTTTCACAATTTTATTATGAATATCAACATAAGCGAACCCAGAGTTGCTATCATCGGGTGCATTCAAAAATGTGGCATTCATTCCATAAACGGGGTAACTTATATGCGGTTGGAGCCATATGTGGACTGTTCGATATGGTGATTTTCGCTAAAATTATAAAAACAATTCTTTCTTATTAGAAATCCAATTTAATAAACATCTTTAAGTACAATATAAAATATTATTTACTAATGATATTAAAAAATTACTACATCTGATTAAAAAAAATAAGGAAATTTAACTTCAGATGGATTCGAATTTTCGTTAACCAGCTCTTAGTGTTATACTTACTTAAACAACAAGTAAAAAAAATTTCTAGAGCAGTTTTTCGAATTCAAAAATGTTGAAGCTAATCACCAAACGACTTCTAGGGAATAATAATAAATATATATGTATAGGTATTACTTACCGTATACGCAACTTCTTTTTTATTTAAATCGAATAATATCAAGAATGCTCCCTCCTTATCCTGAAAATAATCTTTCTGATATAATGAATGTGACTCTATTTTAAAAAATAAAGGAGAATGGTTAGCAGTTCCATTGTATTGCGCGTTGATTTCAGAAGCTTTGTGATAGGCCAAAAACTTAACGGCATATTTTGTATAATCATTTCTATTGCTTAAGTCAGTTAGTAAAGCTTTGACTTCTATCAAATTTTGTGGATCGTATGAATAATCTACATATATGTTTGCTTTAATTATCTCCTTAATACCGCGATAAAAATTTCCCTTTATTAATAAGTTCTTTTCTAAAAGTTTATGTCCTAATGAAAATATTATCGTTTGGTTGTCGTGATCATTTTGGCGCAGGTGTTCTGTACGCCACAAAAGACTTGTGCGCACTACTTTATTATCATTATTGATTTCTTCAGACCATGAAAACGTCATGTTGGAGTTGAAGACATCTGCTGATGTTAAATAATATCCATCTACAGCGAGTTTACGTTTCGGATATGATAATTCTGCCAAAAAATTTCGAACATCATTGTTATTCTGTAAGTAAAAAAAAAAAATTAAATACATATGTATATATGTTGAAAAAGATGAAAATAATTTTACCTTGTTGCTATTTCCAAATACTATTCTGTAACCGATCCATGCTGTCTCAGACAGTTCTAGTTTAGTGCGGTGGTTAATTTTATATTTAGAGGATTCATCATAATTGGTCGTCAGGATAACTGTACGATTTGGATGAATGGCAACTAGTTTAAACTCCTTTTCAGCACCCGAAGTCGAGTCATATAACTCCCATGTCAAGTTGAATTTCGTTCGATTGTGTAGATCAAATATCTCTGCATGCTTTATATTCAAATAACTATTTTCATTACGCCAGTCAGAATTATTTACGAAAAGAATTCCTATTGATTTGAAATCGTTCTCTAATGAAATATTAGTTGTTTCTTTGAATTTGTCATCTGTTTCATCTATGCGCTGATATATTCCTTTGAGAATCACTTTCTTATTGTAGGTTACTTTGATATTGCCTTTGTCTTTACGTGCATACTGATCGAGATTATATATAATATCAGCATAATGCCGCGTATTAAAGGGCACTTCCAATTGTACCTTTCCTTCTATTTTGTTTTCGATTGCTTTACGTGCATAAGTATTATTCAGCACGATGAGGGCAAAGTCTGTCGGCCAATCGACTCGACAAAAACGGTAGTTATTTTCTCTACAATTAAAATTTTTTGAAAAAATAAAACGAAATTATTTATAACGAACATTTTCCGAGGGAACAAAAAGCATTTTATGTACTAGTAAACATATCTCAACCATATTAGCTACGTGCTTATCATGATTTTCAGTCAACAAATGAGTCGAATGAAATAGACCTTTATAGAAATTTACATCCCTGAAATCAACTTAGAGAAAGTTTCAATACCAGAGATTCTTCTATAAAAGCGAGAGAGGTGACGTTTATAACATATTGCATCAATAGGGCGAAGCCTGCCTGCTTAAGTTCAGCAGAAACGAAAATTATATAATCCGCCCATTCATACAAATTTTTTAAATATTTTTTTTATCATATGTTGTATTTTGTATGTTACATACATGTATACAATAAATGCTTACCCTTTTGTACTGAAATTTAGTACGGTTTCGATCCATGGTGCCTTTGGGAACGGCGTCATACAATTTAATTTGCCTTTCAAGTTGGCGAAGGACTGAATAGTTAGGTCCATATCGGCGATTTTTCTTGTGGAGGGATAGTTTACAGTCCAACTAGGAATGGAAAATAATACAATAAGTCCTGTTACTGCAAAATTTATATAAATTCATACTTAACGTAATGGTAGCTGTCTCTTAATTGATCATAGGTACCAAAAAAATTCAGAGTAGCTTCATTTTCAAATTTTGGTGTAATTAATTTTGCGCTAACTTCTCGACGGTCTTTCTTTTTTCTTAACATTTGTATTTCTGCTTGTATTGTATTATTTTTATCGGCTATATTCCAGTCAACTTGACCCATACTATATAAATCTGTTTTATTTCTATATATTAGGTGCGTTAAATAAGTTTGCTTCGATTTTTTTGCTGCATATTTCCCTTCAAATGAGACGTCTAAGCCCTTGCCTTGTTGACTAATAAAATTTCCATGATATCGACCATCAAGCTCATATATATCATTCTCCACTAAAGGCCAGTGTGTTAATAATCCAAATTTAATATCATTGTTCGATTCATAATTTAAGTTAGCTTTTGCTTCAAAATACCACAGTGAGTTGAGATTTAATTTGCCTCCAAAACTTAAATCCTTAAAATTTTTATTGGGATTTGCGTATTTTATTTCAGAAAACAAAATGTTTGTATTTTCATTTGGATGATCAATATTACTTTCTAGCAAAAGGCGCATATCTTCTTCCGGGTTCCATGTCCACTCACATTTTCCAACTCCCGAATAGGAATCAAGTTTGTAACCTCCATTTATTTTACCCTGATCCAAGCGTCTATCCACTTGTGACCAAATATTTACTTTCTTTACTCCCATATCAGACCAGGGTATTTCTAAAGATAAGCTAGCAGTAGTCCGATTAATTGCAGGAAATTTATAACTGCCTTTAAATGAAATTCGATTAACTTCAGTTTCTGTTGACTCCACTTGACCAGAAAACTCCAAACCAGTCATATTATGATATGAAAACGTGCCATATATTTTACATATTTTTCCATTTTCTTTTGCATTAAATTGATACTCTAAGCCATTCTGTTTATTTTTAACATTTAATTCAATAAGGCCATCGGAACTACCAGATAAAGTTTTCGTTTGCAAACGCATATTAATTGGGTATCTATTTTGAATCTGAACAACACCATTGAGATTATAGGTAACCATATCTCGATAAAATACTCCGTCAATTCTGTATTTATCATTATTTAAAGGAGTCAGAGTGCCATGAAGAGAAACATTCTTAAAATGTTCCATTGGTGTCCACATTTCCGCATTTATTACTTCATTGAATTTTGATGCTCGTATCCCATAAAGCATGCTCATATTATTTCGATTTAAGAATTTCAAATCTAAGTTAAGCTGGGGCTTATCGTTATTCTTTAACAGAAATGAGTATTCAAAGGACTTCAATTGTAACTCTGTACTTATATATTTGCCATTAGAAATGATTTGGCCGTTGCCATTCTCAACCTGCCATGCCACATCACCTTCCAACTAAAAAAACAGTTAAAAATAATATATGTCAAAATATACATATGTATGTATGTGTGTGAATATGTGTATTCAACTCACCTTGTTAATATCATTTTCTTTGTTCAATTCTAGTTTTACTTTGAGCGTATTATCCGCTCCAGAAAATTCTTGCTTTATGTAAATACTGCTATTCAGACGTGGAGACATGTTTTCTTCTAACCAATAATTAGCAGATACTTCAAGGAAATTTTCCTCAGACTGCAAATTAAAAAGTTAATTTATTATTCCGTTATGTCATTATAATACGTAGTTATATGGATATGCCTGAAATTTTCCACCCTTATCCTGCACCCACGTGCATGTATTATTTATTATTAAAACTAAAAAATATTCTAAACGACCATAGATATGATTTCTTTCGAATACATATATAGGTCCCACACCTACTTCCGGGAAGTTGTCACCTTGCACAGAATACCCCCTCAAGTTTTCAGTGCGTTGACCGCAATATGAGGTCTGACTATGAGAATATATCACAAATTGCTCGTGAATTGTTTTCATTCATAAACTCAACCTATCGTCGAAAATTTATAAAGCTGTGGGTTTTTTTTTGCCGTCTTTTTTTTTTGCTTTCCCTATATACCAGAAGGACAGAAAGGTCTCCAAAGTCCTAGATTGGATACAGAATTACCGACGATCATAATTTCACTGCTGCTCATAGGGTAACATTCACCTACGGAAACCATCTGCCATCTGCTTCAGTGTGCAAGTGAAAGAGCTTTAGATCCACTAACAGCTAACCCGGTCTTTAAACACAAAAACAAAAGCAAAACTCACGCTGAGATTAAATAAGTCACTGCAGTCCCCTTGTTTTATTTATCCTTTTATGTGAAGAATGGACAGATAAATAGTGTTAACAAAAATTTGATCAGCACAAAAGAAATAAAATCAGCGATGCAAGTTGCACATGTGTATTAAAAATCAACATTTGATTTTTATAAAAACACTATCAGGATTGCTATATTACGTGTATACATGGACACTAATGGCTAGTTTTCATTATTTCTTCAAATTCTTTTCTTAATTCTTAATAATTAATTCTTAATACTCATAAAGTCCAACATTGTATAATTATTAAACGAGTTACTTACCTCAAAAGCTACTGCCATCGATAGAGACTTGTCACCCACAATAGTTTTTAAAGCGCCCTTAAACATGTTTTCATCTAAATCCATTTTTCCAGATATATCCACGGTTTTATTCGATGGGAGATCTAAAGTTATCTTTATATTATGTTCGTGCTGTTCTATTATATCGGCAGACTTAAAGTAATAAACATCAATGCCTATATCATTTGCTAAATCACTTTTATTGACGAAGCATTTCACTTTCTCATGAAGGTGTTGGAAATTTATGTCGACATTGTGTTCAATAATTAATTTCAGTTGTCTTGCTATTTCAAAAGGCGTTTCTACATTTAATACATTAATAACATTCAAGTAATCCAGAAAGTATAAATTGTTTTGTATATCGACAACACCTTGCGGAAGTTTAATATTAGCAACAGTGAAATAATAGTCTAATATTTCTTCAACATCCACCATTCCTTCAATGGTAGGCCAAATTAACAAGTCCAGTAAAAATTCGACATTGTAAGAGAAATATTCGTCATATTCCAAGTCCGCGAAATCATCTTCAACTACTTTTGGAGGTTGGAAGTCCTTATCATATTTTGCTTCCAATTCAATTATCTTTTCACCTAGCTGTTTTAGAATCAGTGATTTCGGTTTTCCATTCATTTTTATTCCGCAATTATAATTCGAAAATTTAAAATGCAAATTTAACACAAACATATCCTTATTTAAGAACTTTATCACAAATCCATGCTCCTCGAAATCTCGAAGTGGCGTGAAAATTTTGCAGGAATACTCAAAATCTTTCAAATCGTTCATATAGGATACGCCGGTAAAACCAAGAGTAACATTATTCCATTTGCCTCGCATATCAATATTATTCTGGTTTAATTTCGCATATAAAGCAGCAAGCTTGAGATTGTCGATAGGTGTTGCTATACTCAACTTGACATCAAAATCGGCTAGAGATTTAATATCGAACAAAACTTCGGCGCCCAGCGCTGTAGTTGGCGTACTAATTTCAGCAACAACATTTCTTCTTTTCTCATTCAAACCAAAACGACATTTAATATGGCGGAACTTGCTTACTGGAGTAGTGATATTGATCGTAATCATATTATCATGGAAATTTTCAACATATCCATTCATAGTTAAAGTGATTTCTCTTAAGTTAAATGTTATTGAAGCCGCCCCAATTATTTCTTTTTTATTGCTTAAGCTGAATTTCGTAGCTAAACCACCTTTCCAAAACTCTTTGTAAGGAGTCAATACAAATATTGTTCCGCTAACATTTTGAAAATGTTCGTTTTTACTCAACTCCCATTTCGACTTCCAACAATAAATTTTCAGAGTTTCATTGGTACTACTGTACCGCAAACTGGCGCTGCTGTCTAGTTTGTTTAAATCCCGCAAGTTCTTAATCTCCAAGTTGATTGATGGCATTTCTAAAATCGTACTGTTTAAACCAAAACGAATATCCACTAATTTTGGAATTTTCTCCATATTTATGTCGTTTTTCCAAATTAATTTAATGTTTTGATTTTCACCCCAAATTAGCGATGTATTTGCCAAGAATAAGTTTCCATTGTTGTAGACTCCCGCATCTATACTGTTCATAACCCAATTATTGAAAGGTGTTTGAATTTCTAAATGCAGCCAATGATTAATATTATCTAAGGGCATCAAACCAACATTGTATTTAACGGTTATTGCCTCATTGGTTTCCCATGAGGCATACAAATCTCCATGGTACTCGGGCCCTTCCGTATATACATTTAAGACGCAGCTAATTGTTCGATCGGGATATGAAATTAAAGTCTGACAAGTATGTTTCCATTCAGAGGGTTTCTTGTATTCAGCTAATAGAAGAAGTCGCTGGGAAGGATCTCGATTCATGTCCCAATTCAGTTCCAGTGACATTTCTTTTTCACCCACTAAATTTACTAAGCTGGATTTTAAATAAAGGTCCCGAATTCTGTGAAAAATAGTAAATAAAATAAATTAATTTACAGCACTTAACCATGTTATTTATTGTTTATATTATCCAAGGCAGTCACCAGAAAACGCAAAAAACAGAACATAGTCAGGTCGGCGCCGATACCAGATGATGACTGGATTTTAGTCCTCTGACCTACAATAGGTTTGAAGCAAACATGCATATAAAAGTCAATTCGATTCGTCGCTCAGTGGCAGATTTTTACAATTTGAACAGTTGTTTTATTGACTGCATAAGCGGAGAACCTATAAAAGATGACGGTAAAATATGTTTGCGACCTACTATCGGCCAAATTGTAGGTAAAAAAAAAAATTTATTAAAATGAAACCCAGATTTAAGGGTAGACAACAACTGCAAATATAATTTCTATGATCGACGTACTACCCGTCAGTGGAAGCAAAGGGAGAAGAAGACCTCAATTCCGTTGAAAAGATTAAAGGAGGAGAAAGATCTGGCTAAATTTGTTGCCTTCAATTGGCGCCGAATGGCGAATAGAAGAAACGACTGGCGTGCTACTAAAATCTCATAAGCGGTGTCTGCGACAATCAAGAAGAACAATGCAAGAGTCTTAAGTAATTTCGGACGACTAATTGATCAGAAATATATTGGAGCATTGTATTTCGCGTGTTAAAAGAAGTAGAAACAGTATTGCACGTCTTACTAACAATAAGTAAGTATCAATAGTTCACATTCTTACACTAACTGTTAACTAGTTTTCTTTTTTACCCAACTTTTAAATTAGCTATGGACTATAGTTTTTGCGTGCCGAATGATATATATATGTATATGTGTGGATAAATATATATATATATATAATTTTTAACAATTTTTAAATAGTACTTACTTATCCAAATGAAGCTCCATTTGCAACATTTTTGGTTCTTTCCTCGATATACTAGAATTTAGCCAATACGACTTTTCTTTTAAATTTATATGTACTTCGCAACTAGTGATATTCATATTCTCTGATTGGGAAATAAGTTTGACTATCGCACCATATGGTTCCTCTCCATATTTCACATTAAAATTGCTTAATACTAGATTTTGACTTCTCCGATACATGGCATTAAGCGTTATTGAATTAAATGAAGGACTGTTCATAATCATTTTCAGCGCTTGGAAACTAGTACTGCGATCTTTATAATTTGCTTTTACGACAATAACCTCATTTGTAAACCAGGTACCGTTGAAATTAACCTAAAAATGTTTTATTTAGTTGAGTTTCTAAAATAATATACTTAATATTAAGTAGTAACGGTCAATAATACAAGATTTTCTCAAATTCGGAGAGGTTCTTGCCAATTCAGAGGGAATTTTCGGTGTCTGTTTACACAGCCGACTTTAATATCGCGAAGAGGTGCTGTGGTCTATGGCCAATCTTTCAGGGTAAAACACTCACTGATCTGGTCTATGGTCGATCTTATAGAATAAAACACATGGTGATAAGGTTCAATCAGTTCGGTAAGCTTTAGGTTTTCATACCGTACGCTATATAAAAACTTATATGCGATATCGATGCTTTTCTCACGGTAATTGACGCAGATTGAGGAATAGTCTCTATCAGCATTGAATGATATTTTTGTAAGGTAAATCTACCTCGTTTGTGAATGGTAATAAAAAATAACTGTCTGGCTTTTTCCACATATATGTATATGTTTATATGTATCACGCTTTGCTATCTTCAAATACGAAATTAGGCATTTATGTATTAAAAGAATCAACTGTTTATAAATAATATTTCCTACATAAGGCAAAATGTACAAAACATTAAAACAATAACTTACCATGTACGTTTTGGGCTTTTTTTCTTCAAATTTCAAATGTCCGTAACACGAGTTGAATTTTGCTACAGTGATATTGAAAAAAGCATCACATATGAGTAATTCGCTTCGAGGAATCAGAATAGAAAATAAAACTGAAGCATTTTTTTCTGGATTTAGATGAAATTCAGCTAAAACATTATGTTCACTTCCATTTTTTAATCGTTCTTCGTGCCTTAAATTATATGCAATTTTATACTATGTAAGTAAAGTAGAAAAATTCTTCTATTTCTTAAGCTCTATTACCTCAATAATAGTTTAAAGTCGACCTTAGATCGAGGTATAATAACATTGAAGCTGGCATATGAGTGTGAACCTTCCCAAATGTTTTCCTCCGAGTAGGCACGTGAAAGTATTAAATGCCAGACGCTAGTATAGTCGGGATCACTAAAATTCAATGCGTTATTAAATGTCAAAATACCTTCGGTGTGACCTTGTATTGACCGCCAAGTAACATTTGAGGCAAAATTCAGTTTGGGATGCGCTGAAGTTCTTAGTTTCATCTTCCCTGCGTAATCTATTTTAGACTTATCACCAGAACTCGCTAAACGTCCTTCAAAATTTATGCTTTCTATCTTATTTGCTTGAAACTGAAATGAAAAAAAAACATTTAAACTAAATAAAACTGACTAAATCGAGCTGTTGTAGTGGATTCTAGTTTTTCTTCAAATGCATTACGACAAAAAAAGTAAATAATTAAATGTCATTAAATAGTATTGCTTTAATATACATTACCCTATAATTTATTGTGAAATTCGCTGATTTTGTAACTTCAGTCTGCACTACGATTCCTCTTACGAGCATTTGCAGTTTTCGAGTCTCAAAAGAAATGTCCAAGTCGCTTTGTGCAATGCCGTTTTTCTCATTAATTCGAATTGTTCCCACGGAGCCTGTTATGTTGACACCATTTACCGCCAACAGCATTTTCGGTTTATATATCAGCACATTTCGTTCTTGTTGTCTTTCAAGTTCCACGCTTAAGTCCAAAGTACGCATTCCGTTTGCATTCACTAAAATACCAAACTGTCTGTGACTTGTTTTTCCTATATAGTGACAAACGGCGGATGCTTTGTTAAGACCATGAGTAAATATAATAGACGAATTGAACCTTTCTGGTTCAGTGCTAACATTGACTAGAATTGATCGTTCAATAGTAGATCCAGGGGTATAGAAAATAAGAGATGATGTAGAGTTACTTTCATGTTTAGTCGATGTATATTCGATAGTCCACTTTTTCGATGCTTGATCAGATTTCGTTACTACAAATGTGAAGTTCATTGGACCGCTCAGTAAAAGACTAGGATGCAATTTCCCTCTGGATTCATTTAAATCTGGAACACTGTAATTAAGGCACATTTTCAGGCCGATTGCGGTATCCACCCAAGGCAATGTACAGCTGGACTCAGACCTGCGGCTTTCAACACCGGCTTGCGGTTCATCTCCACTTGTCGTTATTTTTAATAATTCTGATTGAACGCTCAAAATTTCACTTATATTTTGTGGCAACGTAAATGATAATGAAACCGCGTTCTTGCCTCGAACATTTAATTCGCTTCCAACTTCTGAGTTTGAATACAACGTACTCTTCACTTTAACACCAGACTGTGCATAAAACAAATCCGATTTCATTGTTCCGATTAAATCAACTAGTACCGTTGGTTTTATCATACCATTAAAGTCAAAGTTCAAGCCGGAAGAAGACGATTCCATTTTACTGAGACTACCTTTCATGCGAAGGTCAATGGCAGAAGCACCAAACAAATCTATCGATAACGGTAAACCAATCATTAAAGGTACAATGTATGAGGCTTCCACGAATATATTTGATTTTGTGAAAGTGATTTCTTTGCCTGATAACAATTCGGAGGCCTTTTGCAAAATATTAAACTTGTTAGTTAGTTCATAAAATTCTGGAAACCCATTCACTGTGCAGTAATGCAAATCATTGCCAAATATTCGTAGTCCAAACTGTAGTCTTGGGTTATTATAGTCATATTTTAATTTATAACCTAAATTGTCTATGTCTCTTCGCAAATTTGATCTATATTCATTCACATCTTTTATTTCCAATGAACGCTTTAGGCGACAAAATTTATGTTCACACTTCTCATCATTCAGAACTGGAATTTTAAAGCGATTCTGTTTGTTAGCCTCTTCGTTAATGTAAGAATTGTTACTTTTGATCGGACTATTCGATGCGGCATCTGTATTAGTTTTTTTTTTTTTTTATTAAGGTGACATACATTGTTTATGGGTGAATTCATTATACTCACCATAATTAGATCGCTTCATACTTCTCACCCAATTATTTAAAGCGTCCATAATATTCTTAAACCCTTTCTGATTAAATATGCTTTCTTCATTCAACCAACTTTCAAGGTTAATGGAGGATAAGAGTAATTCTTCAAAACCTTCAACTCTTGTTGTTAGCTCCAAAAAATTATAGGAATTTCCAAACAGGTTAGAAGTAAAATTAAGTGTCATCGTCCGAGGCACGTACGATTCAGTACCAAAAATTAAATTCGAGTCCGTTGTACTGCCTTTAAATACAAAATTTTGTAACTTCACATCGAAAATAATTAATTAAAAAAAAAATAAATAAATAACCACGTTGACTAAGCTTAGAATACCTCAATATTAAAAACCCACATCACAATGACATAATTTCGTCACCAGAAAATATATGTACAAATTTCCATTATATCAAGATTAGCATGTCCGAATGGAAAATATAGAAAATATACAATGCAACGGCTGATCAGATCTTATCAGTATAACTTCAGAATAGTTTTATACATCTTTAACCTATTACTTTATCATGCATCACATTTCGAAAAAGGCTAGTTAGAAAAAAATTTGAACATATAACACTTATTCCATTTTAGAGTCATCTTCGGTAACACGGCAAGGATATACTTCTGAGCTATATACTTGTAATTTGATTCGACTTACACAAGAGCTTAAATTTGTGTTAAAAATAAACTCACCAAAATTAAACTCATCGAAAAAGAAGTTTTGTTGATAATTACGCGAATATTTCCAAAAATCCAATTGATATTTTTCATTTATAACATCGTCCATTAAATAACTTTGAACAACTATATATAACGGAGATGAAGATTTAGCTAAATTTCTAAGATGTGACCATACAAATGAGCCGACTTGATTGACTTCTTCATTTTGTAGAGTGGCTTTTATCTTAGTGATTGAATAATAATCAGGACAGTGCATAGTTTGCAAATACGCCGCAATACGAATTTCAGAATTTATGAAAAAGTTTGTGTATGTATCCATAAAGAATGAACGATATGAAATGCAATTTGCTCGCCTAAATGTGTGTACTGATTCTAATCTAAGTTGCAATATATCTTTTTCATTCCCAATGATTTTTTGCAGTTGCTTGGCGAAATTTTCTGATAAAATGCCAATATTTCCAAGTCCTTTTAGTATAACAATCATTCTTTCGTATAAGCGCCTTTCACCACGGAACGAATTGAAATTATTTATAAACTCTGCCTCGAGTGATTCTGTAATCCATTTAATTCGCATATTACTCGTGCAATCACTATTATATCGGCAGTAGCTATGTATAACGGCAGACGTACACAATGTATATTCAGGTTCTTCCTTTGTGCGTGAGAATTCAAGAATCGTGTAAATAGTTTCAACTGTATCGTCATCGGGACGTTGGATAAATGATATTGATTTAAGCCAATTGATTGCCATCTTTTTAGATACACCATTTGTAAGAAGTTGGTCCCTCATAAGCTGCAACGATGCAGTGGTACCCGCATAAGGTAAGGAATCTAAGACATGATTTCTGGAAAGATAAAGAAAAGAAATATCATGTAAGGATCTGAAAAGAATGACAGCGAAGAGGAGACTAATTATGTTTTGCTATCTACATATGTACAAATGTTGTTTTGAAGAAGTGAATAAAACCCAAAAAAAGTCAAATTTCAATATGTTTGAAAGTTTTTAACCCTTAGTCACTTATCCCAGCAATCAGCAGTTTTAAAGCTATGTATGTATGTATATACGAAGACTATTTAAAAAATAAGATGAATTTTCATTTCCGTTTTATTCATCCTTCTCAGATATAATACACTTTGCGCCAACGTTTTTCTAGATTCTCGAAGCAATTCTGATACGCACTTGGTATAAGCTCGAGCTTTTTTCATGTGTTCGGCTTTTATCTTCTCAACCGTTCTTTCACGGTCTCTTCAATATTGAGAATAGGAAAAAGTCGCGGTTGTTCAAATCGGGTTAATACGGTGGCTGGTGCATGATTGTTGTGTCATTTTTGGCAGAAAATCTACAAGCACGAAATGACTTTTGAGCAAGTGCAATAACATGATGAAAAAGAAATTAATTGTGATTCCACCATTCCGGGCATTTTTCCGTATTGCATGACGCGCATAACCTCAAGAAAATACTCATTATTAACGTTACGATCCTGTGGTAAGAACTTGTAGTACACCACGTCTCAGCTCTTGTGGGTTTCTCTATTGGTACGATTATGCTTTGGTTACTATACCATAACCATATATCAATGATTCGTTCCTTGATGCAAGTCAGAATCTTTTTTGACTTCATTCAACACATTTGGAGCTAAGTTCAAGCGACGGAACTTCATTGCCACACGCTTCTGGCCCAAAATTTCCCCGTGAAATTTGAAAATTCACCTTATTTTTATGATAGACCTTGTACTCAGTGGCAAAAGTTATTTTTTTCCGTGCGTTTTATTGCCCAAACTTTTGCCAGATCTATGCGGTATTCACCACGAATCTTATCTAAATTCAACTTCCATTACTAGTTTTTTATGTACTTAGAAAACAAAGATATATATTTTTTAAGAAGTTTTTATAAAAGTTATTGTACAATATTGACCTTCCTTTTTCACATATACTAGTTGACCGTGCGAGAAGTTGAGTCAGTGCCTCATAGTCTAGTTGTTTGATTGTATGTAAAAAGTTTGTGAAAACATTTAGGAATTCTCGTTGAATATATGGAAAACCCAATGCACACATTTCCTTTAACAAATCTCTTGCCAGTTTAATTTCGGTCTTTGTTGGTTTGGCTGATGGAGTGTGGTCAAAGAGAAGACTTGAACGTAGTTCGACAATTTCGTCACCTAAAATTATTGATATATATACTTATATAAAAGTTAAAGTATAAAAAATTTAGTTCGCTTACGTTCGTTTAAAAACTTTTCGTCTATATCACTTTCCTCGCCAAGAAACTCAAGCCGCGAAACGACATTAGTAATAGCCCCAGTGTAATTGTTTGCGAAAGGTATCAATTTGTGCTGGTCATAACAAGTAACATCTTGGTATAACTTGTTGTTAATCGTCATCTGTAAGAAATGAGAGTTTTTTATTAATAATTTATTGTACACATAAATTTCAGTTCAGCCGGATCCGTGGATCTGTCGAAAATTGCTGAATTTTGAGTGTCGTCTGCACATTGTCTGCACAGACCGAAAAAAATTCGCCAAACTTGATCCATTGCTAAAGTTTTTTCGACCGCTTTCTTCTATCATAATGGCGTAGTGCTTAATGAGCACAGAAAAAAGCTTTATTATCTGAAAAATATCGAGGTCATACCAAAAAGTGGATATTAGAAATTCTGCAAGGATTGGAAACAACGCACTACTTTGAGACAAAACTGATGAACGAATAAAAAATAAGTGACGGCGGATATTTCGTGGAATAAGCAAGATCTGCTTCGCTTTTAACTTATATATTATTCTTTTATAATACTGGGAAAATCACACTTACATCACAATAACTGCTTGAATCAAGTAAGGGCCACATTGTTTTATCGTTGCGAAAGTTATACGGTACAGATTGCAGTATAGAGTTAGTTGAATATCGCCTTTGACAGGTTGATATATTTTTGGTTTTGCGTATCTTAATGAAAACGTCATTCACTTTCTCCAATGAATATTTCACCTTGCATTCACCGGCAATATCTGTTTCTGTCGTGTTGAAGTCGACATCTAATCGCAACATCGTATTTTGAAAAGTTGATAAAATACCCCTCTTAAAATTTAACGCCCAAATTTTTTCTTTTGAGCTCGGACAAATTTCCGCAATCATTCCATCGTCAAATGCAAATCGTAATAGATATTTCTTTAGTTCGGTTGCTATCTCCAAACTATGTGGATGATTACCAGTAGAATCACTGACTTCACTGGATTCATCGGAGCTACCAGAATCAGCAAACTCCCCGTAATAATCATCTTCATTCGAGTTATTGATTTGCTTGTTGCCGGTGTCACCATCGTTTTCGTGGATAGAAGCATTCCAAAGCTTAACGTTTGTAATTCGAAGGAATCCGTTACATGGTTTAGGGAAATATATCTCAATAGCAGCTTTGAGGAAAAGACTTGATGCATTGTTGCTTGTTCCTGAGAACTCTGTTTTTAAATCAATGCTATACTCATATTTATATATGCTATCTTTAAAATTGAATTTCTTTGAAGAGATTTCGCATTGAGGGTTTCCACAAAAATTTGGATCACGAAAAGGATCTGTAAATATAGAACAAAATTAAATCTTTATTTACTAAGAAATAAATTTATACCTACTTTGATGAGTATATCCCCACTGTACACATAACAGTAATAATAAGAGCCTCAAAAGCCGCCGCATTATAATATTATTTGAAATAGTCGACTGTAGTATTTGATGGATTGCGTAATACCTTGTTTGGAAGAAAAATATTCAATTTGTATCAATTTGGCTCGGCTAATTCTAACAACGCATAGATGCCTAAAAATATAATTTTTCTCACATAATAATTATAATTATATTTAGGTATCATGATATCCGAGAAAAGCGCAAAAGTTTTACAAACATTGCATTCGGGATGGAAGAATACGAAGGTCAAAGTAGCGCATCAGGTCTAGCATTTTGAACCGGAAGTAACATTTTATCATCAAACCCCTTATTGTTTAGAAATATAATTTTCTTCACTTTATTTTTATTTCATTCTTATTATTGTTCATGGAAAATGTGTAAAATAAATAATTTATAAATAGTATTGTCCATAATGGTATATTCTTTATTTTTTAAGACGGTCACGTCGTGTAAAAATTATATTAATAAGATAGGTAAATATTGTATTACAATTAACCGCAGCTAATTTACGTCCACACCGAAGGCAAAAGTGCTAATATAAGAGGAATATAAGAACGGTAAAACCGGAGGATGACCTACGCATGCTGAAAAGATAAGACCTTGATGTGTCGAACAATTGAATATTTCACGATTTAAAACCGTTCAAAAGTTTAATTTTAATTTAAAACGTTTTAAAATCGCTCAAATGTAGATGAAACCTTCAAATAACGACAAATTTTATATTTTTAATAGATTTTCTCAAATTCAAACCGGAAAAAACTACTATTTGACGTCCAAATATACCAAAGCAAAAGAACTACTTCCGGTATGAATTTTGCATCCTTTTCCTTGTTTAGTATGTGTGTTCAAATTTCCGTGGGCATTGTGTATGAATGTCATGGATAAATGCACTTTATGGCCTTGGCGTTGACGCTCATTAGCGTATCTGCGCAAGTGCCATCGGCAAAATTACGGTAAACAAAAAATTGATCCTCCGCAATTCTTATTAGCGCGACATGTTGAAACACTGCATATTCACTTAAAAAAAAGGTGAGTAAAAATTTAATTTATGTAGCTATTGTATATTAAAGACACAATACAAAGTTTAACTTTGATTATGACAAATTATTGGTGATAAGGGTTCAATATGGTAAACAATCTGAAACGAAAACAGTGCAGCAGCGGATGTTTACTGATCGCCGAATACGTAATGAGATAGTTACACTTATATATACCCACATGTCTATACAAACTTTTATAACATTTTAATATTGACTTTTATGCTTGCACACATACATATGAATTTTTGAAAATACGTGAAGGAACTACAATATGTAACGCGTCCTACAACTGTTTTGAAATCGTTTTCACAGATAAATACTGTCGATACTATTTTAGTTGCACGTTTTTCACTTCTTTTACCTTCTGTTTATTTTTAATTTATATGCTATCGATTTGTCAAAAACCTGGCTTGGGATTCACGGAAATATGCTTTCCAAGCCCGTTTATCTAGAAGGAAGTAACCTAAGTTCTAAAATGTATCACGATTTCACGACTATTTCATAATAAAATCGGCACTCAACTAATCGCAGATGTTAAATTTAAGTTGATTGTGGACAAAGTGATTATTATAATGTTAGTGTTCCTAAAAAATAAGAGATAAGGAAGAGTATGATCAAAGCATCTACAGGGGCGGCTCAAAAATACCAAGCAATAAATTTATTTGGGTTACAATTCCATTGCTGCTGGTTTCAACGCTGCTTAATAGGTAGCCGAATAATCCCGCGTTAAGTATACCTATTGTATGAGGTGACTAAATCCAATGGCCGAAGACTACAAGGCTTGCCCGGGATCTAATTCTGTTACCCCGCTTTAGTTTTTTCTCGCGGTAAGAGGCTATACTGAACAACTCACATTAAACCCATAGAATTTTACCAATCACACTGTCCAAAAATTGAGAACGTTGACTGTTTGTTTCCTTTTTTTAACCGACGAAAATGAAGATTTCGGTTTTGATAATACTTTTTTTATTTGAATGGGTTTAGTTTGAACTTGGTCACATCGACAGCTGGAAAAAAATTTAACCAGAGGTGTCGAAAAGGGGGTATAATTTACAGATTTTAATGTACCAAGAATATCTCGTTATCATGTAGTCCGAGAAAAAGAAGAAAGGTTCACACATTTATTGGTGGGTTGTGGGTTATAAAAAAAATTAACAAGAAAGATAGATTTTTGTTCGTGATTTCGACGACATCAGTAATACCGAAAGAGACTCAAAATCACACTGACAAAGCGCTATCAGATTTGCCAATGTTTGGGTTTATCATCAGTCTCCGGCGAATCTACTTTCACCGTGTGGCAGTGAAATTTCATGCCATCCTTTAGAGACATGTTCGCGGCTATTTATATTTTAAATAAGTGGCTGAATTCATTTTAAAAACTCTGCCATATTAAAGCGGTTGTTCCTAGAACTAATCTCGCATTCACAAACCTTATATGGCGGCTTAAAGTAGGTTACGTATCTCTAAATTAATAGTTCCTTCTCTACAGATTTCCACCATTCTCTGGTCGTTTGCCTAGAGATAACAAGGGCCCATCTTTGATTAAACCTGCTACCTTTCGCGGTGGCCGATCTCTCATCGTCCAGAGCTTGAAGCTTAGCCAAGAATTCAAGATTAAGTAATCCGTTTTGCGGTCGCAATATCCGAGTGTGTACTATCATGTGGAAGGTTCTGTGTTCGAGTCCTGACCCGACCAACATCCAAAATTATAGATAAATAATTTACATTTAAAAAAAAATTATGTAAATTTTTATATATCAATTCATTCCATTTTATTGCAATAACATCAAGACGCACCTCACAAAAGAAATTAATGATTTACTTCTTTCGTACAAAACATAGAAGAGCAAAATCCAAAAAAATAACGGCAAAAACTAAAAAATAATAAGATTTATTCTTTCGGTATGTATGGAACTCCAAAAGAAAATGAAAATGTATAAGTGTGTTGGTGTTTCCATTATGTCGCTCCTGAAGAGCGCGCCTTGGATTAATTTATTTTCTTACTTTAAAATGTAAAATTTAACTTTACACTTTCAATGTATGTATATATAAGGTATGTAAGTATAGATAATATATGTATATATATAGGTTCACCGTTGCTTTCAGAAAGTATTGCTCAATGGTTCGTAAATTTCAAATATGTATGTAAGCATATTCCTCTGTGTTTACACGTCAGTGGTTACAAATAATAAACGCCTATCTGGGGTCGTAACAAAATTGAGTATTCAGCGTGGCGAAATCTATATTAGATTTACCTCACATATTTGCATATTTTATAAACCCATTAAATTGTACATCAAAATTGAATATATCTTCTTACATAACCTGAGCATTCAAACTGCTGTTTACTAGAAAGACAATGCATGTAAAATAGATTTAAGCTCTTTTATCTGTGAACCCAGATATAACATACCCATTGGAGTGCATTGAATGAATAAATACACATTAGCTAATAATAGCTTTTAGGGGTGATTTTATCAATATTTTTTTATATTGTACCCCGAACGTAAAATCGCTCATAATAAATATTAAAAAAATATAAAAAAGGCAATAAACGGCTGAAAAAAATATAAACAACTACCTACCTCTTTAATTTTATTGACCTTATTTTGGAATAAAGTAAGCGGTGTCTAATCTATTTTGTTGCATAAAAGCCTAATTTTCCAACTTAGATTTAAGCCGTCTCTAATCCCAAAAGTTCGCTGAGTAACAGAGAGTTCTACAATGCGAAGGATAATGGGTTCGAATCCTGACCAACATCCAAAATTATTGAAATCTTTTTCTAAATGCGGTTGCCCTGTTACATGAAGTAAAAAGTTCCTCGTAAAAACCCAATAACCCTCAGATGTGGACTGCAATTTTACGGCCCCCCTACCCTCTCTCCCACCCAATTTTTTGGAAAAACTTTAAGAAGCACTCCATAAATGAGAGGAGAAGCTTGGCCTTAAATCGCTCACCATTCACCATATTAACATATTTTAGACTACTTCCTTCAACGAGTGAAAGCAAAGTTTAAAAATAATTCCCATCCTCCCATTATTATCCACTAATTTTCTAGTTTTTTATTTAGAAAAATATGTAGTGTTCTAAAACCTCCCTTCCGATAGATTGAACAGAATAGATTTAGATTCCAATTATTGAGGATCCGCTCTTTCGCTTATATTTTGGATAGGAGCTGATGCATACACTTTAGTAATTCCTTATAGTCGGTTCGTCATATATAATAGTTATTTGGTGTGTACTAACATACTGTAGATTGGAACATTTCTAGGTGTGGTGACTTTCGGCAAGACGTCTCAAAGCACCTATAATTTTTTTTCTTGATGTACGATGTCAGCTGAGACAGCAAGGTGAGTGGAAAACCGTTGAAGGTGGTGATTACAGCTTTTCGAGAGCAAACCTTGATTATATTTGAGCCTTATCAATAAAAATAAATTTCATAAAAATAAGCATAACAAACGAAACTCAAGTAGTTAATCAACTTTATTTTGGTTTACTTTTTAACTTCCTTTTTATTGTTTTATTTATTAAGAAGAGTGTGTATGGTATATGATTCGTCACATATTAGTTTTGAATTTTCAATGAATAATAATGGATATTATTTCTTTACTACTTATATTATAAACTTTTAGTTGCAACACATTCTTATATGTATATTATGTATTTTCCATTATTTTGTATTACGTTCCCAAATTTCAGTGAAGTCTTCTCACTGTAGAATTATTGAATGTCGCTTAGCAAAGTTTCTCCAGTGAACTTGTAAGTGATTTTACTGCATGTATAGGCATGCAACTTGGATCTGTGAAAAAGAAAACAATAACTTAATTAATTAATCAACTTATGCTATGCAATAAAATAACGGTCAATAAATAAATAACTTGGAAAGTAAATACTACTAAACAAATAACTACATACGTAATAAATTTCAAACACATCGAACTACAAATAGGACTTTTTGAATGGGTATATTGGTCTATTTCCCGGAAAAAAGGTTATCCAATATAAAGGGTGTTTTTTATAGAGGTATAGAACTTTAAGTTGCAATAAAACAACGATGGATTATTCGATTGACATGAAAGATAATCTTGTGGCATTACATTTTAAATATGATTTCAGACATATGACCACCACGGCTGGGGCGGATGTAGTCCAATCTGGACGTCCAATTTTCGATGACTTTTTCCAACATTTGTGGCCGTATATCGGCAATAACACGGCGAATGTTGTCTTCCAAATGGTCAAGCGTTTGTGGCTTATCCGCATAGACCAAAGACTTTACATAGCCCCACAGAAAGTAGTCTACGGTGTTAAATCACAAGATCTTGGAGGCCAATTCACAGGTCCAAAACGTGAAATTAGGCGGTCACCAAACGTGTCTTTCAATAAATCTATTGTGGCACGAGCTGTGTGACATGTTGTGCCGTCTTGTTGAAACCACATCTCCTGGACATCATGATTATTCAATTCAGGAATGAAAAAGTTAGTAATCATGGCTCTATACCGATCACCGTTGACTGTAACGTTCCGGCCACCATCGTTTTTGAAAAAGTACGGACCAATGATTCCACCAGCCCATAAAGCGCACCAAACAGTCAGTTTTTCTGGATGTAACGGTGTTTCAACCCACACTTGAGGATTACCTTCATCCAAATGCTACAGTTTTGTTTGTTGACGTAGCCATTCAACCACAAGTGCGCTTCATCGCTAATGGACGTAGTGCGCGATACGTTTTCCGCACAGAACCATTATTTTCAAAATAAAATTGCACTATTTGCAAGCGTTGTTCAGGCGTGAGTCTATTCATAATGAATTGCCAAACCAAACTGAGAATAAATCACTTGACAGCTGTTAAATCGGTCGCCATCTTAAAAAGAAATGCCAACTTAAAGTTCTATACCTCCATAAAAAACACCCTTTATAAATGTAAAAGACATTATCTACTAAATTAGTAACTCGTTTTCCCTGAACAAAATTTATCAGATAATATAACCAAGGGTATATGCAGCATACAAAATTTCAAAAACTTCAGACAGACCGAATCAGAACTGCGTCAAATTTGCCCGAACAAATCTCTAAAATACAAACCTATGTTGCTGAACGCTGACTACTTGTTATGATTTCCGTGGATCGCTGTTTTTACTCTACTTTGTGATATATTAGGGGTATTTTCTGCGTCTAGGAAATTCATGATATGCAAATATTTCATATGGAAACCAAAAATTAACAACAACCCGGCAGAGGGTTGGTTTTTCTTCGTGCAATTCGTAGGTAATAAATATACATAGGCTTAATCTCCCTCAAATAACTCTTCGACGTAATCAGTTTAATGTAACCTGCTCTGCTTTATTCCGCTATCTGTCATATGGGTATCTACTGTAGCAGATTGTACCATAAAAAATTCAAAATGTTTTACGATTTGTAATGGGCAAGTAGCAAGTAAAAGAAATATATTTCTTTTGTTGCTGCCCAAATATTTTCGAACAGCGTAATTCGATAACTAAATGCGGTAATTACCTGCACAGTTTGCGCAAGTGTATAATTGTAGAGCTCAAGACATGAGATGGCGATGTGTGTAAGTCGTACAGATTTTTGTAATAATAGCAAGGAGTTCGAGTAGTTTTAAATAAATTTTTAGCTACATAATTGGTTTATAATAAAACATTAAACTATAAGAATAAGAGCATGCATTTTTATATCGAATAGAAATACCAAACTAAAATTTTGCTAAAGAAAAGTTTTACATTTATATTATACATACGTATTCAATTTAATATTGTGTCCAGTTGTATGCAAACGGCTTCAAATTTTTTCGTCTTTATTTATTTAATCCAGGTTAAAGCAACAAAAGCACTCTCCGTAAGTGTATATAATTTCCCAATTTATGCACATATTCTTTTCACTTTGGTCATTTCCTTCATGGATGAATTGCACATTTTTTTTTAGAATATTTGTGATTTTCACAATAAAGATCTAGTGCGTTTGGAATTTAATTCTTTGTGAAGTCTTCATACTTAAAATAATTTTGGCTTGCAATATTTTTTAAACAATTATTTATAGGTAGTTTTTTAAAACATCAGTAAACCCGGTGAGAAATGTCGAGCGCAAGTAGAGAGTTTTTATTTATTATATTATTAATAATGTTTTTAATTCGATCATGTTATAATTTTGTTACACCGCGTCAACATGCAAAAAAAAATATAATAATAAATAAACGTCTCAATTAGAATTCAGCAAACTCCTTTGCACATTTTTCTGTGCTAGAAATCCGAAGCGCCTCTTCCTCATAATCATCAAAGTTGCTAGTATCACCGGGTCCTTTACACCGAGGAATAAAGGGTGCTTCAATTTTTTTCTGGAAGATTGCAATCCAGTCTGTCGAGGCAAACCATTTTTGGTTTTTAATATCATTTACACCGGCTTTTAAATTTCCGTAACGCTTTGTCAAATCGACTTGTAAAAGATTACGCAATAAATCTTTCAAATCAGACCCAAAATGCGAGGGAAAACGTACTTTTCCTGATACGATTTTTTCGTATATCTGGATGGGTTGGTCCGCGAAAAATGGCGGATAACCAGCTGCCATTTCATAAACGAGTACGCCAAGTGCCCACCAGTCAACAGCTTTGTTGTAACCTTTAGATAATATAATCTCCGGAGCAAGATACTCTGGAGTACCGCAAAGTGTCCATGTACGACCTTTTACGCGCTTAGCAAAACCGAAATCTGTAACTTTAAGATATCCTTGTGAATCAATTAACAAATTCTCTGGCTTTAGATCTCGATAAATTAAATCAAGATAGTGAAGATATTCAAAAGCTAGTACGATCTGCGCAGCGTAAAATCGCGAATGCGGCTCTGAAAAGCGACCAACTTTACGTAAATGTGAAAACATTTCTCCTCCTGGAACGTATTCCAATACCATATACAAATTGGAATTGTCTTTGAAATGATAACGAAGCGAAACTAGAAATGGAAATTGAATAGCCTGGAGTATACGTTTTTCGTTCAAGGTATGCTCGACCTGTTTGAGTTTAACAACCTTCTGTTTATCAAGAATCTTCATAGCGTAATAGTCCTTTGTTGGTTTGTGTTGTACAATCATCACACGACCAAATGAACCGGTTCCTAGAGTCTTAATACGTTCAAAATCATCCAATGACGCGGTGTTTGTTGGATTTCTACGCCATTTATCTTCAAATTCTTCTTTGGCTTGCTCAAGAAATTCTTTAACAGTCTCGGCAGCATCTACTTTTTTATTAGACGTAGTAGCGTTATTACCCATCTTAGAAACGAGGGCAAATATATAAGTGTACTTAGAAAAAAACACTGACGTATGTTTAAGTAATTTTTGGTGTATTATTCTCTCGAAATTGAACTGAAAATTGCACTAGACTTCTTTGCAAATCATTTGTAATGAAATTTATGTGCTTAGTTGTACAGGCTTCACGTTCAATTAGTTTCTTGGATATATGTTGCTTTATAATGAAAAACTGCCCTTTAGATTAGAATATCTGCAAATAGAAATAAAATACGCTTAAATTATTATTAATATTTTTTTCTGATAAAGTTTAATAGAATTAAAGAAATACTTGTATATTCACACTAAACTGCAAATTCTAATAAGTTAAACATCTTAGATGGTATAATATGCATCAAAACCTTTTTAAATATGAAAGAAGAAAAGTTTATTATAACTGAACGAAAATACTCGGTTGGGTACCTTTCAACTTGTGTAAGTATTAATGGAATTTTTGTAAATATCAAAGGAAAACATGGATCCACTCAATGACATCAGAACGATTTTCTGAGTCCATTTATTTATTTTCATGTGTTTCTATTCGGACGGAAATTTTAAGTTTTTGATCATTTGACGCCACTTAGAGCTAAGGTTCAAATCCAAATGTCACGTTCTCAGGCTCGGCATGCCTACAAGATAAATATATGTGAGTCGCTCATAAGAACTACATCAACTACATCATAAATTGGTAGGTCAGATAAAAAATGCTTGAGCGGTTGTAAAGTGCCAATTATAATTTTGTATATTTTGCATTTATTTAGCTTTTTCGCTATTTTTAAATTTACAATTGTATACAATTAGATTAATTACAGCGGGGTTTGTCTAAAGCCACACAAGAAATTATTTTATTGAATATTTTACGTAAAATAATCGATTAATACTCCTTTAAAGATAATATTTTCTATTTGCATTTTACAAATATATATATGTATATATACTAGGTCGTTCATTTATAATGTCATTTCATTACATTTCAAAGCGTTAGCTGGTAGTCACACCGTAAAATTTTAGCAAAATACTTAGAGTATGCTATCGTTTATATTTAATTTGTAAAAACATATACCTACAAATGTATGTGTATTGTTTAAAGCAATATTTTCATTCAATAATTCTTGGTTGCACACTAATTATGAAAGTATAGCCCTAGTGCATTAAATAATATAAAATAAAATAGATATTATGGTAAATAGGTGAAATTTTGATGCTATTTTCAGAGACATACAACCATAATGAGTAAATTGATGCATATATGTACATATTTATGTATATGCTAACAAAAAAGGTGCATATTTATAGTTCTGAGTAATGGTTAGAGTATTATTTTTTAAAAATGGTAGTACTCATTCGTCACGTTACGGAGTTATATTTGCTGTAATAAATAATTTATTTTGATGATTAGTTTCTTATGGAAAGCGTAGGTATTTTATTTATGAATTATTGAATGATAAATACAAATAAAAAAAAGAATGATACAACGTTAACAACTATAGTTCGTAATAATCATGCATAACCTAAACCTCGACAGATATTATCAACGCTATTAAAAGTTAAATCAATATCAGTAGTAGAGCGTATTGCTAAAAAAAAATCCTGTTAAAATTTGAAAAGCTAGACATGATCCTAGTAAAGGAGCCAATGTTAACAAACAGAAATATTAAAATGTGCTGATAAAATTCTACTAATACGTAAATAACAATTGCTCTTTAGTAAATATTGTTTGCCACTTTAAGTTTTTAAAACGAATAAATAAAAGCTAAATTATTAGCCCAAGATATCTAGCAATGTGTTGACTGATGATTTCTCAATTACTCTCAAGCAGGACACAACCATTAATTTTTTAATTCAAATCATATAAATGCTTCGAATAAATTTTTTTTTTATTATTTAGCAACTGCTTTTTTGACACTTTTCCGCCCCTATAACTTTAGTTTGCTCTAAGCGAAGACCCTACGACTGAGATAAAGAATACTTTAAATTAAAGCATGAGATTTTACATATGTATCACATATATTTTATTTGTTTCATTCATAGAATTTTTTTTCTGAATAGCGTAAATACAAACCAAGTTTTTTTTATTTTGTAATTTTTGCAGTACGCAAGTAAATTAGAAAATGAAAAAGTTAAACATAAAGATTTTATTTTAGAATATGCATTTTTGATATTTTTTTCTATTAGAATATAAATTAAGGTTGGCTCCTTTTCCAAGTTCTAATCCAAATTTTTCCCAAAGAAACTATTATAATTTAATTTGCTTTGACTACCAACCAAAACCGTGAGAGATAGTTTTGGAATTACGCCTTTTCTTTTAATCGAAATTTAATATCTAATATAAATTGCAGTCCTTCTTTACTTTTATGGCCTAATTATTTATGAAAGAAGCTCATTGGCGTTTAAGTTGTGAATTTTTATTCTGACCTTCACCACGACATTGCACATATTTGTTTTTCGCCGCATAAGTGTTTTTAAAAAGCATTAAAAAGGTTATGATATAATATTTTAAGGAAAAATTCCAGGTGAAGCATACAAAAACGGAGCAAAAACTTTAATCGTACTACAAGTCTAGTAACACAAACTATTTTCGCAGATTGCATAGCTTGTTTATACAATCCTTATATATTCAATTGATATATTTAAGCTTTCTGTATATACATACTTGATTTTCTTCAATATAGTATTTTTCTGTATTCATCAAACATATAAGCATATCTACATACTTATGCTATCTTTAGAGATACATACATATATACGAATAATTCCAACGCGTATCTTGGTATTTACCTACATACATATGTACATATTTTGCACTTATCACTACTTTACGAGAATGCACACTATTGCAATTAGACATATATTAGCGAGATAGAAAAATATTTTTCCTTATTAAAAACGCACCTTCACTTTTAAGTTTTTCTTCTTTTGTTTAAAAGTCATATCGAACTCTTTTATTTTGCATTTTGATTAACGAATGACAACCTGAAAACACACAATTAATAGCAATGAAAAAACAAAAATATACACCCTTGACAAACTTAGCAATATGGCGATATATGTACCACCTCACAAAAAAATTAAACACCTGAAGTTCTATGGTACAATCGATTGTCTAAAGAGATTGAACTATGTCACAATTTCAGACCTTTATCAAAAAACCATACCAACTGAACGATAAGTGGGGACAAATTCTCACTATATTAATTAATCGATTTTGGATATAATTTCTGCTCAAGAATGATAGATATTACACTTGAATCATCGATTTTGATATTTTCCTAGGGGCACACTAACAAACTATTTCGAAAAGTATTTGACATTATTAGATATAGCTCTTGTTTTATAGAGCTGTGCATCCAAAAACTGAACCCTACATTCTTACACTTTTACTTTATTAAAATCGCTTATACAAAAGATGTCCAGAAAATATCAAACGGAACGGTATTCCAGCCGTATACTGTTTCTCCTAATTTTGTTAAAGTAAACAACAAATCAAAACAATATAAATTAAATTAATTATTGCGCATTTGAAGTGAATATAATTAATATACCACCGTACATAACATCATGCCGATCTTCAGGCCAGGTGTGAGGAGTTTTCGGCCTATAAGGAGTTGATGGAAAATGATAATATTTAGCATGGCTTTAATAATGGGGAATATTTATGTGGAAACCGTGGAGGTGAACTAATAGCCAATGATCCGAGAATATGCAGTCTATGGAGAGAGTACTTATTCAATATGATTAAATACAGTGAAGGTATAATACGAGGATGAAGTAACTCAAATTCTCCAATCGATGAAAATGATATATAATAGACGTTACATTATCTGAAGAAATTCCAATAGCGATTGCTGGTATTAAGTATAAAAATTCAATTCATGAAATGTTAATGTGGAATGCGACTCCTTCCGAGACTCCTACTCTAAACAAAAGTTTCTCTCCAAAATACATACACATAAACATTTCTTTAATTAAATGCCACATATAAAAATGTATAAGAATCTAAATATAACCAAATGTGCATCATATTATTTTCGAAATAGTTTGGTAGTGTAGCACCAGTTAAACATACGGCCGATAATCAAAGTCGATAATAATTTTCAGTTTTTTGTAAAGGCATTGAAGTTCAAAGATACGCTGGCAACACCGATTGTCTTCCATTTATTTACGGGTGCGTTGTACTATTTATTTTGTCGTAGATTTCATACGTTGTTATTAAGTACAAAGAAGAAATAAATGGCGAGTTCAAATAATAGGTGAGTGTGATTTTTCAGTAATAAATTATACTTTCATTACTATTGTTTTTTTAGAGCCGATGGTACGAGTAAGTTGTGCTGTTATGCACATCCTGATGCACCATTAATAGAAGATTACAGAGCTGGAGATATGATATGTTCAGAATGTGGTCTCGTCGTTGGTGATAGAGTTATTGACGTAGGATCAGAGTGGAGAACATTTAGCAATGAAAAAAGTGGTGTCGATCCAAGTCGTGTTGGTAGCGCTGAAAATCCACTACTCGGTGGAGGTGATTTGTCCACAATCGTTGGTCCGGGAACGGGATCAGCATCTTATGATGCATTCGGTGCTCCAAAATATCAAAATCGTCGTACAATGAGTAGCTCTGACAGATCATTAATTTCTGCTTTTAAGGAAATTTCTACAATGGCTGATAGGATAAACTTGCCTAAAACGATTGTCGACAGAGCGAATAATCTTTTCAAACAGGTAAGACAGAAATTTTAAGAAAAATTCTTACATTAACAAACTAATATGTAAGCAGTCTATGTAAGTTTCTCTGCTAAAAATAAAGAAAACACTTAAACTATATCTTAGGAAAAAGATGTTACAGTCGAAGTCATCTTTATCCACTTGAAATAGGATGAAAGGGATAAATGTGTATAAAGTTATTGGTAATACCGAAATGAGCTTCTTCGAAATTGGGAATTACTGAATTTTATTTTTGGCTGCAGCATTACCCTGAACTATGTAATATTTTGAGTTTATCAATTTTTTCACAAAGGTACATGATGGCAAAAATCTTAAAGGACGATCGAATGATGCCAAGGCGTCTGCATGTTTATATATTGCTTGTCGACAAGAAGGCGTACCACGCACATTTAAAGAGATTTGTGCTGTTAGCAAAATTAGTAAAAAAGAAATCGGTCGTTGTTTTAAGCTGACACTGAAAGCTCTAGAAACAAGTGTAGACTTGATTACAACAGCTGATTTTATGTCTAGATTTTGCGCCAATCTAGGTAACTTATCAAATGGAATGGTGTTTCGGGATGTTACTTTAAACTATTTCTTTATTTTAGATTTACCAAATATGGTGCAACGGGCAGCGACATATATAGCAAAAAAAGCTGTTGAAATGGACATCGTTCCGGGAAGATCACCAATTTCAGTGGCAGCCGCAGCTATTTACATGGCGTCTCAGGTTTGTAACATTTTGGCGCTATGATATAAATTAGAACTAGACGTAGGCGTACACTACTTCCCATAAATTTAAATTTAAATTCGCTAAATATCGACTTATTTACTATAAACGTGATTTGAAATGAGTTAGCTATAGATTATGTTAATTAGAAAAATGTTTATAAATTAAACATAGTATTTAAACTTTCTTTATAGGCTTCTGAGCATAAACGTAGCCAGAAAGAGATTGGCGATATTGCAGGAGTAGCCGACGTTACAATAAGGCAGTCGTACAAGCTGATGTATCCACATGCATTGAAGTTATTCCCCGAAGATTTCAAATTCACCACCCCAATTGATCAATTACCGCAGATGTAGAATTCACAGTTGGTTTTAAAATTCATCAATATTATTTAGTAAAATAAATGAAATGTGTATTTTTAAATATTATTATCTATACTTCATTATTATTTTTTGCTAAGTCTAAACTAAATCCATTAATTAAGGGAAAATGAAATTAAAGTAACAACTGTTAGCACCGCAACAGACTTCCTGTTCTTGTTGTTGTAGTAACCACAAAATTATTCGCCAAACTCGAGTCGTTGAGGTATAAGGATCCGATTGCTGCGGGAACTATTGGATTTTAGTCGTCTCTTACGTAAAGCATGCCTTAGCGCTGGAAATTCTTTAACCCATAATCCGCAGAGGTGAACAAATAATCTAGAAGAACATAAACTAATTATAAGAACCATTTAATCTTCAATATCTTAAAGTTATTAAACCAGGTAATGCTATTCCTATATGAGCAACAGAGGAGTAAGCAATTAATGCATTTAATTCTGTTTGTCGTAAACAAATTAAACTAATTAATACTCCCCAGATCAGACTTCCTGTATTGTAATGGGAAATTTTGCAACCAAGATAAAGAATTTTTACTAGGGATTGAAAAAAATCATATTTGATTTTTTAATGAAAAAAATCAGACTAAAAATCACATGAAAGTTTTCTTTATGTGTGGAGGCATATTTCTAGAAGTTCTTTGCGATTCTGCAGTGATTTTTAAAAATGTGATCAATATCTATAAAAATCAAAATTAATATTTAATTTAAATTTTTAGTTATCGCTCAGAAAATAATTATTAAAAATTTTGCTGAATTTTTTCGATCAGAAGAAATTTTTTACTTTTCAATTGTTATATATTTCGCTCAAAAATAATAATTATCTCGTGAGTTTTCTATTTTTCTGATCAAAAATAATCGTTATTTTGGTTATGAAGTTTTTTAATCAAAAATAATGATTTTAAAACCAGAAATAATAATTATTTTTTGAGTTTTACTTTTCCATTCGAAAATAAAAAAATAATTTTTAACTTCTAAACTCACCAATTTAGGAACTATAAATTTACATCAAATTAGAACACAGTAAAAAAGCAACATCAAAAGGCATATATTATCCTCAAAAACAGCGCCGCTGGTTCGGTGGAAAGGTCAAGTGGAGAAGCACGTGGCTTCAATTGGCGCGGAAATGACTGGAGCGTTATTGTTGACTCATAAGCTAAAGAAGTGTCTTCAGCTGAACCCATTTGGACCCCATAGTCGTGAAAATTCAAAGAATTTTTAGTACGTAACGCTGACAAGGGCTACGGATATCTTGAAATTGAAATTTTAGATAATCGACTATTTTAATTTCAACCGAACAAATATTTTTAATTCTTAGATCTAAATCTTGTTCAGCTCGTCTTTAAATGAAATAATGTACTGCTTAAAATTGCAGTCGCTGCCGCTTTAAGAATGCTTAAGACTCTGCCTGTAGAGTAGCATTTTGAAGAAAAAAACGTCGTTGTCGTACTGTAGTGACGTTTGTTGAGACATAAGGCTACTGTTGTAGCCAAATTTATCGATATTTTCAATAGATCGTTGTTGTTTTCGGGTTTTTGTTTCGCGATTTGTTTACCGGGATATGGTTTGGTGTCTTTGAGTAATTTTTGTATATTTACGCTAAAAAACAGGATGATTAATGAATTAGAAAAATCAAATTCGGATTGGAGTTCTCATTGCCGCAAAACAACAATAGTTCGTACGTATTTCAAGGTCAATTTGGTATCTCTTTTTTAATTCTATTTGATTCTCTATACTTGCCAGATAAATTATTCGTACATAATAGAAAAATGTACATAATAGAACTTATGGTTAAAAGTTTGCCCGTGATATTTTTAACACATTTTAGACAGAGCATTCAACAATGACTGCATTTAAAAACGTAGAATATTGTAAGGAAGAGTAAATATCTATATATATGTATATATGTACGTAAGGAAATGTGTATGTAATTGACCGGATGATCGCTAATGTGATTTTAAGCCGAATTAATCCTCCACTTTGTTACGAGTGTGTTGAAGTTTTTATAATAAATGGAGGGACGTACAGTTATTTCGAAACCGCTTCCGAACGGCTAATGGAATCTCATGAGAAGCTGAACGAAGGAAAGTGTTGATTTAGCCAGAATTCAAACTCAAACCGCATTGCCAAGCACTCGCAAAAGATAAATCTGCCTTAAGCAGATGAAATTGTTCCTTTTACCAAAATTATGAAATGTGTAGTATGTAAATACTTCAAAAATTATCATTTGAAGAGCTGATTGCACTTGGATTATAGCTGTATTCTGAAATATCTTGATCATGTGAAATGTTATTTAGCCATCTAAATAGTAATGATATTAAATATAATAAAAAATAAATAAATAGAAAAACACCCACACACGTTGATAATATCTGAACAATAGTTATGAAATAACTTATTAGACTGTTTTTCGAATAAAATAAGTAAAATTACTAAATTTCGTTCGGAACTATTAACTTTTTTCGCCACAATTAACTACGGTGTTGTAAAGTAAACATTTCACGCGTTTAAAAGCCGACTAGACTATAACCACTGATATTTTAATTTTGCTGTTTGACACAAATACTCCACCGGTGCGGAAGACTTCCTCTTGCTTTGTTTTAACCGTCACATCAACAACTCTTTATTCATAAATCTTCCTAAAGACCCAATACATTCCGCGACAGTCGGGCCTTTATACAGGAACGACCCAGATTTTTATCCTTCCATGGACTTTCACTCCCGCTAAATAAGTATATGAATAAGTACAAATAATTTTCTTCCTAAATCTTGATACATACATATTTTAAAAAATTGATACATATTTTTTAGTTATTTTTAATGTGGTATATCTATTTCATTCAGAAGAAACGGGCACAAATCTGGAAGAAAGAGATGCTGATAGCGAAGAGGACATTGAGTGCGAGGTAAGCTGTAGTAAATAATACCAAGAATATCCGCTTACACATTTACTGTTTTTTTCCTTAAGTTTTCATTCTGCATACATGTACAGACTGTATTTGTCGTTATAAAATACTTTAGTAAAAATTTTATTTCTCCATAGGCTAAAGAAAATTATGAAAGTCTTAATGGCACCGCACGTACAGTCACATTGCAAACATTAATGAGCGCAAATATTTTGCATCCAGGAAAATCTCTAATGACAATAGACTATTTGGGGCAGAAATTCGTTGGAGACTTGATGCCGGACGGGAAAATAAAATCGCATGAAACCGAAACAATTTTTCTCACACCAAGTGCATGGGCAATGCATTGCAAAAGAATCATTAATCCTGAAAAGAAAAGTGGTTGTGGGTGGGGCTCAGTTAAGTATAAAGGGAAAAAATTAGATACCTATAAAAACTCATGGCTGAGAAAATGTGCTTTACAAAAAGACATAAATATGGATGATTCAGAATCAGGTGAGATTTAATTTAGCCTCATATAAATTTTTATCCATTGTTGTGAACTAATTTTTTTTTTGTAGAAGCTGATAAAAGGTCGGATACTCTTTTGCCTGTCATAAAACGCATTGTCTGTCCACACAATACTGTAATCAATCGAAATTTACTACAGTAAGTTACTTTCTGCGCATTATCAAACTCTGCATAAACTTCTACAGATATTTAATTGAGTGTTCGCTTAGTAACCAGAAACGAAAGTTTTCATACTTTCCTTTTTCCGAAAATTAGTTTTCTTTACAAATTATCATTTCTGATTATGTTTTGTAAAAATGTTATTGAGTTGTGCATATTTTAACTTGAATTCTCAGACCATAAATCCCCAACATTAAAGACTCACTTACATTCCTATTAATTTCAATTTACACTTTCTAAATTAAATTCCCCGTTTCTCCCTAAATTTGGGCTTAAAAAAATGTATTTTTTATATTTACCAAACTTTGTGACCCGCCGCCATCAGGTCAATCAATCAACTAACGGCAGTGGATTTTTCCTTATTAAGTTTATAAAAATTATATGTTGCATAGCTGTAAATACTAAACTTGGCTTTTTTTCTTTCAGTGATGGAAATATGCTAATTAAAGCCGCAACATTTAATTCAACAGGCAGAGTTCAACCGTTTTTAGTTACATTCAATTCCTCGGCTCTGCTACTAGCTGATTTTCACTGCCATTTAACCATGAGAGAAGTTTGCGGCTACTTTGGAGGTCACTGGGATATAAATACTCACAGTAAGTATTACTTTGTTATAATTTTTCAAGTTATAAAGTACTCTTAACCAATACCTAAATTGAAGTAATTTGTCTTGATTCTTGAAAGTTTTTTTTCTCAATCCCCCATTCTTATTCTAATAAGATTGTTTTGAAACTTTTTATAGCATTAATCATAAGTAAAACCTACCCTTGCCGAAACGTCGGTGCTGGTACGATAAAAGCAGCTGAAGAGGAATGCAATATAAGAAATATGATTTTGCAAGATCAGCTGTTGCTTGTTGGCTGGTATCATTCTCATCCGAAATTTCAAGCAGAACCTTCATTACGAGATTGCGATGCTCAACTGGACTTTCAGATTCGAATGAGAGGCTCATCAGACGTTAATTACACACCATGTATATCAACAATAATATGTGAGTATATGTCAAAAATAGTAAATATAATTATCTAACAATATGTTTATTTTTTTACTTTTTATAAGCGCCATATTTTGATGAAAACCCAACTTTGGAATCAGTGGTAAAGTCTATTTGGATTATACCACCAAACGAAACAAAACAAATTTTGGAATATGGACGCCCGATGTTAATGCAATATACTGTTTTATTGGATGAGGAAATGCCAGAGTATGTGCGCTCTGAGTTACAATCATGTGTGTTATATTACACACTGTTTCGAAATGAATTTGTCAGATTTAACAGTGTATTTAATAACGATATTACGTTTATAGAAAAGTTAAAAAATTCGTTGTACTCGAAATTTCCCGCAAAGCAAGACAATACAGTATTTTGGAACTGGATTTGTGATATCCTAGGTTGCAATCAAGAAAACGTATTTATTCCTCCAAAAGCGGCAAAATTTTATGACAACAATAAAGGTAACTTAAGTGACTATGTTGATGGACTTCAAGATGAAATTGGAAGAGTTACAAATGCTAATAAAAATGATAAATTAGACAAAAATAATGTGGATAAAAAAGGTGCTGAAATAAAAGTAATGTCACTGCAGGAACAGTTGTGCTTACCGTCCGGGTTGAATATGAATCCAGTGCGTACTTTTACTCCTTTGGCTGCCTCAACATTTTTGTCTACTGGTACTACATCATCACCTGGTCAAACTTCTACTAGTTCAGCTGTTGGAACCACAAGCTCAGGAACTGTGCCGACAGTTGGAAATAATACTACTGCTGCTTCATCGACACCGATTTTTACAGAAATAACGCCACATAACAGTCCAATAACGGTACCCTCGAGTTCTGCAAGTCCAGTTAAGTCGGATCAACCTATTCAAGGATCTCCTTTATCCCCTAAGCCTGAAATATTATACGCCCAATCTCAAAGCCCAAAAAATCAAATAAATGCCAATCAAAGCATTGGACATATCTCTAACAAATACGGCACAGCTAATCAGTTACAATCTCTATCTACAGTATTTCCTTCTACGACAAATGATTTGGTCGCAGCAAGTTTAGCTCAATTAGCTGGTCAATTAGGTCCCAATTTTCTACCAAAAGAGCTGGCTACTATTTTTCAGCCCCAGGCTGATAAGAATTTCGGAAGCTGCCTTTCTGATAATAGCGAAGAGCAAAAAAATGAATCAAAAAAACTTAGCATGTCCCAAATGCAGGAGGCAGGCCAAGTAATTTCGGATAATACCAAAAACAAGGCCGATAGTTTCTTATCTAAAGCTTCAAATTTATTTAAAACTAAACTTATGAGAGAGTTGGATAAAACGAAAAATGATCCGATAAAAATAAACGAGCTAGTGCGTTCATCGGAGTATGCTACTCTCTTATTACAACAGGCAGAAGCACTCGGCGCTACCACACTTGGAACGCTTGGACTTGGCCAAGATTTAAACTTCATATCAAGTAATTTTGAATCTAAAAATGATTCAGCGCCCACTGCTGACCATAAAAACATGGCTCAAGTCTCAAAATTACTCGGGTACGACGCTTGCATGCAGTTAGCAAAATCCGATGAGATAAATGCTTTTATACAGCAACAAATGGGCGCTGTGGCTGCTGCTGCTTTGGCGAATGTGTCGGTCGGAGCATTCAAAAATCAAAAACATTCTTCTACAACGGATTGTCAAACCGATTATGGATCACTTTTACAAACATATTCTAAACTTTTTGGAAGCGAAAGTAGTTTTCGTGGCGGAGGAATGGCAGGAAGCATCTCAAGTAATTCTCATAATGAATTATCTGCCGTGCTTTCAGCTGGTGCTGACACTGAATTGACTTCATTTGGTTCTAATACAAAATCAAAAGACATCACTTCGCAACAAAGAGAAAGTGATAATCAAAATCAAACTGAGAATTTGTTGTTATATCATCAAAATAAGACTGCCCCAGACTTGGGTATGCTATTTGCATCTTCGTCAGCAGAAACTCCTAATAAATTGGAAAATTCCAATGGGAGTACGGCAAAAGAGCTTGTCATTACGGACCCTTCACTTTATTTTAACACTTTTTCACGAGATAAAACTCATGATTATCCGTTTTTTCAGCAGCAAAATATCAAGCAGGACGGAAATTTTTTTATTTCGCCAGATGCTATAATGAAAATTCAAAAAGATTCTCTCTCTGCAATCATGATGAAACCACCAAAACCGAACTCTACAATTACCCCTACACTATCTCACACACGTGATGGGTCAACATCACCAGCTATTGGGAGACTCACGCCAGTAAAGAGTGCTGCTGACTTCTCAAGCGGCACTAAAAATAATATGAAATATAATTTTAGTGCAATGGACTTGGCTGTTTCGAGTATACAACCTAATACGTCTATTGCGCTTCCCATAGAAATCGATCACAATTTACTGTCGCATCGAAGACCGTCAAATACACCACCGGTTGACCTCAGCCGTTTTTACAGCGAAGGTCTATCATCAGCAACAATTGGGTCTATGAAAAAACGTATGGAATACTCATCGGTAGCAGAATTAGCTGCACCACCACCTGCGAAAATGTCGAAAGCAAATGAAAACACACATTCTAAGATGTAATGAAATAATACTTAAATATTTAATAACAAATGGCATTTAAAGTATCGGTAAATGTATTTTACTAAAAATACTTAGATTATTTATTAGTTTCCTATATATAACTAAAATAAAAATTCGTTTAACGTTTGTATTTTCTGTTATGGCTTCAATATATTCTGCAATTTATTTAAACAAATAAAACCAATTTAATTAAATTAGATTGTATTAAAACTTTTAGTTTAAATTGTGAACCAAAAGCCAAAAGGTTGAAATAGTAGTGACATTACTATGTATAGGATACCTTCCCTTGGACTTTTTTGTTAGCTTAAAGAAATATTGGAAAGAAACTCCAGTATCTGACTGCATAAGATTCGTGAATGCAGTATCATTAAATTTTTAGCTTAAAAACTATTCTTTTTAACTTTATTAACTTGTTACGGTACGTACATAGATGTATGTCGACATAACAAACGGGTACCAGCTCTTTTTCACTTAAATGAAAGAAAGCAAATTCAGGCCAATTCCAGGCGGTACATCGTTTATAACTCTTATTAGATGGATTAAATTTTCGATATAATCCTTCCTGCCACATATTAGATATTTTACTTTCGGCTTCGGGTTGTAATAGCCTCTTTCACTTTTACACAGATATATAAATTAAAAAAAGTAAACTAACTACTTAAAATAAGCATTTTTTAATTTTCTTTTTGGACGTTTAAATTTACATATCCAATAATATTTTTATACCAATCTTATCATGTGGGTTAATGACTTAAAATTCTATACAAATAATATACATGCATACTTTCATGTGTTAACTTTCAAACAAACATTTTCAATTAAATTGTCATTCCTGCCTACAAAATAAAATAAAACAATCAGTTAGTGTTGAATGTGTACAGCATATACATAATATATATATTTTATTTCAAATTGAACTCAGTTTTAGTATTAAAAATAAGCATCACGGATTTCAGAGGCCATAAAAAATATAAATGTAGAATATCTGCTTCTGTTAACCAAATTTTTAATAATGTTTTTGTATATAGTGAAACCTACTTTCGTCATATTTCAACTAAAATAAAAACAGGAAATTATTCTAGTCAAAGTGCGTACAAAGTGCAAGAATTAAACGAAAAAAAGGACGAGTTTGATGAACGCTCTAAATGTAATTGTATTATCTCATGTCAATCGTCGTATACTTCTAACAATGTTTTGTATACAAAAAATAGATGTGTTGATGAATATGTGAAAAAATGCCTTAAAAAAGTAAACAGAGCATTGAAATTTCGTAAAAATGTAGATTCTTCCTCATTTGAGTCTAAACGTTTAAGTTCAGAAGATAACGACCACAAGATAAGAAGAGAACAATACTCAACAGAGAATAATAAACTGAAGGCAAGAGTAAACCAGGACTGTAACGTGGATCTTTCGAAACGAAACAGCTGCAGCTTCAAAAATTATGAAAGTGATCTATCGCTGCATGAAAGTTCGAATTTATATATTTTACAAGATTTTAAAGACAGCAGTTCAAACATATCAGAAGGAATTACTATTACAAATAAATTTGTAAATACGAAGTTGAAAACAAACGATAATGTACGAAGAAATAAGGATTGCACGGTAGATATTTTAAAAGGACGCACCTGCAGCTTCGAAAATGATGAAACTGATGTAACATCGCTGTATAAAAGTTCAGATTCCAATCATTTGCAGTTCTTAAAGAAAAAGTCTCTGGTTACGAAGAAGGTAACCAAAACGAGTTTAAACGCCAATGAATATTCTGAGAAATCTAACACGAAACGAAACAGCTGCAGCTTCAAAAATTGTGAAAGTGATCTATCGCTGCATGAAAGTTCGAATTTATATATTTTGCAAGATTTTAAAGATAGCAGTTCAAACATATCAGAAGGAATTACTATTACAAATAAATTTGTAAATACAAACTTTAAATCAACCGATAGTGTACGAGGAAATAAGGATTACACGGTAGATATTTTAAAAGGACGCAGCTGCAGCTTCAAAAATTGTGAAAGTGATTTATCGCTGCATGAAAGTTCGAATGTATATATTTTGCAAGATTTTAAAGATAGCAGTCCAAACATATCAGAAGGAATTTATATTGCAAATAAATTTGTAAATACGAAGTTGAAAACAAACGATAATGTACGAAGAAATAAGGATTGCACGGTAGATATTTTAAAAGGACGCACCTGCAGCTTCGAAAATGATGAAACTGATGTAACATCGCTTTATAAAAGATCAGATTCCAATCATTTGCAGTTCTTAAAGAAAAAGTCTCTGGTTACGAAGAAGGTAACCAAAACGAGTTTAAACGCTAATGAATATTCTGAGAAATCTAACACGAAACGAAACAGCTGCAGCTTCAAAAATTATGAAAGTGATCTATCGCTGCATGAAAGTTCGAATTTATATATTTTACAAGATTTTAAAGACAGCAGTCCAAACATATCAGAAGGAATTAATATTGCAAATAAATTTGTAAATACGAAGTTGAAAACAAACGATAATGTACGAAGAAATAAGGATTGCACGGTAGATATTTTAAAAGGACGCACCTGCAGGTTCGAAAATGATGAAACTGATGTAACATCGCTGTATAAAAGTTCAGATTCCAATCATTTGCAGTTTTTAAAGAAAAAGTCTCTGGTTACGAAGAAGGTAACCAAAACGAGTTTAAACGCCAATGAATATTCTGAGAAATCTAACACGAAACGAAACAGCTGCAGCTTCAAAAATTATGAAAGTGATCTATCGCTGCATGAAAGTTCGAATTTATATATTTTACAAGATTTTAAAGACAGCAGTCCAAACATATCAGAAGGAATTAATATTGCAAATAAATTTGTAAATACGAAGTTGAAAACAAACGATAATGTACGAAGAAATAAGGATTGCACGGTAGATATTTTAAAAGGACGCACCTGCAGCTTCGAAAATGATGAAACTGATGTAACATCGCTTTATAAAAGTTCAGATTCCAATCATTTGCAGTTCTTAAAGAAAAAGTCTCTGGTTACGAAGAAGGTAACCAAAACGAGTTTAAACGCCAATGAATATTCTGAGAAATCTAACACGAAACGAAACAGCTGCAGCTTCAAAAATTGTGAAAGTGATTTATCGCTGCATGAAAGTTCGAATGTATATATTTTGCAAGATTTTAAAGATAGCAGTCCAAACATATCAGAAGGAATTTATATTGCAAATAAATTTGTAAATACGAAGTTGAAAACAAACGATAATGTACGACGAAATAAGGATTGCACGGTAAATATTTTAAAAGGAAGCACCTGCAGCTTCGAAAATGATGAAACTGATGTAACATCGCTGTATAAAAGTTCAGATTCCAATCATTTGCAGTTCTTAAAGAAAAAGTCTCTGGTTACGAAGAAGGTAACCAAAACGAGTTTAAACGCCAATGAATATTCTGAGAAATCTAACACGAAACGAAACAGCTGCAGCTTCAAAAATTGTGAAAGTGATCTATCGCTGCATGAAAGTTCGAATTTATATATTTTACAAGATTTTAAAGATAGCAGTTCAAACATATCAGAAGGAATTACTATTACAAATAAATTTGTAAATACGAACTTTAAATCAACCGATAGTGTACGAGGAAATAAGGATTACACGGTAGATATTTTAAAAGGACGCAGCTGCAGCTTCAAAAATTGTGAAAGTGATTTATCGCTGCATGAAAGTTCGAATGTATATATTTTGCAAGATTTTAAAGATAGCAGTCCAAACATATCAGAAGGAATTTATATTGCAAATAAATTTGTAAATACGAAGTTGAAAACAAACGATAATGTACGAAGAAATAAGGATTGCACGGTAAATATTTTAAAAGGAAGCACCTGCAGCTTCGAAAATGATGAAACTGATGTAACATCGCTGTATAAAAGTTCAGATTCCAATCATTTGCAGTTCTTAAAGAAAAAGTCTCTGGTTACGAAGAAGGTAACCAAAACGAGTTTAAATGCCAATGAATATTCTGAGAAAACTATTGGAAGTAATGCAAGTGCCCCAAATAAAAATGCTCAGTGTTTTTTAAACATAAAAAATCAGTGTCACTCACTTTTTGAAGCAAAAAATGAGGATCTAGGTTTAATTTCACACAGAAAAAGTGTTGAATCCCTTTCCTTTAATACTAAAATTAAGAGTAACAAAGAACACAAATGTTGGAGAAATGCAAAAACGGAAGTGGATAAAAACCATACTAAATTCCCAACTATTGTCAGTTCTTATGACTCACTTCTTCAACTGTGCACTGATAGCATATCGCTTGTTGAATCGGGTTTTTTGTCCTTTGAGGATTTAAAGGAAAATAGCTCACGGGATGTTTGCAAAATTAAATATAACGAATATCCAAAATGTTTACAAAAAACTGTATTTGAAAATAATAGCGATCCTACGATTACAGCGAATTTGCAATTTCAGTCTGGAATACCGGATATCCAAACACCGGCTATTGACACAGATCGAAATAATTTTGAAGGCACGTTGAATTTTATTAAAAGGAAACCAACATTAACTTCTATAAACTTTATCGATTCCGTTCTCACCGACATTACGCTGCCAAAATTAACTAGAAGTAGCTTTGATATTCCTGAAAAATTGTATTATTCTCAGAAAGCAAATAACCAACGCCTATATTTTTACTCAACAACCAAAATAAGTCAAAATGCACATCAAACCTTATTGGGTAGGCTATTTTTTAAATAAAAACCACCAAAATATTATTATTATTATATTATGTACATATGTATGTGTTTGTGTATGATTGCAGATTATAATCAAAGGAAAAACAAATCGTCTGAAGGTTTAGATCTTAGTATACAATTAAGACAAGACAAAAGAAATTGCGATGCTTTAAGGTGCACGCAGAACGCTCAAAATGTAGTCATTTACGGTATTGAACAAGAAGGAAACGCCTGTATGAAAAATTCTCGTGAAATTGATATGTACGAGTATTACAAAATAAATTGCAATACAAAAGTTGTATTTCATTCAATGCCTCGGCCAGAAAATATGTCAAACAGCAGCAAAATAAGTGTGATCGCAAATAACGACAATCAACAACTAAATGTATCCCACAACAGTAAGTGTCTTTTTGAAAACAAATTTTATTCTGTACCAAATATTTCTCATGATAAAACAGCGAACAATAAGAAAATAATATGCTGTAAAAATAAAACGGATGTCAAATGCGGATTTTTGTCACTACCATATGAGAAAGAAGACGTCTTCTTTCGAGAAAAGTATTGCAACTGTTTTGATAACATTTCAAATATTCTAGAAAACAAAGATTTTAATATATTCGCCCTCAGCAAAACATCGTGCGATTCTCAATCTGCGTTGCATTTATTGACTAGTCGTCATAAAGGGACTAGCAAGAAAAAGCGATCATTTGAAAAATCTCACAATCAAGCAGAGAAAAATCCTTGGAAAATATACAGTTTCTCGGACATGTCTATTTCATATGATGCCAACTCACACCATACATTTTCATTTTGGCTACAAAGGAATGCCGGCAGAGATAATGCAACAAATTTTAATAAAGCTCGTAAACGAAGTTCCTTGATAATAGTAGCTGTAAATGCTTCAATGCAGCACTTATTAGGTGATGTGAGTTCTTCAGATTTAGTTACTTTTAATATTGATTCGACAAATTGTATAAGTGAATTCGGATTGTATTTTGAAAACAATACAAAATCTATTGAAAAAATAAATTACAATTGCAATACCACTTTAAATGGAAAAAACGAACAAAATGCAACACAAAAAACCAAGCTTTCGAAAAAAACTTCGAAAATCGAATACCCACTCAATTTATTTCGATCCGATCAAATATCTGTCCCGCATATTATGCATTCAGCAAATTATTCAACGACCAAAATAGATAAAAGCCTCGTTCAAATTCTAAGCCAAGATTACTTTCGAAACAAATATTGCAATTGTGTTGTCTCCTCAAATGAGTTTAAGTGCGTAGATTTAGTTTTGTTCATGATAAATGATGGACCTAAATTAAACTCACCTAAGGAACCTCTAAACAGTGTCGACGATTTGATGTTGTATGTAATTATTTCAGATAAAAATGAATTGTCTTCTAATTGCTGCTCTCTCATGATGTATTCAATATATAAACAGAGTAATATTGAAATTAAATATTTTAAGAAGAAGTCCAAAAATGTGCGGTCTGAAATTTCTCTTAAACAATCGTCTCATTCCCTCGTACTATTTTCTAAAACAAAAAGTATAATCTGCGATTTAGCCGCTTCTTCAGATTGCGAAGCATGTTTTGATGTTGAGCATAGAAACCGGCAAATGTTTCGGGTGGCAAGGGACACCATTAACAACAAGGCTTGCTTGAAAACAGCTCCGAGTAAAAAAGACGTCACAAGATTTTTGAGCAAGAAATTGGTAATTTTCAAATATGTTTCCGATGCTAATATTGATGAAAAATGTAAGACCATTGCTCCGATAATCCAATCCTCAGACATAAAACGTTTGGGTAAGTTTTGCTATTGTATGTATATATGTATACCTATCTATGCATATACATACATATGTATATTGTATTTTATTAACTAAATGGAATATTTTCGTAAAAATTATGTTGTAAAATTTTTGCTTAGAGGTTTTATTTAAATATTAAAAAATGGAATGTAACATTCCTTACAAAATGTCTCCCCACAATGATGTGGACTGTCGTTGGAGTCTTTTGAGTACATCTGCTGTAAATATGGCGTAGAGCTGTTGACAACTTACCTTTCATTAAAGCCATTCAAAATATATCTATCGAAGAGGACTGTTTTTTAATTTATTTCGGAAGCTGTAAGATATAAACATATGCTATTAATAGCGAGTACAGCTTATGAATTAAATAGGATGAATAAAGATTAAATGTTTATGTCTTATGGAGTATTAATTTCTCACTAATTTTACAAGTATTTTTTTTTTAATTGTAAATTACTACCTTTCTTAACATTTGTTTTAAAGGTTCATAATATTCATTTCGTAAAACCATAATCTCGGGTACGTTTCGAATAAAATTAAAAATTTCTATTTTTGATTCAAAAATAGTAAAAGCTAACAGTGTCATAAATAATACTACGAAAACCAAGGAAGGAAAGAAAGTTCGTAATATGCGAAACTTTCGAAGATTTCTTCTGTTCGTAGTCGTATAAGATCTGTCAGAGTTTGTATTCAAAGGTGATTTCGCTAACACATTACTAAAAGAACTAGAGTTGTGAGGTATAGAAGTTGGTAGCGCTACCATTGCCTTGTTGTGGGAAAATTCAGTTTGCGCCTCATTACCGCAGTAATTCCTTAGTAATTGGGACGGTATTACATAATCATTTTCCAATTCCGGAACATCTGTAAAATCCATTAAAAAGTGATTGAGATCATAAATGTCCATATCTGCACTAGGTATTCCTGTTCGAGGCAAACTGTTGTATCCTGAAATATTCCATAATTATATTTTTCAATTTAATCATTAAATATATGATATGACAAATCACAAATATGTTTATTAACGTTGCCGTTAAAAATATTATGTTTTTTTAATGTTTGACCAAAAAATCTCCTTTTCAATTTTGCGTTCATATGGTGTTATGAACTAAACTATTATAGTATAATTCAAAGTTACGGAAGTGAGGCCATAAAAGTGGACTGTCTAGTATGTACAACGGAGCATAACCTGCGCTTGATAAGCAGAGTGAATAGACAGCGTACCAATTTTAGAAGGGAATCCAAGGAGAATTACAGTTGTATGACGTTTTTTATCAAATCTCAAACGTTGCGCAAAGCGTTAGCAAAGGCTTCTAATACAATATAATGGAAGCCCTCAAGTGAAGGAAGATTACACCGCCAGGAGCGGATCCACCGATCAGGCTAACTTTGCAGGGAGGCTTTACGCTAGACTGAATAACACCACGAGTGAGATGGATGACAAAGAGGTTTTAAACATTCAACCACAACACCATCTCGAGTGGACCAGTGGCAAGCCGATCCCGCAGATGAAACTTCTACCAAGCCGCACTCAGAAAGTATTATGCTCTCGGTGTCAGAAGAAGTCGTTGCAGCTTTCAACTAATCGAAAAATTTAAGGCTGTCAGCTTCTGAAGAGGAGCATATTGATGTGTAACTTTTCTCTATAAACTGTACGCTTGTAAAGCGACTGTTGGAAAATAATAAAAATATATGAACCATTTAGACACACATATTTTACATCATCACCATATGGTAATCGACACTTGAAAAATTTACTATAAATAGTTCGGTGGCGGTACCATCAACTCTTATAAAAGACTGTAAGGTAAACTTGTATACCTAATACTTCATGAAAAGATGAAAAGCTCTGGTAAAAATATTGTTTTTCGATATGTAAATATATATTTATGAATATCTATATAATATGATGACTTACGAATATGCGATGATGTGCCATTTGGACTAGATGGAGTTACTGGAACACTGTTGGACTTCTTATCATTTGCTAAATTATTGTCTTCGGATGGAAAGCTCGATGAATGGATAATATCGGATAAAATTTCACGCTCTGTACGACCAGTGTATTTAAATTTAGCGCCTCTGGAGAATATTCCGCCACGGTATTTAACTCGTGCATTACGGCAATTTGGAAGCCTAAAATAAGAAAATAAGGACTTTATACATATCTACAATAATATTATACTAATCACATATTTAAAGCCAAAAGCACTTAATTATTAAATAATGATGTTAGGTAGAGGTAAAATCTCTGATCAGGTCGAACATTGAATTTTCGCCCCCCTTCGTAAATTATTAAGCTTTCGTACACGCTATGTAAATGTCCGATGTAGCCCTTTTGTGGATGCTCTTAAAAGTTGTTTGAATTGTAAGAAATGTTTCGAATTACATGGTTGGCATCTTTCACGCGTTATAGATTGTTGTTAAGCACCAAAAAAAGTTCTTACTCGTAGGATCGAAAATATTAAAAGCGAAAGTACAGTAACCTTTTTAACATAATACATGTTTATATATTTTACGAAATATTTTTTGTTTATTTTAAATTCTCTGTTTACCGGTGTACTTTTATTTTAACTTTTCTATTTTCTAGTTGGGAATGAGGGTTTAAAAATGAAACACAGCATTCAAAATAAAGAAAGTAAATCTGGAATAACATTTGTCATTACTTCATGCAAGGATTTTTCAGAAAATCAAATTGTTGCTTGTATAAACAGCAAATTAACATTAATGAGTAATGATTCCAACAATTCAATATTTAAAGAAAGACATTATCTCAACGCCATTAAAAGTAAGTATATGTACATACTTATGCAATCAGGTACGGTTTTATTTTTTTATAATTTTCAACTATCGAAGAATCCTCGCGGAAAAAAATTCTATTTTCAAAATTACGTTGTTTTTGAGCAAGAACAAATACAGCCATGGACAGATATTTAGCGCACTTTCAAACTTTTTAATAACATAACATTAACATTTAAATAAGAGTAAACTCTTCTTTTTGGAAAAATATTACTTATTACACCATTACGAAAAAAAATAACTTCAATTACATACATACCCCTATGATATCTGAGCTACCCACTTGAGGATAATAAATTATTTTGTGTAGTTTTCATAACAAGCTAAAAATAGATTTTAATTTTTTAACAGTCAGTCCGAAACAATGGCTTCAAATTTTAATTTTGAATTTCAATATTGGTTTTCTTATTCCTATTTGTAGCTATAATTAACTCAGGAATCTCTGCCTTTAATTCAGTCTCACTTTTACTTTTCACTACTTTTCGGATGAGCCACGTGGCATTTCTAGTAAGGGAATGTCTTTATTGAAACCTTAATTAAACAAAAATGCTTTTGTTTCCTTTATAAATGCTGTTTTTTTCACGATGTTGACTTCCGTAGTAAAAGAATTGAAGGAGAATAAAATTGAAAACTATTTTAAATTCCAGGTAAGGTACCATCGTCGTCAGCACTAATCTCATCTCACATCGCAAAAATTGGAAATGTATCGTTAGATGAAGCGTCGGAACTCTTTCTAAATATAACCATGGATACTACTGCACTTTAGAAAATATTATTTAAATTAAAAATTAAATTTTTATTTTACATATGAACATACTATGCATGTTTAAATATACAAATCACAGAAAAGCCAAAATAAATGCGAACCCAGAAAAGAAGTTTTACTTCTTTTATCTATATTATAGTTGACCGCATGGTAGTCCATATGATTTTTAAGAATAGTACAGCAAATACAAACAATTGAAAGTTTTTAATATTTTTCTCAGAATTACACTTATTATTAGATAGCAAAATATGTAAATCACTTCTCATTGTTTTTATTTCTATTTTTTTATTAATACTTACTTTATTTATAGTACTTACGTAAAAAACAGCATATGTTCAATTGCACATCTCCAAAGATATCTACAAGCCGCTCCCGATGCACATTTAAATCCAATTGTATATTTTTTCTGAACAGAAAGCGTTAATAATTAATAGAATAAATTTTCGATTATTTTTCTATCAAAAGATTGATAATCTATTAGGAGGATTTTCTATGTCTAGGAAATACATACTATGCAAATATTTCCTATGGAATCAGAAGTGGATTTGGCTTAAATATACTCACAACTTCTCTGCTTGCGTCGGTATAGCTTAAATGCGCAATGAACATTCTGCCTTCAAAACTTAATTTCCTTATTTCACTCCATCGAAAATGTTGTGACCGCTTGCCAGCAATAAATGTGCTCACACCGAAAAAATTTATACCTATATACATTTGAGTACTATTGTGATCCTTAACACAATGGGGTTCAATGCCATATGCTTCAAGACGGCATGCTATGCCCAAAAACTCGTTTATGACCGCTAATGGATCTTGTCCAGGTTTACGTTCCTTATGTCTTGCTATGATTTTCTTTTCGATTGTGTCCGTTTGCCGTGCCGAAAACTGAATACTGGATACGTAGTCGTCAGTGTGTATGCTTTCATTATAGTCTCCGAATTTCTCTGCATAGATAAACATTTATTTAATAGCGCTGCCAAGAACTGTATTTAAATGAGGCAATAAATAAACCAGGTTTTAGTGTACCTTGAACAATTAGGACTCCCAACTTCACAATCTCATCACATGAACAATACAGACGGCCATGGCTTAAATCGCGCTGCAGTTGTTTATACAACAAAATCCTGACATTTGCATTTAAGCGAAATGGGTTTGCTGGATAAAATTTTACTCGAAACGTGAATATTATTGGATCTGTAAAATTTATTTTTGTTACAGTTCTTATCACCAATTAATTATCACTAATTGCGTAATAAACCCACATACCTTTGCATTGCTTAATTATTGGCTTTCCTAAATCCAACCATTGCTGTTGAGTGATTAAATTTTTTTATTTTAGTTACTTCATTTCTTTGAAATAATGCCTTACTCTCCTACCCTTTGTTTTGCTGAATCGATGAATCGCAAACCAAAATAGTCCTTCTCCTTTATATTTAATTGCTTGCACAGCTGGTCAATGACATAATCTCCTTTGTGTTTTTCCTGAAGACAAATATCGAATAAGATACTTTAAATTTATTTAAACAAAACAAGGAATGTACAGTAATATAAAAATATATTCTCGTCACATTTATGAATTATCGCCGATCTTCAACTCTTATTTTTTGGGGCGCTTTTATTCTACAAGTTAAGGGAACTAACTACAGTTTTAGAATATTGGATAATGTCAGAAATACACTATATGAGGTTAACATTCTCTGTCTAGGGGGGCATATAGAAAAAACTGTTAAATGTTGCTACGGCCATGACCTGGAGATTAGTAGCATATACTGTAACTCACTTGGTTAAAGCGACACAGTTTGTATCAATTTTACAATTATTACCTTCTCTTAAGGTAAAGTTGTTCAGACGTTCCCATGTCTTTTTGGGAAAATAATATAATTCGGTAGTACTGAACAAATTTTTTTACACTTATTATTTTTGTTACCAAATATCTATCTTCTTCTCAGTTGCTTGTCGAAGACACCGTTTGCGCGGTTATAGTCTAATCAACAATAGCGCGCCAGTTGTTTCACTTCGCAGTTTGGACCCAAATAAAGACATGAAGTGAAGGGAAGTCGCTCTGTACCTGATCCTTGCCAAGGGAGTAACATCTTTTTCTTCCTCTGTTTCCAGCAATAAGAACTGCTTTGAAAGCTGGAGTGCTTTTCGTCCATCCGGACGACATGATCGAATCAGCGTAGCCTCTGAAACGATTTTCAATCAAGCTTTTTCTCCAATTTGTGGTGTGTGTCTTAATTTTCCAACAAATGGTGGTACCTTTAGTTTATTCTACTCCGCCTCCAAACGACTGATGGATGTTAAAGAGGAACTTCTTATTTCATGCCAGACAATATACTCAGACAGGTTGACATTCCCTGTCAGGGAGCGACCGCAATTAAAAAAACAACTGAATTTTACAGTACATACTTTTACATCTATATATGTATGTATATACACAGCCATATGTGATTACACATATGTAAGTATGTGTGTATACTTACGTACATATGAGAGTATTGCTTGTTTTCAATATCAAATAGAATTTTCGTTATAACATACGTACATAGATAAAAGTTATACGGGAATAGTCGAAAATGCTAGCTACTTACATAGATAGAGTAATATTCCTGTGGGTATATGTCTAAAATCATTTAATACTAACCAAAAACTCGTATTCAAGGACATCAGAATCGTCGAAAAGGCGAACCGCACATTTGTGAGCAACTTGTTCAGTCTTCTTTTTATACATTATTACTTTTATTCTACACTTTTAATGTGCTTTGCAACTGTTGTTTATTTACAAAATATAAATATTATATTACAACCACAAAGTTCAATCTTCTATTGAAATAACTGTTAACCCTAAGTTGAGCTCAACTGAAAAGCTTTCGGTTTAAGTATGTTGGTAATCAAAAGAAAATGCAAACACGGCTAGGCCACTAAGCTTTCGGTCTACTCTAAGGGTGACTTTGGCAGGAATTACAATTAGGCAAGTGAAAATGAATATTTTGTATAATAATAATAATAATAATAATAATAATAATAATAATAATAATAATAATAATAATAATAATAATGATAATAATATAATTGACTATGCAAAATTAATATTGTAGATGGACAATGGCTGGATGATGGGTAACAAAAAAAAAAAAATTCAAAAGAAAACAAATACTTTTTCTAATTTCGTGCTTAAGCGATCTAAACTCAAATGGAAAACTTACGTGGTTACTGAATACTAAGAAGTAAGTTGAATTTGGAACTTGTACTCGCTTGATAACCCATTGAAGTAAGTGTCAAAATGAAGGCAACAGTGCGCATGTTAAAGAAGAACACAATAAAAATTTATTTTGAAACAGAAATTTGTTATAAAATGGTGGTAGCTGTTTATGAAACACATTCATACATATGTATGTATGTTATGGATATATTTACAAGATAATAAAAACTTGTTGTTAAAAAAACAATATTCGGAACCAGACGGTTCAAAAGCTGTATTATCTTCTAAACCTTCTTTTGCTTTCAAATGTGTTTTTTACCATGATACACTTATGTAAATGTATTTTTCGACTTTACCTTTATTTTTGTGCAACCACCTTAATTTTTTTTTTTTTTTGTAATAAACTTTTAAGTAAGAAATTAAAATAGCAAAATTATTATTGTAAACAAAAAACAAGAAGAAAACCCAAAATTGCAATCTCTTAAATATATTGTATGAAATCTAATGGAAATAAAGTTATTTTATTATTTTAACATTTTGTTATGAAAAAATGTATTAAATATTTTGAAAAAGGCAGTATTTTTCATAATCAAGTTGTCACAAAATCATTGGTGGTCGTCTCTCAAGGAGGTAGACCAAGGACTATTCGAAAAAGTCGTATGTTTGGTTCGGTTTACTTGAAATTTTTTCTATTTTTATAATTTGATTTTGTTAAATTTTTTTGGTGTATCTATTTTTCTAGAAAGGCATATGGAATAGTTTCGCTCCTCGGAAATGGACTAGGTACCAAGGACAAAGCTCGATTTGCTCGAAATTTAGTTCATAGGTAACTTTTTATATCTATGTATGTAAAATAAAGTGTTTTCTTTCCGAAAAGGGATCAACGAGAGATCGACAAAATTGGTTTGATTTAGATTCAAACATAGATCTTACGTAGATTTGTTCGCTGCATCATGTTAGTATATACTACGGCTGCCGGTTGTTTTGAGTTTGACGGTCTGAATCTGAATTCGTAATTTCATAATTCGTTAACCTTCTAATTAGAATAAATTATATAATTTTTCGTTAAACTAGGGTCGACGTCGATCGGAGATCAGAGTGATATCCGTTTACCGTTGCATGATCAGATGCCAAAATTGAAAAACATCAGCTAGAAGATCAGTAAAACTCCTGAGTGAGGAAAGGATACCACACAGTAAAAAAACCTCTGTTTAAATTTCCAAAAACTTTTTTTTTTTTTTTAAATTACAATGATTTAAAATATCAAACTCTGACATATTGATGCTCCCGTAGCAATGTTGGTGGGGCGCTGTCTGTGACGGACATTTTGAAATACACATGCTATTAAACAAAAATTATTTCCGATTTTATGCAAAATTTTTATTGGATTCTGAACATCCCTATTACAACTTAGCGACTGGCATTTTCCGAAACTTCGTTATCTCTAAGTAACTTTTGGTTTCTCCCCACTTCCTCATTTTCCGTTTGCGGAGGATGTTCAAGAACATGGTCAATCAAACCCATTTTTTTCGCTTCCTCTGGGTCCATAAAGTTATCACGTTCCATACTTTGTTGAAGTGTATCGTAGCTCTGCTTCGTATGTTTTGCGTATATATTTATGAGCTGTTTCTTTAGTTTTATTATTTCTTCTGCCTGAATTTGAATGTCTGTCGCTTGTCCCTGTGGTAAAATGAATTTTTTTTAGTTATTGGACTTCTTCCAATTTTATTAGTTATATACTTGATAAAAGTTGAATAATTACCTGAGCCCCACCAGAAGGCTGATGTATCATGATTCGTGCATTAGGTAGAGAATATCTCATTCCTGAGGTTCCTGCTGCTAAAAGCAATGATCCCATAGAAGAAGCTTGACCTACACACCATGTAGAAATAGGTGGTTTGACGTATTGCATTGTGTCGTATATGGCTAATCCCGCAGTTACTACTCCGCCGGGAGAATTAATGTACATATGTATTGGTTTGGTAAAATTTTCCGATTGTAAAAACAGTAGTTGGGCTACCACCAAAGAGCTCAAATCGTCATGTATCGGTCCCATAACGCACACAATACGTTCTTTTAATAATCGTGAGAATATGTCGTATGCGCGCTCGCCTCTTCCCGTCTGTTCAATAACCATTGGAATCAAGGAAATATGCCTCTTCGCCGACGGAATTCCCTAAAAAAATATCGACCCAAAATTAAAATTATTAAACAATTATGTATTGATAAACTTATTTCTACAAAATAAAGAGCAGTTAAATTTTTGCAGGAATCCGGATATCATGATATAGACTGCGTAGCAGGTGAAGTTGTGGCAATTTTAGACAGGTATTAATTTGGAATTGACATAAAACGGATATTAGCAAATGGTCCATATTTCTTAAAACTACCAGACTTAGATAAATCTTCCCCTGGATAGCCAACTAACATTCGGTTAAAGGCAGGCTAAAGTGAAGAGAATATGTGGATTGTGAGTAAAGTTTGGACCGGCCGGAGGAGTATTAGCATTCACCCCAGTGTTTGAATGCCTGAACCACATGATCGATGAAGAACAAACATTGTACCTTGAAAACGATAAACATGGTTGCCTCCATATCGAAACAAATACAAATTTAGTTTATAAGATTTAGCTTGTAAGCTAATATATCATAAATTTAAATAAATTAAATGTTAAAGAAACGTGTATATACTGACAAAAATTATTATATATTTATTATTTAAGTCCATAAGCATCAATAATACCAAAGCAAGTATTGGAAAAAATTCTTGACCGAAAGCCAATGTACATATGCTCAAAACCGCCAATTATACCAAACGCAAATATTGGAAGAAATCACCCCCCGCGGGTTAGGGGTTCAAGAATTTACCCGCGGTAAGGCATGCCTGTCGTAAGAGGCGACTAAAATCCAAGAGTTCCCGCGACAGTCAGGTCTTTATACCGGAACAACCCGGATTTTTATCCGTCCAAGGACTGTCACTCCCGCAATATTCCCGGGATCCTCATTTGGGGAACTTTCTGCGGTTACAACAACAACAACATTGGAAGAAATCCTCTCGCCGGAAACTTCTTATGCCTCTATATGGCAGCAATTGTTGGCAAGAGAACAATAAATAGCACCTTTTGATCAGCCCGTAAAAAAACGACAGTTTCATGGTTTATAATCTTCCAATGAGTTATTTTTGGTTGAGCCAGATTTACTTTAAAATTCTTTGCATACTTGCCATAGAGCTTAACTTAGTATTTATATTTTGTAATAGATAATAAACAGCAGGGAATGTCAAGCACCGAAGTGTATTTCTGACTTGAAATGAATGCTCCTCATAAAAATCCATCGGCCGTTCGGAATCGGCTTTGAACGTAGGTCCTTCCATTTTTTGATAAAAATCAAGACGGTTCGCCGGTTACAAAGCGCTAAATATTATTAAAGGAAGCGTCAACTAAAGCTGCTTTCATAAATCCAGTAAAACATTATTAATAACTGTTCAAACATATATAAATCCAAAGATTTCAAGGACAATATTCCACATATCAACATACCAAACCATGTCTTAAAATTTTGCCGAATAAATTCCTGAGCATATTGACGTTTTGATAACACACTTAGCTATAGATCGCAAACTAAGACGTAACCGATTAAAATTACAAATATCGATAATATTGGAAGTGATAGTCGAGTTTGAGCTTAAGTATTTTCATTTAGGCCACCGCACGACAGTGAACGACGTCAACAACGGTTTGTTGACAGCCGCGTCTGTCATAGGAAACAATTGTGGCCACCACATATTTTTCCACTTAAAGAACGAAATTATATTTACATTCCTTTAATTTGTGTTTAAATCCCTTGGTATCGAAAAACGGGTGAAAATTAACAAAAATTACTGTTATAACCAGAATATATGAAGAAAATACCATAGTATTTTTATTGATAACTCTTCTTTAATGTCAATATACGCCAAAAAAAAGTATAAAATATATTGTTAATAATGAATTTCATAATTTATTTCAAATTTCTGTCATTATCGGTTCATAAAATACACTCACATCCATTGCCATTGTTAAACGAACGGTGATTTCAAGTCAATATCGTAACTGCATTTTGTTTAGAAACAATTTCAAATATAGTACTTTATTAAATACGTTTAATATTTTGCGTTAGAATTGAATAACTCGTTATTTGTTATTTTTTTATAAACAATTCAACGTTTTAACTGAAAAGGAAGAAGTGATAAAAAATCGGAGTATGAATGCAATGCTTCAGGACCTTCTACCAAAAAGAAATCATGCATACAGACTCTTTGACAACATATACAAGACACAATTTTGAAACTAATGAACTCAATTTATTGATAACACCGATACACAAAAAAAAAATACGCCACCTACCTACGAATATGTTTGATATGAAATTGGATATTTCGATACTAAAGGAACTGCTGACTAAATGTTGATCATACGACACGGCGAACTTTTTTATTTCATATTAAGATTGCTTAAATATCCAGCCAAGCTGGCCAGATCATGATGTCCAGTTGGATGAAGGCACTCCAGCTCTGAATGCATTCGATACAGTATCCGTCGGTGGAAGCAAAGGAAGCGGAAGGTTTCCACTCCGTTGAAAAGAACAGGTAAATAAGGACCTGACCTCATTTCGTTTCTCTATTGGCGTCATTTTAATTATAATCGTGTAAGCGGCAATCTCGTCAGTACAGAAGAAGAAGAAACGGAAGTAAAATTTGAGCTTCCTTAAGATCCTGCTCAAAATATTTGTTTGTCTGATTTTCGAAAACATCTAAGAAATTGGAATCCGAGAAACCATCTAAATGTAATTTCTCAGTTTGCTTTGAAAAAATGTGCATTGTTATTCACTATATCTAAAATAATTCTTCATCCTATATTAGTTAATTGAAATTTATTAACTTCTTTTAACCACATCATATCGCCAAAATTGAAAAAAAAGACTAAAAATTTAAAATTTTACACCAACCGTTGTTACCTTCTTTGTGTTTTTGATTAGACTATATTTAAATCTTTACAATTGATGAAATGTACCAAATGAAAAAGATAAGCAAACCAAAATTATACTGAAATGACCACAAAATCTAACTGATATACCTATTTTCTGACATATTAATCACGATTTCCTATAACGACTTATATATCATACACCGCTAACAAAACTCATTGGGTCCAGATAAGATCCCGATATTTTGTATTCAGCATATTACAGAATCACTCTAGCAAATACCCTTATATGACCAACTATTCTTCTGCAAATAATTTGAAACTAGTATCAGTTAAATATGAATTTATGAGGTAATAAAAGCATAAAGTCATTTCTTTCATGTTTATTTGTTGTTCTTTTAATAGAGTAAACACTGCGACGTGCACTCTGATGACAAAATGTCGCTAAATCTCCCCTTCGTCCCATTGCAAGTGATTGCCTCGGCCAACCAATTCTACAAATAGTTTAATTTTGGCTCTTCTCTATGTTAGACTAGAAGTGATAAAGATCATGCATGTAAAATAAAAAGTAATAAATATAAATAAAACGTTTTGCAAATAATCCGAACAAATAAAATTAGTTTATACCTGCAAAAATATGTCAAATGAATGTATATTTAAGCTATTATTAATAAAGTGAGTGATTCCAAAGTTCGTCTGAATGTTAAGTGTTACGTATAAAAGAAATATTGTATTTTTGGGTATATCAGCCCAATGAATTAATCGAAGTACATTATTTGTACAATATACGGGAGCGTTTTATTTTTGGCGCTCATCGTGAAATCCCAGTTGAGTAACCTAAATATTAAACAAACTTGTTAGATAAACAAAAGGTAAGAAAAATATTTTGGCAACATTTCCAGTTAATATATAATTTTTATCACCTAATTTCAAGTATTTGCCACGGAATACATAAATACATATATGTATATATATATAAGCACATATATACATACATATATTAAAATAGATGAAAGGATGGGACAAATTTTACTTTATGTTTTTTTGTAACGATGTGCATGCTTGTGTCTTGCTTTCGTTTAAGAGTTCTTAAAAAAATACTATTGCCTACCCTGAATTGGTTAACTTATACAAATAGTTATTGAAATATAGAAATCAGAAGGTTAAAAAATTTCGTTTATAATATAGGCTTCGGGTATTTTTTCTACAAATGTTGCGATTTATATTATTTTCGTTTCAGTTATACTATACTTGAAGGTAAATACACTTCCACTTTTTTATAAAACTTAACAAAAAAATATGAAATTCCATTAAAATTATAGAATTCAACATCAGTCAAGAAGCTGCACAAAGTAATTTTTTTAAATTTTTCTTTAAAATATATGTACATATATATATATATATATATATATATATATATATATATATATCAGTGGCGGATCCAGAATTTCCAGAAGGGGGGTCCTAAAATATATTTAATTTTTTTGGGAGAATAATCGTTCGAATTTAAGATTTACATTGCTTCCGAAGGGGGGGGGGGGGTCCGTACCCGAAAACCCCACCCGTAGATCCGCAACTCATATGTATGTATATATATATGTATATATAAGGCGTAGAAAAAGGTGGCTTCCATTATATGTATATATATATATATACATATATATATATTAGGGCTTTTTACAAACGCTGAACCGATTTTCAGCCGAGCTCCTCCCGTAATGTGTTGTATGCATTTACCTAAAGTTTATTCTAAGCCACTTTCGAACTGATGAACACTGATGGGCTATTTAACTCATGTTAAAAATATGCTAGGATGGGTTGGCATACCCGGTCGAGGAGCGACCGCAATTATGTTGGCCAGCCCAAAATTTTAACCCAGGATCCAATATAACTTCCTCAAGTAACAAAACACTACTAAAATCCGAACCAACACCCAGCGCTGGCGCCAACATGACTATATCCCTTTTTGTTTTTTCTGGTGTCTGTATATTAAAATGTAGTAAGATATATACATAATTTTATAGTTTGTTTTGTTTTTTTCTGCTTCTTTCGTTTGATAGAGAGTATTTTTATCACCATCGCTAAAATGTGACCCTTGAGAGCTGTTCAGATATAATGTTGCAAAATTTGAACTGTCTGCCGGGTTAAGAGGTGAATATCTTAAATTGTGCATTTTTATTTTATATGTACATAAATGATTTAGGGGAAACCAGCTTTTGCAGTTCGGACAAATGTTGCTTATGATGCCACAACTGACGATAACTCTCCAATACAAAGGAGTGCCGGAGCTTTTGAATATTATTGGTTAATCGGAAGTTAAGTTGAAGAGTCCTGTGATCCTGTGATATTGGGTTTATACCAAGCTCTGTTAAGCCGGACATATTCGTATGCAGGTAAATTTGAATATTTTCGCCGATGACAAGAAGAGGTATTTAATGTAATACACAGTTACTTTTAGGAAAGGAAATGTAAAATCTTTCAAGGAAACAACGATAAAAACTATCCTCGTATGTACGAGTATACATTAGATTTCACCAGACAAACACCAGAAAATGCAAAACGGGACATAGTCATGTTGGCTTTCCTTTGGGATCGTCTCCTTTATTTACCGTAGGATAGGCTTGCATATAAGATTTCTTAGCTTACTGTGTGAAAGTCGAAAGACCTCTGTCGACGAACTGATCGGACCGCATCAGTGTGATTTCAAAGCCGTTGAATCAAGAAATTCACCATGGACCAAATCCATGAACCGAAAGGAGCTGACTCTAAGATGGATAAGAACCTTATAAGACGCAGCTACAGAAATAAGTTTGGTATAATTCTAAATACATACATAATTTCATTTTAATTAAAATTGAAAGAAAAACTATTTGCTATGAAACCGCTTAAAACTCTCTCAATTAAATCTTATAATAAAGCAGAACACCTTCAAAACGACGGTTTTAGTATGTTTGCAGATGATTTATGGACGAACATTAAATTTGCTCAGAAAAAAAATTGTTTTTGTATAAAAAAAGATTAATCTAACTGAATTAAGAAACTGTTACGTATGCTTGTAACTGTAAACTTCTTAAAACTGTAATTTCTTTACTTTCAGCTTCGCGGAGAACTCGGTATTTCTAAAACATAATGAAAAAGTTGCGTCTAGCCGGAATTCATAAATTATCGAATCACAACAGAAGGGTAAGGAACTATTTATAACGCATGTTATAAAAGCAACCTTTTGAGCTACCTCCTTTAATTTTTTGCTTGTCAATTTTATTTAACAAGTTTCAATATAATCTGATTCTGCTTTGTGTTCTTTTTTCTGGCTTGGTACTTATTTGGTTATCACATATATGTACATATATGTATATGTAATTTTTCGGTTCCTAGTACATTGCAGTCCGAAGTGTCGATGGATGTCTATTGGAAGTATATTTATAGAAATAGCGTTAAAGGCTTATGGGTGGGCGTTAAGAAATGATAGAGTCAAATGACCTTTAAATCAATAGAGCTGATTCATTCATGACAGAATTTCGTTTTGGGTTCTTTTCGCTCCATTTACATCTTACAATTGTAGAAGATGCTAAAAAATCAGCTGGCAAATATTTTTTGAATCGGTTTCTTATAAACCATTTCATCTAAATTTGGCGGACGAAGTAGCTGAGTGGTTAGTTAACGCTGCGAACTGTCATTCGGACGATCCGAGTTCTAGTCCTCGCCCGACCAAATCTAAAAATTATAGAATTTTAATTCAAATAAAAAATTGAATATATTTTGTAATTATAATTAAATAAATTTTTTTTATTGTGGGAATAAAAGCATCTCATAACAATCCACTAGTCGTTCGAATTCGGCTGTAGGTCCCTGAATTTGTTGAATAAAAATTAAGGCACACACCATAAATTGGAGGAAGAGCTCGGCCGAAACACGTTTAAGCGGTTAAGAATCAGAGCGTTCCATTATCCAGATAGATACTACAAATAATAATGTTAGGAAAAAAAAACAATAGAGAATCCTGATAAGATATAAAACAGACATAGTAAAATCAATGCAATTCAATGAAATCATAAAATTATTGACAAAAGCTTGGAAAATAAGCAAAAATGGTGAAAACCCTACATAATCTGCATCCCGAGTAAAAGCTTCCATTTTCTGATGGAAGGAAAACGTTATTTACTTCTAATTTGACTATTCAATTATCAGAGAGCTGTGTATAAGTATGCTCTTTAGTAAATTCTTGCCACATTTTGCGAATACGGGAACACACTAGTAATGGTTCTTACAACAAAAATATCGAGAACTATCGAAATGTCTGAAGGATCGGGATAATCGATAAAGTATCTAGGACGTACGTAATGCATTGACCAATATTATACTACCACTTGTAAAACAAGTCCTATGGTTAAAGTTTTATATTTCTCTGCTTTGAATAATAATGGATAACAGTTATTGCTAAAAATAAAAATAAAAGTTTTTAGTGTTGTGCATAAGAATTTAAGATATCTAACGATAGTGGGAAAGTAAATTCTCCAAATTATTTAATGACAAGTGTATGTTTGAAAACATATGTATGTATGTACGTATATATGTTAATGAGAATGTTAACATATTTCTGTGTTGCCTTTCCGTCTCGATGAAGGTGTATTAACATCGGTATAAAATAATTGATTTAAGGAAAAGAACAAATTTAGATTTAGGATTTAAAGGTATTTCTTAATATAATCAAAAACAATCAGCTTATGCAGAAATATATCATTAATATTTAATTATATATGTACATATGTACATGCTAAGTCTATACGTATCTCATTTCTTTTAATAGAAATAACATTCTTGTGCTTTCATACAATATTTTACAAAATCAATTAAATCTTGAAGAGTGTTCTGGGGCTATTTCAGCATCAAGTTGGTTTGATTTGAAGGTCATTAATTGCAAGTATGTCGGTTTTCGAATTATTTACTGATTTGTGTTCTTCAAACATTCAATAAACCTTTCATAGGGCATTTATCGAAATTTTTACCAAATTATGAAAACATACAAACTGGTTGCCTCTTTGAGGGTGCGCCATTTGCTTTAACATTAGACAGAATTAGAAATTCCAAACGAAACGAAAAATTTAAAATTACAACATTATTATTTGTTGTTAAATTATATGCACTAACAACAATAATATCGGAATAATATATAATAATAATATAATAACGGAAACAGCAGTTCTACACTACAAGATCGAGGTTCCAGTCAGCTATGAGTGGAAAAAGTGAGCTACCATATAACAATCCGCCAAAAAATTTTTTTTTTAATTAGTGGATTTTTTTATTTACCCCAGAAGTGTATTAAATTATACCTATTTAAAACAGAGGTTTTTTAAACTAGCCTCTCCTCCGAAAGAACATGAAGCCAAAGCGTACACATAGTTTTTTATCAGTTCAGTGCGCAATGTGGGAGACAATTTTATTAAACCATTTAATTAAACAAAGCACATTTTTGGGCGTTCTCACAAGAAAGAGAGAGAATTTCGTATCATTTTATCTTTGGATAGGGCTTTTGCGTCTCGTTGCGTAACAGATTGTTTTTGACGTCTAAGATCAATTCATGCAACTCTACGAAATTACCCGGTGGCTCCAACTTAACGCCGAAAAATTGTCATCTCTCATTTTTTTTTGAGCGCGTTGACCATTCCCTGTTTTTATTTTTAATTTATTTGCTTAATTTTAATGCGAATTCCCAAGAATTGAGAAGGAAAACTCCAAAACAAGTTCAATAATTACTTAAAATGACAAATTTTTGGAAAAATAATTCAATAGAAAAATGTTCGTTGTGTCAAACCATTGGCGTTTTCCGCTTTGATAGCAGTGTCAAATGTCCCGGAACGCAGTACATTCATCTGCCATCGGCTTAATGGTTTCAATACCTTATGACTGAGTTCACACACGAATAGTTTTGTTGCTTTTTATCGGCAATTTAATTTTCTTTTTCGCAATTTACTATACACTCTACCCCTTTACAAGTATTTCGGCACTAAGAATTGCCCCGTGTAGGAAGAGAAGATCACTTTAAAATGGCTGCTTGCTATGGCACTGCCAGCATGTTTAAATTTAAATCTTCCACATTACGTTCTAACGATTCTACATTGAACAGAATTTCGTTTCGTGTAAAAAACTAAATAAAATGTATTTTGATACTGATTTAACGATAACATTTCCAATTGTTTCAAACGAAGCGGTTTCAAAGGGATATATGAGCGAGCATTGATGGATTAAACAGCACCTTTTTTTTATTTATAATTTGCAAGACTGTCATCTAAAATAGGTTATCCATTTTTTCATTGTTTTCCGGTTAACTATTCGTAAATGTCAAAAAAACATTATTCTTTCTTCCTTTGCCAGAGCGTATCAAAGATAGTTGCCATGATTCTTCTTGAATTTTAAATCATAATTGTATATACATATATATATAGATATATGCATTTTCGAATTTAGTGATTTATTACGCTTGAATTACTCGAATCGAAACTGAGCACTGAAAATTAAACGAAAAACTTGTATTGCTCAGTACGTTGTCCTGAGCAACAAAGGTTAAGATTTTAACCTTTTAACGGTGTTGCACACTATATCAAAATATCATTCGAAGAAGATTGTAGGGCCGATCGGCCCATGGTGCAGAGAGGACCGTCTGCAGATGCTCCATTGGTTTCAACTGTTCGGGAACCTAGATTTGGTCTAGGTTACCAGAGCGGATATAACAAGTTATTTACACAGGTGAGAATGAAATAAAATAATATTTTTATTCATACAAATAAGTTGCTTTTGTAAATCTATGTTTTTTATTTAATAAAATTTATTTTTGGTGATCCTATACGTTTGCTTGGAATTTAATTTTTAATTTGCTATTGATGAAATTTTTTATTGAATATTAAAAAGTTAGTGCAAGCTGTACTAGGTTATTTGAGGCAGCTCCTCCAAGACGTTTACCTTTCGTCTGGGGTATCCTAATTGAGTTTAAGGACTTTTTAACTATAAGTGGTTTAAACCAAAAATCGCATCAAATATCACGTTTATAAATAAAGGGTGTTTTTTACAGAGGTATAGAACTTTAAGTTGCAATAAAACAACGATGGATTATTCGATTGACATGAAAGATAATCTTGTGGCATTATATTTTAAATATGATTTCTGGCATATGACCGCCACGGCTGGCGCGGATGTAGTCCAATCTGGACGTCCAATTTTCGATAACTTTTTCCAACATTTGTAGCCGTATATCGGCAATAACACGGCGAATGTTGTCTTCCAAATGGTCAAGTGCTTGTGGCTTATCCGCATAGACCAATGACTTTTCATAGCGCCACAGAAAGTAGTCTAGCGGTGTTAAATCACAAGATCTTGGAGGCCAATTCACAGGTCCAAAACGTGAAATTAGGCAGTCACCAAACGTGTCTCAATAAATCTATTGTGGCACGAGCTGTGTGACATGTTGTGCCGTCTTGTTGAAACCACATCTCCTGGACATCATGGTTATTCAATTCAGGAATGAAAAAGTTAGTAATCATGGCTCTATACCGATCACCATTGACTGTAACGTTCTGGCCATCATCGTTTTTGAAAAAGTACGGACCAATGATTCCACCAGCCCACAAAGCGCATCAAACAGTCAGTTTTTCTGGATGTAACGGTGTTTCAACATACACTTGAGGATTACCTTCACTCCAAATGCGGCAGTTTTGTATGTTGACGTAGCCATTCAACCAGAAGTGCGCTTCATCGCTAAACATCGCTAAAATGGACGTAGTGCGCTATACGTTTTCCGTACAGAACCATTATTTTCGAAATAAAATTGCACTATTTGTAAGCGTTGTTCAGGCGTGAGTCTATTCATGATGAATTGCCAAACCAAACTGAGAATAAGTCACTTGACAGCTGTTAAATCGGTCGCCATCTTGAAAAGTAATGCCAACTTAAAGTTCTATACCTCTATAAAAAACACACTTTAGATATAGTTTTTTGTCCTCTTTGTTACAAAACGTTGATGAAAATACTCCGAAGAAATTACTAGCTTCATTCGCTCTCATCAATGGCTTGAAGATGATATTTTTTTTTTCAGTTAGATCCAGATTTTTTAAATGTAACCTGGCAGTTTTTTTTTTATTGGCACTTACTATAGGTAGAGATTATGCCATTACTAATTATTTAATTCAATGATCACAAAGAGAAGCAACTCTACATTTTCTCTTAGATGTCGGTGAAAACGAATGGCCTGACGTCACATATCCCATCAAATTCGTTTGAAATACACGAGAAAATTAGATAGTAAAAACCCTTATCTAAAACTTCTGGCATCGCCTGTGACACTAAAGCTGAAGAAAGAAGAAGAAGGAAGAAAGAATTATGTTCGTTTTTATTTTGAATTAGTTGCTTATTATATATTTTTGAATTGCAATAATGCTTATACTTTTTTATGAATATTCTAAATTCATTGTATCCTTGTGTTCCTATGTGAAATAATTTTTGTAACTGTGTATATTAATTCTTATGTAATAAATATTGAATGTTATTTAATATATGTGTTTTTGTATTATTTTATTTTTATACACGCAAATATGTTTTTTTTTTTTGTGGCACAGTTTCAGTTTTACAATATTTATTTTTGTATATATGTGTAAAGTAAGCGATGGGCGAAAGCTCTACTGTCACAACAATTGACCGAGGTTGGCTAAGGAACCACCCACACCAAAGGCTAGTGAAGCCAAGCTTTGCGGAGGTAGCCAAAGACAGCTATATCATTGTGATCTTCAATAAAAGTTAGTCACCATTCTGAAGTAAAAACGGAGGTTTTTGATGAAACCATTGATAATCGCGTTCTAGACAATTTCCTTGAGAAAACCTAACCCTATTGCAGCTGTTAAGACGCTGCTTGCTATCTAAAAGCAACAAGGTTGTCCAACATAAAGCTTTACCTTGGAGGTGATTAGTATTTCTTCCTTTGATGCACATCTAATTTTATGTGCGGTGTCTAATAAGAACGATGCAACTCGGCATTTGTCGCTAATGCTTTCAAATTTAGTAGGGAGTCTACGACAATTTCCTGAGTGCAAACAAAGCTCCAAATTTAAAAGATGCGGGTAGAGAAAAAGTAAGATTTAATCGGCTCACTACGATTAAAATGATCACAGTCGCTCAGTCTGGCCAATAAATTGTTATGATTTAGATGTATTTTAGGTGGATCGAATTCACATTGTCACTTCATCTTCATGACTCCATCGTTCTCAATCTGGTAATGCCCTTGTAGTAGCCTTCCTGACAGAATTCGGTGTTTATTGCCACTAACTATCGAATAAGAATTTGGGACTTTTGCAGAAAGGTTATTGCGCAAATAAAAAAGAGTCACAAACCCAAATGGTACTTTGACTTTTCACAAATGCTAACTTATGGATCACAAGTATGAGAGGGTACCGCATTAAACCTCTGGAACGTACCTGGGTAGAGCTGGTGCAATTACACCTGCCTGAAAAAAAGTGTAGAAATTATCGCAGCTCTTATGTGTAAGCAACTTTAAGTCCTAGGCATGTCTTGTGAAGAATACGACAATAAAAAAATTGGCAAAATGTGATAGGTGGGAAAAAGTATATCTACCAGGTGATTTTTGAGCAAGAAATAATGACCGGAAGGCAAGAATATCAGTAGGCAGGCTCATATGATCTGCGTAATTGTCGACTAAGAGCTTTTTGAAATATTCATATATAAAGGTAAAAGTCGCTTAGAAATGGCGCACATTGAATTTTGAAGTTAGCTTTTCTAAAATAAAGCAATTTTAATTAGAGTGAAAAGCAGGTACCTGAAAGTGAGTATTGAAGTCCCTTTACATTTTAATGTTTTTTTTTTTTACTCCACAGATTTAAATTAATGTTTTAAATGCCTTATACACTTTCATTTTTAATAGTTATTTCAAGTTGAATATATATGTTTTTGGGTATAATCTTAACTATATAAAATAACTGTTTTAATAAGCCTAGCCTGTAATCGTATTAAAAGGCTTAAAAAATTAAACTCTTCATTGTAGAGTTCCGCTGATTCGAACTATTCTCAACCATCGTCCGATCTGTCGCTTGACGATGAAAAGGAAACCCTACGACGAGAAAGAGAACGTCATGCTTTAAGCCAGTTAGAAAAAGCGAGGGTAAGAGGCGGATATCATAAATAGTATGTTTTTTTTTTAAATAAATATGCGCATTAGGGGAAACCCGTAGCTTTTGCAGTTCGGACAAATGTTGCTTACGATGCTACAATTGACGATGACTCTCCAGTACAAGGGAGTGCAGTATCTTTTGAAATGAGAGATTTTCTTCATATCAAAGAAAAATACGACAATAATTGGTGGATCGGGAGGTTAGTTAAAGAGGGCTGCGATGTTGGGTTTATCCCAAGCCCTGTTAAGCTGGAACACATTCGCATGCAGGTAAATTTGAATATTTTCTCCCATGATATCTATAAAGTACAACCGCTGGGAATAATTTTGAAAAAAATTTGACGCTTAGGAATAGTTTAATATGATCAGAAATATTTATTATGCTATGTACGTTAATTTGTATATCAAAAACGCATAACATTTCGTGGTTTATTTACATGATATTTACGAAATATTGAACAAGAACATTTTTGGAGGATACTATATTCCTTTATCTTGAATTATTGAACATAACAAGCTTAGCAAAATAATTTTTGATATTTAAAAAAAATTATTTTGCTCTTTGAAATAAAAATCGATCCCAAAGTTCCTTTAACGCAAGCAAATGACAAGAAAGCATAATGCCGGGCCAATTTACCGAGCAACTGTACCTCATAAATATATTTGATAATGCTTTTATCCTTCTAATTGAACTGAAATAAATTTTTTTCCCAACAAGAACCAGACAAGACCATCTAGGTTATACGGTACAAAAGGCTCCTCAACCGCTAACTTGGGAACGGGCCAGGATACAATTCGTGGAAGTACGCCACCAACGCCTGGTAAGTTAAAGTGTTTATGTATTGACTGTACTGACTCCGGTTTCATGTTGTACTTTATTTGATTGAGCAGATCTTATAAATGATAAAAACTCATGTTAACACATTTTAATAACACATTTCAAGCCTGTTAATGGGTATGCTGATCGAGAAAGTTATTCCAATTTAACAGATAAAGTCAAAATTTTGATATTTCTCTGAATATATGTACATAAAGGATTTTTAATAGATGAAAACTTTTATTCATAATAACAAGTACATATGTATGTATGAAAAGACAGGATTCAAGCAAATGTTCACATTAACATTTATGAAATACTTTGATAAATGCTATTTAATATAACGATAGTCGGGAAATTTTCTCCCTTTTCACCAGCTTGATCCGTCCCTGGTATACACCTCAATTTGATCGATGTTTTGTTATTGATACAAATCGATAACTTACCTTCTTTCACATCAATCGCCAAAATTTCAAAGAGCTACGAAGTACCGTTACAAAGTTATTAAGTACACTTTGTTTTTTCTTTACTGTTGTTTTGTGAATATAAAAACGCATCTATTAAATAATTTAATATTTTCGCTATGACCTTTTAGCTTAGGAATAGTTTTACATTTTACTAAAAATCAATCAGAAAATCATTAAATTATTGCTTTTCTTTTAGTTTAGTGCGTTTTTTTTAATTATTTTTTTTTTAACTATAACGATTATTTTTTCACGGAAACTACTCATTGGAATACATCTTGGTTAATGGTCATTTTTATTTAAGATCTTAGGTTATAGCTATAAACAAGAAATACCGACATATGTACATATGTGTGCCAAGTGAAAACATAAATATTATAATTTATATTTATTGTATTTGTATTTTCACATATAGGCGATGAATCAGATACGTTAGGTGGAGGTCGGCAAGGAAAAAATCAAATGCCTAATTCTTTAAATAAGGATAAACGAAAGCCTTTTTTTAAGAAACAGGAAACTGCTTCGCCATATGATGTGGTTCCATCAATGCGTCCTGTAGTTTTGGTCGGTCCCAGTCTTAAAGGATATGAAGTAACAGATATGATGCAAAAAGCTTTATTCGATTTTTTAAAGCATCGGTTCGAAGGTAGAATTATAATAACACGAGTTATGGCTGATATTTCATTAGCAAAGAGATCGATTATGAATAATCCTACTAAACGGGCAATAATGGAACGTTCGACCAGTCGTTCGGATTGTCTCACAAAAGTTCAAGAAGAAATTGAACGAATATTTGAATTGGCAAGAACTCTTCAACTGGTGGTGCTGGATTGTGATACTATTAATCATCCATCACAACTAGCTAAGACATCACTGGCACCCACTGTTGTATATTTGAAAATAAGTAGCAGTAAGGTATGTATGTATGTAATTAATTTTTTTCTTTCGTAAAATTTTAATATGTTAAGCTGAACATTGTAGCACTGTCCTGAATAGTATTATAAATATTTTTAACATCAATATCACTTTTTTAGGTCCTTCAGCGGTTGATTAAATCTCGGGGAAAATCACAAGCTAAGAATCTTTCAGTTCAAATGGTTGCGGCTGAAAAATTAGCTCAATGCCCTTCAGAAATGTTCGACGTCATATTAGATGAAAACCAATTGGAGGATGCGTGTGAGCACATTGCTGAATACCTTGAAGTACGTAACTCAAGCTTAGCTTTATAAAGTTTTAGCCCTATGAAAATATGATTATTGCAGAATAAAAAAAAAATATATTATTTTAAATAAATGCAAACTTTATATAGACTTAGATTTTTCATATACCTATATAGATTTTTCATAGGCATATATGTACATATATACTCCTTTCTCAAACAGACGTATTGGAGAGCTACACATCCAGATGTAAATAATATGGCGGCCATACCAAAAACACTGACTCCTCAAAATACAGCGCCAATACCAGATCAAAATCGTTTTAATTCCACAACAGGTAATTTAATAATTTAAAAGTTACTAAAAATTATTTTTATGAATAAAAACAAAGACATACATATGTACAAATGTATTAGGTTGAAGTATGGCGAAAATTAAGAACAAAATGTAGTCGTACATGTACTTGCATCGCCATACTGCTTTCTACTACCGGATCAATATTCAAACTCATACGTAAAATCTTGAAGGAAAAGTGCTCGGCGTTTACCCTACACGCACTCTAAAGTTCGCCTAGACTTTGATGTTGCCCCTAATAATGCCTATCAAATATTTTAATTTACCTTAGCCGTCGCTAGGTAAGGGATCTCTTTTACCTATTGCAAATTCCAAAGCCTTTTGCAAACGAACCATCAAACTCTCACCTCTACCTCTACCGCCATCTGTGTTGGACGTTACTTCGTCTTATTTCAAATATTTAGTTAACTACTCAGTAGTAAGAAGTTTTAATGCGAAATAAACATTCCCAGTGAAATAGCGTTCCGAATGGGCTTGTGTATGTGTACCATTGTCAAATTCAACAGCGATGTATGTTATTGTTACCTTCATGTCAGTTTCGTTCGTTTGTTGTCCGAAGTAACCTTATTTCCCTATAATAACCGAGGCTGGCATTTTCACGCTCAATGGCTCTGTCTCTCAAACCCTCAATATGGATATTCCCCTTCGTCGTAAATTTGTAAACTTTAATAAAAGTTTAAATTATATACATATATACATATATATAAATTTTTCGCTTTGTGACCGCTGAAACGATTTTCGGGCGAACCAATTTGTGGTTTTGCATTTTACTGTTTTTATCAACAAAAGGACTGTAGGCCAGGCCCCGTTTATGCTAAGCCGCCTCCGAATGGCCGATGAGTTTTTAAGAGGAGCATTTATTTCATGTCAGAAATACAATTAGAAAAATTAGTTTTCCATAATTTTGAATGCTGGTCGAACCTGGACTCGAACTCGAACCCTGGCTTACCGAATGCTAGTACTCAATGTTAACCGGCTATTGCGGTTGCCGTTTAAATTACAGTTATTTAATTTTGAGAATTCCATTTTTTTCTTGCTCCATTTAAAAGTTAAATTCCAACATAAGCAAATAAATATTTTATATATTTTGCATATTTACTGTCTGTAAAACCGCGCGTTGGACAAAATAAACCATACTAAAGTTGAATTTTTCATATGATTATTAGTTGTTTTTTTCTTGCTAATAATTTCGTGCAATTATTTGTTATGTACAGTTGTAATTTCTTTTTTTTTTGAAATATTTAATTTTATACTATCTAAACTGAAGCCTTTATTTGAATTACGAAATTTGCTATAAATTTACACTTTCAAAGAAAATTAATTAAAATTCTTATGCGTGAGCTGATTCCAATATCGTCAATGACTTTTTATTCAGGGAAAGCATTAACGTTGACTCATCATTTTTTTCAACGAGACACGTTTACAGGCCCCTTCTAAAATGCGCCTAACCATGGTTGCCAAAATTACTTTAATCATATATGTTATATAATTACGTAAGGATTGTGAAACTCTTTGCTATTCGTTAAATAAAAACTAAAAGATCCTCTTTTAAAAATTTTCAAAATATTCTTAAATCTAGCTTAGAGTTTGTTATGTTATCTGATGTCTGATATATTCGACTTTGTATGTCATAACCTCATTAAATTGTTCAAACAATTCTGTGCTGCAAAAATCACACAATTTAAAAAAAGTTTATCTACGTTTTTGAAAGTTTCGCTAACAATGTTACGTAGATTCTTCTGAGCGAAGACAAGCACTTTAGGAAAAAATATCTAAAAGATATATGTATGTATGTATGTACATACATATATATTTTAACATGAAAATTGAAAACTTATCCTCTTCTTTAAAAACACCCATGTAATTTTAGAAAACTTGTTTTTTTTTTTTTTTGTAGAAAACAAACATTATAAACTAATCGCATAAATATAATTAAAAACTTAAAGTTTATTTTTTATATAATTTTTGTGTAAAAATATAATTTTGTGTTATTAATTTCATATTACTTATTTTTTCTTTTTTTGCCAGTTACATAATAACGTATAACTGAAATGTTGGACGCTGACTCATTTTCTATCTAGGATTGCAGACATAAAAAATATTAAAATTTAACAGCTGTAATTTTTTTAAATAAAATATATAATTTCTAAATTAACTGGGCTTTTACTTTTTGACAAAAAAAATTGCTTAGTTATCATTAGTTAAATATTCACCAACTTTCCCATATTCCGTCAAAGCAGTGACCACTATACACATATTTATTCGCTATTATCCTAATCTCTGAATTTTGGTAAAGTTTTCTCAAACGTAGTAGAGCTCGCTTTCATCCTTCTCTAGAACTTTTAGGAAAGTATATACAATATGCTCATTATATCCTAAGTTCTGAATTTACTAAAGAAATATTTGTTTAACTGCCACAATGTACATAAAACAACGTTAAACCGTGTGTGATTGACGAATGATTAAGAACCGCTGTTTACCGCTATTTGCTTGCTCGAACGATCACATAATTCCGGCTGTATTTAATTTTGACAGATGTCGTTTGTCATACTACGTATCGTAGCCTTGGTGTTTAATGTCAGCGTAATCTCTATGCTGAAACACCTGGATATTAATTAGATTCTTTTTCATTTGTTTCATTTTTTCTACAAAAAAAATCAGCTATTAAAACACAACTTATAAATTTCCTGTAGTTTAATATTTTCGTAATAAGTTGAGGGAAAGTGACAACTGGATAAGCTTTTCTTCTGAACGCCAACAACATGACGGGAAAAAGGAAATTAATATGATAGTTTAAAAGGCTTTGTACTACTTATTTGGCATCGATCAGTGGGCTAAACATGAAATTCATTTAAAATTAGTAAACGAATCCCGCTATAGCTAGTGTAAGCACTTTCCGAAAATGACTTGCATGAGTCCAGAAACAACCCACCTTTCATTCAACAGACCACATATTAATAAAATTTCAACAACAAAAATTCACTTACCACTGTAAGCAAGTCATTCGTCCTCCTCTTATCTATGTTAAATATATGAAAACTGACTACAATTCAGACTTAACACAGTGTTTCCTATGTTTAATTTCCTCTCAGTAAGCATATTGAATAAATTTCATCGACATAATGATCTCGCTTCTGCCTGGCAAAGTTTTAAATTAAATAATATCTCCCGTATTTTCCTTGCTAAGTAATATTTTTGTATTTTATTTTAACATTTCAGAAAATGCATCATTTAGACGTAGGGAGCGACAGTACCATAGCCGACATTTTGATCATGGATATCCTGAACACCATGAGCATCATGAACATGAACAATTTAGCCATAAAAGAGAGCCTGAATGGGAAACATCACGTTATCAATACAATGACCGTTACGAAAAGGATAAATCAGATTTCTTAGAGCAAGACGAACGCGCGTATATAATTGATAAACATGGTATACCAAGCAACAATTCATCCTCCTCCGCCTATCCACACAGTTCTCGATATGGTTTGCCACCAGATGATAGTACCAAAGAGCTGCCACCTTCGATGCCATCAGTGATTCCCGATCATTTAATGATAGATCATGATGAGTTTGGTTCTAGTAGAATTGTGACTAGTGGTCGAAGGGCTCTAAATGCTATATAGGAATCATGGATATAAGGTTGGCAGCAGACCAAAATAATCATTTCAATATGTCATTTATGTATACCATAATGTAATTGTAATTGCTAACATATGTTTACGATGTCAATATGTAAATGAGTGGTTAGTATAATACAAAGTGATGGCAGTTTATTTCTGGGTGGAAAATGTTTGGTTTCATCCATAACTCTGTAGTGCTCAACTCAACTGCAGCTCGCTTTTAAATTAAATTAAATTAAATAATACAATATGTACATATAACCATATATAAAGAGTATGTTACACAAGTATAGAACTAAAGGTAGGTAAGAAAGGTTACAAAGGAATTTATTTTTTAGGAGGCTCATTCGATGCCTGAACGAGATCCGCAATATTCGTACGCATTCTTCAAGTCTTAATCAACAATCCATCACATAAAAAGGGCACCAACAACTGATGCGACAAATGGTAGAGCCAACTAAGAAGGACGGTAATAGGGACTGACTTGAATGACCATAGACAGTATTGACAGAATGCAATTGTTATAAGAAGATGAGCTTGCGCAGATGGCTCTTCAAATTCGTTGAAACTGGAAAGAACATCATATAACTCAATGGATATCTCATATTGTCGATTGCTATCCAAATCAATTGTTTGGTAACATACAACGCACTAAAATAAGCAGCTAATCGAAGACCACACCGAGTGCTCGAAGTTAGCTTACTTCTAGATGAATGGTACTTTAGGACGTCGAGATAGTAAGAGAAACCATGGTAAAAGAAAATGCCACAAGTAAGCTCCCCTGATTTCTACAATGATGCCAATGATTTGACGTACAGATTCTTTTCTGAGAGAACGAAATGCTGCTAATGAACTTAAAACAATTGGCAAAAATGATCTAAGCTTCAAAAAACAGACAGTTTTGCGAACTTGAAGTGTAAATGTGTATGGGATGAGATGTCATTTTCATGTATGTTTTTAACTTCATAAGAGAAATTTTCTTCTCTTCAGCTGTAGCAGCATTGAGAACATAATTTTCCATCTGAATATAGCACAACGCTAGAGAGGTTTAAATGTCTTTTGCAATCTGGAGCCTGAGCCAAACTGACTGAACTGTCATCAAGGTATTAAAAGCAAAACAATGCAGCTGACACCTGATGAACGTTGGAGCAGATACGTGCTGAGACTACTTGTAAATTATTGCAGTCTAATGCGGCTATATACTGTTTCAAAGTAATTCAAGTGTTAACTTTTGCCGAAATTTTAACATTGGTATAGAATTGCTAATATCAAGGAATACATATATATATGAAGAGAATGAGCGAATTGCTAAATTACCAGCAACTTTATTCCGCGTAGCCACATATCCATTTAGAAAAGGTTAGAAAGAAACCCGTTTAGTGGAGCCGTAAGTGTAAAGAAAACTTCCCAAGTAGGTAAAACATATTCGAAGACAGCGAAAAATACCTAAAGTTGTTTGTAGCAAGTGTAAGTTAATTTCCAATTTGTTTTCAAACACTAAGTTTGCTGTCTCATTTCTCTTCTACACAGACTAAAAATACAGAAACTTCCAAAAATAAAATTGGAAATAAAGCGTTGCATGCATGTGCTCTTCAAGTTTCCATTAAATCACATCGTTGTGTACATTTCATCGGCTCCTGAGTTTTTTAATTTTTTGCATCTCAGCGAATGACTAGGGACTCACTTGCATTTGCACTTTTGTTGGTTCCCCATAAATGGAAAAAATTTAGCTGAATTTAATAAAGGCAAAAATATTTATAATGAAATTTGAAGGATTTTTTTTTTTTTGATAGTTGTCCCAACTTAAGAAATATACAACACATACAACTACCAATATGTAGTATACTGTCTATTTTAGTGCTTTCTTATCCATATCAATATCTAAGTGGGACCAAATATAAAAATATATACTCGTTATAGTGGAATGGTACAATAGGAAAACAAGCAGATAATTCAAATTTTTATTCATATCATAATTTGGTAAAAAAAAGTGTGCATTGCTGGAAAATGTTATCTGAATAAGTAAGTTTTTCTTCGACTCTTAATAAGACACTTCATAGGAGAAATTTTCTTCTACTAATTTTGTCGTTTTATCCATTAATTGGGATAATTGCAAGTAGTCGAAAAGCGAAATTTTGTTCCAAAAGGCACATGCAATTAAAGACTGAAGTTGAAATATTTAAATAAAACTATAAATAGGTACCTTTAATGAATGGTATATCTTGGCCTCTTCTGTTTTCTAATTTCATTGCTTTCTCTAAGGAACCACCAAGAATGCTTAAGCAGTTCATAGTGCTCTAAAGTGCTCTATTTCTGCTTCGAGCAGACACATGATACAAAATGCAAAGTTAATGAAAGCAAAAAATCTTCAAATTTGTGAAATAGAGTAGTTGGTACAACTCAGAGCAGCTCAAACAATAAACAAATTTGATATTTGATACTATAAATGTAATAGTTAAGTCAGACGATTTCTGAAACATAGTAGCGATAACACGTGGTTGGCAAAAAAAAAAGCGAATACTATGAGATTTTCTAAGACGCTTTAAAGCGAAAGAGAAAAGATAGTGAGAGCATTTTTGTAGACTTTTCATTATCGCGGAACATAATTCAAACCCAAAGGCTTGACCAACTAGACGATCAATGCTCAAAATTCAATTTATTTAAAAATATATCGAAAAAAGGATGAATTCCAAAAATTTAATACATGATCGAAACCTACAATCCGCCATTAACTCCTCGTCTTTTATGTATTATTATTAAATTTTTTTAGATTTTTCCTACTAGCATTAAAAAATACAACAAGTTCAAGAAAAATGAAAAATATAGCATCCATACATACATATGTACATGTGTACATATGAACCTGTGGAGGTATTTCTGTGTATGTATGCAAAACTTATGAAATAAGTTCTTGAACCTATTTACCGTTGACAAAAATGTCATTTAAAATTGTGCAATATTAAGAGGAGAATGTACATACATATGTAGTAAAAAAGTAGTATTTTAAGCAGTTATTTAAAATAAAAAGCCTTATTCTTTTTTATTACTAGTAACTGCACTTTTTTTTTTTTGTTTTTTTTTAGGTTACATTATATGTTTTATTTCTTTGCTCGCTTTGCCTTTTCCCTTGCAATGTGTATAAGATATTTATAATTTTGTCAAAAGGAGTCTGAAGGGGCAATATCGCTTATGTTCTATGTTTAGAATCATCTATAGATATTGCGGCTGCGCAGGAGTCATCCATATGTACATATGTAGATCGTATCACATGCTACTAGTCCATGCATAATATTCTCACATACATACATACATAGCTTTGCATGTATAAAAATACAAGTTGTTGCATTCAAGCGAATGTGTAGAAGAGAAAGAAAATCTGTGGTCTGTATTGGCGGCATATAAATATTCTGCTTTCCTTTTCGACATAGATCTCTTCTGGTATATACATACATGTAATGCGTTTTTAGAAAATATTGGAGTACAGTCTATAGTCCATAGCCAAGTAGAGAACATTACAATCTTTAGTGCATCACCAATTCTTCTAACGATCAGTACAAAAATCGGTTTATTTCAATTCCAAGGTATTTCATACATACATATATAATCTAAAGTGTTTGAATTGCATTCCAGGGACAGCTAGAGTTTTGAACCAGGTAAAGATATTCAAAAAACATACATACATATGTGCATATAAAACTACCATTACATCGATTGTTTTTGTAAAAAAAAAAAAGAAAATTATACCCAAGCAAAGAAATTTTCGCTAACCAGGCCCAAGGAATTAACTTCATCATGGAAGATACATATTACTACAAATATATCCATTATACATGTGGCTAAATATATATATATAAAAGTTTTATTTTTAAACTGATCATCAAATGGAAAATAGTTAATAGTTAGTTAATAGTTAATAATTAATCGTGTTTTATCTGGCACCAATTGAAAAAGTTAGTGCAACAAAAATTAGTAAGAATCTGTGCCTTATTACGTAAAAGCTTATTTTCCAAATTTAGTATTGCTGTTTCTGGTACAATACGGAATTACTTTTCGTGGGTTTCCGATATATAAGCATTATTCTGCTTAGTGTGACTTCTAATTTGAAAATTTTTTAACGTAATTACAGCAAAGGAGTATTTACATTTTATTGAAAGTCAAATAATCTATAAATATTTTAAAAAAAAATCACATATTTGAATCACGCTTATTCAGCGATCATGTGCGTAATGTACAAAATTAGATTTGGTATTGGAACAGTATGCCATCATTTTCAGAAAATTAAAACATTATATAAATAGTTTTTCTAATACCGGTACTAAAATCTAAGCCTTGCCTAAAAAATCTCTGGTTTTTACAATTAAATATACATGTTTTTCGACAACATTATTCAAATGTGAGAAATTCAATCATTTTTAAATACTGTATTTAATTGAATGATAAATATTTTATTTTAACATAAATAATATTGTTTTATCTGTACTTGCTTTCATCACAGATAATTTATTCCATTCATACAAAGTATTCTGGTAAAAAAAATGTGATTTCAGTGTTTTATTTTTGCCCCCACACGCTGCAAATATTTTTGAACCATTTAATCTATTTATATTCATTTATATCCAATTTTTGTAAGTACTCCAATTCGATATACATAAATGGACTGAATGAGTCAAGAAGCTTAGCGGTGGACGAATCAGCTTCTATTAAGGCATAAGCTCAATGAGTTTCATTGGTGACAATAGAATAGACTGTTTTTTTATTATAAAAATTAATTTGATAAAATAATATACCGTTTGGTGGTTGGCATAGAAAGCAAGGTGTTTAGAAAGTGTAAAGCAAAAACTATTTAATATAATTATTTAATGATTCTTTTACCAAGCGACTTATAACATGCAATATACATAAATGACTCTTTGCTTAACCACAAGCGATTTTCGGTCGAACTCCCACTTCAATTTGTGATGCGTGTCTTGATTTTTTTAAATCTCCTTCAAGCTGGATAGATTTTTATTAATAGCTTCTAATTTTATGACAAAATTTAACTCATAGGAGTTGACCATCCTTACGGAGGTGCGACAGCTTTTAGAAAATTTTTTTGTATAACTAAAAACTATCGCACGTTGTTCCATGGCCATATTTATCAGTAGTCGAAAAAACTCTCATGTGTATATAGGTCAAAATAATTATTTTACAATATTTCGAATTGTGTCATACGGCGATGTCGGTGAAAAGTCAACTTTCCTTAAGCCAGATTAGGTTAGAGTGACCGATCCGTCGATCCCACATAGACAGATTAAGATATGTTTTTTGTGATGCCACATAAACGCTTAAACAAATTAGGTGAATTTCAATGTATGCAAACGTCCAGAAGAAAGTGCATAGCTCATGTCATCTTTAATATCAGACAATTTCAACAGACTGAGTTAGAAGTAATTTCCAAGCGCAAAAGTGCAAGTGCTCACCCAACTTTAGATGAACTGGTTTAAGTCCCACCTGTCCGGAAGCAGTCTTCATTTTCTTTAAACTTCGTCCGGATGATAAAATCTGCATTAACAACCATGCGAATGGAGGAACAAGAAAAACGCTGGACAAAAATGGACTTATTCCCCGTGGTATCGAATGTTTAATATGTGCAAATTCTAATACCAAAAAAGGTGATCGAGGCAGGTGCCGCTGTTGTCAAAAAAACTGAACAACAACAAAAGCGCGTTGTAAGAAATAATTACCGAAACCAGCGTATGCCCCCGATATGAAGGGTAAAGGAACTGCATTTGCTACCGATGACTGTCGCTAAAGTCGATTTTTTGCTTTGATTTGGCTCATTTGAAACTCGTAAGTTTTGTACATCAAAAATAACAACAAAACAAGTTGATTCTGATATTTCATCTACTGTACAAAAGATAAAGAATTAATAACTCCGGTCCAAATCTTTGTCATTTTAGTTCCATTCTTCCTTGCATTCGATAGTATGAAATTAGCATGTGGAATGTAAAGAAGTATGGAGCGGAGAACGGCAATCCACAAATTAATTAAATGATTATTACACTGAATGATGATGAAGTGGTAAATTATCCGGGATTTCAATAACAATTATAAACTATTTAAGCTGTTACTACAATTTTTGGATTAAGAGTAATCGGAAAATTAGGTAAGTATTAAATACTATTCTACAATGAAATTAAAAAGTGAGTATGTATTTATGCACATACGGTACTATTTTAAGTTTTGTCCAAATTTCAAATATGAGAAAGATTATAAATAGGATTTTTGTTGCCTTAAACGAGGTTCAACTACCAGATATCTACGCAATCAACGTTGCGGAGAAATGGGAGTTTGCAAAAGCCGTAGATCAGGGATTGATATATACCAAGCAAAATATCCTGTATTTTCTGGTCTTCATACAATTGCTTATTGGTGTAGGATAAAAGCCAAAAACTCTCGAAAATGCCTTCAATCCATCAGCGATTGATTTTATCGTGAAGAACATAGCGCTTGACTAGAGATTTTAAAAGTATCGCAATAAAAAAGGGAATTATCACAGTTTTAGAATAGTTTTCACTCTCTCTGTCGCAAGTATATCCATAGTAAGTTCTTATTCTTAATTTTCTCTTCTACTTTTAAGTTCGTCGTACTAAAATATCTACCGAAATCAATTTTTTAAATATTATCATAATTGGCATAATTGAAATTCCAAACAAATATTTGAATTAACGTTCGTCTCATTACTAATTAATCAATAAATAATTATTTCAATTTTATATTATATTTTTTTAGTTAAAAGTCAAAAATAACGTTTTTTATATTTTATCTGTTTTATTTTCTTTGCATTTTTCATACTTCATAAAAAGTCATTGACGATTTATAACTTCTTAGACAATTTTCAGCCGAACTTCACTGATATGTGCTGAGCCTTATGACTGCCATTTTAAATGAAATAAAAATTCATTTCCGATCAGATATTTGTCATGCGTCAAGGCGATCTAGCCGCTGTTGATGAATTTGGCATTCCTAAAACGTTTATGGTTCATTCGGATGCGTGAAAACACTTACAGCCTCGAAAGAAAAAGTGGATAGAGACCTAGCTTCATTGGGTATTCCCAAATGATATGACTGGCTATTATTGTTCGGCTATAATTGTGTAAGCGGAGCCTAGGCCAATTTAAGAAAGACGTAATTTCTTTCACACTATTAAAGGGAAACAACAACAACAACAAAAAACGAAATCTTTGGATGTGACATCTCTTCCGCTTATAATTTATGGATCTGCACTATCATAAATGACAAAAATTTATCTCTTTTGTAATAAAAAGAAAATTTTCAAACAAAAAAGTCTTTTTATAAATTAATTTATAATCTTTTTATAGATAATTTAGTTGTTTTTCAATTATTACGTGACAATATATGATGTAAATCACTTTCGAAGTTAATAATAAAAATAAAAGTTTCGAATTAAGAATATATTTATTAAAAATTATTCGTAGTATTTATTCAAGTTATAAGGCATTTATATCTTTAGTATATCCAATCAACCGGAACCCACTGTTCCTCATGGCTCATTTGATCAAGTTCTTTTACCACTTGTTGAAATGTGGCATCAAAATCATCATTAACGATTACCATATCAAAATATTTCCCATAACGTCGCTGAAGAAAACAGCTTTCCTCAACTGTGGCAATCAAGTCATCTTCCTGAAATAAGAAAGCATTGAAAATCAGACGAAATTTGAAAATTAAAAAAAAAAACAATGACATTATTACAATTTTTTAATTAAAACTCAATTGAACAAGATAGTTTTGTTTTGTTGGAAATTTTCTTCATTAATTATATAGTACTAGTGAAAGCTGATTGAGCATAGCTCAATACAAATTTTAACATTCTCCCCTAACCGCTTAGGCAGAAGTCTCCGCACAGCACTAACATGCCTCCTAAAACTGGCTCATCGCCCTCCTGCCTCTGGCCCGAATCCGCCGAAACAGGAACGATTAATTGGACTAGTTTTAACTGCCCCTAGACGGAGTTTAGGTAGTCGCTACAATAACAACCACAACCACATACCATGAAGGAAATCAAAAAAAGAAACTGGAAAAAATCTACTCTATCTATCTATCTGTAATAGATACTTACCTCATACAAGGAAGCCAACGATTCCAAGGTACGAGCTCGCCTTGAACTAAACCGAATCGAAGATTGACGATCAAACTAATGGAAAAATAAAGAAATAAATAACAAGTACATTAAATTGAAAAATTCAAAAAATTAAGTAGATTTAATGGTGGTTTCGATTGTCGATAAAAATTTTGTACCATGCCCATACGAAACTGTAGAAAACTAAAATATTGGATGATTGGAATATTAAACAGCATTACGGCAAAATATATAGCAAATACAGAACGTAAATTATTAATTACCTGAGAAGTAATTGTAAAACAAATTTTGAAATTTATGAGAAACAAATGACTACTATAAATTATCTATTTATATATATGTATGTACATAAGTATATTGAAAACCAGGTATACGGTTCGTTCTTTTTATTTTGGAAAACTTACCGTTAAATTTTTAACGGATCCTGTTGCACGTCGCTCATTATAAACTTGCTTAAGTTGATCTATTCCGGGAGCAGCGATAAATATAACAAACGGCATTAAATCTTGACTGTTATGCAAAAATTTCAAAGTGCTTGGAGCGCAATCTAATATACACATACGACCTGAGAAAAAAAGGCATATTGAAATTATGGTTCACATCTCATATATGAATTAATAAATCTTACCGCTAGCGATGACGTCTTTTACAGACTTCAAATGTAAACCATACAAGTAACCGTTATGTTCGCCATACTCAAGAAATTCATTTCGCTTTATTTCCTCTTCCATTTTTTCACGATCTGTAAAATAATAGCTGGCCCCATCTTCTTCTAGTGGTCGCTTTGGTCTAGAAGTATCTAAAAGTAAAATGTTTCGTTATTGAATTCAAACTGTATGCATATATTTGAATAAGTTTTAACTCACGCGGTAAAACGACACCAAATCTTTCAGGATCACTATTAACCAAACGATTTTTCAGAGTACGCCTACCAACTCCTGGAACACCTATCAAAACAAGAGTCTTCCTACGAAATGGTGGCATTCTAGTTACCTCCTCATATAACATCAGATCGGCTTTGTCAAAATCGCAATTTGCCATGGATTTGTACATCATTGTTTTCTTACGTTTCGAAACCTTTTATAAAAGGAAAAAGTATCATTTAAAGAAAAAGCTATTTTTACTATACGACTAACCGACCTTCGTTCCACATATGCTTATTTTATGAGCAAAATCAGCTTCAGGTATCACGAATGCTTTACGCCTTTCCTCTAATTCCTGTGAAGGTATTAAACCAATTCGATCCGATTGATCGTTAAAATTTTTTGCTTGCCACCAATTAGGATCTTTCACACTCATTATCTACAAAAATTAAACGCCTAAATAAATATCTAGAGCTTCAACATGTGAAATAGGCAAACCTGTAAAATATCACCCGATTTAAATGGCAATCCGATATCTTTGCAAGGCAGCAAAGAATCCTCAAATGGGTCATAATTAAATAAAGCTCGCATAAAGCACTAAAAATATAAATTATAAATTAATTAAATATTTTGAAGCTGTGTCTTTAAACCAGACCGACCCTGGTTTTTATCCGCCCAAGGACTATCACTCCCGCAATATTTCCCGAAATCCCATTTGGGAGAATATTTTTGCGGTTACAACTAAATTGTATTTTAAATGAATTTTGAATGAATAATCAAAATATACGATTTTAGTCGCCTCTTACGAAAGGCATGCCCCACTGCAGGTAAATTCTGGCATTATACATATAGTAAAACTACTTGCTGTTCTTACCGTTAGCTTTTTTCCAGGACTTTCAATAACACAATTCTTCGCAGTAGGTGTTTCCGTAACATCGTCTTCTACTTGTGGCGCAACTTTTAAGGTAAGATTGTCTTTTGAGCGATTCACTTCAACTTGCAAAGCCTCAGGTGTATTCACCCGAACCCCATTAACTTCGAGTATGACATCACCAGGACGCAAGAGACCTTGCTTATCAATAGTTCCACCTGCTAATATACGGGCTACCGATAATAAATTTTGTTTGTTAACTTCGACGGTGAATCCCAAAGGCTTGTTTTCAACACGCCTTAGGCCAACTATTCTCTCTGCTTCTATAGGCATTTTATTATAAAGAACTTCAGAAGGAAAGAGATAGCACTTTTCACGGTACAATTTATTTCGTTGTCCCTGAAATTTGTTATGTTGTATGTAAGCTTCACCTATTTCGTCATGAGCGCGTAACAGCCCCTAAAATAAAATAATCATTAATTATTATTATTTACTTTCTATTATTGGTACTTCTTTTTTTATAAGATATGATATAAAATCATGGGAAAAAATTCAATACACAGCACTTTGTTGGAAAGCAAAGCGTTTTTCAAACAAAAAGTTCAGAAATTTTGCTATTTTTGACAAATATTACTTCAGAGATTAAACACTAATCAATATATGTAATGTAATACCTCTAATTTCAATATTATAAATATAAAAGTAAATTCATTATCTCACTCTGATATGTGGCTGTATGAGGATTTTTGCAAGTTCTCGAGATTCAAGACGACGGGATGGGGAACACTTTCTAATTATCTCGTCGCAAATCTGTTTATTATTCAAGTTTGCAGGAAGTATATTATCAGAAAATGCCTACAAAATAAAGAAAAGAATTTATTACAAACACTCAAAACTCCAATTTATTTCCTAGCTCTGATTTGAGCAATATATATTAAATTAAATTTATATAAATAATAAAATTAACATTCAGTATGCGTTGTAGCTCATAAGCTTTGTAAATATTTATTGCAATTTTTGAGCTGCTGACTTTTTAGTTAAGGAATTAGCGTCAAGGAGAATTATTATATTAAAAACCATGGGTTATAGGCAGCTTTCTTGTGTTAGTCCTTAGTTAGTTTTATTAGCGTTTAAAATTTTATACGATTCGATACTTGCGTTATTTATCAGTGTATGTATGAATACTTCGTTATTTGTATCATTATTTCTATTAAAAACATTGGCAACCTTTTATCACTTGTTCATAAATGACTTTGGAAAGCTAGACTTCTTTAAGCAAATTACACCAAAAAACATCAAAAACTAAAACTCCATTATTTTATTAGGGCGAAAATACCTACCTTCATAATCCGCGTTTGTAGAAACTATTTATTCGCTGAAAGTGCGAATTTACTTATATTAATTCTGAAAACAGAAAGATGTATGAAGATATATGCTATTAATATAACTTTTTATACTGAAAAATTATCAAAATCATTTTTTTTGTAAAACCCTTTTGAGATAAGAGAGATTGAAAAGAGCTGTTTTTTTTTTCAGGAAAATTAAATTAAAATTAAGGTGTATGGTTGATGTAACTTCTGAAGGAATCGAGTAGTAGGTCTTACATAAGATACTCTGACGCCAAGTACAATCCAAAAGTTGGTTCGCTGAGGGATACCGAATCGCAATACAAAAATGGGAAAAGAGAGCGAAAAATTTTACATCAAAGAGCATAAGATTATAGAATATTTCAGGAGAATGACACTCTTTCAAGGAGATTTGGAGACCGATGTCCAGAGCATACTGCGGCAATAAATAGCATAAATTGACGTCCATTGCCCATAAATGCCTCTATTTACTTTAATGCCCTTTCCAAGTAAACTGATGTATTTGGCCGTAGTAGTTGAGTGATTGAAATTGCGGACGGCCAAAGTGTAGTGCAGGTTCGAGCAACCTCCAAAATTATAGAAAATTAATTTTTCTAATTGTTCGATTTAGCAGCCAACTTTGGAGATTTACAATACTCGCTAGAATTATTGATGGGACGAAAATCTTGATGATTTCAAGTCTTCGCATCGCCCAGTAATTAAAAAATATCATGAATGGTTTAATAAATTGTTACTGATAAATGCAATATACGCAGGAATGATTATAAATTTGTATTTCGTGAATTTCTAAATGCTGCATAAAAATACGATATATGAAATCGATAATAGATTTGGGAAACTAATGTATATTTATTTATGTGACGGCCGTGAAATTCGGCAATTTAGTGGATTAGTGTGGGTGTGGCCTTTGCTCTAACTTAAATACATTACTTAAACTACTTGCTTTACAATATTACGATTTTTATTTCGAATTTCTCTTATTTCGCTTATTCGAATTACAATCTGGTATTCAAATCCACTTATTTCGTCAGTAACATTTTTAGTTAAAATAAGTTAGTTTCATAAAATCATAAAATACAAACTTAATATAAGCGGATCATTTCAACAGTTTCGTGGAAAATCTGTACAAAGTGCAATACACCCTTAGTTTTTTTAATCAAAAATTAGTGTGCTAAAATTTATTTTACTGTTGTTTTGGTTTACAAGTTAACACAATCAAGCATATATAGTTGTTTTCCATTTACCACCACCACACCCAATTTTTTGAATTTTCATTCAAATAGCATATAAAATAAAAATTAAATCATACAAAATATTTTCAAAGTAGTTTGAATTTATTTTAAAAAAATATAAGCAAAAAAGATTTTTTCCGATTATTTATTTACTGGATAAATGGATTTACCTTACAAACAAACTCAGAAACAGCTTCGAATAACAAACTTTGCTAATCAACTTATTGAGTACAGAGAAGTCGATATCGTTTTTAAATAATCGATGAGCTAACGATTATTTGGACACTCAGTATATAATAGCATATACAGACGAACAATGAGTATCTCTTTAATTGAATAAAATTATCAAGTTAAAAACGTTTAACAAAGTACTGTGCAAAATCAACACAATAAATATTTGCTATTTTATTTCTGACGCTGCTGAAGACAGGTTAAATTTTTTCTCATCCTTATATCAGGCTGGTTGAAAATGAATGTACTGAGGACTTTGATTAGACGACATGAATTTGGAAGGTCCGCCTCCAAATTGTGAAGATGTCACTGCTTACCTGATTTCCTGACATCACTCTCGGGGGAGACCTCATTCACCTCTACCTTCGTTGAGAAAAATCGTCCTGCAGCATTGCAACGCTGGGATGAATTTGAAGTACATCTTCCATTTCTGACAACACTTACCTGCTACCTTTTTCTATTTAATTCATTGTTTTAAAGCATTTAAAAATAAATAAAAATTTATTGTTTGTCAGTGTTATATCATTTCTTATTATATATCATTACACATATATGTCAAGGACATTAGCTGAAATTAATAATATTATAACGAAAGACATTTTATTTCAAAATTTATGAAGCAACATGTGCTTGAAAAATATTTTTCAATAAATATTTATGTGTGGGGTTTGAATGCTATAAAGTTCTGTGAGAATTTTTCTGACAAGGAAAAAGGCGGTTGTTGTTGTAGCGACAAGAAAACGGTCATGCAGTACTTTAGTACCGTGTCGTAAGTTATGTGTTTAAGTTTTAATAGCTCTGAGTCGCGTCGGCCGCTGTATTTGTGCTTTTAATCAATTTGGGAGGACCGGTATAGTCGCTATTTGAATTTCAGTAATCGATTAAAAATAAAATTCAATTTATCGTGTCATTCCTACATGAGGCAAATTACTATTTGTGCTATTTATTTCTTCAGTTACTTTCTGCGAAATTTTACGAAATTATCTGGTTGAAGTAAAGTATTCATTGAGCGCAAAAAAGTTGCGAAGAATAATCGGTAAACAGTTGTTTACTTAAGAAATTGTACTGCAGATTTTCCGTGTTACATTTGTATGTGCGGTGTTGTTGCTGAGAATTCGTAAGTAAGCATTTTTGCGAATGTTGAAAACCAATTTATTGTACATTCACAAACATGGCCTTATATATGTGCTTTATTAATAAAGCATATCTTTTGGATTATGCATTCCGTACTTATATTCGCTTAGCATAGGAAATGCTTTTAATTTTATTGTAAATTCACGGGGAGGATATTTTTTTAATTGTAGCTTGTGGGGATGAACCTTCTTGGATATGAAGGAAAGGACAAATGATGTTATAATAATATAATGTTATACATTTTAATAAAGTGCTATTAATGTAACTAATTTGGCTTCACTCAAGGCATCGCTTATTAGCCTGTATAGCCCATAGACAATAGCAAGCAATTAATTGGCGCCATTACACCAAGCTAGATCAAGTGCACTTGATATTTCTAACATAATTAAAAAACTTCATTTTTCTCAACTACCTAAAACACGTATATAAATGAAAATTTTAAAATATGATGCTAAGCGTTTTTGCATGTATGCCCTTGTCTTTTCGATGCCGGCAACAAAAGACGAATACTGATAATCAGCAGTACCTGGTGCCAAGCCGTAAGTACCCCTGCCGGTTAAAAATCAAAGAATTCACCCGCGGTAAGGTATATCTATCGTGAAAGGCGATTCAAGCCCGACAGTTCCCGTGATAGTTGGGTCTTTATACCGACACGACCCGGATTTTCATATCACAATATTCCCCAAAATCTATTTTGTGGAATATTTAGCAGTTACTACAGCAATCGCAACACCAAGCGGAGAGTAATAGGCTCGAACGCATGTTGTTATCCTTCGCCAAAAGACTTCTGTTTCGTTTTAAAAAATGAAATAGAATATATTATTTTACGTAATATTACATATAGACTGAAAACAAGTAAAATCAAAAACTCGATAAAAGAAATATTCCCATCCAAAAATTAAATAAATATTGAAAGCCTTTTATTAAAATCTTAAAAACAATTAAGAGAAACAATTTCGTAAAACATTTTAACCCCCCAGTTCCCACCTAAAAGGTTCATTTCGTTGAACAAAAACAAGAGTGGAAGGTCGTTAGAGGTTTAATATTTTAGGAAATTATTCTACGCAAAATTTTTTTAGAGGTCCTCTTAGACGAAAAATTTCTGTCAGAAATATGTAAATTTTTTAGTTTATTTATCAAAATTTTAGTGTGATTTATACTCGTTACGCAAGGTAGTGTGTGAGTTAGTTCTATTACCTTCCTGAGGAACCAGGGCTCCGAAAAAACAAATTCAAATAGACTTTGACTATAATTATAGAGAAAGCTAGTAAAATATCAATATTAATTTGAGCTTAGCTTTGCCTTGGCATCTTATATTTTGAGCATCAAGAGGAGTCACCGTAGGTATTTGCCTTCATCAATTTATTTATTTTTATATTCACATTTTAAATTAAAGTGTGAGGTAAGAATTGAAAGGTAGTGGCCTCATCATTTCCGAAAATGTTGTTGCCAGCAAGATTCTTTGATGGTGTAAGTTTCAGATCCCTTTCTGTTCTGTACGTTGTATATCTTGAGTTTGGGAAAACTACAAATACACTATAACCGCTCAAATAAAAAAATAAAATAAAATAAAAAAACAAATTACATATTTTTGCTTTACATTTTTTCCTAATAATTTTTTTTCCGAATTTCAGGTTCTAAGGGGAAATATATACATACAAATTCAAAATGAATGCCGAAGTTACTCTCCATTTAATTAGAGTGTTGGAAAAAACTGTTTCTCCGGGTAAGTAAAATGTAGCCTGTGCTATTAGAACATAGACATTACTTGACAAAATTTAGTCACAAACCCAGGTATTTATAGTTGACATTCTAGCATTCTAAAGCTTTCCATTTACAGAACAAAATTAGGATTTTACTTGTGGTATGTAAGATATTGATAAGCATTTCTCGAAAGTGAACGCGAAAAAATGAAACTGCCTCGCCTTACTGTCCCTACTCCTCTTCCCGAATCTTGGCAATCTTACCACGCTTTAGAGATGAGGAGTTTACGCTGCCCATTATTCTGCTCGGCTAATTTTTATTTTTCATATTTAAAATATTTCCTAAGATTAATAATTTTGATATTTAAATTATAAAGATTATAAAATATTTTTTTGTTATTCTTTATAGACAAAAATGAACTTCTATCGGCTAAAAACTTTCTGGAGCAAGCAGCGGAAGAAAATCTACCAGAATTCCTAAAAGCACTATCTGATATATTAGTCTCTGTCAATAATAGCCCAGTAGCGCGCATGGCAGCAGGTTTACAACTTAAAAATCATTTAACCAGCAAGGATGAAACTGTTAATCAGCAATATCAACATCGGTGGCATCAGTTTCCTGAAGAAATACGGGAATATATAAAGAAAAATGTAAGTCCGATTTTACTTTTTAATTTTTATTATTATTATTATTATTATTATTTTTGAATAATAATACTTATGTAATTTTATATTTTTAGATTCTTGTTGCATTAGGAACTGAAAATACTCGACCTTCATGTGCCGCACAGTGTGTTGCATATGTGGCTGTTACGGAATTACCGTTGAAAGGGTGGCCAGTTCTCATTCAAACATTAGTAAATAAAGTTGTAGCCGATAATTCCAGCGAAATGAATAGAGAAGCAGCTCTTGAAGCTATTGGATACATTTGCCAGGACATACGTTATGGCGTTTTAGAACATCAGTCAAATCAAATTTTAACTGCTATTATTCATGGAATGAGAAAACAGGAGCCAAGCAATCATGTTAGACTAGCGGCTACTACAGCTTTGCACAATTCTTTAGAATTTACCAAAGCCAATTTTGAAAAAGATCTTGAAAGAAATTTTATAATGGAAGTAGTATGTGAAGCCACACAATCTCAAGATACACAAGTTTGCGTTGCCGCTTTGCAGTGTTTAGTTAAAATTTTGACACTATACTATCAATATATGGAACCTTATATGGCTCAAGCTTTGTTTCCTATAACTTTGGAAGCAATGAAATCTGAAAATGATCAAATAGCATTACAGGGAATTGAATTTTGGTCAAATGTATGCGATGAAGAAATCGATTTAGCAATTGAAACCCAAGAGGCAAATGACGCGGGACGTGCACCAATTCGAGTATCCAAGCACTACGCTCGTGGAGCTTTACAATATTTAACTCCTGTTCTCGTTGAAAAGTTGACAAAACAGGATGAATGCGACGATGAAGATAATTGGAGTCCAGCAAAAGCAGCATCTGTTTGTCTAATGTTATTAGCAACCTGCTGCGAAGATGAGATTGTTCCTTATGTTTTCCCATTCATCAAAGATAATATAGAATCACCCAATTGGCGTTTCCGTGATGCTGCTGTTATGACCTTCGGATCCATTTTAAGTGGTTTGGAAACTAATACTCTAAAACCTTTAATAGAACAAGCAATGCCTACACTCATACATTTAATGTACGATGAGAGTGTAATTGTACGAGACACAACAGCCTGGACATTTGGACGAATATGTGATGTATGCGTTTTTCTTACTATTTATATTTCAATACTTCTTGCAAACTTTTAAGTAATATTTTTATAGTAGGACATTTTCACAATAGTTAGAGGCATAAGTTACTAAATTCGCATTGTCTATTTAGTTTTAAAAATTAAGTATTCTTTATAGGTGTCTTGAGTCTAGGAGTTTAAATAATTATCAAAAGTTTCAGTTTATTTTCGCATGTAAAGGTTTTTTTTTTTCTTCTCATTAATTCACAAATTTCAATGTTAAAACTTTTCAGATTGTTCCAGAGGCAGCGATTAATAAGACATATTTGAGTACCCTTCTTGAGTGCTTCATTAAAGGACTTAAAGCCGAACCTCGCGTCGCCGCTAATGTATGCTGGGCATTCATTGGCTTATCAGATGCTGCTTACGAGGCGGCTGAAGTTAATGAAGGCGAAACACCTGAAACATATTGTTTGTCACCATATTTCGAGTACATTATTACTCAGTTGTTAGAGACAACAGACAGGCAGGATGGTACTCAAGCGAACCTAAGAGCTGCTGCTTATGAAGCACTAATGGATATGATAAAGAATTCACCTCTTGATTGCTATTTAGTTGTTCAGCGAACAACCATTGTTATTCTTGAAAGACTTAATCAAGTATTACAAATGGAATCCCACATTGCTAGCCATAATGATCGTCACCAATTTAATGACTTACAATCATTACTCTGTGCTACCTTACAAAGTGTTCTTCGAAAAGTTCGGGAGGAAGATGCGCCTCAAATATCTGATGCTATTATGACGGCACTTTTGACAATGTTCAACTCTTCTTCTGGTAAACCTGGAGGAGTTCAGGAAGACGCTTTCCTTGCTGTTTCAACTCTTGTCGAATTGCTTGGTTACAAATTCGTAAAATATATGGATGCTTTCAAGCCATTTCTATTTATGGGTTTGAAAGCACATCAAGAATATCAGGTGTGCTGCGCTGCCGTTGGTTTAACTGGAGATATATGTCGCGCCCTCAAACAATTGATGATACCATATTGCGACGAAATTATGACATTGCTTCTTGCAAACTTGTCAGAACCTACACTTCATCGTAGTGTGAAACCGCAAATTTTATCTGCGTTTGGAGATATGGCGTTAAGTATTGGCAGTGAATTTGTTAAATATTTGAATGTTGTATTAGACATGCTTAATGCAGCCTCGCGACTACAGGTAAACTAAGCCTTATGGAAATAATAAGAAAATATTAATATATCTTTGTATTTATAGGTAGATCAGAATAGCTACGACATGATGGAATATTTGAATGAATTACGCGAAAGTGTTTTGGAAGCATATACAGGATTAATTCAAGGATTAAAAGGCGTTGAACAACAGCCACATCCTGATGTTTTTCATCTAGAGTCTCACTTACCTAACATAATTGCATTTATAAAACGCATTGCTATTGAAGGAGACATCTCAGACTCTATGGTAGCTAGCGCTGCAGGATTTATTGGAGATTTATGTACCGCTTTTGGGCCACGACTTTATCCATTGTTAGAAGATGGAACGATTAGTCAATTCTTAGCCGAAGGTAAAAGATCAAAGGCCACACGAACGAAATCACTTTGCAATTGGGCCACGAAGGAGATTAAAAAACTACGTGATGGCCAAGGAATTTCTCAGTAAAATTATACTAGGTCAGATAAAGTAAACTTTTAATTATATTGTTAGTATGAAATATTCCATGATATGTAAGAATTTCGTATTTCGATTTCGAGTAAATAAGACTTATGACAAATCCCTCAAGCTATACAATGTTTAGACTACAGAAAATATTTTATTTGAACGGCTTTAAACAATTTGATTTTTCCTCTGTTATTTAATAATGTCGTGTGATAAATTAAAAAAAATTGGTCAGAACCCCCGGCAAATTTTCAGTAACTTCGCATCTAAAAAGAAAAAAATATGAAAAATACATAAAATATACAAACTTGCCATTAATTGCCAAGTTTTTATCCGGTTCATATAAAACAGACCGTTTTAAAAAAAAAAAAGCTGTTATTTCATATCTATCATAAAACTTCATAGAAATATAATACGAGACCCATCGAAATGGAATTTCATTGTTTTGTTTTTATACTCTACTTATTATTATTATTTTTTTTTAACGATTTTATCTCACAATTGTAGAAGTTTAAAAGTTACACTAGAGTAGAAATATCGGAAATTAAAAGAAATATCATTGAATAGTGTCTTGTGTAATTTGATAAATTGGTTAAAAATTACGAAAATGTCATGTTGGCATTTTTGAGCTTGCCGTGGTAAATAGTTCTGTTGACTTTAACTTATAAAATAATCATGATAACGTCCCAAAGCAGACTTCTTATCCTGGATTGCTCGCCGAATATACGAAACACTGACGAATAACCGAAACGGTCAGGTATCTAATGATTGGTACTTACCGAACGTGGCTCTTCCTGTTGTTGTTGTTGTTGTCATCTAACGGGAGACCCAGGAAACGTGGCTTGGCTCTTCCTTACTTGCTTTAATTAATTTTTGCTTTCCTGATAACGCTTAGTAATGATCGAGCATTATATTTTTTACGTAATATTGCATCGAAATTTTAATTTAGTTCGCGGTTGCCAATACTCAGTGGACCAAAAAATACACCTTAAACCGACTCATAGGATGTTGTCCATGGCCTAAGCTTGTGAACTAAATAATAGGCTGGACTTGGTGTTTGTTTGTTTGTCAAGAGATTATCTTACTCTGTTCTCTACCAGACCAATTCGCTTTTTCCTTACCTAACAGCGAGTAAACAGACTTAATAGAAAGCTTCCATATTTAAATAGTCACAGAATGGTAACGCAGAGCAATTGCTGTTACCTTTCGGCGACCTAACCCGTTGATGCCAACAGATAAATTTAGTTAATGTGCTTCAACAGAACAATACCTTGCAGGATTGGTCCAAATCCTTATCTGGGTATTTGTCGAACCAAACCCAAGTCTGACGGAATATTTCGACTACTTATGCCATACACGACTCCTCCACTTTGAGTAACCAACAACAGACCTTCAACCACATCCGACTCCACCTCCGGTGTGGGGGCTACTCAGCGACAACTAAAACCCCACATCATTCCGTGTCAGAGCATAGCACACCTCGATTCTTGCTCTTCCTGCTAAGATTTTCCGAGCTGTCCCGTTTTCATTGTCACAACCACCAGAATTTTTTGGCATTCTAACCTGTAAAATTACAGATAGACGTCATTCTGTTCCATGAACGAGGACGCCCCTATCAAATATTTTCCCGCGGTTTACGGGACGTACATATGTTAATTTTAATTTACTGAGAACGTCTTCCCCACACCAACCTACGATATCATTGGCGAAAGTCAATTCCTCAAGACAGTCACCACCGCTGAAGCGACGCGTCTAACATCAAGGCGTGACTGTACCGGCCAAGCCGTTCACGTAAGTCTGCTAATCAGAGAACTTAATTTGGAGATTCGGCAATTTGTAAATCACCACAAGCGTACCAAACTTTGGGTCACCGTCAAATCATTCTCAAACTCGATGAGACCGGATGAAAATTTCATGCATTCTTCGGTTGACAATATGATACGGCAAATGACCCGCCATTTGCGCCAAATGTGAATCACCAGCGCAGAGCTTGATTTCTCCAGAGAGAAGATTGAGGCGAAAACAGCCCTCAAATCGATTCCAGCTAGGGTTGAAGAGGGCGTTTCCCTGATCTCATTTGTCGATAGGCGACTGGCCAGGATATTGATAATCTTTGTTCAAAGGTAAACTGCTATCTCTCAGGAGTTTCCCATTTCTTCACAGCACGCAAAGTTTAGAGAAAAATGAGAGAAATATTGCTCGCAACTTATAAGACAATCGCCCGACCGGCCATAAATGACCGATTTGGACACCGGACATGAAACCTTCTGATGTCACCTGCGCATCACTTATGCAATGAAGCATCTACACTTCCAGTTAAGGAGCACATTGTTTGTTGTTTAAGCAACCTCTGTTAGGATGCTGAAACGACTCCCAGTCACATCAGGAATGGAACACTTGACCTAACGGCTCCATTCTGCACCATATTACATAACCTCAGGACATGACAAGATACAGATAAGCCCTAAATTCTATTCACTAATAGTGTTTCAACATATTTATAAACTCTTCTTGTGAATGGCGTGCTCGGAGTTCAACGACTACTCACAGCAGACGAGAGTTCGAAATGCCTCTCGAGATTCGAGTAATACCAACACAATTAAGGTGTGGATACTTTAGCAGACTTAACTTATATTTACATATGCAGATTCGACCCCGACACACTTAACATAAGTCCAGCATGCAAGAGTCTCGGAAGACACTCACTCATCTAACACCGCTATCTCTCTAGTTTGAACCCTTCGAAGCAGCTCGTTTCAAGGTTAGATGACATCGATGACATTCAACTCGTAGACGGAATTCAGAAATCCAACAACGACAACATCAGAATGTGAATGGATCCCCTTAAAGAATTTCAATAAATAATATATTTTGGCAACCATTGAAACCGAAATACTTCTGTAAAAATATACATACATATGTACATATTTACTGTTTCCATAAATACTTACAAGATCTAATATTTTTTATGGGAACGCATCCATGCCCCCCTACCCTAAACCGATCTCGTAGTATGGGTGAATGCCCTATGTATACTTACAATTGGAGAAATTTACAGCAAAGTTGGGTATAATGTAACAATAATTTTTCATAAAATTTTTAAATCAAAATTTTCTCGAAGTTATAAAATGAAAGTCTGAAAATTAATCATTTGTATAATTCTATTACTTTATTAAAGGAACGATTTGAACTAAGGCAGATCGATACGGCGGATTTAGACGAAAGTTTGATAATCTTTCATACATAATCTCATCATAACGATGTAATGTATGAACTTATTTTTTATCCGGAAAAGCTTTAGCACTCAGTTATTCATTTGTCCTACCACAGAAGTTTCAAAATCATAAAAACATTAGCACAATATAAAGACTTAAATTAATTATTACTGTAAATTCATCCAGAATTGTACGTTGGTATTTATTAACTCAACAATATGAACGAACCAATACAAAATTGCATAAAACTGTTTAAGGCCTGTTAATTATTCCTATGCAAGCATATGTATGTACGTGTATGTATGTATGTATGTATATAAATGGCAATATTATATGCTTGTCTCTATATTCTAGTTAAATGGAACTATGCATTTGGTGATTTCTTCTCGTTCAAATCGTTATCTTCTATTAAATCATAAGTTTTAACGTCTTTTGCTTGGGATTCTGTTGTCGGTTGGCATGTATCCTTCGAGGGAGTGATTTCACTGGCATTTTGTTCCTTTCTTATGTTGGAAAATATTTGTTCGTTCAGGGGAGTGTCGAAGGAGGCATGTTGTCTTAAAATCGACCCAATTTGAAATCCGTCTGATCTGCACCCTTTACTGGCAAGTTCTCCTTTAGAATTTTGCTCTTTAGACAAATCTAATTGTGCTTGGATTAGTGTGGATGGCAAGTTTTCAAAACTCTTTCCAATTGCACTTAAATGGGCAATTTTCGCGGCATGTAATGTTGCTGCTGCTCTAGGATCCTGCGTAATTCCCATACCTGAAATTAAAAAAAAAAATCAAGTGAGGGTATTACGATACTAGTACTAATAGTGATTGTTATTGGAACACTATCAATAAAAGTTCCTATATATGTATTTTTTAAATAAAATTATTCAAAGCAACGAAAATTTCGGAATTAAGAAATTGTTATTTAAATGCAAAAAAAAACACTGTTCACACACTCGGAGGGTTTGGCATTTCCTGGCGAGGGGCTACCGTATTTAGAACAATTAACTTAACTTCCAGGTCGGACAAGGAATCGAACCTTGATCTTCCGAATGGCAGACGTATTGCGGTATTGCGGTATTTTCGCGATGTTTTCGTAAGATCCGGGCGACTTATGGAGTAACCGTCGCCTTATGGTGACAAGGGTATAGAAATTTTTGGTCATGCTCCAACTCCAATTTTTGGTATGTATCTTGATGTTCTTCCAACAAATGGAGGGGCCTACAGTCTTAAACTGCCTACACACGACTGAGGAATTTGTTCGAGTTGATTTTTAATACATATCGGAAATCTTCTCAGAGGGGTTGACAATCCCTGCCGGGCTGGCCAGAATTCGTACTCATGATCTTTCACATAGTGGTACGCGCTGCTATTCACTCGGCCATAGCGGCGGCCTAATGAACGATACTTCCTCAGTTCTTACTCGGCAAATGCGTGTAGTTCTTCGGACAGATAATCATATAACCATAGATTAATGTGAATCATGCAACAAAATTACACAGCAAATGAAAGGAAGATAAACGAAGTCTAGTCGCTAAATTAATATTCTTTCCCAAAGAAAACCACTTGTTTTTGAAGTTTTTCTCCCCCATATGCCCCGCATGGTAATAGCCACGTCAACAATAAAATCGCAGTCGTTTATTGTGTTCCCTGCTCGCGCCAAATTTACATCAAGTGAAGTCAGACCTCACTTCATCTGATCTTTCCAAAGGTGTGAAGGGTTTTTTATGGTTTTGTCAGCAGGTACTGCAGCGGCGTATCTGATGTAAATTGATGTGTACACTTACATATATCAAAGTATATCTCATACAGATCATTGTCTTTTAAATCTGCGGCATTCGCCGTTGTCAACGCAAAAATGATCATGATCTTCAGCAAAACCGAATACTCCTAGAGCCGACTCACCGTGAGTCGATATCGTTCACAGTTCACCATCATATATTAGGACGGGAATTATGAGCGACTTTTAGAGTTTATTCTTTGTTCGTCTATATAGGACATTACTTTTCAATTGACGTAACAAACAAAACAAAGCAAATCATTCGGCGCGATTATTGACACCGCTGATATCACTATCCTCAGCGTATTTACTTGAAATTCTCTTTTATTCAGGAAGTGAATCAGATACGAATCTATTTAAAAAAAAAATATGTATGGATCGATTTTCTTGAATTTTCTTTTAATGAAGGTACTTTTTTGTCTATATTAATATATAGTATTTTTTTCTCGGAAAGTTATCAGCAACAGATCGACGAAAAGACTTCGAATAGTGAAAAGGCGAACAATTGCATATTTTTGATGCACACGGTTTAAGTAGGTAAATAAAACTGTTTTGCGTTGCGTTTCTTTTTAATTATTTTTCCATCCAAAAGCTATAAATCTGTTTTATTAAGTTATATTGAACTTCCGGTACAATTCTGTTGTACGCACAATATATAAGAAAATAAATAGAAATTAGAATCAGCTAATGGTCAACGGCGTAAGAAAATGAAAGTTGACCAACTTCAATTCATCTGTCAGCAACAAAGCTCAAAAGTTCCATTTCCTAATTCAGCCGTCACAATATAGTATATAGATTTTTATATCAATAATATGAATACAAACTTAATATTTTATTTAGTTGAAGGTTAATTAGAACTTTTTATCAATCACCAATCTTTACCAATCACCACCTATTTTACACCAATTATAATAACTAATAATTGAATTAAAATACAAGAGAGCCACAGCAACGGTTTGTTTCATGTATATATGTAAATTTAAACCAATATTTTATAAATAAACAAATGAAATAAATAATATTTTCAACTATAAATTTTGTTTTGAGATTTAAATAAAAGTTCAAAATTAGCTCACCAAAAGCATTTTCTGTTAAAAATTGCAGTAGCTGAAGATCTAGAAGTGGCTGGTTCGTCGTTGACTGCTCGCTGGATAATTCTTTTTGATTTAGCGCAACAGCTGCAGCAATTGCTGCGTCATTTCTCATTTGAGAAATCGACGCATTCGTATGCTCTAAATTTAACAAACCCGTTTGTTTGTTATCATCGCTGGTAGAACTGCTAGAAAAATTTATACCACCTGCTGTTAAATCTTCAGGATTGTCATCGAATTGCTCATTTTTCCCACCAGCTTCAATATCTTGTTGATTATTGTAACTGTAATCTCCTCCACTTATGTTCAAACTATTTGCGGACGATGCACGATCATGTAGGTCGTCTGGGGAAATTTTTACGCCCGCCTTTGCTAATAAACGTGAAGCCAAAATTGGATCAAAGGGACAAGGCATGGGCAGCACTGGAAGATCCTTTGTAGAAATGCCACGATGTTGCCGCGACATATGAGAATGCAAGGAATTTCGAGATTTCGCAACAGTACCACAAAGAACACACCTGTAGCCTGGACAAACCGTGTGCTTGTCCTCTAAATGAGTACGAAGAGTGTGTGCTGATCTATATATTTTTCCACATTTTGGACATGGGCGCGGATCAGTGGCTCGTACACGAATTTCCAATTGACGCTGAGTTCCTGTTTATGATATAGATACATAAAATTATTATTGAATGGATTTTTTCCTAATTTTTAGAATAATTTTCAATTGAATTTTGCGCATTTGGTTTTAATAATTTTCCAATTTATCTTTAAATTTATCTTCAAACTCTTCATTCATTCATAATTTTCATGTACCATACCAAATTTATTATTCCCAACATATGTTACATACATATATGCATATGCATTTAACACAATTTTTATAACTGGTTGTATTTTGTCCAGCTAACTGCCTTATGTATTGTAGTAATTAAAATAAATGTAGAATTATCGTTCGAAAGAGTTTCGAGGAGGCACAAGTAATATCTGGCGGAAATCACCAGATGAACTTATTAGCAACACTGCAGAGTAAACACCGCAATTATAATATTGATAATATAAAAGTCAAGCCACAAAATTTAGTTACCGGAAAACAATGTATCCTATCGAAACGTTAAGATCAAACTATAAAAACAATTGGTCTTTAGTCCACTTCTCCTACGTAAGAAGTCTTAAGCGAATCCCATCATCAACAAAAAAATTTCTGGCATATTGTTCACTGGTCTATTTCCAAATATTCTGCGCGAGAGATAATTAAATATTTGCCATTACGATATTGTAAAATTAAATAAATATGCTCTGATAGAATTTTCTAATTAATTTTCTTCAGCAATGCTTATTTGCGTTTGATTAAACACTTCTTTATTTTCAATTATTGTATATTTACAGACATTAAAAAACTAAACCAAATTTGGTGTATGCACCGCTTACGCAACTGTAGCCGAGTTAGCAGAAGCATATCTTTCATATGTGAAATCAAATCCCTCTGCTTTTGATCCCTTCAACGGAGTGGATCGATCTCCAGATCGCATTGTGTTCATGAAATTACGAGTTATAGAATCACCTTCTCAATTCTGATGGAATTTCCAGTATTATTCAGCGGCAGTTTGCGTGACCGTATAAGTTTTGCGAGAATAACCAATTCAGGCATAACACACTCAAGTTTCTTGCATAGGAGCTGATGCGTGCAGATTATCTGGTCAGCAGCGATGTATTTGAATAATACATCAGGAACAGCATATACTCCAGCCACTTTATTATTTTTTAAACATTATTCCTTCGTCATGGATTACGAATTTGAGCTGCACTATTATTCCCTCTATAATCAAAATATATTCTATTGTCGTTCAGCAGTTCACCTCGCGTGCCCCTAATGTTATGCGACTTGGTATTGAAACTTTCAGTGATTCGCCATAACTTCTAGTAGAGCTTTCAGGCATTTTTACTATTAATCCACATCTCCAGCTCATTGTAATCGTTGACCTTTGTTCCTTTTTAGATACGCGTCTCTTTTCCCTCTGCAACTCTTGATATTGTTCTTTTTGGCGTAATCCTATTGTTTCCTTAGCGGCATTACATAGAAAGCTTGAAATGACGTCCTACAGCGCTCATATATCGAGTTTTAAACTTAGAGAATAGCCGCTAATTTAGGAGAGTTTCACCCTGAAGACTGAATTTTATCATGGTTACGTGGGCAATTCCACTCGAAACCATATCTACGGCAATTCATGCATCACCTTATGGTGGCAATAGGGATATCAACAAATGTTTGTCCAGTTGCTCGAAGAAAAAAACGCATGGAACGTGAATGCATCTGTCATGTAACTGCTTCCATTGTCCACACAACACACCAGAAAATCTACGATAAATATCGAGGAGAGCCGACGATTTAATAACCGGCTGGCACTCCATATCGTACAACCAAATAGAAGGTACGATCTCCTATAAGAGCGTGCGACGGTAGTTCAACTTTCTCTAGACTGGACTGAGATTAATCTGGTATTGTGTGAAACAAGATAATGTATGTATATATGTATATACAAGATGATATATGTAATGTGATAAGTATAATGGAGCTTTATAAACGCAGAAGCGATTTTCAACCTTGCTTTTCCACACTTTATTACATGTCAGGAATACATTCGGAGGGTTTGTATTTCCTGTTCCCTGTCGAGGAACGACCGCAATCAGAAAAATTATTTATCTAAACGAATGTTTTACAAATTTGGATGTTGGTCTGGAGATACATACATGATATTCGGCATAGTAGTACGCACTGCTAGCCATTCAGCTAATGCACCATACATTAGACTTAAAGCAAATGGATTTAAATACGTGTGGGATTCGAACTAAATTTAGAAGTTCCAATCTAATGTAAGCAAGTGAGGTATGCAGATATTGAAAACATTGACCACAACAATCGCTATTTTTCTAAACTGAACAAAGGAGTGCAGCGAATGGGTCTGATTGTGAACAACACAAGTGGAAATATCTCTGGTCATAAAATAAACACTCAAGGCATTTGTCTATTGACTCTCACATCATTGTTGGTATTCATAACTTAAACGGCATAGATAATTTAGTCTATTAGGAACCAGCATCACCACCAACAACAAGTCAGCGTTGAAATGTAAAGAAGAATTACTCAGGTGTCACTTTGGACTGAGTGGTCAATTACAAAGTAAGGTCTTCTCTCGAAGTATAAGTGACGGTCTGCAAGTCTTTCATAGTTCCTACCGGACTTTATGGCACAGCTGTATGTGATATATGATGGCGTTTACGCTGGCTGGATCCAAATAGGAGAAAACACTTCAGTTTTGAAAATACCTGGGTGAACCAGAGGTAGAGGAAGGCTTTGACTCCTTTGAAAAAATCAGGCAGACTTTCTCCTACTTGATGTTCCTTCGGTTTTAGCTCTAAGACACTATTATTTCATTCTACTTGCCCATATTGTAATAATCTGCGTATAATTTGATAGACTTCTACTAACCTCGAGCTCCAATCAGCCCTTTAAAAAATACTGAAACCATTATTCAATATGAGGGGAGCAATTTTCCTAACTAAACTATATGTGTATATACATAAGTACATATACAATATCTCTGCATACATGTACAATAACTATGTATATACGTATAATAGCTTTTAGTTTATTATTTTACGAGAAAAATAAAAAATTATATTGGTAGCAATTATATTTATATTATGTATGTATGTTTTTATTAAATGTGATAAATAATTATTACACAAATTTTAGTTGTAGAAATATTATGTTTTTCTGTATATTGAATTATTATTACTAAAGACCAAACAGAGGTTATTCTACCAAAATTTCCAAATCATATCTTAAGTCCATAAAATAGAAGTTCCATAATTAGAAGAGATTAGCCCAACATAATTTGTTCTTATATACAAATTTATACATTTGCCTATCTAATTGAATGCAAAGGAGATCTCCAGTTTTTAAGAAGTGTCGAAATATTTGAAAAAATTACAACGAGAGAGCACAGTTTTGATATATTTTCGTGAAGAGAAACTTGCCGATTTGAGCTAGAAAAATTTTACGTTAAAATTATTGGGGCTTGTGATATAGTTTTTGCCTTCTGTAGTAGTTACAATAGACATGGCGTATATATTATGTTCTGTTCGCTACGCTACTAACTTATACAATCATGTGGGAAAAATTTGCAACGAGAGAGCACGATTTTGATATATTGTTTGGAGAAAATTTAGCAAATTCGTTCTGTAAAACTTTTGGCCAGTAAGAATTACATAGCAATGAAATTCGGCATCGCATTGCATGACAGATTTAATTGGTTTTGACTGAGATGGATTCATGCAACCCTCCTAAGCAACGCTGACGACACTCATCTTTTTACGATCGTTGATAATTTCTCCGCACATTCCAAAGAATTGAAAAGGAAAACAAGTTCAATTATTTTGCAATTTGATTTTTTACATTTTTCTCTTGCTCATTAGCGTATTTCGTTTTGATGGAAAAATGGATTATGGCGCAACGCAAAAAAGTTTTATCTGCCAACGATTTAAGCAACGTACGCCAATTTGAAAACAAAAACAAAATGGAGCAATTTATTTTGTAAGTAACCGACATTGGTAGCACTCGACATTATGTTACAAGTAATTACTCTAATGCTGTATAGTTATATTTTTTATGCTAAATACACTATAAATTGTTTACAATATCACAATAATATTGATATAACAAGCTCTGTATAGTTGTATTTCTCTCCTTCATGTATAAATAAACAAAAACTATTGAAAAGAATAAATACTAATGGTACATAATTAATCTCACATCTTTTGTTCAATTCCAGTCCACCACTAGGCAATGGTCCCGCAGAAGAGCGCATTACTTTCATTTTAGCCCACTGATGGGTGTGTTTTATACGCATATGATTCCTCACTGAGTTCGGATGAGCGAACCGACGACCGCATTCGATTACTGGACAAACTGGGCTATCTCGCGGATAATGTCCATCAAGATGCTGTCGAAATAATCTTTGCTCTAATGGAGTTTCACACAGAGGGCAGGGTAGTATATAACTGTTATTGACATGATCGTCGAAAACGGTGGCTTTGGTAAAAGATAAATCCGGATATTCACTACTACCATTAGATGAAAAAGATCTCGCGATTAAATTTGCATCCAAAGTATTTTGATGATTAATTGCTGATTTCTGAAGTTCATATAGGTAATTATATAACGGTCGCTGTCTATCATATTGATTATTGTTATATTGTTCTTGAAGTTGTGGAGGATCATTATTGTCATTATTTTCGTCATCACTATGACTCTGTTTTTGTTCTTCCTTAATAAATATATCTTGTAAAATCGCTGGTTGTGTTTTTACTCCCGTTTTCACCGTTAAGGATAATGCAGTCGATTTTGACAAAAAACTATCTATCGAAAAATTGTTCCGAACACTGGAACTGCAATTCAAACCGACCTCTTTTTTTTCGACATCTTTACATTTGGAATTCCAAAAACTGTTCCGAAATATTGTTGAAAAAGGATGTGAAGTATTTTGTGGACTGCACGCATTTTCCCTTAAGCTGCTTGATATTTCATCTGGATTCTCTGTTGTATAAAAGTTATTTACTCATTCGTTAAAAGCTTCGATTGAGAGCATGGCATATAATTTTTTAAAGCATATGAATAATAGTATTAGGCATTGGTAGATTTTATTAACTAAGACAGGAGAACAGGCCTGTCCTCTATCCTCGTATGAAAAGTAAAACGATACGATTCCATTCCTGGCAGATTTAAATAGAGAGATAATGGAGCATTCGTTCGCGTCAAATTTGGTGCCAATCAGGTTAGATAAAATGGAAAATGGTTAAGTTATCAATATTGTAAATTAATTTAGATTTGCTATGAATTTTTTCAGAAATTTCAAAGACAACCAATCCAAGCGAGCATAAGTCGGTTTGGTATCGATTCGTTTTACTTAATAAAAAATTGTTTTAAAATTTTACCGAAAACAATTAAATACTTTTAATAATTCCGGCAAAGCCGAACATATACGCGTCGCAGAATAGATAGAATATAAAGATGGATCAGGAATGATAGATAATATTGAAGACTGCGCCAATGAGTCTTTTCAGCTAAAAAATCTACATTACAATTTCATAATACATACATGCAGACCATACATACATACAAAATATCAAAAACAATCCCTACTTTCACGTTGTTTTGTTATTGTAATTCGAGATTTTGACAAGAACAGAACAGCAGCTGACTGTCAAAATTTATATCATTATTGAAGTTGAGTAGTATATAATATTCCTATCTATTAGTTTCTACCTTACCACAATATTTACTTATATGAGCTAAAACTTTTTTTTTTTCAGATACATAAGTTTTAAAATATTTTTACAATTTTACTAAATTAGCCTCGATGATTTCTCAAATTTTTCGAGTTCGATTATTGCATTATTAAATAAAAGTCGCCTACTATGCCTGTAGTTCTTAAATTATAAAGAATTTACTAAACGTTTATTTATTACTCAATTAATAACAATTCGCTTCACTCCAGATAAATAATATTCTCGATTATCGCGCTCTAGTAATACATGCCAGTTATCAGCCTCTCCCTTTTATCTGACATTTGTTTCGCCTTTTCGACACAATATGCAATTTTTATACATTGTATATTAAGTTTCAACATTTGAGAAACAATTGATTTGCGTCTTATCTGAATAATACTTTTAGGAATTCGTTTGCCTGACAAAAAATCGGGACTTACAGTAGAAAAGACAGAATAAATATGTGTGATTAAATATTCAACCAGGTTTTCACACCCACAACCAGTTGTTTCATACCATATTTGACCATATACAGACAAATGCGTCTTACAACATAATTTTAATTTGAAAAATATTAGAATAAATGGCAAACAGGAATAAAAACAAAAAGGCTATAGGAAAAGATTGGACGCAAAAATTGTCAACTAAAATTGGCCGTCTTGTGCGGTTTTTTGAAATATTAAAGAATATTCTTAGCGCGAGTAATTTGGCGTTTTAAACATCATTTGCACCCTGTTTGGACGTTTTTATATGATGTGTATTACCTAATTGAGCAAATAATTATTTTCAAAGAAGACAATCGCTATTAAAACCTCGTCTTAGACCCGTTTGAAGAATAAAAAGGGCCGGGAGCCGATTGTTAGCTGGCTGAGCTCTTTAAATACGGCGGCGAAAGACAAGGGTTATCTTCAGCTTTGTAGAATTCGGTCGGACGAAAGCATACCCGACTATTGGAACCTAAGTGTGCCCTGCCCAATTCATAAAAAGAGGGGCAGGTCTGCACCAACTACCTTTGGATAAACCTCCTAAATATAGCGAATAAGATTCTATCTAGCATATTGTGTGAAAGATTAAAGCCACCCACTGTCAACGAAGTGATCCGACCTTATCAGTGTGGCTTTAGACCTGGGAAATTCAACATTACCCAAATATTCTGCATGCGCCAAGTCCTGGAAATAATTCGTGAGAAGAGACATCACATTTTCGACGATTTAAAGCTGCTTTCGGAACCGCAGCGTATTGTAGCGACTCTATTTAACTTTTCCGTTTTTTGTTCCGCTCGTACCCACCAACTCATTTTGTGTTCTATTCGTCAATTTTCTCTTTCATAGTGTATTATTGCAGATTTATTAAGATTCAAAAAATATTATAAAATAACTTTGAAATTTAACTTTTGAAAAAAAAATTGTATGTAAATGTATGTTTGGAGAAGCCAGTAAGATTTAGTCATTGATATATGCATTTGCCTTTAGGGATTAACTTTGATATTAACAAAGTAAATTTAATGAAATTACATTTGCTTACTTTCGTTGTTAATAGATCCTTTTGACATCTTAATTTCAAGTATTTTTCGATTTTCAATAAAATTCAATTATATTATCGCTAATGCTTTCTATTTGCTACTGGCAACAATTTTGCAACTTCCCCTTTAAACTAAATGTCAAAATTGTGCTCTCTCGTTGCAAGTTTATGTCCAAACGAACGTAATTTGTACAAGTTAGGACAATAGCGAACAGAACTTATGTATGTATGTATATCAGGTCGGTTTGTACACCAAATTTAAACCAGCATAAGTTTCCTTTCAATGGATTTTTTGTACTGTCCTCCCAGGTTTGCGTACATAATCTATATTAGATATATTACCTCCGTCGAGGAAATGCATGCTATGGTGTACGTATAGCACAGGTTTCATATCCGCGAAAGGCCGCAAGAACAAAACTCATGCAAAAAAAAATCAACACTGTGTCAACTCATTGTTGTTATTTGAATTTGATTTGCCTTAATCATGTAACAGGGTTGAATTCATTCTCTATTAAATTTTTTTAGAAAATATTTGCATAGCACACACTTCCTATATTGAGATAATGTTTTTGTACACTCTTGTTACTTTACGCACAAGATTGATTGTAAATATTAATATTTTAAAAAGTTTAAGTAAATAAATGAACATACCGAAATCGGACAAATTTAGAAGTGATTGTTGTTCTAAAGGCTTCGCAGCGCCAAGAAATACATTGTGCATCATAGGACGTGAATTATCTTCTGAATCGTTAATATCTTGGTTGGTACCAACGCGCTCCATTGCATAATCACTGCTACAGTTAGACTCGTCATCGCCACTTTCATCATTTGTAGATTTGACATCTATACACTAAAATTAGAATATCGAAAGTAATGAATTTAATTCACTTCAGATTACTTAGTTTTCAAAAATATATATATTTTTCAAATAATATGGTATAAATAATATTTAGTAATACTGACCTCCATTTTCCTCTCAAAGTCGCTTACATTTTGTCTTCGTTCTCGCGTTAAAGAATGTTGCGAAATTGCGGAAAACTCTCCTTCAGGAAGTGGTAGGTTGGTATTAATGCCATGTTGCGCTCGAAACAAGTCAACGCTTTTAATACGCTTCTGAGGTGGAGGTGTTAATAGGATTTTGCGATTGCGATGTAGATCGATATTTTCAGGTGTCTAATAAATATGAGATGAAAGCACATTATTTTGCTGATACATATACAATAGTTAAAACGGCTGAACCGAATTTAATAAAATTTCATTCATATATATTCGGTAGGTCTGTGAATACGGAAGTGGACCTGGGAGTGACCTATTCGAAATAATTGTATTTATGGTTCGATTTGCTTGAAATTTTGTACATAGGTAGCTTTCAGCTTAGATTAGCAGAAACACTATTTTTTCTCCGGGAACTGGGCCAAGGACGGACCTATTCGAAATCTTATTTATGGTTCGATTTACATGAAAGATGATTTCTACTATGAGCAGCAATTTAATTGAGAAAAAAAATTGATTTATGCTTCGATTTGGTTACAATTTTAGATGATATGGCTAAATGGAATACTTTTGTTGTCGGGAAATGGACCATATATCAGGAAATAAGTTCAATTTGCTTGAAACATTTCTTTACAGAAAAGGGATCACCGACAGGTCGTTCCCTGACCTATTTTCCGGATTCTTCTTGGAGATGGTTCCAAATTTCTGTGAATTATCGAAATCATCCCGGACATTCTTGAGTTATAAGGACGCTAACTAAAATCACATATGGATATAGATATCGGTGGTAATTTTTTGTCAATTTTGAACTAATATATTTCTGACCGAAAACTAACAATTGCCATCTCATCAGAGGATGTATCCGTGCTAAAAATAATAGTTGCTTCTATGGAAAAAATGTTAGTCAACACAGGGTTTGAACTAATGACACTTCGCACGACAGTACACACTGCTAACGACTCGCCACAAACGCGGCTGCTTAATACATACATACATTGTACATGTTAAATAACTTTACCAAACAAGGTCGATTACTTTGCTGTTTTACAAATAATGTTTTCGGAATATCGGTATAACAGATATGTATATATGTACAAATGTCAGCCTTAAAAACCAACGCAGAATCACTCTTGTCAACAATTACTACTTTGGACTGAGTGGGCAATTGAAAATAAAGTCCTTTCTCGACGAACCAAAACCAAACTCCACAAGTCGCTCGTCATTCCCGTCCTGATATAAGATACAGGTGTCAACCAAGCATCCGATCAGTCTGCTTTAGGAGTTTTGGGAAGAGAGTTCTGCGAAATATGTATGGTTCTTTGAGTGTTGGCAACGGCGAGCACAGCAGACTTGTATAGGTCCGAATCAATGGCAGTACCCGCTGGTGGAAGCAGAGGGACAGGAAGATATCCACTCCTTTGGAAGGATCAGGTGGAGAGTATGGTATTATAACGATTTTCGGATCATTAAAAATACTTAGCGACAATTTTAACGATTCGAGTATTTGCTAAGGATATTTTAACGATATTCGCTATCGCTTAATCAGCTGTTGTCGTTGACTACACGATAAGTTGTTAATTAAACGACAAAAAATTTCGAGTTGTTAGCGCCATCGACAAAAGATTTCATATTTTATTTAGGTTAAAATACACGATTGAAATACAGGTATCGTGATAAATATTGCATCGGCATGGCAGGGCCTATTAATATTTTAAAATATGTCGTAATGACTTACCGCTACTGGTGCTTTTATTTCCTTTATAGCTGGTGAGTTCGTGTTCATATCATTGGAGTAACTCGACACCATCGTGGATGAAACCGGCCGTTCAGATGACGTTTTGTATTTTGGAAGAATATTAGTTTTCTCAGCAACTCCTACACTAAAGTTGTCTTTATCGGAGTCATATTTTTTATTCAAAATTATTGAATTATCTATTGGTTTGGTTGCTGTTATATGTCCTGAAGAACGCCAATTCTCAGTAACATCAGCTAAGCCACGAATTTGCAATAAGTGTGCTGTTTTCAAAAAATCTGGCAATTGATCATGTGCTACATTTACCTCACCATTATACATGAAACTAGAAGGCAAAAAATATGAGTAATAGGTTAAGCAAGTGAAATAACTGTCTAGTGCTTAAATTATTGTCTTAAATTTACACATTAAAATGGAAATTTTCGTCCCGCTTCTCAAACTAAAACCCGGCTGAAAGCATAAATAGCTATACCTAAACCAAATCTACGTTAACAGCCATAGCTGCTTGTTACCCCTTTATGTTATCCATTTCGAGGTTCTCTACTTTTTTTAAAAAGAAGACACAGAAAATTCAAATTTAATGGGGAATATTTATTATCATTCGAAAGAAGATTCTTTGACATTTATTTTTTTTTTACATTATCTCTTTCAAATGTTGGCCGCGGCTACATCTCAGATGGTCGATCCGTTCAGTATAATTTTCGATGATTCGTTCGAGCATTTCGACTGCTAACTGGCGAATGACATGCGTGATGTTTTGCTCCAAGGCCTGTATCGAAACGGGATCGTCCGCATAGGCTTATGAGTTTATATATCCCCACAGGAAGAAGTCTAACGATGTGATATCACACGATCTTGGTGGCCAATCAACAGTCCCAAAACGTGAAATTATCCGCTCACCGAAGTGTTCTCTCAATAAATCCATTGATTTATGCGATGTGTAGGAAGTGGCGCCGTCTTGTTAAAAACAAATGTCGCGGATATCACGAGCTTCAATTTCAGGCATCAAATAGTCGGTTATGATGGCGCAATAACGGTCGCCATTGATGACACCAAACTGTTATTTTTTTCTGGATGAAATGGCAGAATGGTTATGATGGCGCAATAACGGTCGCCATTGATGACACCAAACTGTTATTTTTTTCTGGATGAAATGGCAGCTCTTGAATCTCTTTAGGTTGCTCTTCGTCCCAAATGCGGCAATTTCGCTTGTTTACATACCTATTGAGTGCTGGACGTGGTCATTCGGTCGAATATTATCCAATAATGAATGCTGGGTCTCAAGCTGGGTGATGGTGTTGAGAATAGTACGCCTAGTAGGCCGATTATGTTAAGTTGAGCGAAGCGCGCGAAACACATTCTTTACAAAACGTGAATTTCCGTAATAAAGTTGAATTATTTGTAAACGTTGTTCAGACGTAAGTCTTTCCATGATGAAATGCCAAACAATACTGAACAAAAATAGCATGACAGCTTGACACGACTCATGCGTGATCTGTCAAAAAAAAGCTATTGGAAAAAGTACCTCTACTTGGATTACCCTTTAAAATCTTCGCAGACGCCGCCAATTAATATCGTACCCTAAAAGATGTATATCTCGGCTTCAACATCGCCTATTCTGGAGGTATCTTTTTTTATAGAGATATTGACAATTTGATTCTTAATCACATGGCTTGGTATATTTCAATGAATTTTTATATCATTCCAGAGTTAGCCTGTCTCTTTAGGATAGGTACCGACCCATGTTGACCCGATTTCAGAAATAAGCTTAGAATCTTATAGTCGCCCAAATGAGCGAGGACGGGTACCGAAAGCGCAATTGCCGGTGATGTTGGTAGGACAACCCCCTACAGTGTTATGGTGACGCACCGCATAAATACAACTGCGGAGAAAACGACCCAAAGGTGAAAGTGTGGGAAGCTGATCACGTCGCGAAACAGATTTTCACAAGGACAGGGGGCTCACGACCTGATTCGAGAGGTTACATACGACAATCAGCCAACCAAAACGTCACCGAGGGCAGGGCAGCGATAGCAATACCCAAATATTTTGACGGGGTCCCCATGGACATTCTGTCACAAAACGCTATGGAAGCAGTGCAAGGAGCGAAAAACCTACTGACTAACAGCCAGACAAGAAACGATGCGATAAATAAGGCTGCCGATTATTTAGCACCGATATATTTATCCTAAATCGTCCGCCGACAGGCAGCAATTCACACATCACAGAGTACTTTCATTATATATTCAAAAACTTTGTAGGACTGCTTCCAATTTAAACAGGAGATGGCCCAATAAAACAACTTATCTCTAATTTGGGTTCCTGGCCGCAGCGACATAGAGGGAATCTAAACAAACTAGTCCAAAATAAGATGCGAAAAGGTCACGCCAAATTTACTCTCTTGAAAGGGAGAACCTTTGATGGGCCAGTAGCTGTAGGAATGATGGAAAAGAAGAAACGAACCGCAATTTTGTGCTCTCTGCTTATTTGTCTAAGATAGCATATTTATCTAAATTGACGCTGGATAATACCATAAGCACAGTCAGAATTGGAGAGGCACTCTCCCAGCCGTTCGGTTTCAAACGAGGTTTGAGAGGCTTGGCGATGACAACATCCGATGAGTTTACATTAGCAGAATTGCGGAGAGAGGTTTGCGGAGGATTTAAGGCCATTTGCGCATAGGCAACGGAAAATACCTCAGACATTTTAACGATAAGTATACGAATAATGCGGTGAGATTAACTTAATTCAGCGAATTAAGAGATAGTGGCTACGCTGGCTAGTTCATTTGGCACCAATCAACCAAAGAAGAAACGACTTTCGCGACATTGTTGATTCGGCTATAACCAGTGCATTCGCCAAAGAAGAAGATACAGACGTCAAAAGAAGTTGTTAAAATGATTGCTAGTTATTTTTATTTGTATCTATGGAATATCATCGCCTAGACTCCATTTCTGATTTTATCATATACTTATATTACATATATAAAAATCAAAATATTGACTAGAAGTAATTCATGTAATTTATGTTGCAGAACAATGTTTGCCTGGATAACTACATTTTATATATGTATATGCCTCCATACTAGTCTAAGTTATCTGCGCGAATATAATGACCGGTATACAAAAGCAGCACCTTTATTATTATTTAGTTATTTAATTACTTTTAAAAATTAAGTTTTTTATATTATATTTAAATATTTGCATACATACCTCAAAAGACACTCCATATCATCTGACCGAACATCTCGTAAAATAATTATTGGGTGTTTGCACGGATTTGATTTCAGCAATTTTCGAAAGTACGGACTGCAGGCACTAAGTACAACTCTATGAGCAGTAAATGATCGCTGATCACAAGATATAGTAACGTCCACAAAGTCTTCTTCATCTCGTAAGCGTTGAAAGCAGTTAATGATAGACGATTGAAATTCGCTCCATTTTAAAGCATATTGCTGATGTTGATGCTGTTGTATCGTTAGTTTTTGTGGCAAAGAAATCTGTTGATCCTTTTCCATTTGTAATAAGTTTGGCAATACGGAGCACATACTTATTCCGTACCAACTGCTTTAAGAGGATTAAGCTTACAACAGTTACAAACAGTTTATATGCAAGGATGGAGGAATGGACGAAACTCTAGCATCAACAAAACTGCTTATATGGAACTCTTCTTTAAGGAACAAGATCTGAAATACAAATATATAGCATCAGTTTTATAAGGCAAACTCATCATTATTTTTTGATATCTTCAATTAGTAGTCTGTACGGCCGTCCTCTTAATCTGAAACTAAATCTAGCTTCAATTACCTTATTGTTAATTGTTTTAAGGATAAGGAACAAAAAGTGACAAGATTATAGCTTACGGGTATGAGATTATATATGCTGAATGGCTGTGGAAATGGAACACCAGGAGATGACGAACCCGCTTCCCCTATCGATGACAATGGAACAAAGGTTCCACTGCCCGTCTATGAAGAAGTTTGAATAGCAATGGCCCACCTGAAAAACGAAATGAGACAGGAGCCTATGACTTACCAGCCGAACTATTCATATAGGTCGACGAAAAACTGTTAGGGTGCAAGCATCAGCTTCTTTACAGAATATGATCGGATAAAGGCATAACTGATGATTGGAACCCAAGTGTGCTCTGCTCAAGCCATAAAAAGGCGGACCCCACAGTCTGCGCCAATTTTCGTGGTCTGGTACTGAACGAAGACAAGGCGAAGTATCTCCTGACATCAAACAAACAGTCGTTGTATTTGTTACTTAGCTCCCATGGCACTGTTGATAGTCATGATTATGAAGTCGTAGATAGTTTCGTCTGTCTTAAAGCCAGCATTAACACTAAATAATGTCAGCATGGAAATTCAATGCAGAATCACTTTTGTCAACTGGTGCTACTTTGGACTTAGGAGGCAATTGAAAAGTAAAGTCCTCTCCTGACGAACAAAGGCCAAACTCTACAAGGCACTCATCATTCCCCTCGTACTATATAGTGCGGAGGCATGGATGATGACAACATCTGATAAGTCCGCGTTAGGAGTTTTCGAGAGGACGGTTTTACGTAAGATTTACGGTCATTTGTGAATTGGCAACGGCGAATACTGCGGCCGATATACGGTGACATTGACATAGCTCAGCGAAATAAGAGACAGCGACTACGCTGGCTAGGTTATTTGATTCGAATGTATGGAAATACTCCCTCTCTGAAAGTATGATGCACTACCCGTCGGTGGAAGCAGAAGAGAAAGAGGACCTCCATTCCGTTGGAAAGATAAGGTGATGATGAGTAAGTTGTCACACCGGAAGTCTATTTCCCAACAAAATATAGCCAGTCTCTACTCATGCCACAAATATTTATATTTTAAGCTGTTTCATCTTTTCCTTCTGCTATACGTTCATGGACAAGTTTCGCCCTATTCCTCAACTTTCGAAATACCCCAGTGCCGTTATTGGCTTACGGATAGTTTTTTTTTTTTTTGCGTCACCCGCAGTGAACTTTTTCCTCTCAGCAAAATCAGCAAACTCATTATAGACGAGTGAGATGCTTGTCCAAAGAGATGATGAAAAATGACGCCTTTATTTTAAGCTTTCCGCAAAAATCAGTGGAAAAACAAAATTCCCCGGTGTGGAGTACGACTTGTAATTTTTTGAATAATTTGCCAAAAGAGACAATTGACGATATCAATACATGACTTTGCACTGTTTACCCAAATTCAACCATTCATTTTTTTTTCAGAATTTTTCAAATCTAACTTTTATAATTAAAACACACCATTTCAAACTGGTTCAAAATATTTAGTTTTATTTTATTTCGTTTATTTAAATATTCGCAAAAAGTGTGAGCTAAAACCATTCAATGATTTCCTAAATAAATTATAATAGCGACGTTCTAAGAACCGCAGCGGTTCCGCTACCGTGTTATACAATGCTGAGAGAAATGATTTGCGTAATGCTTATTGCTATAGTGCTGATAGTTGAATGGCGGCTGGCGGCGTCGGTGGGATACAACATTTATGGTATTATTGTATGTGCCTTGCTGTGTCTAATTTTGAATACTTGAATTCATACATACATATACGAGTATAACATGCAAACGATGTGTCGTAGCTTTTACTACGTTAAAGTCCCCTCTTTACTTCGGAGAACGTTTCATGCGCGGCTTTATTTATTGTAATTGTTTCTTCCTTACTTAAGGCTAATAACTAATTAAGAACTATCTATTACTTACTTACATGCATGTTAGAACTTAAAATATATATATGGTTAGATATACGTATAAACATCAAAATTCAATTGAATTAAATGGTTCGAAAATATTTACATTGACAACGTATAAAAATAAATTATTAAAATTATAATTTTGAGGTCACAGGAAGGTATTTGACACTGGTGAATAAAGTTTGATGTGATCTGGTATCGGGCTTCGAACGGGCAGTATACCACTGCACTGCTCGGTAGTTTTTGAATAGTTTTGCACAGTATACTTACCTATTTGTGGCAGTATACCTATTTGGGGAAATGCTTCTCGTATTGCAGGTAGAAGATGCTACCGTGCATTTTTTTCAGCGGGGAATAGAAGGCTGAGCTGTACGAGATATACGGCGACTTTGTCATAGTTCAGTGAATAAAAATTCAGCAACTGCGCTGGTTAGGTTATCGTTCGTATTAGCGAAAACACTCCTGCTTTCAAAGTTTTTAGCACAGTGTCCGCCGATTGAAACAGAAGAAAAGGAAGAAAGATGAAGTGGAGAAGGACCAGGAATTGTTGTGAAATTGGTGATGTTCTACCATAGCTTATTTTGGAGATAAATGTCGGTTGTGCGGTGGTGTGACAGTGATGGTATGCTTAATAGAGTTTTTGCTTTACTTTTTATATGGCGCAGCTTTTACTTTGAGTATATGCACAGCATGCACGCACATCTCGTTAAATATCTCCCTTGGGCTTGTAGTAAGGTCTGTCTATTACACAGATGCCCAGTGGAGTGGATATCGTATGCTTCTTAGACGAATTTCTCTCTCCGGTCTTACGGTGCACACAACTTCGATTAAGGCGACGGAAAAAACGACCCTCTCATATGTGACAATCAAGGTATCAAGGGCGACCGCAATTATAAAAAATTATTAGGTAAATTACTTTTTCATAATTTTGGATTTTGATTGACCAGGGTTCGAACCCGTGACCTTCCGCATGGGAATACGCACTGCTAAGCAGTCAGTTGCCCTGACTGCATTAAGACTTAAGACACAACAAATACCAAACTGGTGTAATTTCTAACGACCTTTTAGAATTTTCTTGAAATTATTACATCAGATAACTTCTTCAGAACTGATTTATGTAAAAACGTTTAAATACAAGATAGAGCTAAAATAATGAGATACAGTGAATGCTTTGAGTTTTGAATTTAGTTTTTTTTTTTAATTTATAATGCATCTCAGCGAAGACGTAGCACCAAGTGGAGTGTAGATTCCTATTGAGTATTGTAGTCGGACAAAGTGCTTGCCAGCGAAAATCAAACGCTGTTGATCTGGAGAAATACCTTCTTTATCTTGAATCTTGGCCTTTACATTTCCAATGGTATTGGATGGCTCAACTTCTAAAATGATGGTCTCAGATTATTTGCTCTGGAAAGTCAGTCTCCTTTTTTCTGCAAAAAGTCCACCCCCTCAAGCAAAATTCTGTCATAGCCCCTTTGTAGAAAAAAGCCTGTGATGTTGCTGATGTTCATTTGGTTGGCCAGCTTCGACACTGATGCCTTGTAATGGCGATTCTTCCGTCAGCAATATCCTCTAATCGATTAAGTGGAAGTCGAACATAATCGGTGTATCACTTTTGACCATCGTAGAAACGTTACAAATAATGGAGATACCTTGGTCCAAAATATTGATGGGCGAGAGTATTTACGGCTAACATATATTCTTCGGCTCCTTTTCGGGGTTGCTGTTTCCCCTGAAATATTGTTAGTGCTTATACATTGCTTCTGTGACTGCAACAACTGTCAAGCACAGACTGGTCTTCCTCCGTCTAGTCTTTACCACGGTCTTCCTTTTCTCTGCTTCCACCGGGGGGGTACTTCATTGAAAACTTTCAAAGCTGGAGTGTTCTTATTCACTAGCCGCTGCCTCTTTGTTCGCTGAACAATGTCAATGTCGCGGCAGATACATATAATACCATAAATCTTCCGCAAAACTCTCTTCCCAAAACTCCCAACGTTGATTCATCAGATATTGTCATATGGGACTTGTAGAAATTTGTATTTGTTCTTCGAGAGAGGATTTTTTTCTTAATTGCCTCCTCAGTCCAATGTCTGTGTTAGACTTGCAGGCTGTACTTACATAAGTTATATGTACGATATATATATATATATATATATATATATATATATATAGCGCTTTGCAACCGCTGAATCGTTTTTCGGTCGAGACCCTCCCCCAATTTGTGATTTTGCGTCTTGATGTTTTTACCAACAAATGATAGATTTTTATGGGGGTTTTAAAGTTTTAAAAATATAACCTTCGTCAAACCAAATCCATCGTAGTTTTAATTTACTTATAATTTTTAATAAAAAAAAATGTTTGTAAATATTTAGAGATATTGATTTTATCTCGAACACTAAGTGAGACATTGATTACTTTTATTCATATACGTATAAATAATTCATTTAAATTAAATATGTGTTTAAATTGTTGTTAATTTCACAAATCGAAAACTAAGAGAGAGAGAGAGAGATTTAAAATTTTTATTTGTTCACTTTGTCTTATTTCGTCGAGTTCTATAAGAAATCCCCGTCGCATTTTGAAAAAGGAAATCCTTACAGAAAGAGCAAAGGTTATGGTGGTAGATAGTTAGTAGATATTACAACTCTAAAAACCCGGATATTGAGCAGTGCGAGCAGCTTGGTGCTCGCTCAATACTCGTAAAGTGCTCAACTGACTTTTATACTTTGCAAAAATAAATTTGAAATTATAGAAAAAGGCGCTGAGGAAAGTCAAAGTTTTTGTCAAAATACTTGAAAATTTTCAAGCAACGAGCACCCGCACACTTGCTCATTGCTCAAAAGCTCGAGCTGCACGAGCTGCTCGAAAGTGTTTGAGAAAAATCTTAAGTTCTAGTACATATGTACTTGAAAATTTGCTTGCATTTCAGCTCTTTGGTAAGTAACTGTTTTTTTTTAATACATTTTACAAAACATAGTTTCAGTACAATAGTAGAAATAAAATAATATGTAGATTCCATATAATTAGTTGCTCGAATATAACTGCTTTAAGCAAAAGAGAGAGAAATAAGAACAAGAATAAAATATGGTAATATAGAGTATGGATTTAAAATATGCTTAATATTTAACGTAAAACTAAAGAGAATTAGTGGCTCTTCATATTTACATATGTATGTATGTATGTAATTATCTAGTATTAAAGATTATTGAAATAATTATTAAAAATGTCAAAATTATTTAAAAATAAAAAGTTTATTTAAACAAATTTAAAGTGCCGACAGCGGTGTAATGGCAATACGTATTAATAGAAATGTGTTTTCACTTTTTGACGCACGTTTAAACAAGCCCATCGGCCATCAGCCTTTAGTGCTATATAATAGTAGCTACTTATTTAAATCCTATAACCGCCGAAAGTACAGCCGTCTCCATATGGGCGTACTATTGAAATCTCGTAGAGAGGAGACCACCAGTAGCCCATCCATTCATCAATTAATACAAAGTGAGATTGGGTACTTACCCAGACAGTATAGAGTTTAGTGGGTGTATGGTACGGTGACACTGGTACCGATATGAAGGAATAAGAGAGGCCATTGAACTTAGAATACTACAATTAAATAAGATCAACTAAAATGTGTGGAGATAGTTCGATACTGATGACGTGAGTTTGAAGAAAAAATGAAACGAAAAAACAGGTTTTCATTTTCTCTGCCATAAAAAACAATTGTATTGAAAGACGGAGACTATCAAATATCAAATTACTAAATGCAAATTAGGTTTTCTCATTAGAGAAAACTGTTATCAAAAAAAATTTACTTCACTACCACGAAATAAAAATGTGAGTGTAAGCAACTTTAAGACCAAAACTTTATTTGTATTGTTTGTCTATTTATAAATTACAAAATGTGCTGTTGTTTTTGGAAGTGGTGTATGTTAATTTTTGTATGTACATATATACTTATACATACATTTTTATTTTTAAATTAGAGTTTGGATTTGAATTAGTAATTTAAAAATATTGACAAACGTCAACCAATTCCAGTGATGTTCTTAAAACTATACACTTTTAATATTGTATTAGAAAATAATAATTGTTGATAATATCTAAAAAATGAACTTTTCTTTTCGAACAATTTAAAAAAGTAAATAAATATAAGAAATAAAATTAGAAGACAATTGTAGGCTTAAATGTGGGAAAAAGATTTTTTAAAGTTAATAAATATTGCATATAATTAAATTGATATATTTAAATGTATTTATCACCAATTTCATTAAAGAATCATTTCAGCCATATTCAAAGAACGTTTTAAATAAGGTGTGCATTTCTTTGTCAAGATAAGTAAAAAATAAAAATATGTACATATATGTATACATACATATGTAATACTTATTTTTCCTTCACAGTTACCATAGTGACGAATTTGTGGGTGGTATGTCAGGCGGTAAACTCATCATATTTTCGTATATCTTTCTGGTTATGAATCTCTAAGTTTTATGCAATGGCAGCATAGTACTTTTGCCCAGGCTTTTAGTTCTTCTTTGTTTTCTTTGTTTTAATTTTTGTTTCAAAATTTTTCGTTGTTTATCTCTTTACTTTTCCAAGACTTCTTTCTTATAATTTTTTTCATAATTTCCAAAAACAAAACATCACCTTCGTCCGACGTTGATTCAATCTCTTAGTTTGTGAAATATTAGTTTTGCAATAACAGAATATTCATGTTACCACTTATAATCTCATAGGTATGTGTAATCATTACAACTCATTGAATAATATTTATATAAGACTTCGATTACCTGATTTATTAATAATTTCCTTTTGGAAAAGAGTAAAAGAAAATAACATTAAAACATTTTATTCAGATACTAGAATAAGGTCGAAATATTCGATATCGTGCTCGTGAATTTTCGAATAATGTATATAGAACTGGAATGAAAGTATTTGTTGGGCAAATGCTCAGGTTGCTTAAAAATGTTCGAACAAAGTCTTAATCTCAAGCTTTGACTATAATTTTAACATAAGAAATAAATCAATTTATTAAGTAAAAATTAAAAATTAACATAATTTATCAAATCTTAGCAACGAACGGTTTTTGAGTCGCTGTAATTTAAAAATAAAAAATGAAGAATTTTTTTTTTAAGTATGTAGATAATAAGGAGAAAGTCAGTTAAAAATGTATATTTGTAACAAGTTTTTATAAGTGAGTAAATGCATAATGAATTTTTAATTATTTGTAATGCCTAAAGTATGTACATGTCTCCATGTTACTACACGAAACTAATAATGCCGCGGTATTAACTGTAGTTTATTTACTAAAAAGTGTAGGTCCATTTAGATCGTTTTTGTTCGCGTTGAAATTATTTCATTTTTTTTATTTTTTCTTTCTTATTACCCGACTCGTAGCCGCGAATAAAATTGTAAGCGACAATTTTCTCAAAACTTGTTTTCTTGCACATTACCATTGAAATGGCTCTCTCAAATCGAACAATTGCAAAGATGCTCAATTCCGGTTAATTTTCTAATATTTACCTACGCTCCAACTAAGTAGAAAACTATAGATATCGAGTGAACTGATGTGCTTTATTAACAACATTTTTTTCTGCTTCTTAAAATTTTTAATTTTGTCATTTGCAACGTTAGACGCAGCGACAATTCAACTTACAGCTAAGCATTCCGAAGTATTTGGTATTTGCTCGGAAATAAGAAAATAATTCGGTGTAATAATTTCTAGCTACGCGTTGCGTGTAGAAATCTCAACGAAATTTAATTTTAAGCATAATCAAGAAATTTTATTTTATTTTTACTCTTCTCATAATGCATCAAAAATATTCAACAAATTTATTGAGCAGAACGTCCCTTCTTGGTATGCTGTACGTATGTATAGCGAACGCTGCATGTGCTATAACAGAAAGCTATCTGCTGAATTTTCAATGAGGCAATAATGCCCATTTGACGTGTTAAATGAATTCCAATAAGAATGATTCTTCCAAGTAGAACAAAATACAAAATATTATTCCCTTCAAGTTTAGCACGCAACTGTGCGTATGTACACCTTAATGCATATGTACATGTACATATGTATGTATGTATGTATGTAGTAATTTTATTTTAATAAACCAAAATCTTAAGAATCACACACTTTCTTGTATGAGCAGATAAGATGGGCGTGTACTGATTTATCCAAAATTTAATGTTGCTTTTACCTGTGCCCATCACTATTGACTTTATCAACTTTTCGGAATTCTTAGCAACTTTAGCTCCATTTGAGCTAAAATATTAAAATTTGTAAAGGAAACTTTATTGGGAGATTACCTAAATAAATCAGACACTTATTTTATAAGTGCTTAAGTAAATCGTAAATTGGGAAAACACCGTAAAAAGAGAATAACAAATTTTCTTCTTTGTATAGATAAAAAGTTTTGGTGGTTTACATACATGTTTATGTTTTATTTACGTAAGTGATCAGATCAATATCCTTACGATGTTTATTTTTACTTACCGTTGAGTACTTTGCTCTTTTTTGACTTTAGCATTAAATTAAGGTTATAATTTCAAGTTCATTTTTGTACTTGCCCACTCTTGGTAAAAATCGATATTAGTTCAAAACGCATATTTGGACATTAATACAAAAATGTATGTATGTATATATTGCTTGATTTTTATTGCACTAGTTTAGTTGGGATAATGCCACGAGCCACATACAACCAGTTATACATACTTATGTGGACTCAGATTTTTTCGGAAAAAAACATAAGACGCATTCTGTATTTTACTCACTTATGCATAATAATCTTTCAATTAATAAATTCACAAATATAATTTTTACACACATACGTATGTGTATATAAAAAAATATACAATTAAAATTTTAAAATTTTATTTCAATTGCGTTCTCTGAGTATTTTTGTATTTTTTTTTTTTTAAATCAATTAAATATTTCTAATTATTTTGTTTTTGTTTTTTGTTTTTAAGCGTAGTAAATTCAACCGTTGTGTTACAACCGGGTTACAGAAACTTGCACTTGTACTCCAGTAATACTTTTTTCAACCAAATATGAAAAAACGTGCTACCGGCTTGCTTCCACGCGACATACTGACGACAAATGTATAATATATATGTACACTAAAACATCATTTCAATTACCAAAAGAATTTGGGCATGAGTGTGAGGCTGAGCATATACTCGTACATACATACTTGTTGTGCTTTCCTTTTCTTAACAATTGCCTCCATTAAGCATATGCATACATATGTATAATAAATTTATATGCATGTGTACTTTTGTCACTATAAAACTCATGCCGACAACGAGATAAACTGACCAAAAAGAAATATACATACATTTACACATGCATGCATATGTATGCATGCTCAGAACCACTGAAACATTCATTGTCAGTGGCAACGGCGATGGAAAATATAAGAATTATACCAATCAAAGCTGTTTAAGTGTAATACCCGTATCCTGACTAAATACTTGTTTGGAACGAAATTGCTTTACGGCAAATTCTGATAGTATAGCTCTAGTATACGCAGTGTGTTTACCCAGGTGTAATACAACAATTAAGAGAAGCGTCGTTTTCCGTATTTTAATGCAGAGAGCTTCCAATAAGTTAACGCATCTCCCAAAACATGAGTAAGTATGTAATAACATATGTACGTTTGACGTGACTTTCTTGACTTTGGTTGTATTTCATACAATTATTAGATAATGAAATGGGTATTGTAAAGGAGGTGATTCCTATAGAATAGATGTACATATGTATGCAGATAAGTAGATTAAAATTATTTAAGCTTCAACGGATGCAAAATGTTAATTTTATTATACATTTAATTTAATTTAATGAATGATGCAAATGTTTGATTATTAAATTGCTATTTAATAATATTTTTCAATTGCTTAACCTAATTTAATAATATTTAATAATGTTTTTCAATTGCTTTACCTAATTTAAGCCCTCCGATTGCACTTTTGACAAGAAATGAAAGGCTTCTCATAAAAGTCTTTCTCCACTTGATTCTTCCAATAGAGTGATTGATTCCTCGGCGCACTACTGCATCGAATATTTTCTTAGTTCATTCATCCAACACTTAATAACTAGCCAGCCTTTTTATCATAATTCGCGATGTCGTCACCATTATCCGCCGTCGCTATTACGCAGAGGTGCTTAGATCGTTTAAAGCCGGCTTATGGAATGTCGTCATCACCCACGTCTTTGCACCATATAAGTGCTCGATTTTGGCGTTTGGTCAGGATATTGATAACGTTTGTATGAAGGCAAATTGTTATCTCTCCGACCTCTCCCACTTCTTCATTGCCTGACAACAATAACTGTAGTCAATGAAATCTCCGGCTAGCCTCTTAATCAGCTGCATGAGATATTAAAGTCGATGACGTCAAAATTCCAACAATGAAAACCCCAAAGCTACTGAAAGTCACATTCGACACCCCTTCCCTCATACAACTGCGATCGCCACCAAAGTACAGAGGGGCAACAAACTCCTTAGATTGCCAACCGGCAGCAGATGGCGATAAAAAACTGTAAATTTGTTAGAACACAAACAGGAGGACCGATATAAGACTCTTTCTGGTATTACCCATGCATCACTTCCACAGTGAAACATCTACACATCCAGTTATGGAGCAAACTTTTTTGGTATGCTTCCTTAGGGATTATACCTACTGTGAGCTGAACCACCACTCCAATTAATACGTGGCCCAACTGACTCCATTTAACTCCAACACTGCTGGATGGGACAAGCTACCTACAAGTTCTAAACGCAATTCTAATAGAGTCGTCAATGCTTTTTTAAATTTCTTCCCGTTAATGGCGTGCTCGAAATCCAACCACCACCCCTAATAGAGGAAGAGCACAATCTGCTGCACGAAACTATAGTTATACTTGCACAATTAATGTCTGAAGACTACTCAGCTCAACTCCCATCTATCCATACTCCACCCCGTCATACTTAAAGTATGTCCTGCTGCTAGGCAGGTTGAGCAAGCCGCTACAACGATAATGGCTTTAACGAACAACTTGTAGAGTGTTGTATTTGTGTTTGATCTTTGTTTGTCGAGAGATAACTTTACTTTTCCTATTCAGATAGATAGATTTGCTGGTTCTGCGACATTCTCCACGCTCTACCTCATATAATCATTGTCTTCCATTGCGACTATTTATTTATTTTGAAAGGTGTTTTGCAAGTATAACAGCTAAGGCAGAATTCATGCTGAATATACAACATGATCGAGAAAAGAAACCTTTGCAAGCCACTCACTCCCTTCCAAGAAAAGAAAAATGGAGCAGAAGGCAAGGCTAGCAAGAGGTCTTCCGTTATCGCCCCAATAACAAAGGTATCTGGAACCATGCAAAAATCAGGAGCTTTTTTTGGGTTTCTAGTCAGACAGATAGCCAAGAGGCAATTAAGGCAAGTAAATGTGTTAATGCGAAGTTCAAATTTGAGATAATATGTAAGGAGGATAAGCAGGATCACGCTGAAGCCAGGTTGAGGCTGTCACTGCCGACTGATTCATACCTTTTATCGCCTTCAAATGTTTTCTAAACCAGTGCACCCTAAAACAGCATTTACAGTCCAGGAGCGCTTTCTTTGAAGGGCATACCACTATATTACTCTAAGACTACGTTGAAGCTGAACGCTTGAAGCAAGCGGCAGGCTATATAATTATAAGTTGTTCGCTAGCTTTGAGACGCGTCACCCGTCACAAACCAACTATAGATCCGTACTCTTCTCACCGTTTCTCTCACATAGAATGCCTGTTACGATACCCAGTGTTGCTAGGAACAAGATGTTAAAACATTAGAACTATTTCTAAATATTCTAATATATGCGTTTTTGAATTCAACTCGCTGATGGAAGCAGAGTCGGAGAAAGAGCTCCGTTGGAAACATAATTAGAAGAGGACCTTGGTGTTGGCAATTGGCTTCAATTAGCAAAAGGATGAAATACTTGGCACACTGTATGGAGATTTTGCGAAATACTTCCATACTTGTTTACTTTGAATACCACAAGAACACTATCAAATCTTAAAACACCAATCAAAGTTTCGAAAGTCTTTTATTCGAGCCAATATACCGAATTAATATGGGACTATAGAAATCACAAATGTCGGGAAAGCGTGAGATGATCCTGGGGTACATAAATACGGTACGTGATCAGTTAACAACAAACCACCCTAGCTGCACGGCTTTAGTGTGCAATGCCAATGTGACCCGTTGCTTCCATTCACGCGGATTTCCTCCGCATCGTCTTGAAACGCTTGTATGAGACGCTTTGTTTTTACATTCTTCAGTTTTTACTTAAACAATAAGTTGTTCTGATGTCTTCATATGCTGTTTCTCATGATTTGCCATAAATTTCTGGAACTCTAAATGAGATCTCTCTTATTCAAACCATTACACGGCATTTACAATTCGTTATTTTTAAATACTTATAAGGTCACTTGCAGTGTCTTGACTGATGTTGCTTGCTAATATAAATTCATCGCTTGTATGAACACACCAGAAGCTTTTCAGTGCTGTCACCTATGAGTACCTCACATAAAAATTCCACGCCGCTATTCGGTAATATACACGCTTTCTATCTTCTTCTTCTTCTTTGGCGTAAGCACCGCTTACGCGATTATAGCCATATCAGCAATAGCGTGCCACTCGTTCCTTCTATTTGCTGTTTGGCGCTAGTTGGAAACACCAAGTGAATCACCTGATAGTTTCAATGGAGTAGAGGTCTTCCTCTTCCTCTCCTTCCATCGTACAGTTCATCGTCCCGTCGTCTGCGGTATTCGCCGTTGCCAACGCGCCATAAATCTTCCGCACAAACAGGCTTCAGCACCATATGTCAGGACGGGAATGATAAGCGACTTGTAGGGTTTTGTTTTGGTTCGTTGAGAGAGGAATTACTTTTCGATTGCCTACTCAGTCCAAAGGAGCACCTGTTGGCAAGAATGGTTCTGAGTTGAATTTCAAGGACAACATTGTTGGTGTTGCTAATACTGGTTCCTAGATAGACGAAATTATCTACGGCTTCGAAGTTATAACTGCCAACAGTGACGCGGGAGCCAAGTCGAGAATGCGGTGACTGTTCATTTTATAATAGGAGATGATATTTTGTCTTGCCACCGTTTACTACCAGACCCATTCGCTTCGCTTCTTTATCTAACCTGGAGAACGCAGAACTTACGGTGCGGTTGTTATGGCCACGATATCAATATCACCGGCATATGCTAACAATTGTACACTTTTGTAGAAGGTTGCACCTAGTCTATTTAGCTCTGCAGCTCGTATTATTTTCTCCATCATCAAATTGAAAAAGTCACGCTATAAATAGTCAGCCTATCTGAAACCTCGTTTGGTATCGAACGGCTCGGAAAGGTCCTTCCCAATTCTGACTGCGCTTCTGGTATTATCCAGGGTCAGTTTACATAACCATATGAGTTTTATGAGGATATCAAATTCAGTCATAGCGGCGTGGAGGCAATTCCTTATCGTGCTGTCGAAGGCAGCTTTAAAATCGATGAATAGGTAGTATGTATCGATTCTTTCCTCTCGAATCTTCTCTAAATTTGGCGCATGATGAATATATGGTCAATGGTGTATTTGCCAGGTCTAAAGCCACGCTGACAAGGGCCGATCAGGATGTTGACGGTGGGCCTTAATCTTTCACACAATACGCTAGATAACACCTTATATGCGATATTAAAGAGTCTTATCCCAAAATAATTAGCGCAGACTGCGGATCTCATTTTTTTGGATTAGGAATAGTACTCTTAAGTTCCATTCGTCGGGTATACTTTCATCCAACCATATTCTGCAAAAAAGCTGATGCATGCACCTTGTCAGCTCTTCGCTGCCATATTTGACGCGGTAGGCCATCGGCTGCAGCCGCTTTGTTATTTTTTAAGCGGGGTTTTCAATTTTACGGCCATTGAGCACTTAGTATGCTCTAGACATCTGTCACCAGATGACTTCTTGGTCCCTACACAAGTTTGCTCCGGTCCGCATCAAGCTCTTCTTACTCACACATTTTTTTTTTCGTTTGCAAATGCTTCTCGCCTCCTTCTTCATCCTTGGTATCTTGGTATGGATCATAAAATTGCGAGGTATGCAGTCTGCTTTCTCTCCACTGCAGTTCGACATTCCTCATCGTACTAGCTTTTTTTCTGGCATTGTTCAAAACCAATTGTTTCCAAATCAGCGGTACGTAAGGAGTTTGCTATTTCGGTATGCTGCATGCTATCTTTCTTCCGATATCAATGATTTTGAAGTGCTAACATCATCACATTTTGTAGTTGTTGAACCGGATATTTAAAGGAACGAGTATATTTCTGAGATGAAATTAAAAGCTCCTCACAACAATCCATCAACCAAATATTGTACATGGGCCAATTATATACAATATATGTAGTTATGATCATAGTGAGAAGGTTAAATTTAAACAAGTATTCAAATTTGGGTAAGAAAAAAGTTTAGGTATTAGGATCCCACAAGGAATCGATATTTTTATAATTAATGATTTTTTTTTAACTTCAATCAATTGCATCTGTCTTTAAGCGGTATTAAGCAAGGAGTTTAAATGAAAAATGAATCAAAATATAATTAATATATGAAAGTGTCATTCATTAATCTTTCAATGAATCTCAAAGACAGCGATTGCTGCTGCGACGCAAAATGCATCTTATTTGGTATAACTTTTTAACATAGATTTATCATTATCAGAAATTCTTTTGGTTCTGAACAGCCCCGTATAAGAATAAATGAACACAGCATAATAACACGTTCCCACGCTATATGTTCTTGATTCGCGTTCTCGTTCATTTGCCATTCAATACGAATATCCATTCGAATCGCTGTTAATTCCAATTTTGATCAGAAGAAATATGAATTGAGATTATAAAAAAAAAATTATTTTATGGATGTTGGCTACCAAATCACTTGCTTCAGAAATAGAATGTGTTAAAGAGATGCGAAATGAACATAATGTGTCGTGTAAACGTTATAATTTATCTATCGCGTGTATTTCCTCTATAGTGGAAACACCGTTTTACGGAAGAAACTCATCTGAGTGTGTACATATCGATAGCTTGTCATTTCGATATCTTATGCATGTTCACTGACGTTCCTTTCTTTTCCAACCACGCTTCCGGTGAGTTAATTATGTGGTTATGAGTTAATATATAATTTTTTATATTTTTTTTAAGTTATAATGCTGAAAGATTAGTGTTGTGTCAAGTATTGTATAGATTGTAATATATATATTTAGATGTACAGTATTTTAAAGTGGCAGTAGGTATCTATGATTTGAATAAATATCGCTTGCAATAACATTATCTGGCTGGACTTATGCACAGATTAATGTTAATTTAAGCGTAATTGTATGAATTTCATCTCACTCGGGCATAAATACTGTGTATTATCAAGTTGGGACTGAACTAATCGAGAGCATATATTTATATTTGGAAATACAGCGGATGGTATTAGTACTATTAAAACACATGGTGATATTCCCTAGATGTGGAAATAATATGCGAATGATACCATGAACATTCCCGTGAAGAAAAACTATCTTTTTACCAATTGAAATATTTTACAATATGTAGTCTAATTGATTTTTTGGTTTTAAATCGGTGAATAACATGCAGAGGATCGCGTACCTTCAGATTATAAGGGGGGGAAATTGATTGGTTTGTACATCTACCAATAAAATTGTACAAATTTAGTATGTGTAAACAAATATTTTTACAAATCAATAATTCTTATAACTTATTTACTTATTTATATATATTTAAAATTATCTTTTTTCATTTATGATTAAATTTTTTATGTTTTAAATTTGTTTTAGGTAAACTTGCAAGATGAGGACCATCAACTCAAGCCAGTGTGTTAAAATTCCAAAGGGAATTAAAGCTTCGGTCAAGGCCCGAGTGGTGAAGATAACTGGAGTACGTGGAAGTTTAAAACGAAGCTTCAAGCATTTGGCTTTGGATATGTATATGGTCGACAAACGTACGCTGAAAGTAGAAAAATGGTTCGGTGCCAAAAAGGAACTAGCATCAGTCCGAACTGTTTGCAGCCATATAGAAAACATGATTAAAGGTAAACACAATAAATTACATTTAGCTGAAGCAAACATGTTTTAATTTCTTTCTTTCTTTAAGGTGTAACGTATGGTTTCCAATACAAAATGAGAGCAGTGTATGCTCATTTTCCAATCAATTGTGTTACATCTGAAAACAATACTGTAATCGAAATTAGAAATTTCCTTGGCGAGAAATACATTCGTCGTGTAGAAATGGCTCCAGGAGTAACTGTTGTAAATTCGACTGCTCAAAAGGATGAACTAATTGTTGAAGGAAACGACATTGAAGCTGTTTCTGGATCAGCGGCTTTAATTCAGCAGTCAACTACAGTGAAAGACAAGGACATACGTAAATTTTTGGATGGTCTTTATGTGTCTGAGAAAACAACTGTTGTCAAAAAAGAAGAATAAGTTCGTTTAAAATAAATGAAATACAAATTTTTAATTGAAGTTTTGCAACAATAATTTGAAGAAGAAAAAATACTTTTAAGGTAGTGTTATTTTTATGACAGAAAATGTTCTAAAAACATTCAGATACACTATATGGATGGGAAACGGCTGGCTGCATAAGATGAGTAGATTTGTACTATTACATCTGCTTGAAGATTACGCAGAATTGGCTAGGTTTATATGTGTTTGGAGAATATTTGTGGTTACCTGTGAGGTCATAATGTTGAGAAAAGGAACGATAGTTGATAAATTTTAAATTTTCTTAAAACGACCTTTGTTGTCGAAACTGGTAGATCAAAATTCTTACAGTAATTGAGGAAAATAAAAACCCTTTTCAAATTTGCATACTTAAACGTAAATTTGAATTTATAAATAAAAACATAGTATTGATTTATATCAAACTAAATGTATAATTCTTAATAGAATAGTGTTTTCGTAAATTTTCAAAAATTTAATTTAAAGAATCGTAAAGGATTATCTAAACAAAGTCTCTGCGTGAACGTGAAGGTAACACCATAAGATAAGTTGGCAATAACAAACAGCAAAAGTTTTCGTATGCAAGTCCGGTTTTATATTACGATATATTATCGACTATGAAGAAATTATTTTCATCTCTACGATGAGCTTATCGTTTGTATTGATTAAGTATTGATGATTAAACAAGTTAAAAATTTGCTGATGTTTCCAAAACACAAAATATTGTAAGCTTATATACTTCAAAAATGTTTACTATTTGTTGGAAAGAATTGCTTTACTAAATATTATAGTTTCCAAGCAACAAAGGTGTGTCTGAACGCTTGAAATAATGGGATAACAAGTTACTCAGACTTCCAATGGAAACCTTGGATGTGTGTTGTTTAATTCGGACATACGCATTGTATTAAATTTTTCTCCAAAATAAATCATATGATCGCACTAACAAGCTAATAGCTTTTTATCGCCATATGTAATGTTTTATTTTTTTGGCAAAACCACTGTTTATTTTCCTGCGAGGAATATGTTATAGCTTATGCATTCAGTATGTACTTATGTGGGCTATTTAGCTCTGATTACGCCCGTCTCTACTGTTTAAAGTGGAATTATTTAGTTTCGGACCAAAGAGTTAAATAACAAATATTCCACAGTGCCTTAGGGCCATTATTTTAAGAAACAAGCAAGATAAAATATTTTTTACCAAATGTGGGCGTGGTCAGCTTTTTTGAGAATAATTCGTAGGGGGTGGAGGAGGTCATACATCTCATAATTGTAATAAGTACATCGATATAATGCATACTTTATTAATAATTCGTTTGTAAAATTCGTAAATGGACAAAACGAATTCTCTCAGATTAATCGGCTATAAGTGTACAAAACACAGTACATAAATATCACTAATATTTTGCCATTTAATACATCTATCTTTTATATTGAATAAAAAATGAAAAAATAACAAATAAAGAACAAAAATTATAATCGCAAAATAGGTAGATATGAATTCAATTAATTTTTAATGAGTTTTTACATTTTATATTTAAATATTGAATTTAAAATTAAAATAAAAACGGTTAACGGAAAGCAAAACCAATTTCTGGTCGATGTAAATTAGTAACTTTAATTTTTTTTCCGTGAATTTTTTTTTTAATTGTAATAAAAACATGAGGAATTAACTATATTTGTCAAATTTCAAACATAAATAAGAATGAAAGATATAATAACAAAAATGTTAAAGCAGTGTCCCTATTAAATCTGTCACCACTAAAAATTTTTATATGTACATAAATATAAATTGACAATTTTCTTTTTCTTTTTAGGTTTTGAGGAATAAGAAGGATTCAAAGTAGTAGTAAATATGCCCATTCCGAAGCGTTCCATTGAGCCAGTTCATGTCTCTCGGTCTTTTTACCAACACAATGAGGTTCAGATCATCGAATTAGAGACCGTTACGAATACAGCACTCACAAATATTATTCGTCAGTTATCTTCCTTATCTAAACATGCCGAAGATATATTTGGTGAGCTGGCTCATGATGTGGGAAATATAAGTAATAGAGCAAATTCATTGCAAGCGCGAATAGATCATTTATCCATAAAAGTAACTCAACTGGATAGCACAATGGAAGACGTCCCTTTGACGGATATAACAAGGAAAAAGGGATTTCGATCTACAAAAATTTTTGATCAAAAAATATTTTCCCATTCGACTATGCCAACTCCAATGCTTGAAACCTACACGATGTGTGATAAGCCGCCTCCGTTGAACAAATTGAATAGCTATCGTGACGATGGAAAAGATGGACTCAAATTTTATACGGACCCTAATTACTTCTTTGAATTGTGGCGACAAGAGATGCTAAAGGATACAGAAAGAGTAAAGCTTGATAGAGGAAAGAAATTGAATCGACCTCGTCAACAGGACGACAAACGAGTCAGAAAACCTCATAATACAAGAGAGAAACAACGACTTATTGCTATTGGGCATGGAGAAACAATAATGCCAAACAATATTACTTACCAAACCCCAAATTCAATTATAAATATGGAAGCATCTTATGGTAATGAATATTGTGTAAAATTATCCTTTATTTAATTAGGTGGTTAAGTTAGGTTAAGCATATCCAGTATAAAACGAGAAGTATAGGAAGTCTAAGTTCGAGAGAAGCTGAACAGTTTTTTTTTCGTCTATACACTTTGCTTAGGGGCCACTACAATGAAAGATATAAAAGCAAACATTTACTAGCCTTGTGGCTAATGACATTTTCTAAAAAATTGTTAAGCTCTCTTCTTTGTTACAACTTAGAGAATATATCCTTTTTATTGTTTTATAGATGACGGAATTTATGAGTCACGGCAACATCGACCAAACTCTATTGATTTACGCAATATATGCAACACTGAACAAGCAGGTGGAGGTTTTTATAGTACCGTGTCTCAGACCGCTATGCCTATCTCTTTGGCGGGTGTGTCAGACTCTATTGGTATTAACTCATCCGTACATGGAAAGCATGAAAACGGAACTTTGCCAATACATTCCATGGACAATACTGACCAAGCTATGCAAATGCAACATTTTTTTGATGATGAAATGCTAAACGAGAGTCAGCCATATTGTGAACCTGGATCTCTATCATCGGAGGGAATGTGTGCACCTGGAACAAACCCAAGAGTGAAAATCCGACCTTCTCAACCACCCCCCGCACCGCCATCGAACGGCAGCAAAAATTGTACTCCTGTATCATCCAATGCAAATACTCCAACACGTAACCGAAATTTGTTGAACAATCGCGATATATTACCCCCACCCCCACCCATTCCGGAAGGAGTTATGAACACAACATCTACACCAAGAACTCTCAGTGTAATAAACGGAAACTCTACTATTGGTGGTCCTCTTCAATTGCCTAACAACTCCACAATTCGCGATAAATCAAATATAATGTTACACTTGGATAACAAATTTGCCAACATGAATATAATTATGACATCTCAACAACTTAATTACAACGATTCAGCGTCTGCAGGAAAATTAGAACATCAGGTTTGCCATATTATTAAAATAATCTGTATTCTACTGCATTGCATACATTTATTATATCAATATTTTTGTATTATTTTTAAGCATATTAAGAAAGCCTCGACTATTGTGGCACCACCACCACCTCCACCGCCCCCACCACTTTTGCAAACTGAATTTGCTCCTGGAGATCTTAATTCGGTCATTAACGGTGATGTTCATAAAAGGATTATTGATGAAACAATTGGTGCAAAGAAGCACTTACCTCCATTCTACGATTCTCGTACTGATCTTATGAAGGCAATACGTGATGGTAAGAACTATTTATCACTGTTGATTTTAAGCACTTTTTTCTCATTTATCATTCTTTTTTTTATTTATATGTTCTAGGTATAACTCTTAGAAAAGTGGAGAAATCCGAGCAAAAAGAAATAGAAAGAAGTTCAGCATTACATGATGTGGCTTCAATATTAGCTAGACGCGTTGCTATTGAACTTTCAGAATCAGATGAGTCGGATACTGATGACAGTGAGGGATGGATGGAATCGGTTGAAAATTCAGCTTGATAGATGGTATCACTTCAGCTGTTTCAGCAATAAATTCGATAAAAATGTTAAACATTATGAAGTTTGATTAGCGATGAAGACAACTGTACACCTTCAACAAATTATATTATTAATAAATTACCCACATCCTCCCAAAAACTTAGTTTTTTTTTTTTTTACTCTGTAGGAGAAATCTCAAATAACAGGATCTGAATTTAGTTTCGAGGAATATCTTGCAAGTTATGAATAATATAATATTACATTTGTAAAGAATTTTTGTTAAACTTAACTACTAATCTCTTTAGTTAGGCACTTTTAATGCTTCTAGGTATGTGCCAATTTAAAACCCTTCGCTCATCAGCCAGGGTCTGCTCAACGTTTGGGGTTCGCTTCCATGCACAGCATAGTAATTTGATAGCTGCTTGCAACAGTGGAAAATGTAAGACCGACATCGGACAGTCTAGAGAATGAAAGAGACGTCAAATCCGTCTCTGTGCAACGAAAAATGCGTACAGAAAAACACCTTCCTTCGACGTGGAATATTGCTATTGCAATTAGAGGTTCAACTTACACTTTTGTGGTCAACAACTCGGTATAAAGGAACTGTGCGATGGTATTTCAAGCTCTCTACGGATCGTCACCAAAGTAGAAATTGGTTTGGCAGGACCTATTTGTTGAGAAAAAATTACAGAGGCTAAAATGTTTAAGGTGGTTTGAAGGCCATTTCTTTTTGAACAATTGTAAGAAAACGCTACCGTTTTGGATATAGCAAACATAAAAATTACAATTCTCTCATTTTGTAATAAGCTTAAAGAACCAAACAAGTCAAGTTTTCTGGTGACCATTCTATCTTCATTTATTAATTTTTCTTGGATGAACTTTGGGAATACTTGAAAGCGTTAGTTCATCGTTAAGTCCGAGACTGACGAACTACATGGATTATGTGTATCGCACCTAACTTTTTTGCTGACTTGGCAAGAAGTCATCGATTGTGTTATCGTTAGGTATTGGCTCTATCTAAACGTCGTTTGTTATTATTTCTCTCTGGATATTTATTTGATTTAGTCTTATACGTTTGCAAAATGTTAAGCCGTTTTACGTCCAAAAAAGTGATATTACCGAAAATTGGTAATAAGTAAGTAGAAATATTTCATTTTAAATATTTTTGCTAAAATAACAAATTTTAATAGGTCCGCTCAAGACATCGACCTCGACAAATGTTTTCTTCAAAGCAAAAATAATAAGAAACTATACCTGAGATCTCTCTGAAAATTTACATTTTTACAAAATTTTCAATTTGCGAAATCTGTAAAAGAGATTCTTTTTAGGATATTTAGAGGATTTTTTTTTGCAACATACCATGCGTAAATAGATACATATGTACATATATAGTGATAGTAGGGCTTGCTTGTCGTCAGCTGTTCAAAGTTCATTTGGCTTGTTACCACCCAAACAAAATTGAGGAATATACTTATACTATATATATGTTATTAAACATTATCCAATGAGTTATTACTTTGCGTCTATTTAAATGAAAAATAAAGTTTAAGCGGATTTGTTGCTCAATGCTGGTAAACTTACAATTTTACTAAATTAATATTAAATGGATATCTATTGTCTTCTTTTTTCAAATAAGTAGTAGGAACATTGTTGCTTGGTTTGATCTTTACGATTTTACAAATAAGTGAGAACATTTAGTTACAAATTTCATTACATAAATTAAACATCTTCAAATCAAACTTATGAAAAGTATGCATTTATCTATGAATGTATGTATTTTCAGATATTTTTCAGCTAAGCCAAAAAGTGACTTCAAGGATGCTAGAACCCAACCAAAACATTCACCGGTTAAAACAAGCTCATCGTTTATGATGAATGTTTTCCGGGGAAAGTTGGTTACCACAGAAGTTTTCCCATATCCCGATGTGCTACCCACTGAACAGAAACAACTAATTACTAGTTTTGTCGGCCCATTTGAAAAATTTTTCCTCGTAAGTATAATGAAAACGTAAGTACGACTAGGTCTACATATTGACCTAGTAGTCGCGAAAATTCTTATTTTCCTATAGAAACTTTTTGATACAGAATTGCTGTAATTACAATTTAAATAATGTCTTTGAACATTTTTCGTCTAACTGAATTTTAAAAATAATAAAAATATTTTCTTCAAGGAACATAACAATCCTACAAAAAATGATGAAAACTCAAAGATAGATGATAATGTACTAGACCAATTGTGGCAGCTAGGAGCATTTGGTATCCAAGTCCCAGAGAAATATGGTGGATTGGGACTTTCTAATACACAATACGGACGTTTATGTGAGATTATTGGAGAAAATGACTTAAGTGTAGGTATTACCCTGGGAGCACACCAAAGTATTGGTTTTAAAGGAATACTATTATTTGGAAACGAAAAACAAAAAGAAAAATATTTACCAAGATTGGCATCAGAGAAAGTATATGCTGCATTTGCCCTAACTGAGCCTAGTGCAGGATCTGACGCTGCTTCAATTCGGACACGGGCTGTAAAAAGTGATGATGGGAAATATTATGTGCTAAATGGTTCGAAAATCTGGATATCCAATGGAGGCTTTGCTGATGTTATGACAGTTTTTGCGCAAACAGAGCAAATAGATCCGGAAACTGGTGAAAAGAAAGATAAGGTAAATTTAAGATTTTGCTATTTGCAAATGCTACTTCGATATTACGTTAATTAAAATATAATTAAAAATTAATAAATAATTTATTAAAAGTTTTAATTGGAACTTCAAATTATTTTGCAGGTGACAGCATTTATCGTAGAGAGATCATTTGAGGGTGTAACTAGTGGGCCTCCAGAAAAGAAAATGGGCATTAAAGCATCGAACACAACATCCGTGTATTTTGAAAATGTCAAAGTACCAATCGAGAATGTTTTAGGAGAAGAAGGTGAGGGGTTTAAAGTAGCTATGAGTATATTGAATAATGGCAGATTCGGAATGGGTGCCAGTTTAACTGGTACAATGAGAATTTGTATACAAAAAGCCGTTGAACATGCAAGTAACCGACTCCAGTTTGGAAAGAAAATTAAAGAATATGGCGGAATACAGGAAAAAATATCTCAAATGAATATACTTCAATACGCAACTGAGTCCATGGCTTATACTATATCGCAAAATATGGATCAAGGTAGTAAAGAATATCATTTGGAGGCAGCGATATCAAAGGTATTTGCATCTGAGTCCGCTTGGTATGTTTGCGATGAAGCAATTCAAATACTTGGTGGTATGGGATTTATGAGAGAGGCTGAATTAGAACGTGTACTCCGAGACCTACGAATTTTCAGGATTTTCGAAGGTACAAACGACATCTTGAGACTATTTGTCGTACTAACGGGTATTCAGTATGCTGGATCACACTTAAAAGTTCTGCAGAACGCATTAAAAAATCCCGCGGCTAACTTTGGTATTGTTTCAAGTGAGATTTCAAAAAGGGTCTCAAAGTCAATTGGATTAGGTGCAATTGACTTTAAACCTTTTGTAGCGCCGGAGCTGATTCCATACTCTCAAAAAACTGCAAACTGTATCGAAGCGTTTGGGAAGACTATTGAAGAACTTCTGGTGAAATATGGCAAGAATATAGTTAATGAGCAATATATATTGAATCGCTTATCAAATGCTGCAATTGATATATACGCAATGGTGGTGACTCTATCTCGTTCATCTCGTGCATATGATTTAAATTTACCCACCGCAAAACACGAATTGAATTTAACCAAAGCATTATGTATTCAGGTAATTATTTAGAAACTTAACATCTATGTTATCTTAAAAAAAAGCTTTATTGAATATAGTAATCAAATTGAAAACATTTTAATATAACTTTATTCACATTTATTTCAATTTCAGGCTTCGAACAGGGTTATGGATAACCTGCAAACTACAAAAGCCAAAAACCAGAGGGAACTAATTAATATAATTGGTGAAATAGCTAATGAAGTCTATACCAAGGGCGGTGTTAACACAACTCACGTCATCACCGATTGTTAACAAATGTATATAGTTTAAAATATGTCTTTAAAATTTGCTTTACATACGAGTAAATACAGTTTGGAAATTTTTTTTAGAATATTTTTACATAACTATGAGTGTATGATTTTTATGTTTATGAAAATTCTTACTTACCAAATCTCGATCATTTGACTCATTGATCATGCGATAATACCTCTACTTACCCGTCAATCTCTTCGAATTCAAAATTAGTATATTTATTAGAAATTTAAGTGGGGTTGTGCTACCGCAGGGACCATTTTTACAGACATCTACTGTCGAAGCAGCTTTACCTGTACCCGTTGCTAGATGACCTTGATGGCATATATTAATTGTGTTTGCTCCTATGCAGGGTTAAGGAAGACGCTACAACAACAACTACTCTAAAGTAAAATCTGTAAACTGTGTATATAAGAGAAATAAGTAAATTTCTTTGTAAACAACAAGATTTTGTGTTTAGTAAACGTTCAGTAATTAAACAAACCCAATAGGTTCGCATTACAAAATTCAGAGTCGTCAATTTCAAGTACATTTTACTCAAAATTATTCTGCCCTTCTAAAAATCTGACTAATTTTTCTAGATTTAGTCGAATTATTAAAGAAACACATCTGTAGTTAGCGATGATAATATCAAAACTATCGACTTTTAGATTCGATATTCTCTACTCAAATGTATTAATAGAGTATGGTTGTCAGATATATGGGCTTTTGAAGTTTCCTCAAAATTCTAAAATAATATACAGTTGTCGAAAATATAATTAATGGGAAACTCAAGGTCATCACGAAGTCCTTCGAAGCGTCACCATAGTAAAAGTAAACACAAAAAGAGGGCAAAAGATCGGGATCGGCGAAGAAATGATGCTTCCGAAATCGATCGAAGTGAAGAAACATCACGGAATAGTAGTTCACATAGGAAAAATAAATGCCCTGAGTCTATAAGTCAGTATGAGTACGATAGAAGCGGCCGAGGAACATGCCATTCAAAATATAGGTGAGTAAATATTGAAATGTATGTAAATAGTTACCTGCCTTAAGTGCAAATTTAATGATTCCAGAAAGCAATCTAATGTGACCAACAGCTCAAGCGAAAGCCTACATTCAGAAGAATACTATGACGTACGCCCAAAGAAACGAAAGCGGTATAAAAATGTTGATGCTGACCGAGAAAAAGCAATTAGTAGTTCACGTCGTCAAGAGGAAGAGGGGCAGGTGAGATTTGCTTAGTTTCGAAATTTAAGGACATCTTCGTAAGTTCGTAAAAGTTGTTTACGTTAATTATGAATTTTTGTTTTTATATACTTTGTCGAAGTATTGATGACGTTTCTGTTTTTGTTCTCAGATAATTAAAGAGGAAACGAGTAAACGGATTGAGCTACTAGTTAAGAAACGAGTTGAAGAAGAATTAATCAGACGAAAAGATGAAATTGAAAAGGAAGTACTGCGTAGAGTAGAAGAAGCTAAATCACAAATGGAGATAGAGCTAATGTTGGAACTTGAAAAACAACGAGAACAAATTCGTGAGGAAGCTCGTCATCGTGAGGTATTTATTTCATAATTTATTAAGCTTAACAACTTGTAGTAAACAAAATAGTTCAGACACATGAACTTATTTTCAATGAATTTCTTTATTATTATTTGTATATGAGTATATATATAAATCTAATTATATAGGAATTCGAGAAAAAGAAGCGAGAAGAGCTCGAGGGCATTTTTGCTGAGAACAATCGAAGAATAGAAGAAGCTCAGAAAAAATTGGTATGTAAATTTTAAAATTACCTAATAATCAATTAATAAGCTTGTCTGTGTTTGTTAAACATAAATCTTAACCTTTTAGTTGTTTTTTTTTATTTGAATAGGATTGATATGTTGATCAGATTGAATTACTAGAGCATAAAATTCGCTTAAAACTGATATTTTGTTTGTTTATTTGTTTTATAGGCTGAAGAACGATTAGCTATGATAGAGGAACAAAGGCTAATGGAAGAAAGACGCCAACGAATACGTAAAGAGGAAGAGAAACGAGTCAAAGAGGAACAAAAAATCATACTTGGAAAAAATAATTCTAGACCGAAACTATCATTCTGTCTAAAACCTGGCGCCTCGTGACTTTTTCTATGTTAAAATACTTTTTATCTTCTTAATAACTTTAATTATTTTATAGTGTAATTAAAATAACGTACTCAACAAAATATATAAGAAAATTGCTTAACAAACTGACTAGTTATGCAGCAGTTATTTTTGTTGTTGTTATGTAGTGCTGTAGTTATGCCGCAGTCTTCTTATGCTATGCCTTTTGCCCTAGCACTAGGCAAATCCAGACATTCTAAAATTTACTATTTACCGCAGTAGATGACTTACCTACTGTATTTGTAACACTGACAACTGCAGGGCCCATGTTATATATTAAAAAAAAAACGTTTGATGTAAATAAATTTTGTACAAATTTTTTTTTACATATACACATATACAACTTTATTGTGCATACATACATGTCCTTTTTTTTATTAATTTACATTTTATTAATTTCCGTTTTAGTCAACAATGTTGATGTCAGGGATGGCCCATTGAAAGAATTTACATTAGAATTTTCACTTACGTTCACTTCACTAATACTGGTTTTCTTTTCTGTTATAAACCAATGTTTTTTATTGAATAAAAATAGCAGCATCAGGCAAGGCAGATGAAGAAGCGAGAATCTAAATAACGTCCGCGATGTGTGACTATCCGATTTTTTGTAAAATTTGTAAGCTGGAAATATTAGTTTGTATAATTGGTGATATTAAAATGTATGACTTAAACAGTAACAGAAACGTATTTGTAATATTTGCATCATAAAGAAAATTATTTTTTGCGTTCAAATTGGACGAACATTTCATCCGGCTTTACACAACGCATTTTATTTATCATGTGTGTTCATGTAGCAATCGCAGTATGAAAAAGCATAGTAATTGAATTTAAACTTACCCAAATAACAGAAGTATGCATTCAGAGGAAATGACTCCAACGCAAACCAATTATTGGTCACATTAAGAAATGGTGCTGTCGCAGAAAGTATTGTTAACGCCGCAGTGTATGTCAAAGTGGTTCGACGACACAACGCAGGATTAGTAACCGACATCATACGATATCCCGCACGAGAATAATCAGGCCGAAGATTCCAAGACAATGCATTAAAGTGCGGAAATTGCCAAGCAAATAGTACACCAGCTAATAAAAAGGATGATGCATCTAGATGTCCAGCACAGCTCGCCCATCCCATTAATGGAGGAATAGCTCCAACTAGAGATCCAACCCATGTATTTGCTATACTTATTCTTTTCAATGGTGTATACACGGATGTATACAAAAATAAATTAGTGGCTCCTAGTGCAGCAGTGAGTCCATTCACACCGAAATAAAGAAAACTAATTCCAGCTGTTGCAGATACAAACGCAAACACTATAGAGTCAAGAGGCGTTAATTGACCTGTGACTAATACTCGGTTTTTGGTTCTTGACATTTGCGAATCAAAGGGGACTTCGTGATACTGATTAATTGCATTAGCGGCTGCAGAAACCAGAAAAGTACCCAAAGAACATGATAAAAATGTATCCAATTCGAATGGCGCCGGTGCCATTGCATAGCCACTCATGGCCGTTATCACCACAAGAGCTAAATAGATAGAATATAATCATAATTCTAAAAAAATTTATAAAATTATTTCACATACATGTTAATCGGAATTTTGAGAGTTTCTTAAAGTAGCCTCCCATATTATGTAACACAATGTTTGGACTTGGATTCCAGACGTTTTCCTTTTCGCACCTGGACAGCACATCCACCGGGAGCTTTTCGGACAAATCTCCATCATGTTTTTGGTTTATTGAAGGAACTCCATTCACAGGTACTGTAATCACCTCTGCGCATTTTCTTTCCGAATTTCTGCAATTCGCCACATTACACATAGAAATATATCTAGTAATCTTAATGAAAGGTTATTTTCATTCTTTTATATTAAATATCCATTCTACCTTTTGAGCCTTTGCAGCACCTCTTTGGTAAAATCTACAAAGAAGTATCATTATTTAACTATATTAACTTATTAACTTGTTCATGCAACATTTTTACATTTCACATAAAACACATTTCTAGAATTATTATTAAATGTTGACTTTGAAAAAGTTTTCTTCTTCAACCTGTCACAGTTGTCAACACTTACAGTGCGAATAGTCGCCCACACAAACGTTGTCGTGTCAGCTGACTCAATCAAACTTATGCTATAAGCCTAAGTTCGTGTGGTCAACGTCTACTAGGGATGTTGCTGTAAAATTTAACATTCCTTTTCATATCTATTTTTACAGCATTTACCTTTCCTAATTATAATTTTTTTCTATAATTTTGTACACCATGATTCGAGGCCAAAACCCACCACACAACAGTTTATTAAACGGTGCTGTTGATGAGTGCTCCCGGAGAGCAAAAAGTACCAGGCGACTTTTGGCTTAGTCGTAATTAGTTGTAATTGCAGTTTTTTGAAGTCTAGCCTTCCTTGTGTTTGTTGACGGGCATTATTAGATGCGACAAATAGTGGTCTTAGTCGAGCTAACGCACGTAAAGAATACGGGAGATATCTGTCACAACATGGGTGATTTGGTTAAGATAATTTCGATCCAAAGACAGCTTGAAGAATTTTCTTGTCTACGATATCCACTTACTTCTACAGCAACGATGTTTAGTTTAGGAACTTTTCTATAAACTGCATTCGCCTTTCGTTCCTTAATACGAAATACTTAAGTTCCAATAAATGGTCGGAGTCGCCACCAAAACTAATGGCGTCATTGCAAAAGATATCACATGAACTTCGCTGCCCAGATAAGTATAAAGTGGTGTGAACTAATTGCAATAGCAGATCTGACGTACAATTGGAATTTGCCCTAAAACCTTTTATAATAGCTCCGACTTTAGGATATTTAAAAAAGTCAGGTCGTAAGTCTTCAAATAATGGCGATATGGTGATTAGGTTCTATCTCATTTGACAATGAGCCGAAAAATTTCACAATGAGGCGACTAGATGCAGATATTGGATATAGTAGCTCATTAACAGAGCAGCCACGAGTAACGCACACACATCCAGTGTCCATTCCCAGTTAATCAGCCTGACGATCACGAACATTAATAGAAAGTAGATGCAACTAATGTAGGACTATTTGAAAATCAGTCCGAGAAATTCTGTTATTGGGAATGCCAAAATAAACACTAAGTTCTACATGTTTTAAACAACTCAAATAATATGTGGTATACCAGCTGAATTATCATATTCATAGTAACACGTTATTCCTTGAGCCAAAATAAGCACTTAGCCGGTTGTGCAAGGATGCAGAGTTATGGGCTCGAAACTATAAATCCTTTTTTTTTTGTGCAGAAAACATCAAGGTGCTCTCCATATATTGGAGAAGAATAAAAGTGTGTGTTTTGTATGTAGTCAAAATGTGTGTTTAACTTTTAATAATCTGAAAGGTAAATATATAAATTAAATATTTTAAATTTTATTACACCTTTATTTAACAGAGAATAAATAATTTATTTAAAAAAAAAGCATTTTATTAAGAAAGGATATGCATGTATATCAATTATTAATCTTTATATAGATAATGCACGTTTACAAGAATGTACATACATATAAACCAAATATAACAATATATTTTGAATAACATTGGCTTCTTCCGAACCCTTCAAGAAACCTCTTAAGAGAATTAATCACATATCTTACAACTGTTGATGGCATTTGAACGCAATCAGTATACGATCTCCTCGCCTCAAGAAATATTTGTACACAATGCAGACTCAAAAGATATGGGGTCAAATTAATAAAAAAAGCCAATTTCTACCGTTTTATTAGCTCCGGAATTTGATATAATTCCGAGTTTTGGGCGACTGTTTTCATCCAAATTATGCCAAATAAATATGTATAACAATTTTCCTCAAGATACCTCAATTATGACTCGATTCGATTGTACACTAGCTGTGTATGTGGCCTGTCTGAGTTATAACCAGTGTACATCTTGAGGTTGGATTATTAGCGAAAACTACGGAGTTATTATTATTGACATGCTCGTATATTGTTTTATTCGATATGTAATCGTTGCAACCTAAAAGCGTGTTCAATGTAGAAATATAAGTAAATCTTTCTTTCTTCTTTCACAACTTTTTATTAGATTATATTTAAATACAAACATTCCAAGAGCCATTATCACTACCGGAATTACAATAGTAAAACTCGGAATTGGCATTGCTGTCGGCTGTATACTGGTACTGTATTTGGTAATTATCTACGTCTTTTCCAAAAGATGATGGGTTTTGATATTCCTCAATACAAGCTGTGTGTAGATCTCTTGAGACATGAGAAAAGGGAATCTGTTGCATGGGTGCGGGCTCAAATACTGTATTAAATATTTCAGTGGTTTGTGCAGCGAAATAGGCAACCGATCTAGCTAATTCCTGCCGTTGGTTATTTGAGATAGAAAAGGAGTTGGAAGACGAAGAACATGGTACAAAGCAGGGATAGTAATAATCGTCTGAGTTATATCCAGAGCTGGAAGTCACACTAGATGTGTCATCATAGTTTTCATTAATACTACGATGTGAATCATGATATACAGGGGTATGAAATTGGGGATCATTTGTTGAATTCGAATCAATTGTTTTGATTTTTCCGGAAAAATGTTTTTGTTGTCGTTGCATCGGAGAATAATAGAGGGAAACCGAAGATGACACGGCTGGTGGGGATGGACTATTTTCAAGCATTGTGTAAGAAGCATTATCTTGTCTATGATAATTAGATGAAGAGGTTAATTGGTTAAAGTTCGAGTTACTTGCAAATGTTGCAGAATTAAAACACAAATTTGAGGACATAAAAGATGTTGCATTTGTTGGCAAAATCATAGATTGTTCTGGGTTGTTCTCGTTTTGAGTAAAGGGGAAGACGTTATGACAAGTCTCAGGAATACCACAATAATTTGACGTATTCGGAGGTTTCTCTTCAGTTTTTAGACGAATAGGCGTGTTTATCAAGCAGCCCGTAATACTTTGGTGTTTACTGTCTAAATTGCGTGCGATTTTTCCATGAGTAAGCATTATAGATGAATTTCGAGCTCGTCGACTGCTGCCAAAGAGCCGCCTCGTTTCAGTTGAACCCTTTGCTTCTGGTTTCGGATGGTCATGGGTTCCTTTTGCTTGAAACAAAATGGCGTTATTGGTTCGACGCCAAAAATGAGTTACTGGGTATCCACAATGGCCTTTACAAGGCTGTATTTCCAGTCGACCTGAACAATTTCTGGAAAAGTATAATAAAAATAAATTAATTCAGCTGTTTTTCGACAAGAAGGTTAAGGAAAACATTTCAAGAATAGAGTTATGGAAATAAATAATGTATAAAAGCTGAAAAAACTTTGAAATTTCACAAAAATTTAGTATATTTATTATCATATGTATCTATTTGGACATTTTCTTGTATTAAATGAAAATCGATATACATATGTACATATCTTAACCATAATTGACCGACACACACAGTAGACATAAATATATCCTATTCACATTTCCAAATTAGCTTCAACATTGGTTCAAAATTATTTGTTTTATTATTATTTACTTCTCCGTATTATCCCCAATCAAAATGGTTGATTGAAAGGTTTCACAGGACTTTTACTATTCCTATGTGTATATGCATTTGTAAAACAAAAAGTCTTTGCGGTTTTATTTAATTTATTTTTAATTACTTTGCCAGCAACACTTCGGTCAACAAAGTTTTTACCATCGAGAGAGTTTTGCATAAACCGAAATAGATGGTTGTCAGATGGTACCAGACCCGGATTATATGGCGCGTGTATCATAACTTCCATACCAAACTTCGCAAACTTTTTAGGAAAAAGCGTATTTGTTTGAAAATTTCACTAATTTTCAAATCAAAATAACGAATAACGATTTACAGCACTGTATTCTCGAAAAATATTGCAAGAAATGCCTTGCTAACCAAGGCTTCTTTCAATGAAAAAGATCATCTTCGTTAAAGGGGCAGCGCCTGCATCACCATCCACATTACAAGAGGCTCCCCCCAAAGAGAAGTTTTATCCCCACTAATGTGGTGCTTCAGAGTAAACGCCCTGATACGGAGACTGGACAACTGAACTGTGGTAGTATACGCTGATGACATTGCCTTAATATCGACAAGAAAACACAACCTTATTCTAAGTTGTCTACTTCAATCCGCTTTATAAATTGTAGAAAACTAGTGCAAGCACAGTGGACTAGACTGGATATATACAGTGGTGGTTAGACCCATAATATTTTACAGCGTCACCGGTAGGCAGTCGAAAAAAAATACTTTCAGGAGCAAAATAGAGAGTGTTCATCGGTCTGCAGCTATCCTCATATCATGAACTTTTCTATCGACTCTTTCCAAAGCCTTGGAAATTATCCTAAATTTCCTACCTCTAGACATATACGGAAAACTTCGAGCGAATTGTAATGCACGCAACTCAGCCCTGGAGGAATTGCAGTGTAGAACACGTCCAAATAATATCTTTTGCACTTTCTCCTGAAGTGTTGGACTAATCCGGAAAACCCACTCACCCTGGACACGGGCGGCAGAAAAGCCAGTGAGGAGAAGAGTCCATCTAACTACAATTAATCATGGACACATGGCGGGTGTACCTCTCTCTACAGTAACACACATGCTAAAACTGTCCTTCGCTAATCCATCAAACACCAATGAATGAGATCAGATCACGCGCAACGTGACTGGGCAGTTGTGACCGGCGCTTTAAGCGAAAATATAAGAGCATTTAACCCATTAACACCGATTCTCCATAAGTATAACGATGTGCCCTGCTATTGTACTGTTTAATAGGACTTTACGGCAAGGAATAGATTATTACTCTAATGGGTTTTCTCGCAGTTGTAGGTACGAAGAAAAGAAAGAGTCCATTGAGCCCTACCTTTGTGGCGGTCCAGCCTTAATAACTACGTGAAATTCCTCTTCTTGGGAAATACCTTTTCAACAGTCTTGCTGCACCAACTGAATCACAATGAGCCTATAGCTCAAAAGCCGCATCAACTCAACTCAGCTTAAATCATGGTAACTTCATAGGCTTGAAAAATTAACAGACTGTGCTTTACACTTTTAACGTACAAACCACAATAGTTTTTGTTTCTTCTACTTAATTCAAGATTTCACAAGATCACAATTTTGAAAATTCATACTTTTTGAAGCACTTGTCCTTACAAAATCAAATTACCATTAATTTTGGAGGCAGAAATTTTCATATAGGATATGGTAGCTTAAATTTTTTTTTTTACATAAACCATATCTAAACTCCAGAATAATCCAAGCATTGAACTGGATAGCAAGAATATTTCTCAGACAGAACGACGGTTGGAAATTTTTAGTAATGCTAAGCGACGTTATTGCTTTTTCCAAAGACAAAGCACGACTAAATTCCAAACCACCCCTACGCGCGTGCGCCAACATCACTATGTACCGTTTTTGCCATTACCATGTCTGGTATGTCTGGTATAATACAATGAAAACTACACACAAATGGTTTTTTATCCACATATTTGTTTAACTTTTTCCTTGTTTTTTTTTAAGTCGATCCGACATTAATGTACTTCCAAAATTTCAGTATTTCTAAAATTTACTATAGCGTAGTGGCGTAGACAAGTACTTCTGCAGAATTTATCTGCGACCAATGGAGCTGTTATACGTTTTTCTGGTCTAAATTGAAGGCATTAGTTACATACATACATATGTACATACATATGTAAATAAATTTCAAATCGGATACCCGCAAAATGTAAACGTTTTCCGATACCAATAAAAATTATAATTAAGTTTTATTATGGTTTATTACGGTTTATGAAATATAAAAAAGAAATCGTATGTCTACCTTAATTTGAAGCCAGGAGTATTCGTAATTTGCTCAAACCAACATACAACTTTTTTTTCTAACTAGGGTCGCACTTCATTAGGACATGTCTTCTTCTCCCAGTGCATTTCTGACATGAAATAAAAAAAGCTCATTTAAAACTCCATTAGTAGTTCCAAGAGCGGCTGACATTCCCAGTCGATGAGAGATCGTATTTCGTTTCTTGTTTGATGTACGATATTTGACTAGACATGACTCGAATTGACGGACATCTTGTTCGTAGCACGCTCTGATGCTGTAAATTGGCTGCTGTGGCGGAGTTAATCTATGTTTAATTTGCATCTGTTGAAAAAAATTCATGACTCCCATATTTGTAGCCTAGGAATGTATGATGAACACATTCTGCAGCAAGAAACAAATGACAACAACCGTAAAAGGCGAATAAAACCCAATAGTTCCCGCGACAGTCGGGCATTTATACCGAAGCGACCCGGATTTTTCTGGCCAATGACTGTCACCCCCGCAATATTCTCCGAAAGACATTTTGGCGATTACTACAACAGCTACAACACCTAGAAATATGTGGTTTTGCGTTTTAATGTTTTTACCAACAAATTGAGGGACCTACAGTTTATTCTAAGCCGCCTCCGAACCGTCGATGGATTTTTATGAGGAACTTTTATTTCATGCCAGAAATACACTCCGAGGACTTGAAATTCCCTGCCGAGGGGTGACCGCAATTATAATTTTATTTTTAATTTTCTATAATTTTGGATGTTGCGCGAACGTGGACTCGCACCCAGGCCTTCCGAATTTCAGTACGCAATGCTAACCACCTGGCTATTGCGGTCGCCAAGAAATGATTTAAATAATAATGTGGTTAAACAACAACAATGAAACTTTAGTATTAGTATTTATTTGAGTTCTTAAACACTACTGTCAGAAAAAATTATAGATTAAGATATCCCTAGCATATCCCTAATTTTCGTCTCACTGCTTTATTAGTTTGGACGACGACGTCCAATTTTAATAATTCAATTTTTACTTTACTGGATATTAAGGATGTGTGAGAGTATTATGCAATTTAATAATAGATTTTATTAGTTGCTAACCATTATATCCAATTCCGGTAGATAAAACTGGGTTTTGAAGTTTTTTTCTGACTAACTTTAATCAAAATTATGTGATACAAAATTTATAGCTTATGAATATTATGATTTAAATTTAAAAGAATAATAATTTTTATTTCTTCGTAAAAAGTATTGAAGTGGGTATTTAGGCGTGAACGTAGCCAATTTTTTTTTAATTTCCAATAATATATATCATGTATCTTGTGATACAGAAAAAACCGTAAACCGCCGTAATCTGACAGACGATTCCTAAAGAACTCGACGAAACAAAATTGTTCGATGTCTCGCTTGGTTTCCGAGGTATCGCATCGTATCGGAATAATATAATAAATATAAACATATCGCTCTTTTAACAAAATAATTTTTTATACTTCTTTACGGTTTTTGATAGAATATAATAAGAGAAAATAAAATGAGAGATAATTTCGCTTAGATTTCGAGATATTCACTACATAACAAAATTTACACAAATAAATTTTTAAAGGGCTTAAAGGATTTTTAATCAAGGTCCTCCGCAAATTTCGGTGTACGTCATGACGTCAAATTGAGGTACCTACGGTTACGGTCAGCCTCCGAAGGGCTGATAGATTTTGATGGAGAGTTTTCGAAATGCATTCGGGAGAAGTTGAATTTCCGTGGCGACTTTTTTTTTTATAAATTTGGATGTACATAGGTTTGGCCATGTTTCAGGGCTGCGGCCTTCTTTTCAAACTTTTTCGAAATGTTTTGGATTTTGTAATTATATATAAGCGATGTTGGAAAATAAGCAGATTTTCTTTTTTCCACAATTTTGTCTAGTACAAAAATCGAAAAATAGAATAAAGATAACATTTTGGATAAGTTTTTTCTTGTTATCTCGCATAATTAGCGGTATGGCGAAATTTTTTATTTCATTATTTTATCTCATTTTATCAAGTTTATTCTATAAAAATCCATTAAATTGCGGCGCCACAGAAACAGAAGTACTTGTATATGTTAGCTAAAACACCGAACTCAGTATTTCTCTAATGTACCCGTGCCTTCAAAATTAATTTTTTTCTTCTAAATTTTAATTTTTTCAAATTTTTCATTTATTTTAATATACATAATAAAAATGTTTACCGATTAGGGCACTGTCTGCCCTGTTGCTTACGCCGTGCTTTATCACAAATCGCTGGTCGCAGATTTATGCTGTTACCATTTGACAATTTACATCTGGCTGTACAATAAAGTACTCCTAAACAGCTTTTCTTTAATATATTAATATTATGATTGTTTGTGTTACGCATTGCCCAGCCAGACAAATGCTTTTTAGCGTCTTCATTAGATGCCGAATACACCAGACGTCGATGACCGTCGACCCACTCATCAAACTCATCGAATTTATCAACAATTGGTATAATCACATCATTTATGTCCCAGGAAATTTCTGTCCGTAATTGCAAAGGTGCTGGACTCGGTAGTAGACAATGCGTCGACCGCTTGTTGTTTTTTATCATTTGAATGCCGAATATTTTTTTAAACTTTTTTCAACAATTTTTTTTTTAATTCTTGTTATTTTTTACAATATATTTAAATATACAATATTTTCTTAAATTGTTAGGTATATTTATTTACTATTTATTTTATTTACTTCACATATCATTTTTTGAACTTGTCATATGATAAGCACGCGCTTACGTAAAATTCTTCCGATTATTTGTATGTCTCATAATAACAACTAACTTTCATCTGGTCTTTTATTCGGTTGCTTTCGTTAATCAAGCGAACTCCTTTTACGAACCCCACTAACAAACTGTATACTTTCTGTTCAAATAATTTGTTGCTGTATTCACACAAACCGACAGTACGACATGTTGATTGGTGGAGCATTTATCAGCTATCAGCAGCTTTTAACAGACATTCATATCGTCTATTGCATACATTTGTGTCCGCCTATAGAGCACATGAGGGTAAGTATTATTTTTAGTAATATTATACAATTTATACCAGAGTTCCGTAAAACTTCAGTGGATTACAAATTCCTGAAGTTGATTCAGTAATTAACAAGGTTGAGGAAAAAGTGTACCAAAATAGTAAAAAAAAGCTTCATTTTAATTGTAAAATCCGAACTGTTTGCAAGAAAAAACATAGAAAATAATGCTCATTTCATTAAGTCTAGCTTCTATTTAACCATTGTTTAAGAATTTAGGTAATAAAGTATATTGAAACACGTTATATTTAAATTCCTGCCGGGGGACCAAACTACAATCACTCTTATGGGTAGTTAAAGTTATTTTCAATTAAATTTTTGTATCCACATCAAATTTGGAACTCTACATTCTTCGGAAGTAGTCTGAAAGAGAGGTGGTAGTACCTTAAGTGTTATAGAAAAATCTTGTCACAAAGCAATGCTTATAATACAAAATTTTCTGGTATGAAAGCATATAATTAATTTCACAGTTCAACGGTCTAAGCCATTCATGCATATGTAAGCCCGCCTTTACTTCATTATTGGCGCTTTATAACCGCTTAAACGGTATTCGAGCTAGCTTCAACTCCAGTATATGATATGCATGTTGAACTTTTTCCAACATATAGAGGGACTTACAGTTTGTTCTAGGCCGCCTTCCAAAGGGTAATGGGTCTTTATGAGGAGCTAACACTAACCTAACTCTGCTAACCCCTCAATATAACTTTCCCCCTTTACAAAATTTTGTACCGCCCTAATATGTATGAATGCTTTTTTTTTTTTTGCTTTGGCCAAGAGTTTTGCAGATACCTCTTGCAAACTTAACATCATATGAGAGTTGTGCGTGGTTTTCGACCATATGCCAGTAATTTGGCCAATTCATGAAGAAGTCGGGAGTATTCTTATGGAAATAAATGCATTTGTTAAATGTACCTAACGCCAAGACTCAAGGAACGCGTAAATACCAGCCTTCATTAAGATCGCTTACGTATGTTATCTATTATTTAAATTTGTCTCACTTATTCAGCCTTTACAGTTGTAGTAACTTCGAATGAATGTATATATGTACATATGTATGTATAATTGTTATCTGAAATATTGGTTTTCTAATTAGATTGATCTAATTAATATATGTACATATTTTATCTATGAGTTACATACATATCTAGTTGCTTAAATGTATACATATGTATATATATATTTACAAACGTATATATACTCGTTTGTATGTATGTAAAGTGGAGAGTTAGCGATTTTTTCATTGGATAAGAATCCTGAACCGTTACCTTATAAATAACTACGTATACACACAAATGTATGTATGTGTGTGCGTGCAAACATGTAGCAAGTTACGGTAACAAGTATCACTTCATAATTCATCTGCGACCAATAGCGTACTTATACGATTTTCTGGTCTAAATTTAACTTACTTAAGGTGTGATTCTAAAAACTCTTCTAAATTAAGAATTTTTAAAGCTTTAACGGTCTATATATGTATGTATAGTGAACGTCTTGTTTTATTCAAAGATAGGCTTTAGTACTCAGCACATTTCAACTCTGGATAGCTTCGTGTCCATAAAATTTTATATACAGAAATATTTCAAAATCGGATAACGGAAATATATATGTAAAGGCCTAAGAAAATCAACAAATTATACATAAAACTTAAAAGCAGTTTATAATATAAATTAGTAAAAAGTTTTTTTTTTTAATTTCATCGTAACTAAAGCAGCTCCGAATATCGAACTGGTCGACAGGTTCCCTGAGTGAACTTAAAGACCTAAACGAAAGATTGAGCTGGTGAGATAAAATATGTAGTTCACAGATACGAGAAGGATACTATCAAACGCTATACATGCCCAATGGTTATTGTAAGCCCCAAGATTTGTCGATTGATTTTTGTATTTCATATATCAATCGGCAGCAGTAGTCGCTTTTCATTTAAAGGGGCTCCAACCAAGCTTCTGTGCACAAATCCCATGCAGCGTGGAATGGGAAAATAACTATCATACATTTGTTGGCAGTACGGAAACAAACGATGGAACTGTCATTCAGGGTACCGTATTATAAGGGGTGATCCAAGTAGAGGTACTTTTTTCAGTCGCCTTTTTTTGACAGATCACGCGTGAATCATGTCAAGCTGTCATGTTATTTTTGTTCAGTATTGTTTGGCATTTCATCATGGAAAGACTTACGCCTGAACAACGTTTACAAATCATTCAACTTTATTACGAAAATTCACGTTCTGTAAAGAATTTGAAGAAAATATAGCTGCCGTAGCTGAGAGTGTGCACGAAGACCTTGGAGAGTCGATTCGGCGCCGTTCGCAACTCGGTCTGACGTATGGAACGACTTGGCGCATTTTACGTCGAGATCTCAAATTGAAAGCGTACAAAATGCAGTTTGTTCAAGAACTGAAGCCGCTCGACCTTCCTAAGAGGCACCGCTTAGCTCTATGAGCTCTTGAAAAGTTTCAAGAAGATTCGACGTTTTCGAGCCAAATTTTGTTCAGCGATGAGGCCCATTTCTGGCTCAATGGATAAATAAAAAGCAAAATTGTCGCATTTGGGACGAAGAGCAACTTGAAGAGATTCAAGAGCTGCCAGCAAAACATCCAACAAAAACAACGGTTTGGTGTAGTTTGCGAGCCGTGGAATCATCGGCCCATATTTTTCCAAAAATTTGGTTTCAATAAGATGGCGCCACTTCCCATATATCAATGGATTTATTGAGAGAACACTTCGGTGAGCAAATAATTTCACGTTTTGGGCGGTTCGATTGGGCGGATCTATGCGGACGATCCCTCTTCGATACAGGCCTTGGAGCAAAACATCACGCGTGTTATTCGCCAGTTACCAGTCGAAATGCTCGAACGAGTCATTGAAAATTTGACTCAAAGGATGGACCATTTGAGACGTAGCCGCGGCCAACATTTGAAAGAGATAGTCTTGAAAAAATAAATGCCAAAAAATGCTTTTTCGAATGATAATAAACATTCCCCATTAAATTTGACTTTTCTGTGTCTTCTTCTTTAAAAAAGTAGGGAACCTCGAAATGGATCACCCTTTATTGTACTTCAAAATGGTCCTTTATAACCGCTGAAGCGATTTTTGGTCGAGCTTCTCTTTTAACTAACAGTCGCCTCGGAATGGCTAATGGATTTTTATGCGAGGACTTTTATTTCATGGCAGAAATATATATAATATGGCTTGATATTCCTAGCCAAGGCGCCATCGCATTTATAAATTGTATTGTAGGTGTTCGGCCATGGACTCTTTGTCATAGGAGCATCGAAAGAAATTGTAAGGCAGTAGAAATTAATGGACAAGGCAAGGCTAAGCAGATTCTTTTGTCAACTCATGAGAATATTAGTAAGTAACACAGTTCTCCAAATGCTAATGCGGTAGCCTCAAAACAAAAATTATTGTCATACAATTTTGCGCAAAAATCGCCAACTAGCAAGTTTAGTACGAGTTAAACAACATTTATACCAGAACTAACGCTTCACAAGTGAGGGCGATTAGACCAATTACTGTGCTGGTCGCCTAACTAAATGCATACATACATACATACGTAACATATATGGCATTTCTCAATATTACAAAACTTGTTTTTTTTGAGATATATCTTAACCAGGAAAGGGCAAAGCGAACCTTCTTTTACGGGACCATATCAAGAGCCATACTGTGCCGTATAGCACAACATCAACATCGGCATTTTTATCCCGATGTAGAAGGGCAGCGAAATTACATTTACCGTTGATCAACTTATACCATTTTAGCGGCTACATGTTGAAGCAGCAGCAGAAGATCTGTAAAGAGTAGCAAGACCAAGCAAAAATGAAGAACACTTTCGAAGAACGTTTTGTTAGAAAGATATTCTAAAGGGTGTTTTTTATAGAGGTACAGAACTTTAAGTTGCAATAAAACAACGATGGATTATTCGATTGACATGAATTTTATTTATCCGAAAGATAATCTTGTGGCATTACATTTTAAATATGTTTTCTGGCATATGACCGCCACGGCTGGCGCGGATGTAGTCCAATCTGGACGTCCAATTTTCGATGACTTTCCAACATTTGTGGCCGTATATCGGCAATAACACGGCGAATGTTGTCTTCCAAATGGTCAAGCGTTTGTGGCTTATCCGCTTAGACCAATGACTTCACATAGCCCCACAGAAAGTAGTCTAGCGGTGTTAAATCACACGGCTCTATACCGATCACCATTGACTGTAACGTTCTGGCCACCATCGTTTTTGAAAAAGTACGGACCAATGATTCCACCAGCCCATAAAGCGCACCAAACAGTCAGTTTTTCTGGATGTAACGGTGTTTCAACATACACTTGAGGATTACCTTCATCCAAATGCGGCAGTTTTGTTTGTTGACGTAGCCATTCAACCAGAAGTGCGCTTCATCGCTAATGGACGTAGTGCGCGATACGTTTTCCGCACAAAACCATTATTTTCAAAATAAAATTGCACTATTTGCAAGCGTTGTTCAGGCGTGAGTCTATTCATGATGAATTGCCAAACCAAACTGAGAATAAATCACTTGACAGCTGGTAAATCGGTCGTCATCTTGAAAAGTAATGCCAACTTAAAGTTCTATACCTCTGTAAAAAACACCCTTTATTACAAGTATGTTCGTCCATATATATACACATATACAGGAGGGGTCATGTGTAGAAGTTCATGCAAGTGAGGAATGTTAATGACTGTCATTCTTGACCTCCGGTCTGGAGGCGAACTAAAGTGAGAAGGCGAATCCCCTGCTGTTGAGCATAGGGTTTCGGACCCACCGCATAAAAAATTTACTCCAGTTAAAGAATAAACCTCGAATTAGAGACCCCTCTTTCGGTGGCGACACCTATAATCGTTTTAATGATCACATTTTGATACCATGCACTTGGAACGTCCAGTTCCTTAGTGGATGAAATGCGGCTGCCTAGCTGGTTGAGGTCCTCCTACGACTAAATGCTGCCATAAAAGAGCCGAAATGTGGTTTTGGTTATGTGGGGTAGGCAGACTCTTACACCGATTCCTTGTATTCATTCTGATGGATGAACGCCTAGCCATAATCCGCATCAAAACGAAGTTCTTAAAAATATCACTAATTTATGCGCAGGCTACGTAGTGAGAGCGCTGCCCCAACCATGATGTAAAAATCAAACAAGACTCATTTGCACAAAAAAAGAAAGGGGCCGAAATGCGTGAGTATGACAGGGGCAGACAGGGAATGCTTGAAAATTCAAGGCCGGATCATTCGCATGAAGTAACCAAGGACGAATACATATCCGACCTTAAAAAATGTACTCCAATAAAAAAATAAACGTCGACTTAGAAACCCTCTTTCGATGGCGACCCTTATAAACGTTTTAAAGATCACGTTTTGATACCATGCACCTGGAACGTCCGGTTCCTTAGTTGCTAAGATGCCTACATGGTTGAGATCCTGCCATCGTCGCCGTCCAGGAAGTGCGATGAGCGGGGTCCTTGTGAAATTTAATACAGGGGACATATAAAAGAGCCGAAATTTGGTTTTGGACATGTGGGGGAACCAGGCTCTTACACCGATTCCTGGTATTCATTCCGATGGATGAACTGTCTAGCCATAATTCGCATCAAAGCGAAGCTTTTAAATATATCACTGATTTGTAAATACTCCACATACCTATGAGCGCTGCCCCACCATGATGTCAAAATCAAGCAAGACTCATATGAATTGTCGCTGGATTATACCAGAAGCATAATCAGAATTAGGAAGCATCTCTTCGATCCGTTCGGTACCAAACGAGATTTCAGTCAGTGATGCAGTACCCGTTGATATGGTTTTGTTGACTGCGCTGTAATCGCGAAACCGCTGCCTACGCGAACTAAGAAGAAAATGAGATGAGTAGTTTGAATAGGTTGACACTTGCTACTGAGATGTCTCCAGGACACTTTGTACACACTTTTCTTGGGGCTCAAATTAGACTTACATAATACAAACATTTATAACAATAATAATAAACTGTTATAGATGAGCTTGAAAAAAAAAATAATATGCGGAGACCAGGGAGAAATGTAATGGAAAATACTTCACTGCACTTGTTGTCCTCTTTATGGAGATAATCAGAAGATGATTATATAAATATATGGATATATAATTGTCGCTTCTTAACCGCTGAAGTGTTTTCGGACGAGTTTCTTCTTCAATTTATGGTGTACGTGCTGAGGTTTTTCCAAATAATGGAGGGACTTACAGTTTACTCTAAGCCGCCCCCGAACGGCTGATGGATTTATATGAGAAGCTTTTATTTGATGACAGAAATACACACGGAGAACACAATTAGAATTAACTTCTTAAATAATTTTTGTATAATTTTAGATGTTTCTCTGGTCAAGGTGCGAACCCACGGAGAAATGATTAGCTAATTGGTTTTGACCAGTCTTAACCGCACTGAACATTTTAAAATACTCAAATTTGAATACATATGAACATATGTGAGCGCAAACACTTCTCATTCTTCGCTGCCCTCAATCTCCTCTTCATTGTCATCTCCGTCATCTTCCTCTTCCGAATTCATTTCATTGCTTGACTGTAAAGTTATCTCAATTTCAATTATATTATTGTGAGGACCGTCACCGCCTGCTTCTTCGTCGCTCATTTGCCTGCTAACAGTTTCTTCTAGAATTAGCGTAGCTGTTTGTTGTTGTAGAGGCGATTGACGGTAACTTGGAGATTCTTCACTCGAAGAATGAATGTTCTCAGTTTCGTTGGCATTAGAAAAGTTTAATGCAGCCGCTGAATGTTGAGACGCGATTTCTAAAATACTCTCCACCGGAGGTATTAACTCATTCAAATTCACTACATAATCGGCAACCGATAGTTCATCGTTTCTTTGGGTAAAACTAATTTTGTTTTCATTTTCATGTAGAGCTTCTGTTGCACAACTTGGCACTTCATTTTCATCTTCTTTATCGCAGGTTTCACCCTCAATCAGCTTAGTATTTGAAACTCTTAAGAAATTATTAATAACTTCATATGACAACAGAGTAAATTGTGAGTCATTGTTTGTTCCCCCAAGCTCTGGATTGGAAGAAGTTCTCTTTAGGCTGTGATCTTCAGAGTCACTGCAACCACTATCAGTCCTTGACTCGAGAATAGATTCATTAAAAAATGAACGCGCATGATCGTTCTCAAAAAATTGCATATGTGTGGATTGCTGGAGTCTTTGTGGTAGAAAACACTGACACTGCTGACGATGTCTTGAATAGTGAAGACTTGTGCTGGCAAAGTTCGCACTAGAAAAATTTCTGCTCAATCTTCGCCTCGAGCAACTAGCATTTTGGTAGTTGTATGGCGTATTTCTTGGTCGGTTTTTTATTAGTTGCACAAGATCGACGCAATGCTTCACATATTTTTTCTGTAACCTTTCACGCTTCATTTTTAACAAAAGCGATGCTTATCTAAGAATATTCCTGTGTTAATGTGGAAAAATTTGTTAATGTGTTCAAAACAAAAATTTTGTGTTGTTGTGATCAAATTCAAAACTCAAAAACTAACAGTTGAGTGAAATAACGTTTTGTAAATATAAAGCGATTTCTATGTCGAATAAGGGTACAGTTGTAAATATCTTAAAGTGCTGTTTGCAACAGAGTGAACACCACTTCAGTCCCAGGACATACGAATGCAGAAAATGTAGAAAAGACGGGCGCGCTTGCTCGCGCCTGACAAGACTGTCACCATCGACTGCTCAGCCCTTTCAGAGGAACATTTGAGATCTTGGACGAACTTCAACGTAGGACGAACCACCACATTGTTGTTGTGTCATCACCACAAACCACGTAGAATCGACGAAGTGCAGAGTAGGTAAAGACGAGAGCGAATCCCTCAAGCACTACATTATATATTCAACGATGCTCCAAGCTTCAGGTTTATGGATCTGGGTACGCTTTTGTGAAAGAAATCTCGCGATTATGCCCTCTCTCCCCCTTTTCAACCTACCAACCAAACCATATTTACAAAACTATGTAAAATCATAAACTCTCAAATTAGAAAAAATATTTTATCATTTATTTCGATAGGTCTTTCCTAATTCTGAGGAAGCCCAAGGTATTATTCAGCGTCAGTTTACACAGCGGGGCATAGGATAGAGGCATCGAGGCAGCTTAAAAGCTTGAAGAGGTGGTGTGTATCGACCCTCCTTGGTATCTTTTTAAATATTCCTGAACCGCATCAGTTCTTCGCTACCATGCTTGCAGAGCTCAGCCAGTAAACCATGTGCTATTGCCGCTTTGTTATTGTTTAAATGAGCAATCTTCTGTACCATTCTCATCAGCTTTGAAGGTACTATTTGACGGAGTACTCGCTGGAGGACGTGGAAGGAGACCTCCGCTCCTATGAAAAGATCATGTGGCGAAGGATCTGGCTTTACCTGGTGTCCCCAATGGCGCCAAACTTGGAAATGGAGTAACGTTGTTGAATCAGCCGAATGGTTAGCATTTGGAATTGGATGTCGATGGGGGCTAACTTTGTTTGGTCATTGATCATTTTCGTACTCACATGCAGAAAGTAAAGGCTTTGAATCGTGGGCAGATCAACATCAAAAATTATAAAAAAGTAAATTTAAATTATTAGATAAATAAACTCATGAAGCGTTCAAAGGCGGCTTAGGAATAACCTGTAGGTCACGCCATCTGCTGGGAAAATATCAAGACGAACCCCAAAAAATGATGGAAAAGATCGAACGAAAAGTAAAATTTTTGATTAAAATGATCAGCCGCAAAAAAGTAAACAGTTTGATGAAATTAGCCTTTCTGGCAGTATAAAAATATTGAGTAAGATGTTGTTTTGAAATTTCGGTTGAATTTGAATAAATTTTATTAATTAATTAAAAATTTAATTATTCATTGAGAAATTGGGCAACATTATCGAAAAGAAATTTAGTGCCGATTGTTTATATGATTGAAATCGATGCAATGCGTGTAATCCTCAAAAAATTTATAAATATTTCAGTGCACAAACAAATACATGCTACTATCTATATACGTAATACAAGAGCAAGCACTTTATTGTTTCTATTTTAGAGAACCCTCTGTACCATACGCGAGCTGGTCATCTGTGTTCTAGCTCTGTGGATCGTAGTGAATATACATATATTATAACCAACCTAGAAGTTTTCAACTGCTTAAAACACTAGACATGGTTAAGTTTATCTCGCGAATGAATTTGTTGTCGCTATAAGTAAATATATTTGATTTTTTCTTACGAAAACTCAGTTTTAAACATAAAAAGTATATTTTTCAATTTTTTTTTTATATCTATAATCATGACTGACCGATATATTGAAGTGCAATGTGTGTTGTATAAATATGTGATGACGAGATAAAATACTTCGTACATAAAAATTTCGTTTTCGATTGACGATTGGATATTTTTTAAGTTTGTTTCAATTCTTTAGTGGTTGTAAGAGTTTCAAAAAGTTGTGTTCACTATTATTTTGTAGGAATTATTCCTTACAAAATGTGTATATTATGTTCTATAGCTAAAAATATCCGCATAGATTGATTGAAATGTGGCACGCAAGGTAAACACTATAGCAATATATAAAGAAGTAGTGCCTGTGTTTCTTAATGCATACATATTTACATGAATACATACATACATATGTACGTATCGAAGCACTTACAATAAAGCTTGCACAACGGTTCTTTTAAATGTTCCAGAGTTGGTGTACGATCGTTGCAGTAGATGAGTTCCGAAAAAAAATCATCTATAAAAAGTGAGTAACTTTTTATTCACTGCAAGCATCTACTACTAAAAGAGCTATGTAGACACTTATGTATATCCCTTGAAGATCGTACATATACACGAGCAAGTGGCTGTACATACATAAGTATAATCGTAAATGTGAGAAACGAAATATTACTAGTACCAGTATTTAAGGTAATTTTATTTTTACATAAATATTACAAAAAAATCGAGATTTTGTCGGGCTCGGCCGTACTGTCGTATTGCGGATAAGGATATTATCAATTTTGGTAATATGGCTTGGTGGCCAAAATAAAAATATATGTACATATATCTGTTTTAAAGGTATGGAATTTGAAAAAAAAAATTTAATATTTGTGCCTACGTTCTCAGCACTATAATGCTTTCCATTTATAAAATTGTTAGATACCACAATACTGGTTTTTGATGGTTGAAAAGCAAATTCGGTAATTTTTTAAAGAAAACATAAACAAATTTTTTTTAACACAAGTGACGTTATCATGATGGAACATCACAACTTTGCGATCGGCCAATTCACGGAGCTTTGCGTTTTCGATTTCTTCATCAAATTTAGATAGTTGATGATAGTAGACACTCAAATCCTAATATTCTTTTTGGGTGAATTTGTCATTGGATGTCGATGGTGGCTAATTTTGCCTACCGGGCATGGCAGAATGATCATAGATCCGAATCCTGGCCTCTAAAATTATAGAAACATTTTTTATAACTGCAGTCATCCCTCGGATGGGAATTTCAACCCAACAGAGTGTATGTCTGACATGAAATAATGACCTCCTCATAAAAATCTAATGGCTGTTCCGAGGCGACTTAGAAAAAAACTGTAAGTCCCTCCATTTGTAGGAGATAACATAAACACGCACACCACCGCCGGAACTGGAACGAAAAGCACTTTATCAGTTATAAAGCGCCACTAACCAATCAAAATGTGATGACAAAGATGTTATAAATCACTGAATCTAAGTAACCTGCAGCGTGTGACCATAACTCCAGCGGTTTTCCAAGTAAATCGAAATTAATGAATTTTTCACACTAGCTCATCACGATTGTCTAGAAAGAGCATGAAACACTTCGGAACACTTCCTCCTGAACTATACGAAGAGTGAAGTTTCAAACATTATAATATCAAACCTCATAGTATCAACGAATTAAGTACCAAGGCATACCTCTCTTGGGGAGATCGGAACTTGTGCACATGCAGTGAAACGCGGCCGATCTCCTAATCGGATTATATAATTGGCCTTTATAACCGCTGAAGCAATTTTTGGCGAAACTCTTCTACCAATTTTCAGTGTGCATCTTTATGTTTCTGCAACAAATGGAAGTACCTACAGTGTCTTCTGAGCTCGCCTCCGAACGGGTGATGGCCATTTATGAGGAGATTCTTTATATCAGGAATACACTCGGAGTGTTTGACATTCTTAGGCAAATTTTTTTTTTTAATTATTTTCTAAAACTTTGATTATTTATCTGGCCATGGCTCGAATCCATGACCCTCCACATTTTAGTACGTACTTCTAGCCACTAGCTTAGGATGTTTAAGTGTCTGATGTTCTGTTTCCAACGTACTCATTACGGACGAGGAATAACCAAAGATTAAATGTACTGAGGCTTTTATGGTAGTATAGCAAGACTTTTCCCCTTTGCAACGAGGCAGTACGTTGGTGACTTTTGACGCGACAATACTTTTCGTGAAAAATGTCAATCCAGTTTAACCATGTGCGAAATAAGCGGCGTCATCCGTTATCTCGGTTTGAATGGAAAACCTCGGTGTGAGATCCTAAAAAATTTGCGGAGAGAGATTCAGAACAAAAGACAAAAAGAGTCTGCCTGCTGCACGACAATGCCAGACCACACACGGCAAATGCCACGAACAAACTGCTCGTCACGTTTAAATGGGATGTCCTGAACCATCCCGTGCATTTTCCTTATCTAACACTTTCAGACTACTATCACATCACTTTACCTCATTGTGGCCTGCACATGGGTGGAAAAGCTTTGCAACAAACGAGAAGGTAGAGAAGTGGACGAAGGCGTTGGCGGGAAGCTACATCGAGGAAAGCCTCCCTCGTTAAATAAGCAAGTGTATATGTTCCACCACGATTTCAATATGACGCCCGTCGCCGGCCTTGCCTTTGGTACCGCGGCTGGAAAGATGCAGTCCACTCCGTGTGTTCAGCATGTAATGTTCTATGGGAATGAAATGGTCATAAAATTTGTTGATAGTCTCTGTGATAAGAAAGTGTCCGAATCATTGTTGTAACCTAACACTAAATTCGGCATCATAAGCCTATTTATTGTACCTCTTCACCTTTTTTCTTTTGCCTGGTCGTTGCGTTTCGCGTTTTGTTTGGCAACCTGGATGTGTATCAATAGACCTTCATAGCGTACTGATCTCCAGCATGCAATGAGTTACCACTAACCATTCCTTTATATGTCTCCTAAAATCTACTCATCTAACGTACCTTTGCATTTGGTCCGAACTCGTATAAGCCTGGATCGCCCGTTCGGAGTGCCTGCTCGGGGTTATCTAACTACTACAACACCATTTTCATTTGTTTTCAGAATATGACAAACGATGTGATATGGCGTTGCTTCAATTGTTAAGAATCTCTGATTTTGATAATGTAAATATATGAGTCAGCTGCAACCTTGCGCATCTCGAAAATTGTTGTATTGGTCATAACCCTCACTCTGCGAACTCTTCCAAATCAACCAAGTCCTCTCAAATGTAATACACTAGACCGCTTTCTTGTACTCCAAACGGTTCTATCAATCGACTAATGGCTGATCATATGTAAATACATATTAATTTAGTGACTCAGGAGAGAATTTCAGCCCCTCCGAGTGTATTTCAACCATGAAATAAGAAGCTCGTCATAAAAGTCCATCAGCCGTTAGGCCGGCCGAAAATCGCTGCAGCAGCTATAAAGCGCCAATAAATATTAAGTAGCATTAAATATAGAGTATAATTAGGTCTGTAACATATGTATATTAGATTTTGTAGTGAAAACATAATATTTGTCCGTGGTTTTATCGAATAACTCTTTTTATATAATTCATTATTTTCAGAAAGCAATGAATTAGAAAACTTCGGAATATTTTATGATTCCTGAATCGAAAAGAAGAAATCTGTCGAGAAAATTTGAAAACGACTTAAGTGTATTACAAGAGTAATATATAAAAGAGCAGCAGAGAATGACATTATTATTACTATAAACTACGAATTAGAAAGAGTAATATGATTACCACATTTAATTAATTAAGATAATTAAAGATAATGAATTCATTTGGAGCTCAAAAAACTTCAACTACTGAAAATGCACACACATTAGCTATGAACGACAGCACTCAACGACCGCAAATCAGCGGCGGACGCTTTGATTTTGAAGATGGAGGAACATTTTGCGGTGGATGGGATGACGGCAAGGCTCATGGTCATGGCGTATGTACTGGTCCCAAACATCAAGGAGCTTATGCTGGCGCTTGGAATTATGGTTTTGAAGTATCTGGAGCATATATTTGGCCAAGGTAATTTATTCCAGTTCTCTTTATAAATTTATTGTAGTACAGGCTATACATTCAGAAAATACGTGATATTCTCTTCATTGAAAGGGAAGAAGAAAATGAAACCGCAATGCTCTGCAAAAACTTGAGGGCCATTTGGGGTATCCTCGGCAGCAAGGTGCAAAGTACCATATGTATATGCATCTTTCGGAAGAAGTTTATATTGAAAACTCCTAAAGCCGACTCATCGACGCGAATGCGCCAACTGTTTATTTGAGAATTCGAGTTCGTCTTCTCCGGGTGCAGTATGCTCTAAATCGAAATATCTAGATCACCTATTTAGTTCTTGCATTAGTTTGCCATTGTTTGGAAATCTTTTAAAAATCCGGCAATTTACTTCTCATTGAATTTTAGAATATGAATCTTGAAATGCTGTCCCATAGATCCCTTATACCGAATTGTTGATGAGTGCTCTCTGAAAGCAGGACTTCAAGGCGAGTAGAAAATCGCTGTACTGTTTGTTATGAATTTAGCATTTCGAAGTCAACCTTTCTTGTATTTTTGAGGGCGTTCTTAGCTGCACAAAGGTGGGGTCTTATCGAGGCTTCATAAAAAATATGAAAATGTCATTTTATACATATATCATATTATGTATTCGAGTATGAATTCCTCTGTAACCCAATACTTTTTTCTTTTCAGTGGGTCACATTATGAAGGACAATGGCAAAATGGTCGACGTCATGGTTTGGGAGTAGAACAAATTGGTCGACAAATATACCGTGGAGAATGGTCAAAAGATGGACATAAAGGGAGATACGGTGTACGCCAAAGTACTGTATCTACGGCTAAATATGAAGGAACGTGGAATATGGGCTATCAAGATGGCTACGGTTGTGAAACATATGCTGATGGAGGTATAACCTTAAACTGGAACATATACACAAAAGCTTTGGTCTCATAAGATGGTCACGCACTTAGCGATTTACATTTTTTTTAATAGTTTTCAAATTTCGAAGTTGGTATCTATTACTACTACTACTTCATCGGCGTAGGCTTGCGCAATTATAGCCAAATCTCGAAATTTTGCGTCAATTTGAAATACCAAACGAAATCAGGCCCTTCTGAACTTGATTTTTCCAACAAAATGGAGGTTTTCCTCTTCATCTGAGTCCATATCCGGGTACTGCATCGAAAAATTTCAAAACTGGAGCGCTTTCATCCATTCGGACGAAATAGTCTAGCCAGAGTAGTCGCTATATTTTTATTCGCGGAAATATGCCAAAATCGTCGTATAACTCGTACAGCTCATCGTTCCATTGTCTGCAGTATTCGCGGGTGCCTAAGCGCAATGGGCATAAATCTTCCGCAAAACCTTTCACTAGAAAACTCATCGCCGACTCATTGGATGTCGACATCGTCCTCGCTTCAGCACCATGAAACAGGAAGAGAGTAATGAGCGACTTTTAGAGTTTGGTTTTGATTCGTCGAGAGAGGACTTTACTTTCCAACTACTCAGTCCAAAGTAGTAAAAGTAAATAGTGAATAGTTCTTTAGCTCGAAGTTTCACTTCAGCTTCTTCTTCCATTTAGTGTTCTGTTCAGTGCTAATTAGAAATATAAAGCTAAGCTCTTGCTCTTCTTCTGTCAGTTCTAACTGCTTTCAAAGCTGACCGCTTTCGTCTATAAGGATGACATGGCTAAACAGCTTAGCTGACGCCTTTTAAAACACAGAACAATGAATACACATTTACCGCAAAACCATCTTTTAGTGCATACTGGAAAGAGTGTTCCCTTCGGAAAGATAAACCTCCGGTCTTAAAACCGCAAAATCGTAGAGTTTCGAGTATTTTTCCTGTCAACCTATTCGTACATAGGACACCGTACAAATTTTTTAGGGTTATATTGGCAAAAGACGCTGGCAAATTCTCCCTAAAGTCCGAAAATGTTAGCTCCCACAAGAAGAAATGTTCAAAATACGAAAAATACGACCACAGGGCGTATTTCACATTGTCTTCTCTATCTAAGATCCTTATTAGAATTTTGCGTATATACCTATATATTTTTTACTGCTTCCATTCTGTTTTAGGTAAATATCAAGGCCAGTGGCAAGAGGGAAAGCGTCACGGGTACGGTATTCGTTCATCAGCTCCCTTTGGTTTGGCATCGCATTATCGCCGGAAAGATGTCCATTCATCTTTAAATTCGCTACGCAGTTCAGATATTGGCGAAGCCGACAGGGGACGTTCTGAAGAGATAAGAGGAGGATTTGTATTGACAGCAAAATCTGATAAGTTACCCACACGCCGTAATAGCTTGAGCGAAAAGACGAAAAAAGGATTTTTATCAGTAAAAACAGTAAAAGTAAAAGTTTTATAAATTTTTTTAATGCCTACTTTCGTTAGGGCTTTAAAATGCGCAAACAAAAAAGTACAGGGGATTTGGAAAAGCGTGGCACTGTGGCATCGAGCAGTGTAAGATCAACAGCTTCTACGTCGTCGTGGGCAAGCACAGGGTCGGAACAATCAAATTTAACTACAAGGTACAAAAAATACAGTACCAATTCTTTACTATATAATCATAAATAATCTTTTGAAGATCCACACATACGGATTCAAACGCCAGTTTTACAATGGAGGATGAACAACTGGATTCAGCAGTGACAGAAACGTACATGGGGGAATGGAAAAAAGACAGGCGTTGTGGACATGGCGTCGCTGAGCGCAGCGATGGCCTGAAGTGAGTACAAAACATATGGTTATCAAAATTGCACAACATTCGTGTATATATACATACATTTATTTTTAAATGAGTATGTAGCTGAAGTGCTAGCAACGCGCTCTCCATGCTCCCGCCGTTTTGCACATGTCTCTGAAGGAGTGCAAACTGGTCTAAACAATGCTTTTGATTAAAAAAATCCACTATTTTAGTCTCTAGTAGGGACAGCTTACTACATTTCGACATTTGTATGTATTTGTCGGTGTTATACTAATTTGTAATTCAGATCTCGCAGCCATGTTCTTCATTTATACGAGCGTCATTCAGTCACTCGGCCAGAAATATCTGAGCGAAATTTGGTCTAAATGTGCCTCTTAGTCTATCTATTCACGGCTTCTACTCGAAGAGTATAGTCTCTATATTAATTGATCTGAGCTCCTGTTCGCTGTTGTTGTTATAAATATAATAAATAAATAGCAGAAAAATAGTAGAAGTGACAGCTGCATCGTAGTTACCCACTTCTAATCAAATTGTTTATAGCAGGCGGTCGCGCTAACTCCGCCATGGTCAGCCATGCAATTTAATTTAATTAGCAGTGTGGTTATGATGGCTTACCGGATGAGCTATTCAAATATGGTGGCAAAGAACTAATAACTTGCATCAGCTTCATTGCTGAACGTGGTCGAATAAAATAAGGACTGACGTTTGGAACCTCAGTGTGCTTTACCGAATCCCTAACAAGGGGTATCTCACATATTGTAGAAATTATCGCTGCAACCTCTTTTGAGGGTATTATGTCAAAAATTGAAGTCTGCCAGCGTCAATGATTGGCTTCAGACATTAAAAACCCACCAATCCCGGTATTTGTCATGTGTGGGTCTACCTCTTCAATGTCCGCCTTGAAATTAAATGCAGAATCTCTCTTGCCAGCAGATTTTTGTATTAAAAACACAATAGCACCGGTATAGGCGCATCCTATACTCCGGTTTCTCCAAAGTTGGTTCCAAGTGCGACGACTTCCAAGGTCATACTAAATTGCTCTTTCTTTGTGTAATAGTCTGTCGTGGCAGCTGATTGTATAGAGGATTAATCTCCTATACCCGCTGGTTAGTCCCAGAAATTATCGAAATTTTCTTATAGTATTGGGAATTTGAAATTACAGCATTGCTTTTGCGTTCGACGGGTATATTCGTAATTCTTCCCCACAATCCACAATCTCCTAATTCTTTTTAGAAAAATTTTACTTAACTAGGGTTATGGAAATACCTTTGTAGATGAATTTCAAAATATACCGAGTCCATATGCAGAAACTCATCATGGATGGGATTACTCAGTCCATTAGTGTAAATAGCCTATGACTTGCTGTTGTGCAGTCCAAATCGTATAACATACGATAAGAGCTAAGAAAGCTGTTTCACAGCGAGACTCATGTTCATGGCGATTACCGCATCTCTCAAGATTCTTAGACATCTCCTGTTAAAAATACATACATACATACATACATGCGCAGCCGTTTAGAATTCTTTTCCATATCATATCATAAAATTGTATTCTCAAAATTCTAATTTTTATCATAGGTACGAGGGAGAGTGGTATAATAACAAGAAACATGGATATGGTGTAACTACATTCCGAGACGGTACATTTGAAGAAGGAAAGTATAAGAACAATATTTTAATTACCAGCCAAAAGAAAAAACACTTGTTCCTAGCACGTTCGCGTAAATTTCGTGATCGTATTGCTATAGCAGTTAATTCAGCACAAAGGGCACTGAAAATGGCAATGCAGAGATCCGATATAGCCATTTCGCGTACTTCGACAGCATCAGACAGAGCTCAAAGCGCCGATATTGCAGCTGATCAGGCTCGTTTAGATTGTGAGATTGCAGTACGAATGGCGCGTGAATTTGCTCCAGATTTTAAGCCATCAGTTTTAGAGCGATTTGAGAAGCTGCGGTTTCGTAACCAAATGAAATTGTCCACTTTATCAGATAATAACACTTTATCACCGTATAGCGGAAATGAATTTGCGTTTATGAAAAATGGGTCGGTAATGAATGATTTAAAAGAAAAGACAGTTACGCAAACTCCAAACTCTATACATGCGCAGAAAATGCAAGTGACACCACAAACAGATTTTGCTGGTTTGATTAGCCAACCGAATCAGCCTGGTAACACTGCTTTTAATCAGTCGTATAATTCACGGGTTACAAATTATGGACAACAAGGACAGCAGTATGTGGACCTCACTCAACCGCAAAGTTATGGAAGAGATTTTAATACTACAACGAGCAACGCAAATCGTGAAAATAGTAATATACCTTATGGTCGGGGAATGCAAGAAAATGAAATAGCGCCAAACTATAATAGCTACAATCAAACAAACACTAGGATTTATAACGCAGCTAGTGCTGCAGATCAACTTGATGGCCACAGGTATAAAACTGCAGAGCGTGTCTCGAATTCAATTCCACACAATTCGCAAACTGGTTATAATGAACAACTAGTTCAGCCTCAGCCCATGCAACCTCCAATGCAAACTTTACCCCAACAAAATTCGCAATATGGACGCCCTCAGCCACAGCACAATGAAATAATGGGAGCTGAAAGGAAACCAAGTGTCACACGCAAAAGGCCACCTCCACTCGGTGAAACAAAACAGCAATTGTCTATAGATTATTTTGATCATTATAAGAGGCCTCCAAGTCGAGACTCATCTACAGATCGATATCCAAGAGCAGCTAGTGTTCTTAACTCTCGGCAGCCTTCGACCGATCGATCCATGCAGTTGTCTGGACGGGATGAATCGATAACCAATAAAGAAGGAAGACAACGTGAGGGCTCAAGGAATTTGGAGGAGAATACATCGCGATCTATTATTAATAATACTGCAGAAAAAAGGTCATCACTTGCTCCACCATTTGAAGATGTCCTTTTACATCAGCGCAGCCTAGGTCAAGATATTATTCCATCCCCAATTACTCCCAAAAGGACGGAAAGCTTATATATTCCGGCAAACGTGGTTCTTCCAAAAAGCGCAGGAAGTAAACCGCTTAAGGTATGTACATATGTATGTATATATATAGTTTTCAAAACCTTTGCAAATATTTAGCAGACGGTTACGGTAAACAATTTTTTTTAATTCTAAGATCTTATTAGCTATTACAAAGAAAGATTATCGCCATCAAAACAGCGAATATTAATTACTCGGATCATGGAGCTCCAGATGCTAAATTAAAAACACTTTGGAGTATCTGAGTAATTGCTGCATATATTTCAAATTTCGTTCCTTTTATTGCGAAGTTTAAAATAATTACATACATATGTATTTCAATCGTAATTGATTCTTCAATCTAACTCGATTAACGATCGATCGATAGAATCGATTTGGTGTTATGACGTCCTTTACATTAATAATGGCGCTACTGTCGCTGTAGGGAATCCTAACTCTCCGAGTGTATTTCAGACATGAAATAAAAGCTTCTTATAAAAATCCATCAGCCATTCGGAGGCGGCTTAAAAAATTGTAGGTCCCTGAATTATGGGCATACAGCCAAGACGTTAAGTTCTTGTTCCCAAAATTGAAGATACCCATGAAAAGCCAACTTTTTACGATAATTGACGACCAGTACTAGTCAAGTAAAAATGGTCGTTAGTATCTCGGTAGAATCCTCTTTCAATAAAAGACCGTTTCTATCATAAGATTACTGATAAACGAACAAGAGGAAAAAAACTATTTGGAGTACGATGCTTATGGAATTGGCAATATATATGTATAGATATAAATAAAGATATGAATGCGAATAGAACTGGTTGCGTAATCGTCTTTTAGCTCGCTTAAAAGTAACCAAGTCAGCCACTTCTATAATTTAGACTATTTCAACCTGAATAACAATGTCTGGTCTAATTATCGCCTTAAATAATTTACCCAGTCCTGGTGAATTTCTATGGACAAATAAATTTTTTTTTGGAATTTTGTGAGTCATTTTTCATATTTATCATTAATTCTATGACTAAGATGATATTTTACAATATATCACTTGGGTACCATGTGATTTAAAAAAATGCAGCATTTCAAATTGCTCTCGACTACATTGTTAATTAATAGTAACAGTTAATGATTTGCAGAAACGGATGACAGATCGAATTAAAAAAAACTCAGAACAGCACTAACCCGGCTTGAAGAACATGCATGCTCCTATCATATGCTTGCTTGTTCTTCCTTCGAATTACACAAAGAATTTTGACATTACGAAAGTAATTTTACACAAACAAAATACACAAGGCAAATTGAACGAATTCATTTTTTAACATTTCGAAAGTAATTACATAGGCTTCTTGTTTTTGTATTCTTGCTACTACCGTGTGTGAATTTGCCTTGCGTACCTGATAGTCTGCTAAATGCTGTGAGGGTATGAAAAGTAAATAATCAAAAGAATACATCATGAGCGATCAGCAAACATTTTTTCACACTTCACCAGTTCCAAGTGTGGCAACATCGTTCAATTTCTAACATTACCGTTGATGTTTTTGACATATTTCGAATTATTTATAGAATTAGTAAAAGAAAAAGAGCAAAGAGAGAAAAAGCAAAAAAAAAAAATTATACAAACTGCTTTGTTACATGTCTACATTCAAGTGGTCAGTGTTTCATTAATAATCAGTAAACGTTTTGGAATAATATCGAATGCATCGTTATGCATCTAAACAGTTAATTTTATACAAATTCAAATATTGAAAAACGTACTTTTTTAGAACTTGTAAATCAGCTAATTTTTAACCTTTCTTCTTTATTGCAAATTCATACATACATATAAGCATGTGGACAAAATAGTGTTTTATATGCTATTTTTAAATAAGCAAATCATTTGTACTTATAATATTGAAATGAGCTGGCTAAATGCCCAAGTTGCGAACGAACAAGCAAATAAACAATATGTGCATATGTATGTATACAAAAAATATGTAAAGTGTGTCAATAAAAAGTTGTTGTCGAGAAGGACATAATATATTGAGTAAATTTTTGATAAGCGACAAGTTACAACTATATAATCATCTCAAAATCCATCGTTTTAATTTCAAACAGTAATACATACTTAATAGTTACAGTGTTATGAGAATATTATAAAAAATGGAATGGTATCCAGAAGATGATGAAGAGGAGTTGATGTATTCGCCAGCTTTATTGGCTAGAAGGGCATCAGAGAGCTGGATAGTTGAGCCACCGATAGAGGTTACTTAAAATAAATTAAACAAGCTTCTTTTTTTTTAACTATGAACATAAAAGAGAAAAGATTTTATTGAAAATTTATTGAGTATATGGCATCTCTCCTTTCAGAGCACTCCTATAAATGTTACTCTTCAGCGTAAAAAGTCGTTACCTGATTTTCAGGAACTGCCACGATCTACGGAGGCTATGAGCCGAGAAGAGGTATCTGCATTGGGTTCAGCAAGGCGTGAAGCTGTACGACGCCAAATAGAAATCAATGAGAGGCTAAAAGCCAATCCTCTTTTGTATATTTTTAGTCCGCAAGTTAAGGTAATATTTGGTCATTACTTGGAAATAATATGGTGTAAACAATAACCGTTTATCTTACAGGATTGGTTATCTAGCCAGCAATTGGTACTGTTTGTTCTTTTTCTGAATATACTTTTAGGTTATCTTTTTGTGAAAATGTTAACATAACAAAAAGAATTTAATGTAGTATACATATATGTATGTGCTTTCGATTTTAATTAATGATTTTAACTTATTTATTAACTATATTTATATATTCGAAGGAAATAATTTATTTAAAAAAAAACATAATATGATGAAATTATTGGAATAAGCGAAGAGCTCAAAAAAGTATACAAACATAAAAATGTATATATTTAAAATTTTGTCGTTCCCTTTATGCATTTGGACGGTTCGCTTGGATGGTCTTTGCATGCAGTGCTGTTATTGTAAACATACATACAAATATTAAAAAAGAAAGGAAAGTCCGCATAACCCTTTTAATGTTTTAGTTTTTCTTTGAGTATTCAGTATTCATACACAATTTCCTATGTACATATAAATTTAGCGCTGATATACAGTATAGACTCCTTAACTCCTTATTTACAATACAATGGTTGTAAAGAAATGGGATTGGAACGTGTGTGCCGTTATATACACAATTATTAATTTCCTAAGAAATAGATCCTAACAGTGGCCATGGATACAGCGATTCTTGAAAATCGGTCGAATCGTAATTAAGTAATCTTTAAATTATAAATACATACATAAAAAATCTACTTTATATAATATAACATCTATTCAAATTATTGGTGGTAACGGATCACTACAAGCCTTTAATACTTAATTAAGTGAAAAAAATATTTCAGAGAATTTAAAATATGTACGAATTCGAATATTTTACAATGTATAAGTTTTTAACTCGAGAAGAAAAGGGTAACGCGTACAAATACCTGTTCAAAAATTGATAACGTATAATTTTTTATGTAAAGAAATAGGTTTGTCTTCATATCTCATTATCAGTATATCGTCACTTTCACTAGAGCTACACTATCGTCAGCAAATAATTATCTGTATCGATAGTTTGTCATCTGTAATTGACATCATAACAACATTGTTGCTACGGTCCTAGTTATTTTATTTTCATATTGTATTGCAAATTGCAATTCAGAATTTAAAATGTACGACTATAATAAGGAATAATCACGGGCTCAAAGTAAGAAAAAAATTCCTATCTTTCATATTATAATAAATATAATATTCAATTTGATAATTGTTGTTTCATTCGACTTTCTTTTATAACCAACTAACTTACGAAATTCACTTTTCAAATACCATGCCATGAAATGATCAAGAGAATATAATCATGAAATCAAACCTAAAGAATTTCGTGCCGATATGATCACATGCAGAAGAAAATAAAGCTTTAATTGCAAACTATTTGCTTAATGCACAAAATTCGTCAACAAGCAAATATTCGTTACATGTTGAACGGTAATTATATCAGAAGAATCACTAAACGTCCTGGAGATGGAAGTAGTACTTCTTGTTTGAGTACAATAGTAATAGATTATTTTTTTGCTAATTTCCGTTCACTACGTTGCTCTTGAGTAGAATTTTCGACCGTTGTGACTTCTACTTTCGAAGCAATATCCGACGATTAAAAAGGGATAATTAAATTTAATGAGAACAAAATGTATCTCAAGCACCGAGAGGATAGTAGAGAACCAATCACTCGAACGTAAAGTTATAAACATAAACAACTTTTTTTTTTTTTCAAACATACTTGGTTTTATAAAAACACAAAATGTTCTAAAATTTAAGGAGAGTGTTAAGCAGTGCGTACTAATTGCGGTCGCCTCTCAGCTAATGCGGCCACTCATGAGATCAAGAGATTCAATAAATCCATTAAAAGTTCAGGCTGTCGAAACTCACCATATTTCTAAATAATTATATGAAACTCGAAGAGACCCTCACCATTCCTCTTTATGAAAAACGATGAGTATATTCCCAACTCAATATGTAACAAAGCTTTTGAAATATTTGAAATATTAAGACATTGAAGTTTTGATTGAATTTTGGAGATCATTAGTAGTACCTTTGTTGTTGTTGTAACTGCAACCACTATTCAAAAACTCGTTTTCGGGGAATAGTGGTAGTCCTTTGCTGGAACTATTGGATTTTAGTCGCCTCTTACGACACGCATATGAGGTGGGGAAACACAGTAAAGTTCGACTTATTTGGATGCCAGGACACACAGGGTTAGAAGGGAACGAAATAGCTGACGAGGCAGCTAGGAAAGCAGCATCAACTCCTCCACATACAATAAAAGAAGAACGCAGAAACGAGGAAAGGGTAATAAAAGATAGGTATAGGTCTAGGTGAAGGTATGAAACAATCCAAACAATTAATAGGACTATGTAATACTAGGATATTTAAATAAATTATTGTACTAAATAAAACTAACTTAAAAATACCTACAGGATTACTTACAGGTCATTGCGGGCTACGGTCATGACCACATGAACAAAATGGGTATCGACGCAGAAGGAACAGGCGGGTTCTGCGCAATGGTACCTGAAACCCCTACACACCTACTACTGAAGTGGCTAAAAGAAGAGCTAAATACCTAGACACCTCGCAGCTGCAGAAGAATCACGTCACATCCGTAAAAAATATTTATGATTTATTAAAAAACAAAATTATGATTCGAAGATATAATTTTATATAAAAAGCTTACAGAGTTATTTCCTTTCGCGGAAGACCAAGTCCGATTTACTCAAAATTAGATAGATAGATAGATATCTTTTTGCTTAGGTTAACATGATTACTGCTTTTTTTCGGGAAGTATACTTAGAATCGAGCCATTAAAACAAAACTGTATTTATCAAACACCAGTATTTTTGAAAAAAAAAAAATTATGGTTGGAATTGGTTAAATCAGAAATTGGTTAAACAGAGATATCCTTTTATTAGGGATCAGGTTCAATTCGATTCAGTTTCAAACATAAGTGAAGTACAATCTTCTAAGTAAGCATAACTGAAACCTTTTAGAATGTTAATGGCCAATTTATCGATAGTTGAAAGTGTTGATATTAGCTCTCATATCTAACAAAAAGTAAAATAAGCATAATGTCAATAAAGAAATTGTTTATTTATTGTTTTCTTGGGTTATTTTCCGTCACGATATCGTTTAAGCCTGTGATTTTGATGCATGGAATTTTATCAGAATCAGAAAAAATGAACGTTATGGTTCAAGAAATTGAAAAGGTAAACTTGAAATAAGAACAAGGGTACTCGGACTTTGATATGCCGTCTTGTGCGTAGTTAAGGTGGTTAACTAAAAAACTGAAACTACTATTGTCATTGCCGTAAATTGCAATATTAACAAATTTGTTCTAAGTTTGCATAAAATTATATTACGCATTAATACTAAATTCCATGTTATTATGAGAATTATATGATTTGGGCCTATATGTTACATTTAGTTCTCCGATCTGTCTGTCCGAGAAATAATTTCAAACATACGTAAGAACGAACAGACAGACAATCAGTCAGCAGTCAGAATTCTCTGCTCTTTAGTCCTTGTTTATTTTACAATTATGAGACATCTATATAAAATTTAAAATTGGTAAAAAATAACTATTGTAATTTGTCGGAATTTTTCATTTCGAAGAATGTATCTTGTTGGAGGTATGTATGGTTTAATAGCTATTTAATGGATTTCAACATGAAACCCGTCCGTTTCCCGTGTTGTGTTGTGCCTTTAAATCAAAATAATAAAACCACTAAAAATTACAAATATCAATTAAATTTTGACTGCAAGTGGCCGCCAATACATTTGCTTAGTTGCTAGTTTTTGAGTTCAAAATGAACATTTGATCAATTCGACGTACAATTAAGTTTTTTCCAATACTGATAGGCACACCCCGGGACCAAAATATACAACTTTGACAAATTTGATGGTTGGTATAGTCTAGAAAATATTTGGCGGCAAGTTGTGGAGTTTCGAAACTTTTTGGATGAAATTGGAAGAAAACATCCAGAGGGTATTAATGTAGTAGGCATGATTTTTTATATTTAATTATTGGTTTCTATTCTTAGTAAATAATTTGTTTTGTAAACAGGATACTCCCAAGGAGGGCTTATTGCACGTGCTGCTATTCAGACGCTTCCTCAACACAAAGTTAGTACTTTCATTTCGCTATCTTCGCCACAAGCTGGCCAATTTGGGGGTAAGAGGATCATTATATTGTTAATACTATTAAATACAAATATAATTTTTCTTAGCCAACTTTTTGCATCTGATATTTCCGGACTTAGCTGCGAATACCGCTTATGAACTTTTCTATTCTAATGTTGGGCAACACATTTCGATAGCTAATTATTGGAATGATCCTCTTCAGCAGGAGTTTTATTATAAATATAGCAAATTTTTGCCTTTTATAAATAATGAAATCCAAACATTCAATTCCAGTCAGTACAAAAATTCTATACTACGATTGAATAAAATGATTTTAATTGGAGGCCCGAATGATGGCGTAATTACACCATGGGAATCCAGGTTAGTATATTTATCGGCATCTACAAAAAGGAATCTATCTATTTTTTTCTTCTTAAAAGTCACTTCGGATTTTTTAATAAAACGTTGAATGTAATACCTCTACATAAACGAAAAATATACACATCCGACACTATTGGATTGAAGAGTCTTTTACAAAATGGTAAACTAATCATAGTAATAAAACCATTTGTACATCATCTTACGTGGCACACTAATAGACGCATAATTCAGGATGTAATCCTGCCATATTTGGACTAAATGGCGCTGTTTTCGTCGACTAGATTATAATGAAATATGCAAAAGCATTTGAATAAACAATTGACTTTGAAAATTTACATTAGGTGATCACATTAATGTGGTATGTGTTATACGAGTATGTAATAAACGAACTAAGCTTTATTAGAATAACTGTACTTCTGTAAATAAATTAGCTAACGCTAATTTAACATATTTCTTATTATGTTGTTATGGTATATTTTTTGTGTTAAGGTAAGAACTTGAACCTAAACCTTCCTGAACCAAGATTATATTTAAAAAGAAAAATAATGTATTTATTATTTATGCTTTGAACATTCGATTTCATATGCAAACATCGCACAAGCCGAAAGGCACCGCGTCAGGTAGGTCTAGTCTTCGTCATCGAGGTCATCTAACGGGAGGCCCAGGAAACGTACTGTTTCGACGGGTTTGGATCAGAGGGAGAGGGGTGTTAGATAAGTCTGGTTGATTAGGCATGCAAAGAGGTGGTTAGTGTCGTCTGTTGATTCGTTACATGTGAGACATGTATTGGGTATGTCAGGGTCGAGTCTGGATAAGTAGGAGTTGAGCCTTCTACAATACCCAGACCTTAATTGTCCCAAAATACGATGCAGCCCGATCTCTTGTTCTGCAATGGGTGGGACTGGATTCCGAAAACACCATTTACAGCCAGAGAGTTCACAAAGGCGTTAACCGATTCTCGGCGAATGGTGTTTAAAGTATGTCGGCACACCGTTGTTGTTGTTGTCGTAGCGGCAAGCCCAGTCCCGTTTAGGGTCAGGCAAGTCTAGTTTTTGTCATCGAGGTCATCTAACGGGAGGCCCGGGAAACGTGCTGTTTCGACGGGGTCGGACCAAAGGGAGAGGGGTGTTAGATGAGTCGGGTTAAGTGGGCATGCAAAAAGGTGGTTAGTGGCGTGCGGGGATTCTTTGCATGCGGGACATGTGTTAGATATGTCAGTGTCGAGTCTGGAGAGGTAGGAGTTAAGCCTACTACAATATCCAGATCTTAATTGTACCAGGTTTACGCGGGTCTCACGAGGCAACTCGAGCTCTTGTTCTGCGATGGGTGGTAGTTTGACTCCGAGAACACCATTCACTGGAAGAGAGTTCGAGAAGGTGTTGACGGACTCTCGGTGAATGGTGTTGATGGCCTGTCTGTACGCAGTCCTGTCCAACGGGTCTCGTCTGTGGTGCTGTATGTCGTCCCGGTAGTCAAGTACTCGCTTCCTGATGTGCCTAGGTGGTGGCTCGGCTTCCAGGTGGTGCCTATTGGGATGATCCATGCGGTAGCATCCCAGTAGGTACTGCTTACACAGCATAACATTATGCTCCTTAACTGGGAGCATAGATGTTTCACTGGGTAAGTGGTGCTCCGGCGCCATCTGGAGGTTTGCCGTCCCGGTCGGAAGGGCGGTGTTTTGACAGGTCTGTAGCTTCTTCAGCTGCGCTAGCCCCGGCGTCCAAATCGGCGCAGCATAGTTTACGACCGGCCGGCCAATGGCCTTGTACGTTACCAGCAACGTTTCTTTGTCTTTCCCCCAGCTGCTACCGGCTAGCGATTGGAGGATTTTGTTGCGGCTTCGTACTTTAGTGGCAATTGCAGTCGTATGCGGAGTGAAGAAGTGCAGGCTATCGAATGTTACTCCCAGTAACTTTGGGTTTTTTGTGGTCGGAATTTTGACGTCATCGACCTTCACATCGAGTTCTAGCCGGTACTCCTTCGTCCAGCTGGTGAAAAGGGTGGCAGAGGATTTCGCAGGTTGTAGATGTGCAGTGAAGAAGTTGGAAAGGTCGGCGAGGTAGCAGTTTACTAAAGAACATAGGCTATCAATATCCTGGCCAAACGCAAAAATCGAACAGTCATCGGCGTATGAGATCAGCGAGGCGCCTTCTGGTGGTGGAGGAAGCCTCGAGATGTAGAAATTGTCGGCACGCCGTCCTGTCCAACGGTTCTTGTCGATATTCCTGTACGCAGTCGCGGTAGTCAATTAGGCTTCTAGTAATTGTCTGTTGGGGTGATCCCTACGGGATCATGGGACAATAGATGTTTTACTGTGTAAATGCTGCGCCGGTGACCGAAAGACGGTGTTTTGACAAGTTTGTAACTTCTTCAACTGTGTTTCGCTAGTCCCCGGTGTCCAAATCGGGTCAGCATACCTTAAGACCGGACGGCCTTGCTGCGCCGATTTGGAAGCCGAGGACTAGTGCGACGCAGTTGAAGAAGCTACAGACCTGCCAAAACGGGACGGGTGACGGGGAACCTCCTGATGGCGCCGGAGCACCACTTACACAGTGGGTCGTATTGCAGTCGTATGCTGAGTGAAGGAGTGCAGACTGTCAAATGTGACTCCCAGTAACTTGGGTCTGGTTATAGTCGGAAATTTTACGGTATCGAGTTTCACAGTGAGTTCTAGCCGGCACTCCTTCGTGCAGTCGGTGAAAAGCGTGTAAATGTCGTGCAGTGAAAAAGTGAGAAATGGCGGCGGGGTAGCAGTTTACTTTCGAGTACAGGCTAGCAATATCCTGGCCAAACGCCGTTATCGAACAGTCATCGGCGTATGAGACGACCTCTAGTGATAAAGGTTGCCTCGAAATAAAAGTTCTGGGGAGAGGACGCCATCCTGCTGAGCCCCCTATTTAATTTTTCGTAGCTATGAAGTTTGACTTCGAAAGTCAACCGATGATTGTAACTCATGGTCCACCTCTTCAAACCTGGCGGTAATAAGGAGTCCTCAATGTCCGATAGTAGCACTGCGTTATTGACCATGTTGAAGGCATCCAAAACTATAGAAAAATAATTTTCTAATAAGCGGCGGCAGGAAATGTCAACCCCTCCGATTGTGTTTTTAAATAAATATTTACATTAAAATCAAGAGTGGTCGCGTGTGCACGCAGTGTAAAAAAGCATGGCATTACATTATTACACATTAAAGAAATTATAATATTACACATTTTTTAAAAACGAAGTACGACTACGTTTATGTGAATATTGTAACAAAAAGATATATTTCCTGTTTCTTCGCCGAATACTTCCTTTTCGTATTGTGGACTTTTTGCGTATGGGTGAGTTCCTCCAACCGAGTGTTAATTACTAATATTCGACAAGTAGAAAATTTTTAATTTGGATCCAGAAAAGGTTTTGTGCATTTCATTGTTCGTTGTCAAATATTTGGTAAGTGATTTTGTATCAGAAATGGTTATGTGACATGTGATAAATCAAGTAACTCGGCACATTAATGGATGTTGTGACATTGTTCTTACTTTTTAGGTGGAAAGATAAATCATCATGCCGCAAAATGAATATATGGAACGCCACGCTAAGCTTTATGGCCGGCGGTTAGATTATGAGGAACGTAAACGTAAGAAAGAAGCTCGTCTGCCAAAGGAAAGAGCCAGAAAGGCTCGTAAATTGCGTGGTATCAAAGCAAAACTTTTTAATAAAGAGCGTAGAAATGAGAAAATACAAATATCAAAGAAAATAAAAGCTCATCAAGAAAAAAAATGCAAGAAATTAGATGAGAAAGTGGAAGAGGGTGCTATCCCACATTATCTATTGGATAGAGGATTGCAAGCAAATGCTAAAGTCCTATCTAATATGATCAAGCAGAAAAGAAAGGAGAAGGCTGGTAAATGGGACGTTCCTTTGCCAAAGGTTCGAGCTCAATCTGATGCCGAAGTTTTCAGAGAATTCAAAAGTGGAAAAACTAGAAGAAAATCTTGGAAACGTATGGTTACCAAAGTTACTTTCGTGGGAGAAAATTTCACCCGAAAACCACCTAAATTTGAAAGATTCATAAGGCCTATGGGATTAAGAATGAACAAGGCTCATGTAACGCATCCAGAACTTAAAACCACATTTTATCTTCCTATTATTGGAGTTAAGAAAAATCCCAGTTCCCCTATGCTAACTTCGTTAGGTGTGATGACAAAGGGAACTGTAATCGAAGTTAATATATCAGATTTAGGTCTTGTCACACAAACTGGAAAAGTTGTATGGGGAAAATATGCACAAGTAACCAACAACCCAGAGAACGATGGCGTTGTCAATGCTGTTTTGCTAGTTTAATGAAATAACAATCGGAGTATTCTTTATACATAGATTATAATAAACAAACGGATATATTCCTAAATTTAATACAAGATTTTGTTTTGAATGAAGGATTTTTTTCTTTCTTTTTCCTAGGTTTTTAGTCCTCAGCAATGCAAATTTTCGTGAAAACCCTCACGGGTAAGACCATCACTCTTGAGGTCGAGCCTTCGGATACTATCGAGCATGTTAAGGCAAAAATTCAAGATAAAGAAGGTATTCCCCCAGATCAACAACGTTTAATTTTCGCGGGAAAACAACTGGAAGATGGTCGAACATTAGCTGACTATAATATCCAAAAGGAGTCTACTTTACACTTAGTGCTGCGTCTTAGAGGTGGTGCAAAGAAGCGTAAGAAGAAGAATTACTCCACTCCCAAGAAAATTAAGCACAAGAGAAAGAAGGTTAAGCTAGCGGTATTGAGATACTATAAGGTATGAATGGATGAAATGCAATATGAAATAGATATAAATGTCATATCTTGCTCATTTAGGTTGATGAAAATGGAAAAATTCACCGTCTTCGCCGCGAATGTCCAGGTGAAAACTGCGGGGCCGGTGTATTCATGGCTGCTCATGAAGATCGCCATTATTGTGGCAAATGCCAATTGACTTTCGTGTTTTCAAAGCCAGAAGAAAAATAAACAGATATCAAATTTGTTAAAATAATATAAAACTAAATTTGTGTTTTTGTATCAGCGAATCACGTAGGTAGGGTAAAAATATTTGCCTTAATATTTTAATATTTTGTCATCCTCATTATTAATATACAACGGTGAATGGATTCAGATTCCACAACGGATGTCCGAAATTGTTTTCTTCCTGGAAGTCTAAAAAATCAACGGCACAACATTCAGACTAACTTCTATAATATATACGCAAACAGATGCACATAATTTTAAACCGCTTTAATTTTATTTATATATGGATTTATTTTTTTCTGTATTATATTCTTTCATAATCAAAAATGAAGTATCTTAAAGATTTACAACATCGACTGTTAAAGTTCTGCGCATAAAAGCCAATATATCAGCAGCTTCTTCTATTTTCTTCGAAGTTGGCTTACCAGCACCGTGACCAGCTTTGCTATAAACACGTAAAAGAATAGGATTTTCTTGAACAGAATCCCGTACTGCATCCTGAAGAGCCGCAGCAAATTTTAGTGAATGCAAAGGACTCACACGGTCATCATGATCGGCAGTTAAAATCAAAGTCGACGGGTATTCCTCAGATTTTGTTTTTGGAACATGCACATTATGCAGAGGAGAATATTTAAATAAATTTTCGAAGTGTTCCTTTTCATTGGGGTTACCATAATCCGAGCACCAAGCATGCCCAATTGTAAATTGATGAAAACGAAGCATGTCCATAACACTGTTGATATTTACAAAAGAATCTAATGAATATACGGAATAAGATCTTTTATAATAATTCTTACCCAACTTGTGCGACTGCCGCCCCGAAAAGATCAGGTCGCTGATTAATGCAAGCACCAACTAACAATCCTCCATTAGAACCTCCTTGAATTGCAAGACGATCCTTAGTTGTATATTTGTTATTAATCAAATATTCAGCTGCCTTTTGAAAGTCATCAAAAACATTTTGCTTATTTAAAAGGCGGCCCGCGTTATGCCATTTCTCACCGTATTCACCTCCACCACGTAGATTTGGATATGCTAATATACCATCAAATGTATCAATGAACATTAATCCTGTTGCTGAAAACGACGGTTGCAGACTTATATTAAAGCCACCATATCCATAGAGGAGGCACGGTCGAGGAGCTATTATTTCTTTCTTTTTGTATACTATAAACATAGGAATTTTGGTTCCGTCTTTACTTTCATAAAATATTTGCTTTACTTCATAGTTATTTTGATTAAATCCGTCTAGTTGTAGTTTAATATCACGAAACACTTCTAGTTTCATATTTGGTTTTTTAAAATCATATTGATAAATTGTTCCTGGATTTAAGAACGATGAGAAATTAAAGAAAATTTCTGAATATTTTTTTTTGCCGGAAACCGCTAAAACGGTACCAATATCCAAAGGAAATTGTTTAACTAGCGTTCCAGTTTTAAGGCAATTTGCTTGAAGTGCACTCTGCGAATTTCAAATAAACAAGTCAAACATTAGGAAAATATTACTTCCTTCATGAATAAATTTTGTTCTTACTTACTTTAACATCTTGCATGTAACAAAGTAACAATTTATCATCATCAACACATTTTGCCCAATCCAGCACGTTGTTTTCATGTTCCTATAACACCAAAATTAAATTAAATAACAATAAAAATTAAATCTAACCAAAACGTTTAATATATTTCATTTTCATCTAATTGACTTACTGGAATGATAGTTTCCCAATGCTCTTCGTGAGGGTTCTCCAAATCAATGATAATAATTCTATAATTAGGCGCATTTTTGTTTGTTCTAAAATACATTTTTGGTCCAATGTTGGTAATATACTGAAAATATTTTTCTAATTTTCTTCAATTATTTTTAAGTTGTGTTTTATTTTACTGACCTCGTAATCATTCTCGAACTTATCTATCACCTTAATAACATTCAAACCCGATTTTATTTCTTCACATTCCTTTAGATCGATGTAATAAAGTAAGTTATCACGGCAGCCTTTAACTATAGGCAGGATCAGATACCTTCCGCAATCAGACACGATAGCTTCTCTAATAAAAGAAAAACATTCATAAATTAATAAATTAAATTGTTAAATTTAAATTTTCAACATTGAGTGTCTAAATTATTAGCAATAAAACAAACAAACCACAACCAAAAATAACCTTAGTAAAACAAGTGCTAGTCAAAAAAAAATCACCCTCATTATTTTTGAGAATTAAGCTATCATATATCAAAATACAAGCTACTTACATACGCCATGATGGTTCTTCAGGAAAATCAACAACCATAATATCTTCTTCTTGCTTTGTCCCCACAAAGTGGTAATATAGCTTTTGGTTTTCATTTTGGTTAACTTCAGCACCGTCGGTGCATTCTGCTTGATCATATCGCTGCAAAATTTAAAATGTAATTATCGTATCCAAATTAAAATACATTCCCCATATAAAGCATACAGCATAGAAAAAACCTCTATTATCGAGAGTCCACGAAATTTCACTAAATTTCACTTTTTCCAGTGTCTCTTCTAGGTCATTTCCCAAATTTACATCACGTATTTTTATCTTTAGCCAATCCGATCCATTTTCGCTTATACCGTATGCCATGTATGATCCATCTTCAGAAAATTCCTTCTGAGATAATGCAACGGTCCCATCAGCAGACCAAGAGTTGGGATCTAAAAATGCTTTCGGTTCATCAACGAGTTCTTTTTGTTGGAAGAGTACACTTTAAAAAAGAAAAACAGTTAGATCTGAAATTTACAATTTATGAACTTAGTACTTTTGGTTTTGCAGTCCTGTGTTAACAAAAGAATAGTAGAAATTTCCATGCTTTGCTGGACAACTATATTTAGGGTAATTCCACAATTTTGTAAGTTTGTTTTCAATTAACGTTTTCTGCCCTTGTTCAATAAACTTCGTGCTGATCTCATTTTCCTTTTCAATAAAGGCTTTGGTTTCTTCGGAATTGGGATCCTCCAGCCAACGGTATACATCGACGACATTTACACCGTGAAAATTATCCACGTATGAGGAATCTTTTCGTGCGATTGGGTACTTCATATTAGATAGATTAGAAATCATCCTCCTTCCAGCTAATCTTTGGAGCATTTTACATCTAGAGTAGAAAACAGTCGCTGGAACTATCGATAAAATCATATAATATCATGGATTTATACCATATTCATACTACACTTCAATCGCTGTCCCATTCGTAATTCGTTCACTTATTCATAATTGGCACGCCAATTAGTATTCGAAGCACCGGGCTTCGCTTAAAATATTTTGTAAAGGAATTCTCTTATTTATACATAGATGATTATTTCTGATACTTCGTACGGATCGTGAAAATATCACAATACATTATAATAAAAAATTTATCGAAAATAGTTGTCAAAACAGATTAGGAAATTATTTTTTTTTCCACCTTTGCAACGCATATCAGTAAACCACAAACAAACACAAATAATAAGAATAAAATGCAGATAAGCAAAATAATTCACGAATAAGCCATGTAAATATTTTATGAGACATTTAAAGCGCTTTGTGCAAGAGATTTAATTTAAATTAGGCAGCAAACTGTCGGTAATTTTCACAGCTATAGTTTGTTCAAACCAACTCCATTTGACATGTTAAATGAGCTTCAACTTGTTAAATGACAAAAACCAGGTCATAAAAAAATTATTGCGTGTGATATATATTTTTAAATTGAGCTTGTACCTTTTAACATGTTAGCAAACCAGTTCAGCTCAGGGTTGCAGCAACTTTCCTAGAAATCCAATGGAACACAGCTGTTTGTTAAGCGAACAGGTTGCTTGCCACTATAACAATAACAGCACCAAATGACACCTACCATTTCTTTGTGAACAGGTCAAAATCTGAAATTTTTTTAGAATATGAAATTTTTTGTAAAATTTAAAAAGAAAATTAAAACTTTAAACGAAAACGAAAAAACTTAAAATGAGAGCAGATGTGGGGAGAGTACATATTTAATATTTTTATTGCTGAGGTATATACATATATATTGAATTCACTATTCTTATAATATTCGGTTAATTATCTATAAATTTAAAATCTTTTAAACGTTCCGGCGCTCGTACATTTTTGTAATTTTTTGGAAACTTGTTTTCAACAATTATTTTTATTCAATAATGCTGTAATTATACATGATTCATGGTCAGAATTTTTTCTTGTTATGTTAAGAAAGTGTTATTGGTTTTTGATGATAAAAAATATTGATTTTTGCCCTAATAGTCCGTTCCCACTTATAATAGAAAAGCACTCGTTGAGAACATATTTATGCAATACAGATCAGGGCAACTAACAATTTACTTCCTATATTTTACAGAGCTTACAAAACTATTAGGAAGTAATAAGTTTACTACTTTCTACTTCTGCGGAAATGTAGAAAGGTGCGATTAGGTGTTACATATAGAGTTTGGTTGGCGATTATCCCACATATAAGTCGTTGAAATGCTATATGACGAAATTTCATGACTTCCTTCCCAAACTTTAGTTAGTTCCGATACATTTTTTTTTAAACTGATAAACTTTAAAATGAAGGATATCCAGAGTTCGTTTAATTTTTTTAAGAAATATTAAATTAAAAAAAATTACCCTTTCCTTTTTTCTACTTACGCAATTGTCATTAATAAGCAAAATTGAGTTCAATTTATGAACCAAGTTATATTTATTACCAGTAGTACAACAAAAAATGCTCACGTATTTTATTTTTGCATTCGGCTTCGATTTTCAAAAATTTCTTCGAGATTTTACAAAAGATTTATTTTTGACCAGCTCATTCAACATCCGCAGCAAAATGAATGAAGTAAATTTGACATCATCACACAATTTTTTAAATAAAAAGGAAATTATTTTTTATCATGTAAAAATTATTATTATATGTATGTATGCTAAACTTCAAGTTGTAGGTACAATTCTAAAATGCACTCTTAAATAAGTGAAAATTATTACATATGAAATTGTTTTATAAAAATTTTAAATTATTTCTCACTGCACCATGAGACATTCTCGTTTTTCAAGCCGGTAGTTGTAGTTTCTTTCCCTTTAATACTTTGGTTATGTATAAATAGAAGAAATCGCAGTATAAAATTGTTTGAACTATGCCTGCAAATATCGCTATCAAATCATAATGTGATTCTGCAATATAACGATGAATCCAGTTCAATAAATACAAAGCACGATATGAACCAAGCGCGAACAGATAGTGACTAGTAATTGATTCTGCTTCTCCAGTTTTGCTAACCATAAATAGCTGTGGAAGAATTGCAACAGACTCCAAATATATAGAAAAGGTCCATAGGATTTCCATTACGGTAAACTCGTGGTTTATGACCAAAGACAATAATCCACAGGGAATCAGTAAAAATTCAATGCGAAAAGTGTCATGATTATGGTCGTATGTTCCTCTGAATTTGCCATACATAAAATATAATGTTGCTCCAGATGCCGACAAAAATAGAATCTTCATGACAGAATTATAGAGACTAACATACGTCGTAAACAAATCCAAATAACGCGCTAAATATACTATTGCAAAAAGCAATTGAGATTTTCCCGATATTCCTGCGCAGGAACGAGTTTTCCATATTTTTAGCAATAGGATGATAACAGCAACTACGTGCGATAAATCACCGGCCAGACGAAAAATATTCATATTTTGTAAGTGTTAAAGTGACACTCTATTTTATTAAATATATAAATCTAGTTTATTCCATAAACAAACTTTTATCTTCCCGATAACAAGAATTTTTTCACTCTTAAATTCTCACAAAATATTTCGAAGACAACATAGAAGAGGGGCAAGAACATAAATGACGTGGCTGACAACCATTGTGGATTCTATTTTGATATATCCACAATTCACAATTTCGCATACTAACGCGTTTACAGTGTTAAACTGAAATAGATTACCCTTTAATGAGGGACAATTTTAGTATAGGTATCGCAGACTCAATTTGACATATCATGGAGCACGCAATACTCAGCTATTTGGGGACGGTTAGTTTATTCATGTTTAATATAACAACAATTTAAAATATAATATTAGAACAATTTAGATTAAGTAATTTTGACTTAATTATAAACTATACAAAGAAATGTGTATGTACTAACAGTGTCATTACGAGTTGTTATTGCAGAAAAATCTTGAACCTTGACTTCCCATTAAAATTTTATAATGTAACTACAAAACCGTGGATACTTTGTTATTTTTCTTTTCACTATAGCTATCAGTGCAAAACGTAACCGTGTTGGCCTGTCAATATAACTTACTCGAAAAAACTCACTACAATTTTGTAACTTAAAATCGTAAGCTTTAACTGTACTTGCAGAAGAGATTTTTTATAAAAAATACTATTTAAATAATATACGAGACTATATCAAAATGCAGACTACTAGGATTGGTGCCAGTTTTTATTGCATTTCTAACATAACTAAAAATTTTAATACATATAAGTAAATGAATGAACAAAAACAGTTGTTTTTTTAATCAGTTTTTTACTAGTTTGTATTAAAAAAAAACCTTTGTCAAAACTTTTAATAAAGGTCGGTATGTAGCTCTAATGAAAGCCAAAAACTCTATATAAAAAAGTGCAAAAAAACTATACGTCAAAAAAAATTTTTACGAAGCAGTATGCATCACGAACGATAAAGAATTACATTTTCTACTACCTATTTCTGAAGTTTTTAAACAAATACGAAAGCATGGCAACACAGGTTTCCGACTGAAATAAATAGTCTCACATATATTTCGCGACAAACAAGAAGAATACTAATTTTCAAACGTATTAAAGCAAGTTATGTAATAATTTTAGTTTATACATCAATTTCCAAATCTTTTATTTATTTTTAGCCATGGAAAACGTTAGTATACATAATCAGCGACATATATTTACCGCGCTCTACTCATGTTTTTCGTTTTGTTTATTTACGTTTATTTAGAGAACGATCAACGACACTGAAGGTGGCAGAACGCCGAAACCGGTTTGTCTCCAAACCAAATTTGACAAGGGACGACGGGAACTCGTTCCAATATTCATCAACTTTGCATATGTTCTTCCTATGTAAAGAGCTGTTCACAATAGAAAATCAATCTGTTACATTTCCGTGTCTACTACATTTTCACATCCATAAAATATATGTGTTTTTATTTCGTTTGAGCTGCGTACCGACCTTAAAGCTACTACGAAGTTTTTTCAATCTACTGCGAAATTTGTTTCAAATAGTTCACGCACTGATGACCAACAACATCGATTCTTTTATGTGTGGAAACATCGATTTAGAAATCCCATAAATAATTTCAATTGTTTAAAGAAGTGTGAGGTACAAAGTGTGCTTTCTGAGTAGAAAAATTTAATTATTGAAACAACTGGTATCAATAGAGATATCGTAATGCCACACTTAGTAAAGGATTTGGTAAGCACTTTGACTTTCAAAATATCAATGTATGGTCATGTGTGTAGAATTGTGCAAGAACTGATCTTATACTATTCAATATTGGATATGACATCATTGTTTAAATTTTTCGATTACTGAGGTTTTGAATCAAATTCAAAGAAAAGTATTTTACAACTTTATATTTAAATAACTGAATTTTTTTATATCTTTACCCTATTAAGCTGTGTTGTATTTGTCGGAGAAGCACATCATTTAAAAATGTTCGATATAGTTTTGGGGAAGGTGCAAATCTAAACTTTCGTTCAAAACATTTGTATTAAATATTTAAATAATATTGCAAGTCATTCGAATGAAGCATGGTCATATGCCACAAAGATCATGAATATTTACTACGAATTCCTCTGAAAATTTTTGTTTCTATTAGAATTCACCAGGTTCGATGTAATTATATTCAAATTGTTTAAATCACACATAACTATGATACATTAAATGAACGCTTTACACCCATATATTACAGATAGGTTGTTTAAAAAAGATGAAATTAAAATAAAAAATTAATTTTTCTTATATTTTAGAAAGGTTACGACTGGAAATAATATTTTTAAATCTTCGAAATAAGCAATAGCTTTTTTTTCTTTTTTTTTTAAGAAATATCAGTATCGTTACGATCCTATAGTAGAATGTCAACTTCCAACATTTTAAACTGGAACTGTTTTCAAGCTACTTACACTGAAAAGTGGAACGCAGAATATATCTGTTTGTCTTATTTTGTACTGTCTTATTTTCTAGTCTGATTTGAACAATCAACTTAAAGAAGCTGGAGATAAGCTAGTTGTAATTGACTTTTTTGCAACTTGGTGTGGACCATGCAAATTAATTGCTCCAACTCTTGATGAGTTAGCGAAAGAATACGAAGGCAGAATCGTAGTACTCAAGGTATGTATACTGTGAGCCAAAATATCAAACATAGGCTATTATGTCAATTGCTGACATACATATTTTAATTTATGGTATTACAAAATATATTTAAAAATTAATTTTATTTCAGGTCGACGTGGATGAATGCGAGGACATTGCAATGCAGTACAACGTATCCAGCATGCCAACTTTTGTTTTTATTAAAGAAACTAAACAAATAAGCTCATTCTCTGGCGCTAGCGCTAAAAAATTAGCTGAAGATATAGCAAATCTTGTATAAAATTAAAAAAAATCACTTACCGCGTGTATTTTATTCACAAAAAATATATATGTATTATTGAAATTCTAAAAAAAAATCGTTAGTCATTTATTTCGTGAATTATAATGTATGCTGAATCATTAGTTATTTTTTTATAAGTTATTAGGTTCAGATGAAAAAACTTAAACTTTTGATTATATACATACATAAATATAGAGGTTCAGTGACGTCAACGGCTATCGTAACTTTCTTCTATCAGTCTTGATTGATATTGATATTCAAAGTGACATCTGAATATCAGAGCAAGTCGCTGAGATAGAGATATAAGTAGCGTAGCACCTAAAAATCAACCACGAGGAAAAGAAAATGTTATTTTCAACAACAGGTTAGCACCTTCAGAAGTTTCTTATTAAATTTGGCGTCGTTGGGCGAAGAAAATATTTTCGTGTGTAGAAATTCTATTAGAGTATAGATGATCTTGGTGACTGAAAAAGCAGTCCAAAACAACACAGAGATAAAAAAAAATATATTAAAGGTCTAATAATATTACCTTTTTTTGCTTATGGAGTAGGAATTATCGCAGTTTTGTAGATTTTCACTTTTACAGCTAGAAATTCAAATAAATTTTTAAGATATAAATAATTTTGACAATACCTATGCTAAAGAGAATTCAATGCATGTAACAAGTTAAATTCGTTGTCGAAACAACTTCTTTTTGAAGAGGATCCTTGAACGATTAGGCAGACATTCATACATATACATCTGTGCAGAAAAGGGATTTAATCTTCGCACTGTCAGATATCATCTGAAATAATTGATTAATCGTGTATGACATAAAAAATTAAATATTCTCCGTCTAGGTTATAACAATGTATATTGTACATTCTTATATTTTAATTGGCGAAATACACAAATACATCAATACAGATTAACTAAAAATATATATTTACATAATATTAATCAAAAATATATTTCGATGTTTCAATTAATTAAAGTTTTTGAAGAAGACGATGAATCCGAAGAATGGTCAAAATCTATTTTAGCATATGAATCATTTTCTGCATTTATTCTTGTAGAAATGTCTGCTTCACCTTTATGGAATTTTGGTATATCTTTGGTACTGTATTTAGGCAAATCCAACTTTGCGTAATACAATTCATAACAAGAACTTGCTGTTGAACAAGTAGGCGTGTTGCTTTGCTGTGTTTTATTGTCAATTATGCAATATCCTTCACTCTCTCCACAACTCACAACATTCTGTTGCATTTGTTTATCCTTACACTGCGATACTGATGAAGATTTCAATGTGCTAGATATGGGTTGATATAGAGAGGAGGGCGTACTTGATGAAGCAGAAATTGTTTCACTTATTACAGGTAGTGCTAACTTTTGTTCTCTACCTGTGGAGAGTGATGTTTCTTTTATAAAATCATTTGTATTTTGGAGACTATTTTTCGCGGTTCCTGTTGAGGCATTCATTTCAGTTCGATTAATGCCATTCTCTTCCAGCAGAACGGGATTAAGCCTTTTAGTTGCCAGGCTAAAACGATTTTTTTGATTTTTTGTTACTTTGGCAACATTTGTGCATTTCTCTTGAAAACTCTTTTCGAATTCCTTCTTTGTCAGGCTCGCCTCTGTAAAAATATTATTCAAATTTGCCATCTTATCAGAATTTTTCTTGCATAGAGCAGGCGACGATTTATTTATGGTGTGAAAACTTTCATGATTAACAGGCTTCATTTCCAAGTAACCACTTTGCTCTTCGGTAGTTGGTAAGGGGGGTAAAGGTTGGGAAAAATCGCAGTCAGATTTGGAAATATGAGAGCCCTTTATTTCGTTAACACAAATTTCAGAACTCTTTTCGTTGGCAGGTACTAATTTTCCATGTGTTTTGTGACTTGAACTTTTTGAAAAATCTATTTCCATTAAATCGCTCATACAATCGACTGGAAGTTGACTGTTTTGAACTAATAATGGAGCACTCGTAGATTTTTTTTCAGAGTTAGCATTTAACTCCAGTTTGTACCCCAATTCATCGGCCCCAAAGTTTAAACTATTATTGCTAATACAACTTGTATTATAGCGCGATCTCGGGTATAAAACAGCCCTCTGCAAGTCACATTTAGGAATTTTGGCACGGGATCCAACAGAAAACGCTCTGACACGAATAGCGTTTGTATCATGCACAATCTCATTAGAATTTTCCAATCGTTTGTTTTTATTTTTGTCAACTCTACTGCCTATTGAATACGAGCGCTTGGGACGTTCATCGCTGCAACGAAAACATTTTTTTTTATTATATGAGTATGCAATATTTCTCTACATATAGAATGTGAGGGTGAGTAGGTGAGTAGGTTAATAGGCGAACTAGCTTTCTCTTACCTAATTTTTATTTATTTTTTGCAATGGTATTTTTTTAAAGTTTCAACTATCAAACTATCTTATCTGAAGTTTTCTTTAAAAGCAATAGTTACAATAAAATGAGAAACTAAAATGTACTTACTTTTCCGATTCATTTGGCATTGCAGAGGAAATAATGATGGAGTGCATCTGTGAAGACAAAAGGGTAGTAACCATAGAATTTTGGGAATTGGCGGAAGATAAAGAGGCTGCATCTCCCGAACCAATATGCCGCTCTTTTTGGGTCTTATTATTGTCAATGGACAATGGCGCCATAGAAATATAAGTTTCCCCTTGGAAACTAATATCTACGAAAAAGTAGAAATTTTTAAGATTTACATTAAGCTATATATACAGCTTGTCTGTTACTCACTACTATCAGAATTGATTAAATCATCTGAATTTTCCTCGGGGATTGCTCTTTCCGCTGACCTAAAAGTAAATATTTTATCAAAACCATTTGAAAAATGATATTTTTTGGCATAAATGATGCAATTTGTAATAAATTTATAATTTTATTGTATTTTTAACTTTTAAATGCCAAAAATCGGAAATAAAAAAGTTTTCAATTTAATGAAACGAAAAAAAAAAAATTTAGAAAATCGTGTATAAAAATGGTTATCTCATTTAAGACTTTTATAATAAAAGTCTGGATTTTTTTTTTTTTGAAATAAAGTAATTGAACCTATTTCTTGGTAAAATTTTTTTTTCTTGGTTAAATGTTTTTAAGTCCGAAACACAAGAAAGTAAAAAAAGTAAGAAAAAAATTTGTAATCATTTTTACATTATTAGCCCAGCTTTAAAATTTGCGAATTATATGAGTAAAAATATGTAATATGTTGACTTAGTTACATACTTGAAGCGATACGGCAAATAATTGCCGGATTCTTCTTGTTCTTCTAATTTTAACGTTTCTTTCATTTCGGCACATACAAACGGCGAGACTGATGGCGGACTTGTACTATGACGGGAAAGTACAAAGGAGCCAGGAACTATTGAACAAGGAATATTTTGTATTTGCGATGATTTGAAACTTTGTTTTAAAATATCACTCGACTCCTGAATTCTCGTAGGAAAGCTGTCACATCTACCTCGAGTCATGTTACTGTTACCTGCACAATTGGTAAAGATGTATTATATTACTATCAAAAGACATTCGCAGCTAGTATAGATACATATATATGTACATATCGACATTTAATTTACCCGACTGATTCATATTATAATTCTTGTTATCACCACGAAAATTTCCTGTGTCCGTGAAGCTATTTGGCTTAGATGCTTCTGTTACTGAAGATGATCTCTTTCTCATGCTGTCTCCAATACTCTCTGTTTTAGCCGACATTGCGCTATGGAGAAACGTTTATTAATAGTAAAGATGCAATTCAAATAACAGTTATTACTTATTATTAAAAAAAATCGATATTCAACTATGGTTGTTTAAGATGAAACAAAAATATTTAAAAGAAAAATTATCCTGGAATTGACTTATCGACTTAATAAAACTTTGATTTGTTGCTGAATGCGAAAATAATCCGCATTACAAGTGTGTTTTTGTAATACAACGTTGAAGATATAACGCGTATACGACTAAATAGTACACCAACAATTTTATACGTGGAAAAAAAGTTTAGTGAGAACCCTTTGTAAAAAAGAATTATTATTCCAATACTATTTTTTTTTTATTGATTTTAGTTTTATTGCATATTTATTATTATGACCACAAGCCAATTGTAATGCCAACACGGTCCATCCCTTCAACCATTTTCAGTCTTTCTTTTATCTGAAATTCGTATTTAGCCATATCACTGCAATACATTAACATACCTAGAGATCATTTTATGCATACTCTGTGCTACTAAGGGATCCTCTGTTTCCATCCACAATTCTCCAGGTCCGATGATGCATTGCCTTCCAACTTCCATATAAAAAAGGCAATGAGAATCTCCACATCTAAAATGATATAGTAAATTGCAAGAAAGCATTTATCATCAGTTAAGTTATAGAACTCTACTCAAATATTAGCGGTAAAGTTTCATTGATTTAGGGCTTTATTGAAACTTACTCAACTGAACCTTTAGTATTACGAAATGAAAACTTATTTTAATGTTTCACCTTATAGTCTCAATTTATGTTTTCAATTATTCTTTGTTTTTGCAAAGAAAATTTAAATTTATTTTTATAAAGAGATATTATATATACATAAGATTAATAATTACAGCAAGGATCACAAATAAAGATTTATGTTTGAAGTCGTGTGTGATATAGAAGAAAAATTCAAACTTGTTTCTTTATATCGTAAGAGGATTAAACATGTTAAAAAAGTTTTCTCTAGTTGTATGGAATGCAGTTCAATGGTCTGATTTTGTTTAAAAAAACAAACGTTATCAAAATTTTTGCAAATATGAAGAAAAAAAAATACTTAGAAGGCAAATTATTTAAATTATATCAAAATCATACCTTCTTATAGTGTTTAAAGGGATATAAATATCCGTGGCTCTTATATAGCCGGATGATGATCTTTCTGGACCAATCCTTATAAATGTGACCGATTTTGCAGATAAACAAACATGATAGTTCCCGATGATCTTCCTTTCTTCTGCCAAGGCTTTCTTTTGTACAATAACCTGCCAAACGTGTTCTAAAAGAAAACAATTATTATTGGATTACTTCAGTGATGACGTTATATTTATTAAAACCAAACATGATAAAACAAATTATTAAACAGAGATGAAGTGAACTTGAGGTTAAAAAACTTTTTTTAAGGTAAATACGCCATTATGCTGAAACGCAACTGATCGTTCAGATCTCAAATAAGTTAAGTGTAAAACTGAATAAAATTGCGATGTAAGTAGTCAGGTAACCGAGCAGTGTGGGCTACTATACAGAAAGTCATCGGTTCGATTCATGGCCAGACCAACATTCAAAACTATAGAAACAGTTTTTTCTAATGCCCCGAATCAATTTTAATTTAAAATATTTCATTCTTCAATTACATACATAGTATTATTGGTGTTTTTATTGTATGCTACTTACCAAATTTCGGCATATATATCTCAGATTTATTTGTAATGCTGCGTTGAAGAAAAAGCAAAGCTTGCAGCCACTTAAGCATTTCAGCCTCACTGTCTAAAACAATACCAAAGCCGCCATCTTTGGTTGCAAGAGCAATTACATAATCATGTTTTGTGTCTAATCTCCGATTTATATTGAAACAATTCTCCAATTTCACCACCCGTTTAGGAACTGCACCGGACTTAAATTTCTTTATGCTGTCGAAATATTCTAAACGGGCGCTTTCTCGATTTGTATCTTTGTATAAGACGAAGAACTTTTTCTTCATTGTATTCAATTTTTTTTGGTATCCTGATAATACCAATCCATCATCAAAGTTTGCATCGACAGGTCTTGACATTTTAACCTACAAAGAATAAATCGAAATGAGTTTTGAATATTATGTGCATACATATAAATAAGTTTAAATTGATTAAATTTAATATTTATAATGCAACCATCTCAAATTAAACTAAGAAATTGCTGATTTTCCGAGTGATTATCTTTGGTTAGCCTGAAATTTTCTAAATAAAACAACCATAAATCGAAGACTTGAAAACCTTTAAAATTATGGGCGTGGCAAATAGTAAGCAATCATCGACACGTGTTAGGAAATTTTGAAAACATTGGAAATTTAATTAATTGTACTATGTAACTGATTTTAGAAGCTCCTCTTAAAAATTAATAAACCGCTCAGAGGCGTAGAGTAGGTTTTGTTGGGAAAAAGTAAGGTCGAACATCATAATATGGAAGATTTTGGATGAAAACTCTTCAGCGGTTATAAAGCGCCAAATGGGAAGAACATAAATCTCGTAGCGAAAGACCAAATAGAAGCAGTAAGACATTACGTGTGAAATATTCTTTGACATGATAATTTTTTAATATGATAACAATATCAATCCGAAGTTTCCATATAAAAAATGTACCAGCATTCAAAAATTTTCTATATTTAACAATTTGGCACAACTACATATTTTAATTAAATTTCTTATTTTTATCATCAGAATGTGTTTATAGATTTTTATACTACACTTTTTTTTAATTCAAACGTTGAATTTCTTTTACGCACTGTATTAACCAGTTTATGTAAAACGTTTTCATATTGAAAATCCTTCTGCATGCATGGCGAATTCAATACACCTGAAGGCAGTAGGATTTTATTTTTATTCGTCGCATGGCTTTATGTGTTTCCAATTGATATTTTTTATTCACGTATTCCTTTTTTTATACATTATTGTAGGTATGTATGCATGTGGATTTTGAAAGTATTTTGTATTTTGTAAAAATATTGAGAAAATTCCTACCTTAATGACAAAATAAGTGATTACATATGTATGTACATATATTTACTTTTAGCGACGAGTACATACATAGACATGAACACGTATAGGCGTAATCCATAAACAAACACTCAAGTGCGTCTTAACTTATTTCTTAACTTGAAAACCAACCTAGATTACACTTTCACTAGTTTGGATTGGCACAAACGCAATTTTATAACAAAATTAAAACCCTATGTTATAAATATGTATACAAATATATTTATCTTATCAGCACACATCTATAGGCATCAATACACAGATAGTCAGCTAAATATCAAAACAATATTAGATAGTTTTGAACATACCTATTTATAAATAGTATTTATACACTCAATATCAACAATAAAAAAGAAGTAATATATTTAGACCAAAAGTAATAAACAATTACTATTATTATTTGTTGACACTTAACAGATATACAAAAACCATATGCAAATTGTATGCAATAACAAATATACATATTCTTCGTATTGTAGTATTGGAATTTGTGGACTTCATTTAGTAAAACAGCGTTGCCTGATTTTCAACATTAACGTTCCAAAAAGAGAACCATAAAGGGTACCATAGACGATGAATATTCGCGTGAACAATCTTTACCGGTTTTGGTATTTATAGCTTTATTGATATTGAGAGTAGTTAGTGGTAATTTCAATATTTTCGTTATAAATGATAAATAGTTTAACAGTTTATATACTACACGTTAAATATAATGACTCTTTTTTGCAGAATGTACAGAACATTCTTCCTTATGTACAAAAATATAGTAATGTCGTTGAAAAGATAAGATCAGCTGATGTCACAATGCTAGGGAAGTTCCGGCGACTCATCGACCGTTTAATAATCCTGGTCGTAGGATTCATTAGCTCCTTTGTGATTTAATGATCAATATTTAAAATGTATCGAGTTTTAGAAGCAAATACTTTTTCCCTTTGCCTATGAAACTTTGGAATCCGCAATCAGTGCTGAATGGACGAACGTTCCGAACTATGTATGTTCGCTTGGGAAATATCTGACGATTGGAAAACGAGTATTCTTTGCTCAATGTTTAAGCGAAGAAGACCCGAAATTTTTCCCCGTCAAGGGTTAGGGGTTCAAGAATTTACCCGCGGTAAGGCGTGCCTGTCGTAAGAGGCGATTAAGACCCAATAGTTACCGCGATAGTCGGATATTTATAATGCAACACCAATATTTTGATCCGGTCAAGGACTCTCGATCCCGTAAAATTCCTCGAAAACCAATTTGGGTAATATTTTTGCCCTTACTAGAATATCAATACCGAAATTTTGCTTAGAATTGAGTAGGACCTCAGTGAGCCGCTCGATAAAACATGAGGTTTCAGATGCGCGTGCACACACTTACATAATGGCGAAAGAAGAAAGTGTAATTCCTTGTAAGCTCGTCCGCAATTTCAATACTCAGTATGTTATTGTATCCCGGCTACCACACCAGCTTCAGAAAGAATTGCTTAGGCGTCACCTCAAGTGATTTGCGCACACTCTATTTCGTTGTTATCGATTACAGAGCTGTTACAATGTTCCGGTAGACGAAAGTACTTGCTTATATTGAGCTCCTTCGAATAGATTATACCACTGATCATTTTTTCTACTTTTAACCCATGCATATAAACATGAAAAATTGAGAGTACTTTCCGCTCAGTATGTTTCAAATTGAATTTTGTTCAGTAGCAGTATTGGTTAACTTCGAACCCACAACGACCGAAAATTGAAAATAACCATCTACGAGTATACAGTGATCCCATTTCTCATTTTCATTTGCTTGTTTCTGGAGCAAACATTCATAGAAGTACACGATAGATAATTAATTGAAAAATATGCAAATATCTATATTACTGTATCAGAAAGTATATTACTAAACAAACATATGATCGTCAATAAAGAGCTTACATTTTTAGTACCGTTACATAATTTTTACTGATAAATCTTAGCACTATAATGGTGTCCACTGACATCTCTATATATAAATTATTACAATTATTGCGTTTGCTGCAAGGAAAATATGTATATATGAATTTATTATATAAGGGAAATAAACAATCTTAAACATGCCTACCTCTTTTTATTTATGCTATACTAAAAGCTTTCTTACACAGTAAATAAAAATCTTAAGTTCCAGATACTATTTAGGCTTATCTAATACAAAAAAAAAAAAAAAAAAATATATATATATATATATTGTTTTAATACGAGTCTGTAATTTGCGTCAAAGTAAAGAATGCTATAATTACACTTAATACGTTTGTTATTGTAAATTGATCAAATTTTTGGAGATCTTACACGTCTTAGTGGCAACATCTGCAGCTTTAACGATCATATTTGACAATAAAGTTACTTTAAGTATAATTAATTCTTAAGTCATTATATTAAGATATTATCTTCGATTTTTGTACAGTAGATACTTCTTCATAGAGAGTGGAAGTTGCAGCTCTTGAATACGCTCTTCTAAATGTGTACGACCTACTTTTTGGCGAATTGTTCTTCTACAGAGATCCATTAATGGCAAAGGTTCAGCTAATAAATTAGAAAACATAATAAATAAATATTAAAGGATATGCTCCATAATATTTGGAGTGTAAAAAAATAAAAAAATAAATACTATATACTCACGATCTAAACCACCAATATATGTCATTGTAATTTCGCAATGACCCCAAACAGCAGAAACAACGGGATAAAGTTTTTTTCCTTTAAGTCCCTTAAATGCAACTCCGAGGTATTGTTGATCAACAATAAAGCTTAAAGTACCTTCGTCCATATCCAATGCAACTAGAAACTTATCCGGGACTAAAAAAGCTTCATCATTTTTAAGTATAGCTGGATATGTTATTCCAGCACAGTTTTTAGAATCATGGTATAGTTTATTTCTTCCCAAATCCCAACCCCAACTTTGATCTGACAAGCCCACTAAGCTTTGATAACCGACTGAGTGCAAAGGCGCCTCACTTGTCGCTACACCAACAACGGCATGTGTACCTCTTTGTCTTGTAGGCCAATATATTTCCCATATGTGGAGGCCTTTCGTAAGACCTACTTTACCGCGTATGCAATCCGTGCTCTGAGCTACTGGATGTCTGTGAAATGTCAATTTATCATCTTCTTTTACAAATATATTTAATGATCTGTCTTCTGAGTTCCATGAATGCTTCAATTGAACTTCTTTACTTGCTGGGGGCATATCCAGCAAAATATCTAATCGTGTGGGTTTTACAAAATCTGCTGCAAGTTCTCGTGGTATTATTGGTTTAAAGTTCGCCTGTGAATCATTTCGGTTAACTGATTTTGCACCTCCACTTATTTTTTGACCCATGTTCATACCACGGCAGCCTCTAGTTTTTCTTTGGTCAATAAGGGCTACTTTGTATGACAGTTTCAAGCGCTCAAATTCTCTTGGTTCCAACCGTGAGAGAACAACGCGTGGAGTTAACGAAGAAGTTGAAGAAATATTTTGAGATCGGCGTCTATCCGTATTTCTTACACCAGGCATCCGACCACCTTTATGTCTAAAATACAAAAGAAATACAAATATTTTTACATATATCAATAATGTGTTAATGCACGGTACAACAGTTATATAATAAATATATTAAGATGCTATTTGTTGTTATTGTTGTTGTTGTTGTTGTCGTTTTACTATTTTGAAAAGCATAAAATTGTAAAATAAAAAATATACACGTTTGTGATGCTTCAAAGCAATGGGCATGAACTGATTTTTAAACTTGCTGAACCGAAAATTTAAATATTAATTAATATTACAGAAGATTTAATTTAAATATATAACCTTGCGAGCTTTAATTTTGATAATATGATTAATAAATCTTGATACACTGAAGTAATAAACAAATTTATCTATAAAAAAAAATAGTATAACCTTTTCACGAATAGTGGCACAACACGAAAAATGGAGCTTCTTAAGAATGCCGAGTGATCTTTATATCTCAAATACTTTTCCATAACTAAGATATTTCGCATTTATGTGCATAAGAAAAATCAGCGAAATAACGGAATATAATTGTCTTAAGCGGAGAGTATAGAACAAAAACGACTAGATAAGAAAATTACTCAAATTCGCAAATATTGCAGCTGAGATCGTTCCCCTATCTCACATTCTAATGTTGGCAGCAGTGTCATCGGGAAACATTTCACAGCTGATGTGCAAAAGGCACCAATACCACTATATAAATTTAAAAAAATCCATTGTGGACAAAAATCTGGGACGTTCCGGTGTAAAGACCCGACTGTCGCGGGAACTATGGATTTTAGTCGGCTCTTACGACAGGCATGCCTTACCGCGGGTAAATTCTTGAACCCCTAACCCGCAGGGGGACCCAAACGTTAATTTTCTAGAACACTGCAACCGTTCGGAACTGATATAAAAAATGCAGGTTTTTGACCGCTCTCACGAAATAAAGAGTTTCATATCTATAGTCATCTTTGGCACAGAATACAATAGGTGTTTAGGAAATGCATGCTATGGAAATATCCTATCGAATTGTGCTGGATATCGAGAGCCCCCCACATTGCAAAATTGTGACATATTCAACTCAAATAATAACAACAACACAGCACAGGGTTGCTTTTTTCTTCTGGCAATCTTTGGGAAATAAATAAACATAGGTTTGGATATAGGATATTTGTCCTATCGTAGCATATTTTTTTACACGTGTTTTTTTGTTGTGCCTTTGCACGTGCATCAATAACGAAAGCATTTTACACAAGCCGTCTTTTACAGCCATCAAATGGAGAGTGGCGAAGAAAACAATTATATACATTGGCAACATTGTAAGAGTTTCAAAAATGAGATACATACATACATATGTTTGATTGAGGTAACACACGGATGTTTTTGTTGCTTTTTATCGGCAACTTCTCCGATGTTGCCCTTAATATTCATACGGAGAAGCTTTGTTTGATTTCCTGCCACTCCATTTTATTTTAGCAATTTGCTGCACACTCCTCCCTTTTCCAAGTTTTCGCACAATTCTTTAATGCAAATTGTTACTATATATATTAAACTATTACTACATATTAATACATTTATGTATATGTAAATCAGGTGAAGAAGGACCTGGCTTTAATCGGTGACTACAATTGGCACCAAATATCAAAAGAGAGTGGTGAGCGGTACCTGCACAAAAAAGAGGTCATTCGCCTGAACTCCTGCGGATTGGAGTTAAAGAATTTACCTGCGGTAAAGCATGCCAGTCGCGGTGACTAAAATCCGATACCGAAACGACCCGAAATGTCACTCCCGCTATTCCCGGAAAACTAATTTGGTGAATTCTCGTTCATATGATATGGTAACAAAACTCATCAGAAACAGGAAAACTTAAGATCTCCGATGCAACATTAAACTCTATGAATTATGTATCATATTACCGTTTTTAGGTGATTTATTGCTTATTCTTTTCAGTTTTTTTTTTCATAGTATGTCAGCTGGGTCGTGTTCGTACACCTTTCGAAAAATTATGATTGACTATGATTGAAATAGCTTTCTTACATATCCATTTTTATGAAAACCATTGCATTTGAAATAAAAATTATAGACAAAGGATATAAGAATAAGAAAGCAAATCAAAATTTTTTTTACCACGAAATTAAATGCGATTACAAATGATCCATTACTATATATTTTTTTAAATAAAATATATCTCTCATTAATCTTTGGGGTACCACCCACTACTTCATTCCTCGATTTAAGCGAAAAATTCTGTAGAAATCAAAGTTAGCCAAAGCAAATGAGAAGACCTGTTTAAGATCTCTTCTGTACACATTAGTATAATTTTGTGAGGATACAATGTCAATACGAATGCTTAAATTATGCGGATCATGGCATAAACGAATGCGATGGCAAATATTCGTAAAATCACAGATACATACATATGTACGTTTGTCATACTGGTATACTACCGTAAAATTTCCCTCTTGTCCTGTAAATGAATAGTAAAAAAGTACAGCTACCTTAACACAGCGTTAAAAATATCCAAGTGCAAAAGAGTAAATCTGAAAGCATACAAGCAAAAAAAAATAATTTAGCTTCAGCTACCTGCCAAAATTCTTTCCTTAAATGAGATATCTAAAATCCCGTAATTTTGTATGTTATATAGATCAACAACTTAAAATAAGCGTTTGCGATAAGAAATTTAATGGTTTGTTATAAAAACTTTACACTTGAGAATATTTTTGCGTGTATTTTTCATTTTGTGATCGCTGTTTATCGTCTTTTCTTTGTTTTAGAGAAACAATAGAACGGTTCAGACGAATTTGTGATTTTGTTGTACTGATGTAGATATTCATTAGATGCTATTACGAAATTTTACTCTCCCCTCTTACTACCCGAGAAGGACACCATCTCTTTCTCCGCTTATCAGAATTTTCGCTTAGCATAACATGTATAGAATACTACTTGAAACCTTTCAGGCAGATAAGACTGAAGGAGATTGGATCTATAGTCGGATCGCGTAGAAGGCATTCCGGTGTTCTAAAGTTAGTCGGTTTTATTCCTAAATGCACGGATCCCTGAATGTCGGTAGCTTCTTTTAAACCGCAATGCGATCACAGGATAACTGTAAGCAGCGGAACCAATCAAAGAGAATAGAGAACCCTGCTCTTTACGGTCGGACATAGCCCGAGTACCCAATCCTATGTCAAAATGAGTTCAACATGTGCACCTAGAAACAGGTTAGCGGCCGTTCAGACATAACTTCAAGGAGGTTCAAAGATATCTTTGGCCTAAGGTGGATGGCAGAATAAATGGTTTGCCAATTAAAAAGTAGTGTATCATGTAGGAGTGTTTTTATGTGGCATCACATATTTTTACAATCTTAAGATCAGCCAGTTAAACCGAACATAACTTAACCTATCATACCATAAAGGCGGATAGGAAATGGTGATAAGAAAATATTAAATATACTGAACAACTAACAACCGTTCGTTATGTTTAGGTTACCACCGGTATTTTTTTTGTTACATTCGGAAATCGTAGGAATTGAGACATACAATTCAACTGCATCAGATATTCACCCGAAAAAACGAACAAGAGTAATCAGCTAATACTATAATATACTATATAGCAGGAAATTGACGTTTTAAATTGAAATTTGTATTATAAACAAACAAATTGTTTACTTTTTTGTAACCGTCGAGACACCAGATCTCAAACTTGATACTTGTTAATTTTTATGTTCCATAAACAAGTTTTTATAAAATTAAATGAAATGTTCAAATACTTATGTCGGTTGGCCTAACTTTTGCTTCGGCGTTGTTGTAGTCATATGGATATGTCAATATGATTGCGAGTACTTATAGTCAGCTGCTAATGAAATTCATCTTTTTCCCAATGAGTGTCCAAATTTATGTAAAATATTTTGGAACTGTTTTACTATACAAGTCGTTGGTTGCTAAATGATGTGGAATAACTAGTTTTATTTAGAACTAGATTTTAGGTTACTTTCAAACCCTATGTTAAAGTAGTTTTAAGGAATTAAGCGGAAGTACAATTTTTGGATGCGTCGGTTCATGTCGTTTCAGTACCGAACATTTAACCCCCAGATCGTATTTACTTTGAAGTAAATCGCGTCTCCATGAATATTCAAGAAAAAAACGAGTTACTATTTAAACTAAATAAGCTATTAATATGTTATTGAAAATAAAGAAAGAGCGAGGTAATATTTGCACGCCATCTACATATACATACATATATGTATGCATATAGATACATGTATGTATATCTATATACATATATAAAATACATATAAGTACATATATGTAATTCCACATATGAATACGCACAACTACACATGTATTTCAGGTTTCCCATACCCCACGGATTAACAAAGCTTTAAATCATATTATTTGTGATACATTACCTTTTCTTGCCGACTTCCATCTATTGTTTCCAAGCCTTTTAAAAATAATCACTTTTAAGCTTCAGCAGATTTACTCGACATAAACAGCACGAAACAATCAAATACAGCCAAAACTATGCTGTGCGTTGCACATATCATACATTTATATTGTGCCATAAGACCATATTCACAAAAGTACGAAGGCCTAAAAATTTCTACAAGCACACGTTTCTTTTCATAAAATTACTTTTACTATATGGTTCGATACTTTTTTTCCAAAAATTATAAGCAGAAAAGAAATTTTTTGACTAAAATGAATTTCCAAACAACTAAAATCTTTTGAAAAGAACCCAGCTTAATTAAAAATACCTTACAGCGCTCAACACTTAATTTTGCTACACTTAAGCATTAAGCACTAAGGCCACGACAGCACGACAATCAATGTCTGACACACGAGTTTTTAAATTGCTTTTACTTGGATCGATTTCTGTCATTCGTAAAAACTAAAATCCAAAGCATTTGCACGGGCTAAGTAAGTCACAAAGAATTTACTAATTATTGCTGAACAATCAAAATCAGCTTCATACGAACAATTAATTAAAAAGCACACGACATCAGAGCTACAGTTCTATAAAAATCGTAGTCCCCAAGTTGAAACTATGTCTGAAATAGAATGATGTGCAAAAGTGAAGTTTTCATTCATTTTATTTTAATGTCAAATTGTCAAATACGTACATATTTTTAATGAAAAACGAAAAGCTTATGATTAAAAAAAGAAATGTTATTTATTTTCCTTATACTAAAAAACGTTAAAACAGAATAGCAAATGTCTTGCAACAACAGCAATTAATTGTCATAACAGTTCCTATAGCTCCTAAAATGATTTAATCGCTGCCTGTAAGACAATAGTCTGCGACTAAGCCATTGTCGTTGTCGCATGGTAATTTCGTGCGCCTTTGGCAGTATTCTTAGGCTACACACCACACGACAGCGACCAAAAAAATTGTAGGTCTGCAACGACTGTAAGAATAAATTGATATTGTCGCAAAAACAAATGATTCTTTTAACAAATGAAATTTTTTTTTCGTTTAAAAAATGGAAAATATGTAAACATCGCTTACGCAATCTTTCCAATAGATCATTTCAATAGAGTTTAGGTCTTTCTCTTCTCCTGCTTCTGCCACCGAGTTGCATAATGTACTACATCGAAAACTTTCACAGCTGGAATGCTTTCATCCATTCAAACGATTTGCTCTAGCCAACGTAGCCATAACCTCTTTATTCGTTGAACCATGTCAAAGTTTTCTATGGATGGGATTATGTGTAGAAGTTCACGCAAATGAGTAAAGTTTTCCACTGCCATTCCCCTGGAAGTGCCCAGAGACAATTATTTTACATTTGGTTGAAGCAGTTAACGTTTTCCCGTGTTAAACCAAGTATCCTCTGGGTGACCAAGAAGCATTCGTTTGGAGGCGAGCCAAAAAAAAAAAAAAAAAGAAACGTTCGACGTTGAAAGCTGCAATCAAAGTGATCATACAGCCACCTTTCTACTCGACTAGCACTCCTGCTTTTTGAGAGGATCCACACCGCAATATTTCCGCCGAGATATGCATTCGCTTCAGTACAGCGAAGAATGAAAGTCAACGAACGTTAATTATAAGGTTCGACGTTGAAAAGCTGTGAAGGGACATATACCGAGTGCTGAAGAGGAAAGAAAGACGTATTTGCAGGCAGAAGTGTGTACTGTTTTAGAAATAAAAAGAGCAAATCCGAACTCGAAAACCCCACCCGTGGATCCACCACTGATGCGATTTCTTGAATGAGGCTTATATGAAGAAGGCGATATACTTTTTAAAAATTTAGCTCATTTTTGCTAGAGCAACGAAATTTTTTTTTTTTTTTTTGATAAGGTGGTACCGATGATACAAAAACAAGGCATAATTATATTTGGCCATGAGTGTGGAGTAAAGAGTATCACTAATATAGAATAGAAGCTCCTCGGGATGCTTCCTTTACTAATATATCCTTCCGACTGGATAATACGTTTTCCATTCGAAATATATGTTGCGCTATTATTAAATTAAAAATTAACAGATGTTTTATTATTGCTTGTCTTTCTTACACTTCAATTCATAGTCATAAAGAGTTTTAACAGGAAAAATCGGAATTGAAAGGATTAAAGATTACTAAAAAAATACATATTTATATTTTTAACATAAATTCTTTAATATCGGTTTAATTTGAGTACGAGTAAAATGCATTGAGCAAAATCAAAAAATAAAAAATAAATAAAATGGAAATTGATGTGACTGGCAGAACCTTTACTCTTTATATCTTTTAAAATAATTAAATTAAAATTATAGTTATATGTGGTAAAGTAATTTTAGTAAAGATAATAAAAAGTTTCATTTCTATCTTATATATACTTAATCAAACATATTCTTCCAATTATTTAATTAGAATGTCTTATGATTTATTAATTAGGAGATTTAAAAACTTTAGAGGGATTGAACTAACGACCTTTAGCGTGATAGCACACACTCCTAACCACTCGGAGCACTCGGTTATTGAAACCACATTTTAAAGCTAATATAAATCTCTATATTTATAGTTCACTGTGTATTCGGAAAAATTTCCTTTTAAATAGTGCAAATAAATAACAATTTTCTTTTAATACTTTAAGATATGTGTTGTTATATAGATGTTAAATTAGCTTTCTTTCGGTATGGCGTAAATACACTTCAAACGAACGATTATAATTTATTTTTATTTATGTAGTTTCCTAATGTATTTTTAAATGGAAAAAAAGCAACATCAAAGTTTTATTTCATAATATATATGTCTATCCGTGAATGGCTACCTGATTTCCTATTTTGAATAAAATGTTGATAGTTTCGTAACCTTTTAGTAAAATATAAAGACCTTTCCAAAAATACCAAAAACTTTATCTAGCAAAAAACCACTTAAATTGTGCTACGTGTAGATGGTTATCTACAAAAGAAGGATGATGGGACATTTGGATTCGTAGTTTGTTATATAGGGTGTTTTTTTATAGAGGTATAGAACTTTAAGTTGGCATTACTTTTCAAGATGGCGACCGATTTAACAGCTGTCAAGTGATTTATTCTCAGTTCGGTTTGGCAATTTATCATGAATAGACTCACGCCTGAACAACGCTTGCAAATAGTGCAATTTTATTTCGAAAATAATGGTTCTGTGCGGAAAACGTATCGCGCACTACGTCCAGTAGCGATGAAGCGCACTTCTGGTTGAATGGCTACGTCAACAAACAAAACTGCCGCATTTGGAGTGAAGGTAATCCTCAAGTGTATGTTGAAACACCGTTACATCCAGAAAAACTGACTGTTTGGTGCGCTTTATGGGCTGGTGGAATCATTGGTCCGTACTTTTTCAAAAACGATGGTGGCCGGAACGTTACAGTCAATGGTGATCGGTATAGAGCCATGATTACTAACTTTTTCATTCCTGAATTGAATAATCATGATGTCCAGGAGCTGTGGTTTCAACAAGACGGCGCAACATGTCACACAGCTCGTGCCACAATAGATTTATTGAAAGACACGTTTGGTGACCGCCTAATTTCACGTTTTGGACCTGTGAATTGGCCTCCAAGATCTTGTGATTTAACACCGCTAGACTACTTTCTGTGGGGCTATGTAAAGTCACTGGTCTATGCGGATAAGCCACAAACGCTTGACCATTTGGAAGACAACATTCGCTGTGTTATTGCCGATATACGGCCACAAATGTTGGAAAAAGTCATCGAAAATTGGACGTCCAGATTGGACTACATCCGCGCCAGCCGTGGCAGTCATATGCCAGAAATCATATTTAAAATGTAATGCCACAAGATTATCTTTCGGATAAATAAAATTCATGTCAATCGAACAATCCATCGTTGTTTTATTGCAACTTAAAGTTCTATACCTCTATAAAAAACACCCTATAGTTATTCAAAATCTAAATCCCTACAAAGAGTTTTAAATTCATTAAAACCTTAATTAACATACGCAATGTAATATTTGATAAAAATTTAATAATTAAATATTTTTCGAAAAGAGCACCGAAATTTCCATTCTTCATGAGAATTCACTTAATTTAATTATATATCTTTTTGTAAAGCCTAAATAATAACTATTATATTTTTTATTAATCGTTTTATTTTCTTTTTTGAAAATAAAAATTTCATATATAGATAAGTATTATATTTATTTTTATCCTTGTTGACCTACATATTATAAGTGATAACGGTATTTAAAGCGAATTGGAAAATATTGTTGACGTGATATTAAGAACATTGTGATAAGGTTTCGCTCATAATAACTAACGGGAATTTATTAATTATACGTTATGCCTATAATAAAACGTAATAAACTCTATACTAGAGCTGCCAAGGCATAGAAGTACCGAGCAATTTACATAAATTCAATTCAGGACGCTACATTTAGAAATATGGTCGGTATGTTAATTCCTGAATACGAATATAAGGATATCAATCCAAATTCAAAATTGCAACATTGTTAGACTTGAACTGAGCATGCTCTGACTTCGGCAATGTACGTAGCGTGAAGACTAATATGTATTAACCCCCGTTTCGCGACTGCGCCATGCTGAAATCAATTTCGGTGAAAATAAAAACATTTCACTAAACTCGCATTGTGCCACTAAATACTTGAAAACAAAATAATTTTCCAAATTAATATAATACCCACAAAACGTATTTTATTGGAAAAATTACAAAAACAATTGAGTTAAGTGCATTGAAAGTTTGCCAGTGCTAAATTTAAAAATGCTAACGGCAGGCTAAAAATTAAAACGAGTTTTGAGAAAAAAAGGTAAAAAATTTATAAGCCAATTTCAGTATTTTAAGGAATGCAAATTTTTAGAAGTGTTAAATATATTATATTAATATACATATATTAGTATATGTATATGCATGTGTGTAATATCCATACCTAGGATATATATGTAAATGAATATGTATAATTCACAGTGAGTACTATGTAGATAAACACACATATGCAAGTATGCATATGCCAACAGCATACACGTGTATACACATACAAGCAAACTGGATCGATTTATTTTTTCTCCGCGACACCTTCACGAAAGCAAATTATATACATATTACAAGGCATCCCTCAGTTTGTTTATGCAATTTAATTATGCTATAAATAATAGTTTAAAAATACTGATAATTTGAAGCATCAAATGATTTTTAAGGATTCGTGAACACTTAATAAACGTTTTTTTTTTTGGCATATTTAAGTTTATTTTTTATGAGAAATTCAAAGCAATAAGAGGTAGGTAAAGTTTGTCTGTGTATTTAACTACTTCTCCAATTCTTTGTCTGTTTCTACATGCAAGAAGAAATTAACGAAAACAAATTATATAATGCAAATTTTAGGTTTATTTAATTTATTCATGTCTAAATAACAAAAATATTTTTTGTAAGGTTCTGAAACTAGTTTCAATATATGTATGTTTTGTATAACGAAGAAAAATCGAAATCTCGCATAATTGAAATTAAAAAATCTCGGACATAATACGAGGTTTGTATTTGTTCTTGAATTTACTTAAAAATTTCTTGTTAAATTTTGTAAAAGAAAATGTGAGATTTTCATAGTATACCACTGGGCTCCGCCCTCACTCACTTGCGTTGCTCGTTCGCCCGCTCAGTCGCTTATTTGTTTCGATTCTTCGTATAGCGCTCGTTATAAAGTATTCTAGGACGATTAAAAACTTTTGTTTAATAGAGATATATGAGTTGAAAGACAATGAAGCCTGTGGAGCTGAATGCACTTTAACATTTTTTTTTTATATTGGCACCCTCATGGATCATTTGCTTACAGTTTGTTCAATACTATATATAGAAGTTTGTAATTTTTTTCATGGAGTCCGAAGAAGGTTCGAACTCCAGGAATCAGGTACTAAACCAACCAGTTAAGAGCTTGTGTAATTTATTCACAACGATATGACATTTTCGAAACCCGTGCTGGACTTAATAAACTACGAGGGGATACCCAAAAGCTCATGGAATCAGAGGATAGAGTGAGAGTAGGGACGTTATGTTAGTGCCGTTCCGGTATAAACCAGTCTGAGAATATTTCGTGATTATTTGCATTTGCTATGGAGAAAAACTAACATAAGACGACCCGAGACAAATGCATTAAGCATAATGGAAAAAGTACAAGAGCTTCTGACATACATATATGCAATGATTATATACAATTGACGCTTTGTAATTGTTGAGGCCAATTTCGGACGAGCTTCTCTTCCAATTTGTAGTGCGCTTCTTGATATCTTTCCAACAAATAGAGGGATCTTCCGTTTATTCTAACCCGCCTCTGATTAACCAATAGATTTTTATGAGAAACTGATACTTAATGTGATAAATATACTCGGCGAGCTTGCCATTTCCTGCTGAAGGGCGGCTGAAAATAGAAAAATTAATTTTCCATAATTTTGGATGAATCAAACCCGGAAGCATATATATTAATATATTTTATTTATATTTTTCTTTACAATTTTTCGGATCCCAGAAAAGGGAAGTATTGATCAATTAAACTTTTAGATTAAGATTGGTGCAGTTAAGGTTTTTATGCTTTTATAAGTTTTTTTTTTTTATAATAAGCTTGGCATCCATCTAATTTAATATTCAAACTCTATGTTTTTAGAAATTAAATCATCATAACATAATGGGGACAGTATTAAGCTTTAATCCGAGAGAACGACATCCGTTTTATTCTTCGCAAACCAGTATTCAATATAGTCAACAATCCGACATTCGAAACGAATGTTTACTCGAAGGCCCTTGCTTAATGGACTCACATTTGAATAATTTCTGTTATGAACAGTTGAATAATGCAAAAAATCAAGAAACTAAACAAAGCATTCGTGTCCCTCTTTCCAAAAATGGCATAATTACACATAACGGATCCGGTAGAATGAATCTAGATAAGCAGACCCATACCACAAGTTATAGTTTCAATAAGTTGAAGGGTACAAAGGACGCTATTAATAACGATTTGGATTCACATAATGAAAATTCAACACTTTTTGCAGAGAAAAATGCTCTGGAAAAAAATATAAAGAAGCATTCATTATTTATAAGTGCATTATCTTGGAAAAAACTTGCTGCATCACATAATAAGAAGAAAATTGAAAATAAAAATAAATGTGCTAACATACCAACAGGATGTTTGAAAACCCAACCGTTGGACCCGGCAAATTCATCTTATATCGATAAAAATAAAAATGTGCGCTTACATTTTAATCACATTAACGACAGTCAAAATATAAATTTAAATCAAGGTGATTCCCAAATATGTAACACAGCTTATTCAACTTCAAAAACCAAAAAGCAAATAACATCGCAAGATCTCGTTAGAATAAACACAACAAATTTCAATAAGCACAACAAATTGATTCAAAAAGAACCTCTCGCTTTATCTTTGCCTCAACAATCGCAGATTATTCAAAATAAAAACGGTCATATTCCAAGAAAGACTGTTATTCAGGTAGGATCATTTCAAAAACATATTAAAATTGCTTGTTTCTAGCTTAACTTTGATAATCGAGTTTATAAATATCCAAACTTAGATGTATAACTGTCTAAAAATATGTGTAGTTTTATACTTTGATAACACTGGGCTGCAAAATATATTTCCTTATTGTTTTCATGCACAATTTTACCATATTTGGAACGCAAAACATCAAATCTAACATGCAAATAAATATATCATATTCGAGTATGGTTATTCAATAAATATTTATATAATTGGCACTTTATAACCGCCGAAGCAATTTTCGATCGAGTTCCTTCTCAAATTCATAAATGTTTTCCCCTCAAAATGGAAGGACCTATAACTTATTTCAAGCCGCCTCCGAACGACTGATGAATTTTCATGAGGACCTTTTATTTCATGTCTGAAGTACACTTGGAGGAGGTGTCATGTCATGCCAAAGGGCAAATGCAATTAAAAAAAGAAAGAAATCTATATGCGACCCTCACAATGAATTTTGAGTTGCATGCAAATACAATAGCATTTTCATTTCTCAGTAGCTAACAGCTTTTGATACACTTCCGCAAATCTTTTAACCAACTTTTTGAATCCGTTTTCTCGGAACCAGACTCAAAACTTGCATTTCAGTGTTTTCTATTTCTCATAAGCAAGGTTCTTCTCTACCGAACTTTCCAACAGAGGTTTTGCCTTACTTTTCCTTTGCATCAAGATACCTCACTAAACACTTTCCGAGTTGAAGAGCTTTTGCTCATCCGGGCGACATGACCTGGAATAACCTCTCCGTGTCGTCGCAAATTTCAGTAGCTCACCTATCCATTGTCTATGATATTCACAGACGGCCATTCGTCATTACACAGCCTTATAGGTTTTGCGAGAATACCCGATTCAGAAAAATCAACGTAGATACATCTCCTTTTCGGGGTTCAGCTTTAAAGTCGACGAAGCGGGGTGTTTTCTCCAGATCCATTATCTGGAAACTATCCTTAGGCGAAAAGAATAATACTAAGCAACATTAGTTGAAAAATGAAATTTCAAATTCACACGATCCTCACAACGAAAATGATACAAATCCAAAGCATTCTATCTCATTCTAGCTCCTTTCAAACACATTTTTGACAGCAACTCTTCATAAATTTACAAGTTTTGCTTTAAAAATCTCATTTTTGCTTGAGCTCTTGGAAAGAAATGTACTCCACTAGTCTCAGCTGATTTCACCTTTGATCTAGATATATATATTCTCATTGCGCCTTGCAGACTTTTCTGGAGCAAAATTACTAGTTTGTAGATTTCAGAATTTTTATACCTATCCAGCCTATATTAAAATGCGATTATATAACTTTGTGAATTACGCTTTAGGCATCTACTTCGGAGCTATTGAAGTGTTTGGGAATATTCTTACATTACCGGTGTAAAAAATTAAAAAATTTCGAAGCAGGAGATGCCGTTATGTGGCTAAGAGCCGTCGATCGGAGCCTATTACTTCAAGGCTGGCAAGTAAGTATATATCTTAGGTCTATCGTATTTATATTAAGAATATTTCATAAATTATAATAGCATAGACGAAAAATAATTAAGTGCTTAAGGGTAGTTTACTTAAACAGCTTAAGCCCTTTTTGACCCAATTTTGTTAGCTGAACGGCTGTTTGCCAGCAAGTGATTAAGCTAGCAAAAATCAATCCTTTTTCCTTAGCCATCGAAACTACGAAAATTAATCAAAGGCAAGTTTTTGCCATATATGTATGTACATAAATTTTAAAAATTAAAGGTTTTGTGATACAATATGAAAATATAAACCTTCCTTAGAATAACTAATTAAAAAATAAAAATTTCCGTTTAATCAACGGCACTTACATATATTCAAATTGATACTTTCGTTGGCTACATAAGAATGAACGTATCTTGCGAATTTGATTTCATTTGGTCCGTTCTTTTTTTGAATATTAAGTATGGTTTCAGTGATTGCACTCCATATCATAAAATAATTAATATAACTCAATTTCAGGACGTGGCATTTATAAATCCTGCAAATGTGGTATTTGTTTACATGCTAATTAGAGAACTCGTAAATGGTGAAGAAACCAAAGAATCGGATCTACAGGCATCTGTGCTTACTTGCCTATATTTATCGTATTCCTACATGGGCAATGAAATAAGCTACCCACTTAAACCATTTCTAGTGGAGGACTCCAAGGATAAATTTTGGGAAAGGTAAGTGACTCTTAGGAAGCGTCGGATACACATACATACTTATTTAAGGCGATTGAGTTAAAAAAAAATAAAAAATTCAAGATTATTTAACTGGGAAACCTAGCCAACGTATTTATTCGCTGAGTTATATCAACATCGCTTCCTATATATTGTACAACTAATCATTCCATCCAATTTCAAACTAGGATCTCTTTTAGGAGATAACGCAGGAAAAGCAATGATGATGATGAAGGGGAAAAGATCATCTATCTTTAACGTGACTGCTCTGCTGTCGGCAGTGCTAGGTTTCGCAATTTTGGACCATATTGCTCGATTGCCTATCCAAGATAAGCGAAATCAAAGTTATAGATTCATTAGAGAAGTATTCGGTCAGGAAAATGTGCCATCACAACGGGTATTATTGAAGCTTAAGTTTAATCGATATGATTCATGGCTGGCGATGACAATAAAACATAACCATCATTCCTTCATCTTATGCATATGCTGTCGCCCATTATATAGGACCATAATTATTACGTAAAACCCTTCTATTGAAAGCTATTAATGCCAACCATCAGGGGAAAGTAGTTGTTGAGGCCAGTGAGGTGGATCGGTAGGTTTGAATCTTTTCCATTTATTTTCTCTAAAATTTTAATTAAATTGACACCTTTTCTGAAAAGTCTTTTAATATCGAGTGGCTCGGATAGTAACTTTCCAATTGTGATTGACCCGTTAGTAGTACTCAGTGTCAGTTTATATAAATTTGTGGTTATTGATGGTTGAAAAAGGTTTTGAAGAAGTTTATGAGCCTTTGCTAATTGATGAGATATGAGAGATTACATTGACATTGAAAGGCTAAGTTGAGAGGAATATTTATCTCTTTTCCGTTATCTTCAATTGGGGACAAAGAACAAAACTGAGAAGGCGTTTAATTACATTAACCCTTTCGCTACTATCGGTGACACGGCATAGTCACCCATCACAAAACGCCGCCGGTACACCGAGGGTGGCTATAGTCCCAAGCTGAAGGGCGATTTTCCCTCTCTTTTTCTTTTCTACGCTTTATGTGCGCAACTTTCATCACGGAGCTAAAGGTCTGCTTCAGCGAGAGGGTTAAGAAGAAGTGGGATAAACAATGTCCATACTTGTTAAAATCTTAAGATTTTTTTTAACCTGTAGGCCAATGAGTCTATTTTCTATTGATTAGACATGCACATTTCTATTATAACAAAAATATTCAGAATTCACTATCAAACACTTATTCATTTCAGATGCCTTACAATCGTAAATCGCTTGAGTAGTAAAATGTTAAAAATCAACGCAGAACCAGGATTTTTCACTGAAGTCTTCACGGAATTGAAGTCATGTGGTCAAATCTTATCCAACGCAAATGGAAACTTTTCGTGTACCAGTGCTTGATGTACAGGAGAACAATTTGCATTTAGGCTTTCATTTATACCATATATTCATACCAAGGATCGTGCATTCGCTTTGGATGCTTATTAATAAACATACATACATACATATGTATATTAAAATAAAATGAAGAATGGTGTCAAACTGTATAACATATTACCAGCGTAAAAAAGCTGCAAATAAAAAGTTTTAGAAAAATTAGAAATAGTTATTGAACTGTTATAAAGTGAAAGTGGTGTCGGTTAATTTTTTTCATAACGATATATTTAATTAAATTTAAAAATACTGGAAAGGATTTTTTAACCGGATGATGCCTTTTTTGCAGTGCCAAAACATCAAAATTTATTAAGGAATATTCAACTTCTTCAAATAAAATTACATAACATATGTACATACATATGTATATTAGTTTTCTGCTTTCGAAATACACCACTTTCAAAAATAACAACTTGAAAAAATAGCGATAAGAATGTATGAATGTAATTCAATAATGGTTTCTTTATTTGTTAGAAATTGTATTCTAAGTATTTAATATAATATTTAAATTTATTTTCCATTAACTCAGTCAATCAGAATGCGATTGCAGTCAGATTTGATGAAATGATCTCAATTCTAAAATTTAAAGCGCCCGTGTCATTACCTATTTTCTGTACCTTTTTTTTTTTTTTTTGAGTTACTCAGCTTTAATGACAAATTTCAATTAGCATATAATGTTTCGTAAGTTATAAGGAATTGAATCTGCAATAAATAGCTCAACCAGCCAAGTTCGTGCCGAGTCAGCTGATACGACCCATCCTACGAGCGTGCATGAAAATGAAAAGTTACCAACGCTTTGATATTTTCTGTGAAACTGATTCAGCTGATAGCTCGCTTTTGTACAAGGTAACCAGTATAGACTTTTATAAATAAATTCGAAATAAACTAAGCAACGGTAATTTTTTCGAAGAGGTATGAAAACTGAAATCTTAACTAATTATTAGTTACAAATTATGAAAATTTGTAAAATTCTTTGACAGCTTCAAAGTTTCCCAAATTTTCGGTTACAACTTTTGACATTTTTTTCATTTACCGCAGGAATATACAAAATAGGAAAGTAGTTTCAAGCAATAAAAAATTTAACGTTAAATAATTTTTGGACTATATTTTATTTCAAGTCTATAAACGCCGCCTCTTTAAATATATTAAACATAATTTTAGCTGAACTTTAGTTTTCTGCCGCTCTATATATTTTAACTGCAATCTGAGGACAATTTCGACATACATTTTTGTAGGATTGATGAGAAGGATGCCCTTCTGTACAATTTTAACAAAAAATAAATAAAAAAATTAAAAATTAATTTAATAATAATTGTTCATGTTGTTTGTTGTACAAAATTGCCAAGTTTCTCATATAATTTCGTTATAAATTTCCAGGATTCTCCATTTTTCTTTTAATAAATGCAATTAATGTTTCACTCGATGAATTATATTAATTTATTTTCTTTAAATTAGCGCGGAATTCAATTTAAATAAACATTAATACGCCACGGTCTATATAAAACAAATAACACTAAAACATGGTTGCATTCTAACCATGCAAGTGTTGTCGTACTTCGTAAAAATAATCAATAAATTAAGCAATAAATATCAAAGAAAATTAAAATTTACCTCTACTTTTACTCTGAGTTTTTCGATTTTTTTTTCTAACTTATTTCATAATTTTTTGGACTCGCTCTTTCTTTTTGAACGTGTACCAATTTGAAATATTTTTTATTTTTATTATATTATCGGTCAGGTATGTCTAGCCTTAGTCATCAATATCATCTAACTGGAAGCCTAAGAAACGTGCTGTTCCGGTGGGTTCGTTGCAGAGGAAGAGGGATGTTAAATGAATTGGGTTGAGTGGGCATGCAAAGAATTGGTTAGTGTCGTGCGGAAATTCATTGCACGCAGGACATACGTTGGTTATGTCGAGGTCGAGTCTAGATAGGTAGGTGTTAAGTCTAAAATATCCAGATCTAAATTGTGCCAGTGTTACTTGTGTCTCTCGAGCTTTTGTTGTGCAATGGATGGTGATTGGATTTCAACAACACCATTTACTAGAAGAGAGTTCCAAAGTGTTAACGGACTCTCGGAGAATGGTGTTTTAAGCTTGTCGGTATGCCGTCCTGTACAGCGTTTCTTGTCTTTAACTGTTGTGTGGAGTCGTGTGTCTAGGCAAAGGTTCGGCTTCAAGTAGATGTCTGTTTGGATGATCATGGCGGTAGCATCCCAATAGATACTGTTTACACAGCATAATGTAATACTACTTAACTGGGAGAATAGATGGTCGGAAGGTTTCCTGTTAAGGTCAGAGGGACGATGTTCTGCCAGATCTGTAGCTTCTTCAACTGCGTCGCGCTAGTCCGTGCAGTCCAAATCGTAGCAGCATAGTCTACGACAGGCCGATAAATTACCTTGTACGTTGCAAACAACGTTTCTATGTCTTTACCCCGAGTACTGCCGGCTAGCGACTTGAGGATTTTGTTGCGGCTCTGTACTTAAGTGGCAATTGCAATCATATACGGAATGCAGGCTGTCAAATGTGATTCCTAGCAACTTTTAGTTACTGATAGTCGGAAGTTTTACGTCATCGACTTTCGCTATGAGTACTCCTTCGGCCATCTGGTGTTGAAGGTGATCGAAGATTTCGCGGCTTACGTTCGTAAATGTCCTACAGTGAAGAAATCTAAATGTCGGCGAGTTAGCAGTTTACTTTTGTTCAAAAACTATCAATATCTTGATCAGACGCCAATATCGAACAGTCATCATCTAGAGACTAGAGAAAGGTTCAAGATATAAAATTTGAACTTTCTGAGTGTTTATGACGTTAAAAGTTCGGCAGTTTGCATAGACGGCGGGTCACTTGTCTTTTCATTTTGGCTACCTAAGGGTTCAATGTAAATTGTTGGCTAAAATAGTTTGCACACCTCTCCGGATACGACGAGGCGTGATCACCAAATGAATTTAGTGCTCCTCCCCAGTACCTTAAGTGCTCCTCCCACTTGTTCCGCTTGTGTAGGTTTACCTGTTGCCGAATCTACAGATTGAAATCCTTAATGCGGGGATCTCCGGGATCGGTAAGGCGTAACGACTCTCACGACCCCCGGTTTTATGTACCGGAGTTGATTAACCCCATTTAGGTTATTAGGTAATATATTTGGTTCATTTCTCTTCATTTGTTGGGAAAAAAATAAGACGCTAATCACGAATTGGAGGAGATAAGGCGAAAATCACTTCGGGGATTACAAAGTGCCAATGAGTAATCCACTAACATAAAATTCTCAAAGCCAAGTACTGTTTTGCTTCTTATCTTTATATTATTTAAAAAATATTGTTCAACTCACAAATTCAATCTTCTCACTCTGCTGCGCCTAAAAATATTTCTACTCTTCAGCTCGTCGCGCCTGATCAGATTTTTCTTAAAATTTTCGTAACACATGTACCATGTTACTCTTCAAGTCCAGCGCGTGTGAATTTATATTAAAAAAGTTTGAAAAGTAACATAAGTATCTAATGAAGAAAATTTATTGGTGTACTTGAATTTGAGATGTTGTAAAAGGAATTTAGAAGAAAAATATTTATTAACAAAATATTTAATTGAGTGGTGTACCTAAAACTAGAGCCAAAGTTTCTACAAATTTTTTTATAGAGTTTATTTGAAGGGTCCCATGCCTCATCAGGGAAATTATAATTTTCTATTTTTATTAACACCGCCTTGAGAAAGAGGGCGGTTAATTGGACCACGAGGACCACTTTTCAGGCCGTTTGGCTGTGCATTCTTATAACGTGGGCGAAGCTGTCCTCTAACGTTCTGATTTTGAGCCCCAGCTCCTACTCGTCCTTTATTCATTTCAGAACGCATCCTTGCTTTAGCTTGGACATCGTCTTTCACCATATCAATAACTTCATCTGGGATTCGCAGGTATTTAATTGTACTACCTCGTACATAGCATTCAGGCATTCGCCAAAATCTGTCTCCGTCCTGCAATACGATATTTTTCAATAATATAATTTAAAAACAATTAAGATATAGATATCGCTTGGAGCTTTTACAAACTTCAAAAATACAATAAGAAAACCCATGTAACATAGAGACACAGATTTGCACGAATATTATTTCCTCAGAATAAAATATTCTTTAACAAATTTACCATCGTTTTTTGCAAAAGCTCTTCAGCTCAGTATGAATTTTACCTTTGATGTACAAATAACATCTCGAAGATTTATATTCATCCATGAATCGCAGCTAACTAAATGTCCATTGTACGTCTCACCATTTTTTAGTTCTACCAACTGCAAGGAATCTGTTAAATAAATATTTATCATCTAATACATGGCATAATTACCATAGGATGGCTTTGAGCTGTCTTTAATAGTGTGAGAGGAAGCTAAAAAAAAAATAAGAAATTAAGCATTTATTTATAAAGTTGATAATAAATCGAATATCTATACCATTTTGTCCAATTATGTTTACCACTTTCGGCTATTATCTACGATACACTATTTTGCTTTAGGAACGTAATAAATCAAAAAAAATCGATACTGTTCATTGACTAATCGATATTAAACGATTTTCTTATAAATAAGACTTTATTTCAAAACCTCTTTGGTGAAAGTATAAAACCATAAAACCAGTGTCTAGGTTCACACAAGGAAACTTTATTTCGGCAGCCCCCAGCATGATGAAAATTTAGCGAGCTGGTTTAATAGTACTCAAGAAACTAATTTTTCACTAAACTTGAAAAGCAATACTAAAGAAAAGTTGACTTAACAAATAACAAAATTTGTGCTAACCCGATCATAGAGTTTGAATGTAATTACTAATATACTGCCTTCACAGCCATTCATGCCAATCGGCAAAACACACTCTTCAGTGAGATGGCGAAGGAACACTTAACACTGGTTAAGAAATACCAGAGACTGTTCGGTTGCATATATATCTCAAGACAACTGGATCTAAATTGAGATAACTTAAAAAATTAATATCCTAACATTAGTCATTTTATATTTTAGAACTTTTATGTGTTTGACTTAAAGCTTGTATTAAATTTTTGAGTTATTATTCAATAGTTCAAAATACCGCGGTTAGCTCTAATCAAATATACATTGAGCAGTTTAAATGAAATAGTTATAACCTTTAATAGGTCCCAGCTTTTTAAGTAGAGTTGATCTCAACGGTTAAGTATTATGAAAGCGCCTAGAAATTGTCCATAAACTGGCTCAGCCTAGGAGAGCATGGGTATGATTCAAGACTGCGATAGAGCCACGTAACCGGGGGAGAAGGTAGGAGCAAAGATAGGTAGCTTTTTTCAGATGAAAAAATATTTATTATTAGTTAATATATTGAATTCAATATATTACTTTCTAACTCTTACTAAATATTTTTTAAGCCCTTATTTATATTATTATTATTGCGCTTATTATTGGTTAGAACAAATTCAGCCCAAAATCCAAAATATATATTTTCAATTTATTTTAAATGACGGTCTAAGCGTAGTATTAACACATGTTTTTCGATAGTTCCTATCGAGCAAAATTAATTGATAATTGAGACAATCATCGAGTATGTATTTGGATATCCTTATTTTGATTAAGGCATCTTCCATTTATTGAAAATTAAGGAATGTCGATTGTAAACATAATAAAAAAGGCATCAAGCCGTATTTTAGGTGGAGATAAAACATTTGAAAGAAGGGATAGTTATGAAGACAATGAAGTTTTATTTTGCAAAAATAACGTCTGTATACATCCATTGATATCTACACGGCAGGACTGTGAACTTATTCACTATCCTGGTTATCTGACCGTAACAACGAAAACTTTCGTAGATCAGTTTAATAAAGCTAGTAGATCAACTTTGCTACTTACATGGATTCCAAATACTTTACTCTGTAAATCAAAGTTAAATGAAGGAAATGTATTCAATAAAAGTAAATCTTTTGATGGAGAAATTTTACCAAATAAAAATTTCAATGGATTCAAAATTGGAAAGCACGAAATGCTATTAAGTGAACGCGAAGAAGAGGGGGATAATCAAAATGTTGATATACAAGAGCTCAAGAATGAATTGCAACCGCTTCTTGGAGAACATATGAACTCAATTCGCGACATAAATGCTTTACTCGATAGAAGTAACATTACGTCTGTCAATATTACAATTTCTAGTCCACATATTGAGAACTCTAATGTTAAACATTCAATACACAATGTTGTCACTAAAATTAACAAAACCTACTTTAACCATGAGTATTATATTTCCGAAGATGCAAATATCTGCTGTGCGACTCCAGATTTATTGCCATCACAATATAAACCGAATATATGTGAGGTGAATTCCTTTAATCAAAATTCAATTTGTCGACGTTTTTCTGTTGACCTTAGTCAAATGCGTTCGTTGCGTTTATTTTTCAATGACGATAATTGTACTTTCGGACAACTTGTAATTGCTTCAAGGGAATCTCAATATAAAATACTCCACTTTCATCATGGCGGATTGGACCATTTAGCTCAGGTAATATGAACATTTTACCTCTACGTCCTTTCAGTCTTAGTAGATAGAGAGTTTCATGTTTATAATCGCTTAAAAATATATACCCGCTGATGAAAATATCCAGAATGAAAAAATTTAAATTTTGATTTGAAACTATTAAAGTTTTTTATTATTTTTTTTTTTGTAAAGCTGACCCAGGCTGGTCCAAAATTACTGCCGATTTTTGCTATATGTTCTGATCCTTTTCTTATCATACATAGCTAAAATTTAATTAAAATATTAACAACATGTTTTTCTAGGTTCTTCACCAATGGCACGGATTCATGCACAACATTGCATTTACGTCAGGCCCTAAGCCACAAAATTTACCATACCGCCAATTCATGGTATGCCGCCCAGATATAAAGAAAAGCGAATTGCATCCTGATGAGGGCAACGTCAGAAAAATAACAACTAATTTTTTTTATGGAACATTGCTTAATATAAAAGGACAGATAGAGGACGATTTACTGCTCCGCAAATGTGTATTCTTTGGCGGCTTAGAGAAAAGTTTACGACGAACTATATGGCCATTTTTATTGAGGTGTTATTCGTATTCATCGACATTTGATGATCGAGCTGTTCTTATGGATATAAGAAAGCAGGAGTATGACGAAATAACTCGAAAGCGCCTATACTCAATGTCGCCAGAGGAACAAATTCATTTCTGGAAATCTGTGCAATGTGTTGTGGAGAAAGACATTGCCAGAATAGACCGCTCAAATGCATTCTTTTATGGAGATGATAACCCAAATAGAGAAATTATGAAAAATATCCTTCTAAATTACGCCTTTTATACTGGAACAACATACTCTCAGGTAAATTATATTCTATATACATGTGTATATTTTTTTTTAACAAATATTAAATTTTTATTTTGTAGGGAATGAGTGATTTATTAGCGCCAGTATTGTGCGAGGTACAAAATGAATCGGAAACATTTTGGAGTTTCGTGGGTTTATTACAACGTTCCCTCTTTGTATGTGCTCCTACGGACGCGGATATTGAGCGTAATCTAAATTATTTAAGAGAACTTATCCGTATTATGTTGCCACGCTTCTATGAACATTTACAATGTCATTGTAGTTCTATGGAACTACTATTTTGTCATAGATGGTTAATTCTTTGTTTTAAGCGAGAATTCACGGAATCAGTAGCCATAAGAATGTGGGAAGCGTGTTGGTCAAATTACCTTACCGACTATTTTCATTTGTTTCTATGTTTATCCATCATTGCCGTTTATGCCGAGGATGTAGTGGCTCAAGATCTCTGCGCAGATGAAATGCTACTTTATTTCAGTTCACTTGCAATGTATATGGATGGTCAATTAATTCTTCAGAAAGCCCGTGGTATGTTATACCAATATCGCCAGTTGTCTAAAATACCTTGCACTTTGAGCGGCTTATGTAAAAGATGTGGACCAGGTATGTGGGATTCTGAACACTGCCCAGCGTTGGAGTGTGTCGGACATTCGCAGGACGACAAATGCCCACTAGACATTGACTAAACTATGTTCTTACATCGACATAAATTACTAAACTCTAGTCATTCTTACATAATACGCTTTTAGCTTTATCCACACGGATTTGACGCTTATATAATATAAATAATTTAAATTAATATTTATTTAATAAATTATTTCGCTTGAGCTTTTAACAAGCATGTATTTGTTAATAAAAATTTACTGTTGTATTACATTTATGAAAATGGACATGTGTTGTATATTGAAATAAAAAATTATAAGCAATAATAGATTTTCTATAATGCAGAAATATGGGGCAAAATGTATATAGCTAACTCAATTATATACACGCATATATATATATAATATTCTTTTAATGTATCAACCTTTCTTACAGTGACATTTAAGTTCAACCTTTCGTATAGTACCCCACTTTGAAGGAATTGTGGACTGAAAAGCGGATTCATACTATTCGAAAAATAATAATAAATAATTTTTTTATAGCCCTCACAACTTACAGAGCTGAAGTTATTTCTTTTGCTTATACTATTGAGGGATGCTTCCGTTTTAATTTATATGTATGTCTTCAGAGTTACGTAGCGTAGTAAATCCAGCGAAACGAGACTCCATGCGGGCCAAAAAATTTGGTAACGGAAATAATTATTTTTAAACACAGTGAACAGCCAATCGTGAGCACTCCATCTCGATTGATTATGACAACTTCTCATGAAGAACGTGCCCTAGACACATGGAGTGTGGAAAATTGTTTATTTTTTGAAGAAAAGAAAACAATATAAATATTAGAATTTTTTTACTCACATCTATAATTTCGTTTAATATCTATTTATATATAGTAGAATTTTCAAACAGAAAATAACCGAAAATATGTATATTAAGAGAAAACAATTCAGATAATTTATTTTAAATAAAATTCTGAGGAAGTATACATTTAATTATTATGCCCAAATTGCAGATAGATCCCAAATTTTTATAATGCGGTCCTGCCCAACGGTCAAGAGCAATTTTCGATTTTCATCCATATCCATGTTGACGATTGAGTGCTTTGCATCATGGAAAGTAGCCAATGAAGGACGCCTTAAAATAATAAAATACATCAGGAAATATTTTTTAACATTTACATGTATGTTGAAAACATACTCAACATTCTGCAATTGCTTATAGCATGGATCACAACAACGTACATCGAATTCAAATCCCATTATTGGTATATTAATACGGTTAGCAGAGCAGCTGTCACACACAGCTTTTCCACAATGTCGACAATGATGTTGTCGGATTCCTGAAAGATGTATGTATCAATAAATTACAATGTTATTTTTGACAAACAAAAATTTCTATATTTAATTATGATATATGCTTTAACTAAAAAAAAAAAAGTGGTCAATAGTTAAAACATAATTCGATAATTTCTTTACAAGTATACATATAGAAATGACCACAACAATAACAATGATATCTATGCGAAATGATACCCATAAAAAAATTAAGAGGCAAGAAAAAAGTTTTTTCATACTACAATTGCTCTAGTTATTTAAATATCCGTTTTGTTTACCTATTTGTTTCTGGTCCATCATAGCGCGAAAATTCCAAAAAAATGGCCTTTGACAAAGTTGACAACTATTATTTTCTACCCATGCTGGTACTTCCTTTCGCATGGCATTCATTTCCCACAATACAATAACAGAATCTTCGGCACCACTAATAAGCTGTTGAGTATGATTAGCATATGCCAGCGATGAAACCTTGTTACTGAATAATGCAAGAAAAAGGTGAATTAAATTTATAACACCAATATCATATAACGTACTTATGCCCTTGAAGTTCGTAGATGGTACCACGTTTGCCTCCAATATCCCACACTAAAACATTTTGGTCACAGGAACCACTGAAAAGTAATTGGTGTTCTTCAACCCATTTAAGGCATCGTATGCTTGCTGAAAAGATTTTAAAAGATTTATTTTCTTAAGAAAATTTTTAATTTATATTTATATATATTACTTGTATGTTTTTTGAATATATTTATAAACTGAACGCCTTGTGTATCACATCTTAGCATTGTTATAGAACCAACAGAGTCACCAACGAATGCATATTTCGCCATGGTATCAAATCTAGATGGATGAAACCACTTAATAACGTTCTTATTTTGGCAATTGGTAATTTTTGGTACCCAACTCAAATCTAGTCCTCGAATTGGCGAATTTCACTATATTGAAAAGGTACCCAAAGCAAAAAAATAATTATGATTACGTACTGTAGCGATGTGCAAGATGTCTCGAAAGTGTAACTACCCAATCGTTGCAAAGTCTCGGTTGAATAAAAGACGAACAATTTGTCCCTTCCACATGAAAGAACCCATTTCATATTTTTATCAACAACAACATCCATAACCCGGGCCTGGTGTGCCAAATAATCTCGGACAAATGAAATACGATTGCAATCCTCCGAAAATGTAAATTGAGTTACGGTTCCATTATCCTGTCCGATAAATAATTGTCTTTGATCAGTATTATAAAATACAGAAGTACATCCCGATGGCATATTTTCACATATACTAGGCCAATATTGACCTGAGTCTCGCTTCAACCACACTCGGATTGTTCTACATAAATATAAAATTAAAGAAATATTTCTTAAATGTATGTATGTATGTATACTAACTTGTCATCGGAAACACTTATCACGCCATTTTCGCCAGGAATAAATATAGCGGCATTAATATCATCACCACTTCCTTCTAATTTACTTAGTAATTCTAACTTTCTTCCGGAACTAAAACGATCATCATCACTACGTTGAGCTGGCTTAATTTCCGCAGCCATTTCGACAACGCCTACAAAAAAATCATTAAACGGATCACAGCTAGTAATACGAACTCGACAACGATATGCGTATAGAATCGATTACCGTTATTCAATCGATGTATACAAATATTTCTAGGTCTTCACATGGCGACTTCTGTTATGATGCTGTCCTTCACTTTAATACAGACAAACTTGGTATGGCGATTTTGTAATTTTTACTTTGTTACTTTGTTCTTATTTCTTTGCAAATTGTTTTATTCTCAAATTATATTTTCCTCAAATACTGTATTAATTAATTGAAACCAAGGCTATTGCAATGATTGAAAAATTTTAAAAATATTCAGCCAATATTAATAAATACAATAAAAATGACTTTTGTTTTAGAAAAGAAATTATTAAAAATTACAACTGAAAATATTTGTTTCCAGAGCACCCTTTTTACCAAAGTGGTCTGAACTGCTGCAGTTTTATGAAAACCTACTTCATCGATTGGATAGCAATTGTCATTTTGATAGATATTGGCAAACGACAAATTTTTGCTACCAAAGTGAGAAGGTTATAGTTGATTGCAGGTAATAGATGCTAAGCAATAAGCTCTGAGATTTATTGCCGGTCATCAGCAATTCCACATCGTTAATTGCTTTTGGCGAAGTGTATAAAGCCTTCTTTCCTTAGGACAGTACCTTAAAATACTTCACCATAATGTTGCACAATTTCCTCATTTCTTAATATTTTTGTGGTGTGTGTGGCCAACAGTAAATACTATCGATATTGTTCGATTTTTGCGGCAGTTCTAGATATTTAATCAGTTTTAGTTTTTGGGTGTTTTAAAGGCATATCTTTAGTCAGTGAAAGTTTTTAGTTTATTTGTAATATAATTATAATTTTTTTTATTTTATATTGATATTGAAGTATAGATCAGAAATATGTCTGTGAATCGATTATTCCGAGCCACTGGCTATATGGCCAAGGTGAAACTATTTGCCTCCACTGGTAAGTAAAAATATTGAACTTTAAACCCTTGTTATATACGTACGTGTATATGTATATATGCATACTTATCTGTACTTTTAACAATTAAGGAACAATGAGTACGAGATTATTTTCTGCAACTGCCGTCGATAAAGTCTCACAAAAGGATATTCATACGAAAGTTGTGGACGATGTATTGGTGGTTACATTAGATTTACAAGATGCAAAAGTAAATTCTGTAAATGTGTCTATGACTTCACAATTTAAGTCAATATTAAAAGAACTGGAATCGAATGCCTCCTTGAAATCAGCTGTTGTGATTTCTGGTAAACCCGGCTGTTTCATTGCTGGTGCTGACATAAGTATGCTAGAAAAATGTGCAACAAAAGAAGAAGCCACAAATATTTCTAAAGAGGGCCAATCATTTTTTAGTCAGTTGGAAAATAGTCCAAAACCTATCGTAGCAGCTATCAATGGCGTTTGCCTGGGAGGTGGCCTTGAACTTGCTTTGGCTTGCCATTATCGAATTGCTACAAAAGATCGTACTACAAAACTTGGAACACCTGAGGTCTTACTGGGCATTCTTCCTGGTGCAGGCGGAACAGTAAGAATTCCGAAGCTTACTTCTATCACCACAGCATTAGATTTAGAACTCACCGGCAAACAAGTATCCGCGGAAAGAGCAAAAAAGATGGGCTTAGTAGATTTATTAGTCGATCCACTGGGACCAGGATTAGCACCACGCGAACATAATACAATAGAGTACTTAGAACAAGTAGCCATTCAAGCAGCTAAAGATATTGCCAGTGGAAAATTAAAAGTTAGTATTGTATTATTACATAATTGTTACAAATTATTATTGTATATATGTATGTATGTTCGTGTATTTGATTAGGTAAATCGAGGCAAACCGTTCAGCGATAAAGTTGTAGAGTACTGTATGAATATAGAATTTGTAAAAAATAAAATATTCGATACAGCTAGAAAGCAAGTTATGAAAATGTCAAATGGCCTTTATCCAGCACCGTTGAGGATTATTGAAGTCACTCGAACTGGTATTGACAAGGGACCTTCGGCTGGATATGAAGCAGAAAGTAAGGCATTTGGAGAGCTCGCAATGACGCCAGAGTCCAAAGGACTTATGAATTTGTTTCGTGGTCAAACAGAATGTAAAAAAAATAGGTTCGGTAAACCCCAATCAGAAATTAAAACTATTGGAGTGTTAGGAGCGGGGCTTATGGGCGCAGGAATTGCTCAAGTATCAGTAAGTAATGGATATAAAGTGATCCTTAAGGATACGTCCAACAATGGACTTGCACGTGGTTCAGAACAAATTCAAAAGGGCTTAGATGGTCAGGTGAAAAGAAAAAGAATTAACGCAGTTCAACGTGATCAGATAATTTCCACATTGGAACCAACACTTGACTACAAAAAGTTTAAAAATGCAGATATGGTCATAGAAGCAGTTTTTGAAGATTTAAAAGTTAAGCATGCAGTAATTTCCGAGTTAGAGGCAGTTGTTCCACCTCATTGTGTAATTGCCACAAATACCAGCGCCATACCTATCAAAAAAATTGCAGAAGGAAGCACTCGTCCTGAAAATGTGATAGGTATGCATTACTTTTCACCGGTGGACAAAATGCAGCTACTTGAAATAATTACACATCCGAAGACATCCAAAGAAACTACAAGCAAGGCTGTAGCTGTAGGTCTTAAGCAAGGGAAGGTTGTTATCACGGTAAACGATGGTCCTGGATTCTATACAACACGTATTCTGACAACCATTTTATATGAAGGAATCAGGTATATGGCATATATGTAGCATACTTTTTTTTACCATTTGCGTAAATATATTTATTGTTTACATTTTTAGAATTGTTCAAGAAGGAACGGAACCAGCCGAGCTTGATAGGTTAACAAGAAGTTTCGGATTTCCAGTAGGCGCTGCAACATTATTTGACGAAGTAGGAATTGATGTTGGTTTTCACATAGCTGTCGATTTAGCCAAGGTAAGATCTGTAGCAACCTGTTATAACTGTCGAAGAGCAAAAGTCGCTGATGGTAGTCAAAGATCTGTTATCTTATACATAACTAGCGAAATATCAACTAAAAAAGTTTATTTACATATTATATTAAAAAAGTTTATCATGATGATTTTAACAATTTTACAATCGATTTTACAGGCTTTTGGAGAACGTTTCAGTGGAGCAGATTTAAATTTGATGCGGGATTTGGTTCTAGCAGGATTTTTAGGAAGAAAATCTGGCAAAGGCATCTTCATTTATGATGGAAGTAAAGCAAAGGGCAGCCGCCCTGTAAACATGGATACCCTTAGCATTATAAGGGAAAAATATTCTCTTGTTTCCAAAGGAGCAAACTCGCCCGAAGACTTAACATTGCGTATGGTTACACGGTTTGTGAATGAAGCAATACTTTGCCTTGAAGAAGGAATCTTGGCCAGTCCCTTAGAAGGTGATATCGGCGCTGTATTTGGTTTAGGATTTCCTCCATTCTCCGGTGGTCCCTTCCGCTGGGTTGATCACTATTCAGCTTCAAAAATAGTTTCCAAAATGGAATCGTATGCCAATCTGTATGGTATCGCATTTAAACCATCCCAAACATTATTAGATATGGCAAAGGACTCTTCTAAGAAATTCTATCCAACCATTGGATCAGCTAAATTGTAGGAGTAGAAAAAAAATTATCTAAGTGCTATTAAATTAATATTTTTGAAAAAAAAAAGTTAAGCTCTATTTGTTTATAATATAAATTTTTTTATTAAATCGAATCAAATTGAAACAAATCGTAAAAACTTCTTTGAGTATTCTGGATAGGTTGGAAACGGACTATTATTCTTGACTGAAAAAGGTTGAGATGGTACCTGTCAATGCCGGTCAATACCAAAGATTACCAAAAATATGATGTAGAATGAAACAGTTTTAAATAAAATTTGTTTTTACTATAGAATAACCTCATGGATTGCTAGAAAAAGCTTCGCTTGTAGAGAATACTTGCTTTGATTTTCTATAAGTAATTCACGGCCTCATTCGTATTTGACAGTCGAGTCTTAACCGTTAATCGTTATTCGCCAAAGAAAATTGTGGGAGCGAATCATTCATGTCGAAAAAATGGATGTTGACACTAATTTAAGTCAGAAAACTATCCGAAACATCTATCATATAACTGTTTTTCATAATAGCATGAAAATATTGAACAGAGATACCAAACTCATTACGAAATTTTTTTTTACCAGATTACGTGATTCGCTTGCATTGAAAACGCAGTTTAAAAGATTGTCTCCAGTTATCGACTATTAATCGATTAAATTCGAAAATTGTCATGAACATTTGTTTTGCGTAGCATTTCATAAACAGGGAAGCACGTTTTTCTTTGGTTCATAGGAGGTGTATGTCATAAGTAAATTGTTTGTAAGTTAAACAATACAAAAGCAGCATGCGCCGTTTAAAAAAGGTAAGTTGGAAATTCAAAACGACATGTCGTTCAAATATTCTGTAACTCGTATTCAAATTGAAATCTTAGTATCAATCAGGAGAGGCGGCGCAGTATATAACCCGTCGTGCTGCTCTTCGAAAGTTACAGCTTTCCTTGAATGATTTTCGACGACTTTGTATAATAAAAGGTGTTTATCCACGTGAACCGAAACACCGTAGAAGAGCTCAAAAAGGTTCCTCTGATATCAAAATCTTATATCATGCCAAGGATATAAGATTTTTACTGCATGAACCTATTGTGTGGACACTGCGTGATTACAAGGTCGGTTTCTTATATTTTATTTTAAGTTGTTTATATATATATATAATATATATATTTTTGATAGATATTTGCCAAAAAGACCGGACGGGATCGCGCTATTAAGGATTTCCGGAACTTGAAACGGAGACTGGCATTATTTCCAGAGCTCAGAATAGATCACATAGTCAAGGAACGTTATCCAACTTTTATTGACGCAATTAAAGATCTTGATGATTGCTTGACACTGCTTTTCCTATTTAGCACATTTCCTTCACTGCGTCTAATTCCACGTGAGCAATCATTTCTTTGTCGTCGGCTGACATTAGAATTTTTACATTATATCATAAGTTCCAAATCAATTCGAAAAGTTTTTATATCGATAAAAGGATTTTATTTCCAAGCTGATATTAAGGGTCAAATGGTAACATGGATAATGCCTCATAATTATCCATTTAAGCCTCATTCCAAAGCGGAGGTGGACTTCAAAGTAATGTCGATCTTTGTAGAATTTTATACAATTATGCTTGGATTTGTAAATTATCGTTTATACCACAGTGCCGGCTATACTTACCCACCAGAATTTCATTATGAGAACCAAACTGATCTTGAAGATAATTATAAGGACGAGTTATCTTATGTGTCAGATCGCATTGCGGCTCTAAATTCCGAATTAGATTCTAAAACAAATGAGCCAGAAGAAGAGATTGAAGACATTGATCTGGATTTGATTGAGCAAGGACAAAGTTCCAATCGACTAGTTACAATCAAGAAAAAAGCTCAAGAACTAAAAAGATTGCGAACACTTTTTAAAGGTCTAAAGTTCTATATCAATAGAGAAGTGCCTCGTGAGCCATTGGTTATTTTAATTCGTTCATTTGGCGGTAAAGTTTCATGGGATTCTACAGTATTTACTGGAGCAACGTACGCTGAAAACGACGAAAGTATTACACATCAGATTGTAGACAGGCCCATTTTAAGTGAGATGTACATTTCTCGAGATTATATTCAACCTCAATGGGTGTTTGATTGTGTAAACCAACGGACACTAATTCCAACAAATAAATATTTTATAGGTGCAACATTGCCTCCGCATCTATCACCATTCGTTGATAGTAAACGTGAATCATATATACCACCAGAAGAAAGTGGTACCGGAAATGAATCCTTTTATAATACTGAACGTAAGGCTTACTGATCCTTTAAAATTGTATCGTAATAAAATATATAATTTTTTTTTTACAGATGTGAAAGATGATGAAAATACAATTGATGTGCAACCAGAGGAAACTCGAACTGTAAATGATGAGCAATTGCAAGTAGCATATATGGAGGAAAAACTAGAAATAGAAGGAGATGGTTATGAACAAAGTGATGATGAAAATGACCAATTTGCACCGAATGAATTAGAAAAAAGGGATCAGGAAGTAGGTTATGATCGCCTTACTTAGCATTACATAATATTGAACTTATATAATTTTCAGAAATTGTCTATGAGTGTGAAAGTCGGTAAAGTACATAAGGAAAATAAAAGGCTAAATCGGAAGAATGAGATAGATGAACATCGACTACAGGCACGAATGGTAAAACCTCGCCACCGGAATCTATTCAGAAAATTGATACGGGAAAAACAAGATAAGGAAAAGGAAAAGTGGCTATTAAAAAAGAAACGTCGTATAATTGATGGTCAAAACAAAGACAATTGATGAAAAAAATTGATACGAGAAAAACAAGATAAAGAAACGGAAAAGTGGCTTCTAAAAAAGAAACGTATAATTGATGGCCAAAACCAAGACAATTGATAACTAAATTAATTATATATTATTTGGTATACAACACATTGCACATTCATGTTCTAGGAAGGTAATAGAATTAAAATGAAATGAAAATCAAAAGCAAATCTCTTACGTTCTTCTAAATGAATTTCCAAAAACAATTCTTCACAGCTGGCAATTTAAAATTTGAATATGACGAATGTTCTCTGGAATTCATTCATTCATGGTATAAATTGTAGCTATCGACCTACAAAAATATCGATATATTAGTTTCAGCGCTGTTTAATAGATTCTGGAATGTTTACTAATAAAATAAATAAAATTTGATAAAATGTCAACTGAAAAGTCGTATCGTAGTGATTTAAAGGTGAGCGATTTGTTTTCTTTATTGTTCCATCGAAATTTAAGGAAATCGAAAATTTCCTTAGAACAGGAACAGCAAATATACCTGAAGTAAGAAATTTAAAGTTTGTATGGAAGTAAGAAACACATGGTTTGTTTCCAATATTTGGGAAACATAAACAGGCTTAGTTTATCACAAATAAGTTAGATTGGAATATAAAATTATCTGCAAGTTGCAAAGTTGATGAAAGGGACCATAATATAGAGAACCATTTATATATTTAAAGATCTGCATAAATTATTAAATAAAGTTCAGAGTTTTGGGCCTATCGGTAAATCGAAACGACTTGCTAAAGTATGGTTGAAATATGCAAATATTTGAAAGTTTTGACTGCGAGGGACCCTTTATATATTTGGCGCTTTGTAACCGCTGAAGCGATTTTTAGCCTCTTTGAGTATAATTCAATTAATATATATAATATATATGCATATTCGCTTTATCAAATTTGCAGGGTATTCTCCGGTTTTTATTGGATCATACGAAAAGTGAAGATGCTAAGCAAGAGTCATCATTCAAAGAAATGGATTCAGAGGTACCTTTTTACTCTTAACTATAAAGATGTTTTGAGCAAATGATATTAATTTTACTGAAAATAATAAAATATGTTAATGGTATACAAAATTTTTATTTCTTTTTCATATACATAGGCTGTTAATGGTTATATTTATTTCTAATTTTTCTCCTTTTTCAGAAAAAGCAGTTTCTCGAATCTGCTCTAAACGGTATGACCACGGATGTAATGAAGGAGTTTGAAAAGGCTATTTTAATTTTAGAGAATCAAAACTCGGAAGTTTCTGATAAGGTAGCCGCTTTGAATATAGTCAGGGAAAGTATTGACGACATTGATTTTGCAAATAGCTTTGTTAAAGCTGGAGGTTCCGTATATTTAATACAATGCCTTGCACATACCGATCCAGAAATAAAATGTTTAGCCGCTTATGTAATAGCGGAAATGTCACAGAATAATCCTTTTTGTCAGAAACATTTTGTGGATTCTAAAATAATGCCAAAACTGGTAATATTTTTGAGTGAACCTCCTGAGGTTGCAAACAGTGGCTTGCACGCAATATCTTCTTTGCTACAAAATTTCGAACCAGGATTAAAGGAGTTCCTAGACGCAGGTGGAATAAATATGCTATTAACTTGTTTAAATACAAATAATTCCAGAATGACAATAAGAGTTTGCTTTTTAATCGCAAAATTAGCAGAAATTGGAAAATTACGAGGTAATTTTTGTATAAAACAGTTGAAACATTTTTTCTTTACTAGTTCCACAAAATAAACAATTTTTTAGGTTTTAACTTTGACATATCTTTTTCTCGAACTAAAAGTTTTTTAAGAATTATGAAAACAAATATTTGAAATCTTCAGATAAATATGGAAAATCAGTGATTAATTGATTGTATATAAGAGAGACTTGAAAGCAATATTTACTTTATATTTTAGATGAATTTATCGAGAAATTGGCCATTGTTCAGCTGGTCAAATGTTTACCTAATATTTTCGCTGGTTATGATAACAGCCTGGAGACAGCTCTTTATGCCCTTTCAGAACTATCGAAAAGTAATAAGTGGAATATTGGCCAAGGTGAAGCAGACAAACTAAAAACCTTAATAGGTAGCATCATAGCAAATAGCGATGTTGAAAAAGAGCATGAGGTATGTAAAATAAAATCTCTGATCAACACTAAATTTAATAAGTTTTCAACGTAGTATACAATTTACAGCTGGGTGTAGAAATAATATATTAAATTTAGTCTCGAGCGTTCCTTATTTTATATTCAACCAATAATTATAATCGAATATTTTTCAAAGTTTGTCCGAGTTTTGTCTGTAAGACTCAATGTTGGACATTAAATTAATTTCATCCATTCGGAGAATGCATATCTTTTATTTCGTCGTCGCTAATATAAGGTTTATAATATTTCGTAAAGTCTTTCCATAATTCCTAATGCCGATTAATCGGACTTCGTCATGTTTAACACGACTGAAAGTCAAAATTAAATTTTATTATAGCATGTCACAAAGTTCTTCCTTTTTTTTTGTATTTTCAGGAAATCTACCTGTATTCCTGCAACATTCGTCGAAGGTTATCGTAAAAAAATGGAGAAATATATAATTTAAAATATAAATGTGAAACAATTTTTCTTACATAATAAAGTTAAATATGAATGTCTGCAAATTTAGTATTAGAATTTGTATTGTTTTATTAAAATAAAGTTAAATATGAATGTCTGCAAATTTACTAATAGAATTTGCTTTGTAATAGTATTTCATCGTAAACAAGAAAATGGGTTTTTGAATATAGAAAATGGTATGTACTTCACCAAAATCGGAAAAAAAATTGGAAACGATTGATATGGTCAGAAGTGTCTAAAATTTTTAGTATAAATTGAGATGGAGTTCGGTTATTTTGTTAAAACACGGACCAAGAAACCAAAACCATTTGGCAATAGAAATCGGTAAAAATGGTAAAGGTTCGTTTACGGTCCAGGGATATTTCTTATAAATTGGATTACGATCATGAGAGTAAGTACGAGGAATAATTACCAAAAAAGTTTAGATCAGGCTATTTCGAAGAAATACCAATCTAAACCTGTCAAAATTCGATATCGAGCATGCCGAGTCCTATAAATGTAGTGATAAAAGCAAAAGGAGGAATAACTAGTTACCAAAAAGCGATAGCGTTCATTTATGCTTTGAATTTTGATATGGTGAAAAACATATTAAAAATGGCATATTCTTTTATAATTTTAAACAAATAAACATTGCATTTTTTCACATTAAAAACATTGATTTGTGAAGCTTTTTAAGTAAAAAAAATAATTATTGTCGCCATCGCACTCAAAATGTATTTGCAGACAAGAAACCGTCGTTGTCGTACTGCAGTGTCGTGCCGCGTGCTAAGTGCTTACGACATTACTGTGCTTAAGACATTACTGTTCAATAATTAAGTCTTGAAAGCTATAAAGGGGTCCTATGGATTCTTTAAATAATAATAAAAGTGTTATTTAAAGTAAAATAAACCGTAAAAAGGTGAGGTAGTTCACCTTTGAAGACTATATTTAAAGAAAATTACTTAATTTTTAACTACACCGGAGTTTTAATCAACTTTTCCACATTTTTCAATGTGTATTTATTGTAGGCAAGGCAAAAAAAAAATGAGTAAACTAGCATATACAACAGCCAATCTTACTGATGTCCAGTTAAAAGAACAGGGAAATCAATTGTTTGTATTAAGAAAATTTGATGACGCTGTAAGCTGCTATACTAAAGCAATCGTAAGTACATATATAACATTGTTATTTGTATTTAATAAAGGTTTAAATATGGTTTTAGGTAAAAAATCCTAGTAATGCAACATACTTCACTAATCGAGCATTATGCTACCTGAAACTTAAGAGATGGGAACAATCTTGCGAGGATTGCCGTCGTGCTTTAGATCTTGATTCAAATCTACTCAAGGCCCATTTTTTCTTGGGACAATGTCTCATAGAAATGGAAATGTTCGATGAGGCAATAAAGCATTTACAAAGAGGTAGGTCTACATTTCAGTCTCGTACCAAAAAGTAATCTGCACCAACAATGTCGAGAAATTTTACCAGTTAGAAGACTAGACGTTTTCGTTAACACACTTCTTTGCCCTCTGATTCTTTGCACTCGTACAGTCAATATAGTAGGTGAAGGCAATACCAAAGTCATCTAATTTTGATTTTTTGCATAAATAATTCAGACAAAAGTTAATATGTATATTGATTATATGCACATATAAAATTTTTTTTCTACTGAAAATATATATGTATCATGGTACATTTTTTGTAGCATGATATATATAGTCAAGTGTTCATAGGTGGAAGCAATAAATGTTTATGTAAAATGCATAACAGTTATATATTCTAATAGTGAATTGTAATAAATTTTTAGCTTTCGATTTATCAAAGGATCAGAAACAGAATTTCGGAGATGACATCACATCACAGTTACGTCTCGCCCGAAAAAAGCGGTGGAGTTTGTTAGAAGAAAAGAGAATATGCCAAGAGATCGAACTGCAGTCATATATAAATAGGTATCATTGTTGAAAATACTTTATTATAAATATCCTACTTTCATCAATTGAATTTCAGACTTATCAAAGAAGACATGGAGAGAAATTTGTCTAGATTAAAGATTGATGATAATTTAAATGATCACGAATTAAAAGAAAAGCAGCAGGAAGTTGAACAACAATGTGTAAGTAATTTCTTTAATTATTTGTTTCTATTGGAAAATTAGTTAAGTTATGCAAATATTTGTTTACATATTCTTCCATTACATTACATTACATATTTAAAATTTTACTACCCCTGTGAAAACCGCTTGAAGCTCATAGACACAAAATAGAAAAATATCATCCACATGAATGAAGGATTCCTGGGGTCCTAACCCGCAGAGTTGTAAGGCATGCCTGTCGTAAGAGGTGACTAAAATCCAATAGTTGCCTCAATGCCGAAACGATGCGGTTACAACATCAACAGCAAGAATAACTTCAATTGACCACAATTCATTTAAAATATATTTTCTAATTAGTCTTGTGATGTCCTAGGGCAAACAACCTTGGCAAATAAAATTTTTAGGAGAATCCTTGAATATCTATCAAAGAGAGAAAATAAGCGATTTGTGACAACGACAAAAACATCTTTATCCATATAACAAAAACAATGTTCTATAAGTGATTTTAATAACGATCGCCCAACAAATTTTTCCACCTTTAGTTATATGTATGTATGTATTTATTTAGTTTTATATGTGTAAAAATTCGTGTTTTCAAAATTACTATTTTTAATTAATTTTTCTTGTTTTATTTTCAGGATGATCACATTAAAGAGCTAAACAATATCTTTGCAAAAGTGGATGATAGAAGACGGGTAAGTAAAAAAAATATTTTCTGGTAGATATACCGAATATGTAGTAATCTAACGTTATATATGTACATATGGTTAATTCTGCTTTTACCACCTAATAACATATTATTATTATTATTTCCTTTTATGAAAAAATATTATTTAAAAATACACATATAACGTTCGCTATAAGAGGTGGTGAATAGCAAATATATTTATTTTATTTCCAATATTTTAGTTTCCATCATCAAACTCAATATCTATCTGTATATTATTGAATTATTTATGAAACTTGGCCAACATTTTAAATATCTGCTCTTAACCCTTTTTTTAATTTTTTCAAAATTTATATGATCTTCGTGCCGCGATCGCAAAGTTGTTATATTTTTTGTGTTAAACTCAACCTTCTAACAAAAAAGACGAATATTTTTTTATTTAAAGGGTGTTTTTTATAGAGGTATAGAACTTTAAGTTGGCATTACTTTTCAAGATGGCGACCGATTTAACAGCTGTCAAGTGATTTATTCTCAGTTTGGTTTGGCAATTCATGAATTCATGAATAGACTCACGCCTGAACAGCGCTTGCAAACAGTGCAATTTTATTTCGAAAACGAGATTACCGATTTTCATAAGCGAATTTTGTTTAGCGATGAAGCGCACTTCTGCTTGAATGGCTACGTCAACAAACAAAACTGCCTCATTTGGAGTGAAGGTAATCCTCAAGTGTATGTTGAAACACCGTTACATCCAGAAAAACTGACTGTTTGGTGCGCTTTATGGGCTGGTGGAATCATTGGTCCGTATTTTTTCAAAAACGATTGTGGCCAGAACGTTACAGTCAATGGTGATCGGTATAGAGAATTGTGATTTAACACCGCTAGACTACTTTCTGTGGGGCTATGTAACGTCATTGGTCTATGCGGATAAGCCACAAACGCTTGACCATTTGGAAGACAACATTCGCCGTGTTATTGCCGATATACGGCCACAAATGTTGGAAAAAGTCATCGAAAATTGGACGTCCAGATTGGACTACATCCGCGCCAGCCGCGGCGGTCATATGCCAGAAATCATATTTAAAATGTAATGCCACAAGATTATCTTTCGGATAAATAAAATTTATGTCAATCGAATAATCCATCGTTGTTTTATTGTAACTTAAAGTTCTATACCTCTATAAAAAACACCCTTTATAATGGATGATTTTATTTTAATTTGTGCTTTTTTTTTGGTGTGCTCAGAAAAAAAGAATAATAAATCACTTCTTAAAAAATATTAAATATATTATAAATATAAAATCAGTGTATTTGTTAAAAAAAATATATATTTTTTTCCAGAAACGTGACGTCCCAGATTATTTGTGTGGTAAAATTAGTTTTGAAATTCTGACTGATCCTGTGATAACTCCATCCGGCATTACGTACGAAAGGAAAGATATTGAGGAGCATTTACAACGTGTAGGTCACTTTGATCCCGTGACTAGAGTAAAGCTAACGCAAGACCAACTTATACCAAATTTTTCGATGAAAGAAGTAGTCGATTCATTTATTGCAGAAAACGAATGGGCTTTAGACTATTAAAAATGTTTAATTATATATCTTCGTAAGAGTATTATTATTATCAAACTTTGAAAGCTTGAAACTTTATTTTAGTTAAAATAAAAACTAAAACTGTAAAGGAAAAATATTCTTAACTTGTACTACGATTTCCAAATAACATTAATATACAGGGTAGCAATAACGGTGTTAGGTATTATCAACAAGTTAGCATTCACTACGTGTGAAAAGCAATTATACCAAAGTTAACACTTAAAAAAAAAAAAATGTGGGTTTTGAACCTTTCGCCAAGTCGCTGCGATCGTTGTCGTTTCGTGTTTGATGAACGTGTTTCCTAGTCACCATACATCGTATCCAAGTCCGACCAACATCCCAAATTTAAGAAAATTATGTTCTTATTAACGAGCGCTCCCCGTCAGGGTATGCCAAACCCTCGGAGTGTATTTATGACTCGAAATAAAAAGCTCTTCGTAAAAATCTCTCAGCTATTCGGAGGTGGCTAAGGTTCCTTCATTTGTTGGATAAGCCCATTCGAACACAAACCACAAGTTGGAGGAGTTCGACTCGAAAATCGCTTTATATACACATACACATATAAATATTTAAATATTGTAAAATATATTAAAATCTTTCGATTAAAAAAGTTGTAGATGGTGGTTTGACCGGTATTTGACCTCACGATCTACTGGCAGATTTTAAAACTTCTTTTTTTTAAACTTCTCTATTTGGCTCTGCAACTCTTATTATTGTAATAGAAGTCCACTCTGCCTGAAACCTCGTTTGATACCGTAAGGCTCGGAGAGGTTCTTCTCGATTCTGACGGAAGTTTTGGTGTTACTCAGAATCAGTTTACATAGCTGTATACTTTTCGTCGGTGAGCATATGCAGCGGCAAGGAGACAGCTTTACTTTCATAGAATTTTCGAGCATTACTCCTGTCAGCCAGCAACTCACGCTTTTAGACTTCTCGCTTTTTTTTTGTCTGAAATACCATTTCATATTTCCATTATACCGAGACACTGCTGATGAGCGCAAGGCGAGCAGAAAATCCATGTCGAACCTTTCTTGTGTTTGTTGACGTGCGTTAACTTAATGAATTTTTTTCTTGAGCCGAAATTCGGTGCTACAGACAATCCGGCGAAGCATGATCAGTTTCAGCTTGCTTGATAGTTTTCTGACGCAGATACTTTTTCTGCCAACCCTTTCATTAAAATCGCTAAGAAAGTTTTTTTAGTGTGTTTTGAAGGCAGTGCACATAGCCGCGGTCGTACTTTCCTACCGTCGGGGCGTGGACTCAACTTCGCTTTGATGCGGATTTCGGCTAGATATTCCTCGACCGGGTTGAATGCCAGAACTCGGCGATGGAGTCTATCTCCCATCAAAATCCAACACCAAAACTTTGCGCTCCTTAGACTTTGAATACTTACATGAGAAAGTGATACATATGAAGATATTAATTTAAATACATTAAATTAAATTTTATATGGCGCCTTAGGTATGTAATGCATTGTATTTGTTTTTAAATTTCAATAAAAAAAAACATATTGCTATAAAGTCTCAACAAATAGAAATAAAATATCTTCACTTTTCACCATAAAATAGATATGCTAGGACTTATGCTAAATCTGTTATAAATATTCCTAGATGCTTTTGTTGTTGAAATAAATGGGACCGGAGTGTTTTATTGACCAAGCTTAGCTGGACTCAGCAGTAATTCAGGTTCATATACGCTTAAGTTATGATTATGTTGTGGAACGTATTTGCTATCGTGTGTTATATTTTTACTTGTTGTCCCGTTAGGATGCTGATCCGATGGTGATAAATTTGTTTGTATTACTGTTGCCTGTAGAGATGAAACTGATTCGGTATCTGATGATGATAATAGGGGAGTGGGGAACATAAAGCTGGTCTTGGATAAAACCGTTATGGGAAATTGAGATTTATTCGATTCATTTTGAGTTACGTTTGATTGTTTCGTGAGCGCCGTGACACTTTCTTCAATCTGGCCAGGAAGGCAAACCGGTTGCACAATTTTGCTCATATGAGTGCCAATTGTAGAATTTGTTGTGCTAGCATTTGTATTCGCAACGATTGAGGTATTCACATAGGACGATATATTTGATGTCACATTTAATGCAATGGGTGAAGTTACTTTTCTGTCCAGCGAAGAGTGCTCTTGCTCGCTCAATGATTGTTTAACTCCAGTTATCTTTTCAGATACTGAGGCTGTAGTAATTGAAGACGCTATGGCAGAAGAAGAAATTTTCGGCACTGCTCCAGTACTAGAGTTTTCTATGACTCCAGAGAAGTTGTATGAGTTGTTGAGGACAGAATTAGCACTATGTATTAAGGGTGGTGTCGAAGTCTTTGGCTGATTGATCGTCGACAAAGAGGTTTCCATTAAAAAATCGGTGTTGGGCAAGTAATTCGTCGCTATTGAAGGGGTCAGAAATTGTTGTTGCATATCTTGTGTCATTTTATGATTCAATGGAATGCGCTGACGTGACAATTTACTCTCGAAACTTGTTGTAAATGTAGTTGCTTGTTGCTCTAGTGATGCCGCCGCCTCTTCTATTACACCACTCTCCGATACTTTCTTTGGTATTACATTTGTAGGTGACTCCGGTGAAGTTAAACTAACTGTTCTGGCAGTTTTTGTTGTTATATTTGCCACGCTTTCTAGACATATGCTATTAGCATCTTTGCTATTGTCATCGGTGCATATTTCCTTCTCTCTACAGCTCTCGTCATAGAGTTCTTCATCATTTGAAAACTCTGTTTTCTTTGCAATACGCTCTGGAAAAGAGTTATAATATTTTTATTTTATTTTATTTTTACTAAAAAATCTTTGGATAATAAAATTTACCACTGATATTGCCTGGCTCTTTTATAATTGGAACTACACGATTTAAAGATGTCTTCTGCTCATTCTGCATGAAAAGTGACGTTGTAGCGATTTGCCGCAAAGCTTCCATTCCTTCATTTAGTATTTTATTGCTGTTCCTTTTGTGCGCAAGTGGATATTTCGGCTGAATAATAAGGAAGTGGATGAATAGCATTAGAAAGGCGTTATTTCAATATTAATTGAGAAATCTTTTGTTCGGATTTTGTTATAGGAATGACTATAATCTACATGGCTTCAGATGGGGGATTCTAAGGAACCACGGTCTCTCTAATCATAGCCACGATTTACGCTGGACACAGAGCAAACGCATTAGTAAACTGAGACACAAAACAAACTTTTCTGATGAAACGGTGGAGAATTATTTCTTGACAATCTATTTTGAGTGGGCACTGTATAGGACGAGATTATCTACTAGTCCGAGATAAGGAAGTCAAAGTGCATTTTGTAGAGGTTCTTCTGTAAAAATGGGATTTCACTTTATCTAAGTTCTCATGACTCTGACGTCTAGGGGAAGAGTCTTCTACGGAAATTGTGCCATAGTGACGTTATTTCGAAGATCGGTAATAGCTCTCGTGCTTTTAAGCACTTTAGTTCAATTAGCTTACGTTAGAGAGACTCGCTGACTTGTATATAGGAAACACAGTTATGCGTCGACAAAGGATTCTGTTTATACTACAATAATAATTAAGATAAATTCTTTGGCAATATTCGAAAATTAATCTTTTTTTTTGGAATTGTGTTACAAACAGTAAAACATTCTTACCTGTATTGTAGGCCGCCGAGCTATCGAAACACGTTTGCTTTCTCCCCGAAGTAGTGATGTTGTATAGTCAGCGTCTGTTTTGTTGCAATCTTTCTTGAAATCTTTCTTATTTGTTGAAATACAATGAGAAGGGCAAATACATAAAAGTATTCGCAGCAGGCAACATACGAACCCCAGTCCTGTAACGTTATATGAATAAGTATAGGATATTAATAAAATTGATATAAAACATTTAAACATAAAAATTAAGTTAACCACAATTAAAATTTTTTATTAAGTAACACTCCACAGTAAAAAGAAGTTCCAATAATAATGCCAGCTTCCAATCCCAACGCAGAATTGCTCTTACCAACCGGTGGAACTTTGAAATGAGTACATACAATTGAACGATAAAGTCCTCACCAGGCTCTTCAATTCCCGTTCAGCTGATTGTTGTAGGCATGCGGACGTTAGCTTGTGATTATTTCGCCTTAGGCGTTTTCGACAGGTATATTTTGCATTGCTATTGGGTTTGCTGGTAAATTGCTTCTATGTATGTATTAAGAAACGGCTCTAGACTTTGCATAAAATTTGAGCAGGTCTCATTAAGAAACCCTATGGGCGAGCACATTTAGAAAGGTCTGGTAGTAGCTACCCACTCGACTAAAGCGACCGCCGAATATATTGAATACACATAGAGATAGATATATCAACTTACCTATTAGTGAGGGTCCAATTAGTCTCAGTTCTACGGTTTTGAATCCCTTTTCTCCAGTTCCAACAAATGCTATTACCAAACCCAAAGCAATGGTGCCAAGACCCACGTATAGAAATGCGTTCGCGAAGGTACTAGGCCCCCGCAGTACACCTAAAAAATCTTCGTCATCCGATGAGCCGCCAAGAGATGCATCTTGGACCTGTGAAAGAGAATTCGATATTTCCATATTAAAGGTTTCAAAAAACCATATACAAATATTTTTTATTGGCCGCTTTCTATCAAAAAAAATTTTTTTGGATTAATCTCTACAGATATAAAGTTTAAATTCCAGAAAACGAAATCGTTACGTTGCCAAATCCTCCTCCTTAAGATGAATCGTAACCGATTCAGTGCTTGTTTTCATTCATTTATAGGCATTCAAATGCCAAAAGCCAATAAAGTTTTGTTCCGCCTAGCGAAAAATCGGAAACCATTGAAAAAAGAACAATTTACTATAGATTTGCTCAATAATGCCAACGAAAAGACAACACGTGAACCCGAATCCTCACTTGAAAACGTTATTTATCCGTAGAATAACTAAGCGTCCGGAGCCTATGGTCTGCCGGCTGAGCTATTCGAATACGACGGCGTAGAACTGAACTGAATCAGCTTCTTTGCAGAATATGTTTAGACTAAAGCATGACTGACGATTGGAACCCTAGTGATGTAATCCGTACTAAGAAGGACCTTCTCAGTCCGGCCGAATTAACGTGGGATCTATCGTGTTGCGTAAAAGATTGAAGTGCGCCCAACTGATTGGACCTTCACACACCGCTGTTTATGCACTTGTTTTTTGTGGTTTTGCGTCTTGATGTTTTTACCAACAAATGGACGGACCTACAGTTTATTCTAAGCCGCCTCCGAACGGCCTATGACCAGCTAGCCCTTTTGCAAGATGCGATACCCAGCCCGTGTTAAGTCTTGAAAGGAAGGAAGCTTTTGTAGAGTTCCGATATAATCGGTTTAAAGATGCTATGAAGTCTTATTGCAACGTCTGTTTACGACTGACTGTCGGTCTTGATGAAAACGGCTTGCTATATAAACATATCCCAACTAAGACCCCCTCCACTTCACTGGGTTTGGAACCCGCCATATTAAAAACAGACCCCAGTGAAGGGGTCTACTAAGCTAGTTAAGGCTATGATTTTAGGGCATACACTTGGAATGCTCGCTGCCTGATCGTGTCCGCGACGAGCGAAAACCACCTAGGTTTCTAAGTTTTCGATGCCTTCGCTGATGGAAGCCGAGCAAGAAGACTTCCATTTCGTTTGAAGAACGAAGTGAAGAGCGATCTGGCTACCCTTGGTGTCTCCAATTGTCGCTTGTAAAAAAGAAATAGCTTAAATGCTAATTAATTTAACGGCTATTATTTTGTGTAAATAAAGAAACAATAAAAATGTGAGGAAAAACTCTTAATATTACTAAAGTACTTACACGATTGCGCTTTACCCAGCGGCGGTGACAGGGTGCTTGTTGTTGCGCTTCTTGAACACTGCAACGACGTCCTCGCTCCTGCCACGCTGCCCGACCACGTGTACACTGTTAGTTTACATTTCCAATTTGCGATTCAGTCATAGTTATAGGAAAATAAATAATTATAAAAGACAAGCATTACGATAAGTTCGTTGAGTGTCAATGAACCATGCAATAAGCATTCATATACATTTATACTTATGTACACAAATTACTCCACCGACAAATTAATGTTTATGAAAATATGTATATTTTATGTATAAATATATGTATAATATATTAGTTTTATGCAGGAATAGCGAAACGAAAACATAAGCAGCAAAAACTTTGACATATATATGTACATACATAAATACTTAATTATTGTATTTAAACAAATTCATATCCTACAGTATTCCCTACATCAATCAAACGATACTCGTTTGGTATTTTGAATTACAAGAATCCCGCTTAAAGCATTGAACACTTATGCTACGGCGGCACGACTCTCTTATGAAAACAATAATTTAGAAGGCGGAACCATCACAGGGTGGCTCATATACTCATGTTTGCTTTTGCCAACATAGAACTACTTCTAAAATGATGGGCGACGAAGAATAGATGCCTCCGCAGTTTGTGTTATGCAAACATTAATTTTATAATTTCAAACAGAAATAGATTTAATCCCTTTTAACACTTAAAAAATATACCTTTGCAAAGCTTTTTAAGTAAAAGAAAAAAAAAAAAAAAATATTGTGACAACCACAACCGTTTGTTGACAGTCGCTGGCGTTCTCAAAAATTTTCAGTCGCGTCGTTGTCGTGCCGCAGCGTATGTACGCCAACTTAAATGAATCGTGTAAAAAATGTAAAAGATACATACATAGATGTGCAAATTTAAATTTTTATTTAACATTTCGCTTGATATTTAGCTTTCTCTGAATAGCGGCGCGATTTACACATTTCCTTATCGAAAGAGAAGTAATATTTGTATTTAATAGTAATAAAGGTATCGATTATCTATTTATTTTGAAATTGTTGTAAAAAATAATTATTAATTTATTATGCCTATATCCGTTTTAAATTTATTTCTATATTAATATAAAATTAATGAAACTAAAATATTTATTTCAAATAAAAAACTCGAAATAATGCATAATAAAATAGAGATTAATTATTTTTTTAATAAAAAAAAAAACGTAAAAATGAACCACTGGTCTCTGCGCAAAACAAACGATGTGCTAAGGCTTTAAACGCCAGTTTAAATTAAGAAATTTAAGAACTAATGATCCCTGCATATAGGAAAATTGTCTATGAGTACGAAAAACAGAAACAGAAAGACACTTTTTTATTTAAAACAACAAGAAAATAATTAGACATAATTTTTTTAAGAACACCATAGAATATTCAGCGTGCTTTGAATAGTCCTTGAAATAAAAAGAAATACAACAAGTAAGGCAGATTAATTTATAATTGAATTAAACATTGGATAACCGGATTTTAAAATTTTAAAAATCACAATCAATACGCTACTGGGGAAAATATTCAATTTATAAAAAAAAACTTCATTTAGAGAACTTTACTTTTCTTAAATTGAAGAATTAAAGGGATTGACTGAATTTAGGTCTCTCTTCATCTGAACTTTCCAACTGAGGGGAGGCCTCTTCCTCTTACTCTGTGCGTGCTTCATCTTACAAAAGCTTTCGCTCGGAAACTCGTAATGTAGACTCATCGGTTTATGTTATTGCTCGCGTTTCTGTGCTATAAAGTAGGTCGAGATGAGGAAATTATAGCGCTTGGTTTTTGTGCGACTAGAGAGGGCATTACTTAGCTGTATCACTCCAAAATGGCATCAGTAAGCAATAGTGATACTCGTACCGAGTTGGATTTCAAAACCGGTTCCAAGAAATCATCGACAACTCTGAGCATTTGTCAAAACTGAAGTGTGCTGGAGATATTTTGTTCTGTTCAAGCTTACTACATTGGGTGCTCGCTTCGCCTGCTTGGAAAGCCTGCAGAAAGCAGATGCATACGGTTACGCGAGCAATTGTCCGCCCTAATAGAATTTTGTACCTTCTCGGTTTAATTATTCCAGTTCGATGTCGATGCTTTTCTCATGGAGTTCTTCCAAAATTTGGTGCTTGGTTTATCAGGCCTAAAGCCATATTGGTACGCAAAACAATGTTAAACGGATTGCAATCAGGTTATACGTTGAATATGTCGAAGTCGAATCTGGATTGGTTTAAGTTTAATCTGCAACAATATTGAAAACTTAATTACGCCAAGGTATCTCCGGTCTCATAGGGCACCTCGAACTCTTAGTCGGCTATGTATGATTGGATGCTAATAACGCCATTCAAGGAAAGAAAGTTCAGAAGGATATCGATCACAGTGAGTCCTGTGAATTGCGCTTAAGACCTGCCTATGACCCGGCAGTTTTGTTAGGTATTTTTGTATTGAGATGATTGAGCAGTTTTATCTTACAATCGAAATATACCGCGTAACAAACTTCCACTTTCGCAATGCTGACGAGATCGGGCATGTATGTAGACTGCAAAGCTACATGAATGCATTTGCTTAAAACTTCAAACATTCCATTGATTTTGATTAAATACACTCTTTTCGCTATCTGCAGCAAGCAAGAGTTAGAACACTAGAGATGAGAAATAGAATAGAATGACGTGAGTTTAGGGGTTCAAGAATTTACCCGTGGTAAGGCATCTCTGTCGTAAGTGGCGACTAAAATCCAATAGTTCTCGCGACAGTCGGGTCTTTATACCGGAACGAACCGGATTTTTATCCGGCCAAGGAGTCACTCCCGCCATATTCCTGTTTTCGCTCAATAGAGGCGGCAGCGAGCCGTGTTAAGTAGTATTATTTATATTACTGCCGCTTGGTGGTATCAAAATACGATCTACTTACGAGTATATGGGTTCATGTGTTAAATATTCTCATGATTTTAAATTGAAAATGAAAAGTAATTTTGGTTGAAAATTAATAATTTGGTTCTTTGTAATGATTCCGTTGTCGACGTAACTGCGTTTCACTGAGGAAAATTTTCTATTGAACGCAGTTGACAGCGTCGCTCTATTGAATTGCGTTTCAAGAATTTGTCTTATGATTTACTCACACATATTTGCATTATATTTATATATTTTAGTATTTACAAATATTTTAAATTTTCTTAGAGTAAAAAAAATGACCGAAAAACCAAATGCATTCATGCAGTTCCTTAATACATATGTAAAGTATATCCACAGCTAATTCAAGAATCTTGTAGTAGAGTTTAACGACGTCACTCGCAAATATTTTTCCAATTATCTAAGTAAATTAAATTTACAATAATAAAAAAATGCCAGTATGCTGCATAAGAATATTTATAAACATTTATGAATTTTCACAACATTGAATGGACACCCTAATTAGGTTGAGTTAAACTGCAACAAAGCATCACTAGATATATTCCTTTGATTCCTTGATCTTTACTACAATTTTAACTTACCTATTTGTTATATTTAATCGGTGATGGTTATTTTACCTAAATAATAGTTAATACAATGTTTTAGCATTGTCTCCAGTTTGTTTATGGAGGTTGGTACAAATATGTATCATTAATTTTGGTCAATATCCTTTGTTGGTCGCCTGTTGTAAATGTTTTATTACGGCTGCAAATAGTTAATCATTATTAAAATATAACTTCTGAATTGGTAATTTATCATTTCTTTTCTTTTTTTTTTCATTTTGAATTGTATGGCTCCAAACACTCCAGGCCTTACACTTTTTGTTATTGTATCGCATATATATGTATATGTATAATATACATGAGCATAGTCCGACTCTCCATTGTATTTTCTTTTAACATTATGCTATATTGTTGTAGAAACATTACCGCATTTCATTTCAATTTGTGCTCCTAGATCGAAAACGGGAATGAGAGGTAAGTAAGCTTAACTGAACCTTCTGGGAAAACTTGATTCCATTTCGTTCTTATTCTCCCCTTTAAAATCAAAATGACGTAAAATAAAATAACTACGAAAATAGTAATAATGACAGTGACGGATCGTGAGCTAGATTTTGTGAACTCAAAATATTTTTTCATATCCGAAAATATTCGGTATTAAAGTTATTATTTCTATAAGAAAATTTAAATATTTTTTTTTACAATGCTTCCATTTTTGATTAGTTTTTTTTTTCTGTTAGAGCAAAAGAAGCAAAATTCCCTTTTCGTTTTGCTGGCGTGTTTATCGGTTCATTTTGTCGATTGTCAAAACAGTTCACGCAACCCCGCAGAATTTTCTCACTAATGACAATCGAAATCGATCGAGTGATTTCAGCTGTAGTTCAAACCCTCAACAGAAGCTAAGTTTTCCTTCGCTGAAGGTTGTACAAATATTTTTATAACTGGATAACTGGATTTCTTGACTCTCTTGAAAATTAACTACAGACACAGGTAAAATATTGGGACGAACATTATAAATTAGAAGAGAAGCTAGGCGGAAAATCGCTTCAGCAACTATAGAGCCATTGATATTTGTCATATATGAGGGGCATTTATTTCATGCTAAAAATTTATCTGGGCGCTTGACATTCCTTACCGGGAAATGAGTAAAGTTAGAAAGATTAATTTTCCATAATTTTGTATATTGATTTGACCAGGGCTCGACCCCATTACACTCTTCTTAGTAGCAGTTAATATAAATTTCATGTTGTGGTTTGCAAAACGTGAAGTAAACTTCTCAAAGGCCTTGATAATGTTATATTAAATGATAACATGAGCAATAATATATGTATGTATGTATGTAAGTATACAAAGATCCGCCACTGTTTTCTTTATCTTTTTATTAAATGCAATTGAACTGAAACGTAGATGAGTTGAAATTAATTATAATTTTTTATTAAATTTACTATTAGGTCAAAATTAAAGTGTAAAACGTACATACATATTTACGTACATACATTTACTACTTTTAAAAAATATATCTCATGGAGGTTTGCAGGATGCTCAACTCTTAACTCTCTTGAAAATTTACACTTATGCAGTCCCTGACGTTTTTTGTTTTCGTTTCTTTGTTTATAAATATATGTACACATGTGCATAATACTCAGTAAGAAAATAAATTATACCTAAAGCATATATGTATGTATGTATATGTACACAAGTCAAAAAATAAATATCTATAAATTATCTTCACTAAATAAGTTAGAAAGCAAAGCAAATAAGGTGATGGAAAATTATTGAATTTTTCAATATTGGTTTATATACAATATTTATGTATTATATACACATATGTACATATATGTATTAACGAAAAGCTCTCTCTTTTATATTATTGAAAATTATTTTATTTGTACTCTAAAGAAAAAAACACAAAACCGTTAGCTAAAGTTATTGGTTTGAATCTATTTTTTTAGCATATTCACATTAGACTTAATCGGAAAGCCTGATGAACAAATGTATTAATCGCAATGTTCTTATAAAGTACATATTTACACATGGAAATAAGTCTCAAAAAAAAATAGTTAGAAAGAGCAATTTACAGAAAGACATTCATACGAAACTATTCATTCAATGTGGACTAGTGACCACTTGCGTGGAGGGGAGGGGGGGGGGGGGGAGGGTGCTGTGGTGTGTTCAGCCATGATATACCCTGGAATATTAAGCTGAACTCACTTTTTAGAGTCCACCAAGCAGCACACACCGCTGAGTTTCTAGTTTGGGTATACGTTCCAAATCTATGACCCTGATTTCCACATGTATAGTATGGACAAATAATTATGAACCTTCCGCTGAGAGCATGTATATTTAACATAGATGATTTGAAACTCCATGGTAGTGTGAGTAGTGAGTAAGTTTTCACTCATAATCTTTCATTGGAACTCTCATTCAAGCTGCCGAAACACTACAGTGTGTTTCTGGCCAAAACCTCCGCTATCATGGAAGCTGGCTGGCTGTAAAACAGCTCTCACACATAACTGAACATACTTAACGCATAAATAACTGGACAAAACAGATAACCCCTTGTTTGCAAACTCATACTTAAGGAAGCCATTTACAAACGCTATGTGTCCATTCGGAAACAAAAATCGTCATGTTACAAGGCGAGGCAAACTTGACGGCCGATGGGCTCCTTAAATGTTTATATCAACTATGTAGTTGTGAAAAAGGTGAAATTTCAAAGCTAATTGGCACTCTGTTGAGTTATTACCTTTTAAGGATAGCATGCAGAGGGGCTAGTGATCTCTTTGAGAAGATTTTGACGAAATGATGAGGAGCAGGAGACGATTTCATCATAAACACTTCTCGATTACTTGGCAAAAGGCATTAGAAAACGTAGTTTAAATCACTCACACAGTTTCATTAGATGTAATCATGTTTTCCAATCAACAGCACGAAAAATGCAACAACAAAATTATGCTTATTTGGGTTAAATTATAATTATATTACATTTATATATATCTCATATTTATAAACAGTCTGACTTCAATCGTATATTCAGCGTATCTTGTAAATTTTGAATTATTGTGATATCTTTGACATATATCAAGCCCCTCTGACTGTTACGTGGCTCCGCGTGGTATTAAAATGCTCCCTAACTTCCTTGCAGTGCTTAAAGAGAGCACATCTGAATATTTTTTTAGTGGGTATACTTTGTTATCTACTGCCTGCCTGTCAATAATCTTGGTATTACAAATGAGTAAAAAAATACTATATCAAAATAATATGTTAACAATATTAGAGAATTATTGTTTAAATTATATTTTAGTACTCTCAATGGATTTCAGATAGATTTTCAGAACGCAGTGTTTCAAATAAACAGATTTTTAAACCAATATTATATTAAATAGAAGTAGGTTTTTCGAATTTTGTGGTAACATAATTTCGATCCCAACGCGTTATCTAAGAAAAATCGATAACATTTTATCTATCTGCTTTATTACCTTCTCCTTTTTGACTAATTTTTAATATTTAAAGTATACAGCGACCTAACACGTAAAAAGGTATCGAAAAAAATGGTTCAATAATTCAATTAAAAATATTTCAAAACATTCCAAGCACAACAGTCCTTGGCCAAATCTATGTAACTTCTAAGAAGAAGCGTGATATGCGAACAACAACCAACTCTTTAATAACACACTCTGTTATTCAAGTGGTATTTTATTGTATTATACCCGACCCTGAATTATGTATACCGGGTACCAAAACTAACGGTTGTATGTAACAGCATTCAATAATCGACATAAAAATAAAAATAAAAATATCAAATTTCATAGAATGACAAGACGAGTTGACTACCGAACTTCTCTTTAAATTTTTGTTATGCAACAAGAATTCTTTTTAAAAACAGAAATACAATTAGAGGTATTGACATTCCCTATCGAGGGTCGGCGGAATTTAAATATATACATGTGTGTATATATGTATATTTTTTTAAGCTGTTGGTCTGGTCTGACATAGGGAGTGCTTCAGTGGAGACTCTCTAACATATTCGGTTTATAGGCCCACCAAGGCCTTAATGTAGCGTCTGTTGGGACATCACACTGAGTGAGACTTCCCCTATTGTGAACAATGCAAAAGCTAGCACTAAATTCAAATCTCGCGTTCTTGATAATTTTATTCTCCACAAAATCTAGAGAAAAAATTCTAACCTTTAAATTGACGAAAAAATTAGTGGGTAAAAAATTTAAAAAAATGTTTGCTTACTAATTGCATGCTAACAAATTTTTTTACATCATTTAAAGAGAAGCAACCTATCCCTAAAGGCAGGGCGCTGCGTTGGCTGGGAGTGCTAGCTGTGTAGAAAAATAAAATCAGCAACAAAAATACTAGCATTAAACTGAATTTGCAATTAATTAATAAAAAAAAGTTTGAAACAAATTTCAACGGTACAAAAAATTTTAATTCAACTCTGTGGTATCTATGCTGGCCTTTCTTGGTTAATGCGCAAAGAATCGTGCAGATTTTGACACGCTCAATTTGGTCAGAACTCGATATAGCCGATTCTGACGTGTAATACATATCAATCACAACGATTTAGATGAAACCTTATATATATATAAATTATTTTACGCATTATTGAACTGCAAATCAAACTTTACTCTTTCCGATGACTGTCTAATTTGGTCGGATCACTATATGAGGTCAACACTGTACGTGGTACTGAAAACCAGCTGCTTGAAAATTTGGTTCATATTTGCCTAGTTTTTTGTTTGTTTGTTTAGAATAGTCAGTACGCTTGCGACTTTTACGGTAGAAATACAAGAACACTTTAATTACATTTGTTTTCATCAGGCTTCAGGATTAAGAAACAGAATTCAGTGTTCATCAGGAAACTTAATTAATTTTGTAATTAATTAATATAAGTTTATTGACTTATTTATGAACAAACAGTATATATATATGTATATATATATATTTATATAGTATATATATGTTCATTTACAACAAAACAAAAAACTTGGTTTTTAAACAAAACAAAAATTAATTAAATAATAATACAATATATAAAACTACTTGTTCAAGTGCTTGGAATTTTCTTTTGTAAAAATTGTAAAATTCTACGTTCTAAAGAGAGATAGAGGTAAAGAGCGTGATTTATAGAAGGTTTAAGTACGTGAAATTACTAGCGAAGTTAGGTGTATTATAGAAGGACGTTAATATACTATGTAGATGAGCAAGTGAATAGGTAAGCAGGTTGGCTGCAAAATTAAATGCTTACTTGAGAGAAAAAAAAGGTATATAATTTTGAGTAAGGCATTGGAAAATAAATTTGAAATTATTGGCATGAATTAATTAGTCGTTGCGGCAGGAGATAAGATGAGTTAATCCATTGGAGCAAAGCAATCTACTAAAGAATTAAAATAAATTATCTTTATTACCCATGACTCTGGTGGATATCGAGGGAATGGAGCAATTTCTTTTGTTGCTATATTACTAGGCAACTCAAGTCTTCCACCCAATTTTCGTAGCTTTCTTCTTCTCGCCACCCGAGATTTCGATCTTAGCATCAATGCTGCCTGCATCTTGTTTCTTCTGTATTAGTTTACTGTTGTTGTGAGTTAATTGATGTTACGTTTCTGACAGCTGTTGCTTACGTTATTTTTGCATATATTTATAAATATATATATATGTAGAAATATATATATATATAGTTTAACAGATATTTTTTGTTGTTTAAAATGCGTCACCGTACGGCAGAAGTTTCTTTAAAATTTCGCATACTCTATACAAGTATATGTAAATACTTTTGTATAACCTTTTAGTACGTTTATCTATATATGTATGTATGTATGTATTTACGTTACACGGTTTTGATATTATCTGCTTATGCTGGTCTTATCCGACAGTGAATTTTTACAATTACTTTCTATATATGTTTAATTGCCATTTCAGCTTTGTTTCTTGAATTTAATGTTGTCTGCGTTTCCATATGTTTTCTTCGTGCATGTGTTGTTGTAGTTTTGTTCTTAACGCAATGTCGACCTCGTGGTCGTACCTTTAAATGTAGTTTCATCCTCTGGTTTCTAAAATTGCGCCTTAAACGTTGTTATCGACAGTTTTCTAGTGTCATCCCCATAAATTTTCTCCTTAAGCATCTGCATCGATAACGATATCGATATGTTTTGGGATGTAGTCGACAATGGCGTATTCAAATATCTTTTGTATAATGGACGACATAAAAACTAGCGTTTATTAGAGACCAAAAGTTCTTTTACTGATATGCAATCTTGATTTATATTTTAATATGTTTTCTTTGTATTTTGCAATTGTGGTTGTGCCATTCTTTACTGAGGTAGGTCTTATTGCCGATGAAATGATGTAACGCTATTACTATGCAAATAGAATAATTAGTTTCGTTATGTAGTATGTAGATATGCTTCGCTTAAGGTATTTAATATATGTATATATCAACCTGGCCAAACTTTTAATATTTTAGTTTCCCTTACATTTTAATGATTTTCATTTTGGAAAATTTTCGAATATATTCAAAACATTAATCGATATTTTTACACATGTGCATATTCAATTAAAAAAAAAAATTTACTATAATTTTTAACAATGTTCTTACGTACATATATTGCAATTTGTACCTTTTTTATTCACGCCCATACGCAAGCCATTGAAAATGCCAATTTAAAGAATGAATTTCGAATTGAACATTATAAAACTTTGTTTTTTTTTCGGAATTATTTTGAAAGTTTTATAAAGATATGTACATATGTAATTCAATCGCTCAATTTCTCTATTCTTACCTACACTAAGTGCTTTAGATATCATAGTTTTTAGCAATATTAGGTTTTCAAATTAAAAAAAAAAAAAATTACCACAAAATAGTTTACCGTTATACTCGGATTTTATATTCGGACTATCTGTCACTCGATAGGTGCACACATTAGCTTTAAAAAAATCGACTGATGTAGTGAGGGCCTATTACTGCGGTTCTTTGTGTTTGCTGAACATAATGAAAGCGTTTTCATAGTACAAATTTAGGACAGCGCTTTCTTGCTTTAAAATTCCACTATTTTAAATGATAAACATTTTTTTATTTCAGAAAGTGTCTACCGTTTTACAGATATCACTACACTAATTTCTAATTTCTAATTTCTCAGCACTTTTCTATGTGATTAAAATTATTACTATGCATATTTTAGTCAAAACTACACTTTTTCTTAAATATTTTATACTATATATATATATATATATATATATATAACATATATACATATATATATATATATATATATCTTGTAGCGTGCCTCTGCGCCTTGGTTTTCGATATGACTGAAATTCGGCAAAAGATCTTTCCAAAATACATATGTACGGTTGAGAGCATGTCCTAAGATTAAAAATTAAGTCTACTCAGCGCATTTCATAAAACCCGGAAGAGGCTGTGAAAATTATCGCTGAAAAATCTCCTAAAATCACACATAAGACCTTATCTACCGACCTACGTACATATATGAAAAATGATATCCAAACACTAGGGAATTGATCTGACCATATCAGTGCGGTTTCATACCGACCTGATACATCCGCCATTGACCAGATAACCACCACGCGCCAAATCTTGCAAAAAAAAAAACGGTGAAAAAATGTTCGACTGCTGTAGCTGAGAGATTAATGGGTTCGAGCCTTAGCAGACCAAGATCTAACAAGATTTTCTTAATTCAATCGACCGGTGGCCGGGAATGTCAATACCTCTGTTTGTATTTCTGACAGGGAAAAAATCATAAAAATCCATTAGCCGTTTGTGCCTATACCAGTGGCGGATTCACGGGTGGGAGTTTGCAGTTTATTTGTGTCTGATGTCTCCAAAAAAATTAAATATATTTTATTTATTTTCTGGAAATTCTGGATCCGCCACTGGTCTATACCCATCTCTATTATCTTATTCTGTTACATACAACCGGTCACTGGACAAAACTCAATATTGCCTATTTATGTAGTACGGTCAGATATAAAAAATGTCTACAGCTCTATCGTGGAATCCGTTAGTCTCCGTTTAGCATTTGGATCAGCCAACTTTCCTCATTAGCTGTTGCGCCATCCGATCTAGTTTGCGCTTGAAACCAAAATACTGATTCGAATGTTTACCGTTGCCAACTATGGAAATAAAACGAAGGAATTAAGAAAAAAGTCTAAATTGGACAATTGCAAAGATTTTTGAATAGAAAACTTAAGATTTTGAGATCAGCAAATTTTCAACTTACCGAAAGATGGCTAAAAGGTAGTCAATATATCGTTTATTAATTTTATTCTTCATATAAATTCACTTGGTTTGAAAAAATATAAAAAAAAAACGTTAATTATTATGTTTCAGTTGGATCATAATACGAACAACTTCACTTAAGTTTCTTCATAAGAACTATTGGACTTCCTAATCGGCTACTGACGCTTTCAATTAATTCGTTGAGATTACTTCCGGCGTCAAACAACTCTCGTGGATGATTATATACAACTTTTATGCTTTTTTAGGCTATTCCTACATATTTGCGATTATAATTTCTTATCTAGAGATCAAAAATTATGCATAATGTTCCTAAAGTATATACGTACATATAGAGAAGCAATGGAAAAATGACATTTATGGAAATCGGTTGGTAAGAACCTTTTTTCCGTATATTTCACAATAACTAACATTTAAAACATTTAACTGGCAGTGAAATTTCTTAAATCTCTCGTGTTTAATACCCATAGTGTAATATTCCATTTTAATTAAATCTACAAAAAAATATAAAATACTAAAGCATACATACACATAAACTTTTTACCAAATGCAACCGTTCACCATACCATTTTGAAAATTTTTAATAACGTATCGCCAAAAAAAAAGGCAACTGATAATTAAAATCGATGACATTTGTGTCATTGGAGCAATCTATTATTTATCATTCTAGCGTCGGACAAACGATTTTTTTACTATGTTTCCGATATACATACATATTTGAAGATGTGTTATAATTACCAGAAAATTCTTTATAGTACAGACCGAAACATAAATTGATTGACTTCTAACACTTGATTTTCTATCTTTAAAATTTTTTTCCACTAAGGCTGAATTCAGTCTTTTTGCGCTTACATTTCGATAAAAAAATTTCGTAAGGACAGTTCAGTAAATCGTTATTTGTGTGAAACACTTTGGATTTGAAAATGAATGAAATTTCCCAAAAAGAGGAAATGCGTTATTAGATCCTATTTTTCTATAAAAAAAGTAGAAGTTCTGCAAAAACGTGAGAAAAATTTGTGTAGTTTGTGTTTGAGACACCTGGGCCCAGGTGTGGTTTGCTCGATTCCGTTGTCACAATATAGCGGAAGCATTAGTGATTACTCAAGTGACAGTGTGGAATCATTTAAAACAGGCCAGCTATTTAAGAAGGCTCGATGTTTGCGTGTCTCATGAATAAAAGCAAGCAAATATTTGATTGACCGAATTACCGTCAGCGAAATCCTTCTAATTGGCGATAAAATCGAACTATTTCTGAAGCGATTCAACACGAGTGATGAGAATGGAGCTAAATACGGGAATATAAAATGAAAAGAATCATGGCCAAAGTCCGGTGACTCTTCACAAACGACTTCTTAGCCTGAATAGACCGCAGACAGGGTGATGCTGCATGTAAGGTGGATATGGAAAGGAATTGTCTACTGGGTCCACTTGTTTCAGGGCTAATACACTTCCGCTGCAGGGCTAATACACTTCCGCTTCGCTTTCCTCGAATCCCAATATTTATCCGAATTTTTATTTCGATGTGACTGAGGAAATGATTAGAATTTTTTTGGTCTAATTTGAAAAATATGATTAGCCCATGTTATAAATAGTAAATAATAATTTATACACACATACATATACATACATATATGGTTCATGCACAAAATATACGAACAAAAATACAACATACATATATATTTAAATGAATTATCTACTTATATTCTTGCATATACATACATATGTACATACATACGTAAACACACAAAAAATAATGGAACAAAGCGTTAGCATGCGCCGTTGACTCCTACAAAAAGTCAATGGCATTACCACCATGACTTCCATTAGCTATTACCTCAATATGTTCGCAAACGCATATGCCCTCCTCGCAGTAGGCACACACTTGCCATTTCCTTCCATTTGTTAATCCCTTATAAGATATATGCGAGTCGTTGCTTAGCAGAGGCTCATATTGTTGTTGCTGTTGCTGATTGAATTGCAGATCCTTCAGCTGCCGCCTAACGCTACTGCCCACACCGCCAACTAAGCTCGCCTCCTGATATTCAATTGGCATGTTTCGTCGCATTCGATATACACTGCACTTACGTTCTAGTGGTGCATTCGGTGGTTCTTTCATTAGCTCATCATCATCATCATCATCATCATCAATGATTGTGCTTGGTGTAGTAAAACTTTCAATCTTACCAACTTCAATCTTACCAGTTACATCGTGTTGTTGATGGATTTGTTGTTTGCCAACATGCCCTGGCGAGGCCATCGGCGTGGCCGGTGTCACAACGATTGCATCATGGTGGGATACATTAATGGAAGTGTGATCTACAGATGACGTACCCGCCTTCGCAGAGGTGGTTATTGCACCTTCGACCGCAGCCGATGGCGACGTCGGTGGCGTTGTTTCCATTTGTGAAACAAGTGGCAACGTCGCAGTGGCAGATTTAGGTAACTTTGGTTGATAAAAACTACTAGCACCACTACCCGAATGCCGGTGAACCAGCTTCGGTGAAACACCGCCATGAAAATGGTGGTGATGGTGCTGCTGATGCGCGGAATGGCTATGAGTTGACGAATGTGCCTGATGCGGGTGTGCATGACTGTGGGTATGATGCATTTGGGGATGCATATATTGTACACGCATCTGCAGCATCGACTGATTATCACCTTCATCAATAGGCAGTAGAAGCTTCGATTGTGTCGTATAGCTGGCGCTCAATTTCCTTGCCTGCGTTTGTGGCGTGCGCAGATAGTTGGTCGGCAGCTGGTGGAATTGCCTGGACTGTGTGCGCGTCGGAGTCGAAGCACCATGTTCACTAATCGACAGCGCTGCTAATTTCGGAGGGTGAAGTTTTGCTTGTAATTGTTGAGTTTTCTTTTGTTGACGTTGACGCTGACGCGCCTGACGTGAAGCCAATGAGGCTCCACCTGCTGCTGCATACATTTTCTATTGGATTTTTTCACGTACCCTATTTACAATTTTTACGCATTTATCGTATTAAATCAGTTCGTTCTAAGTACATACATATGTTTCACTTAATTCAGATGATGCTGTATATACACATATGTATGTATGTATGTATATCTGAGCTATGGTGCAAGAGAAAGAGAAAGATATTCCATTACCATATATGTAACTACAACTAAAACCCCGATTCTGAGAGCCATGACAAATGGTCAAGCATTTAAAGATACTCAATACTTTAGAATGTTTGCCAAACGGTTTTTATTCAAATTATTTACTGCTGGTATTTGTTGTTCGTTCATAATGAACAAAAAAAATTTCCAAATGTTCAATATTAAATATTTGTAAATGTTTGATTATTTGTCAAACTAACAGCATTGGAGTATCTTTTAAATTCTAATACTAATCAAATACTCAACTAATAGTTTACGATCGAACATCTCAGCTATATGGAGGAAAATGTTCAAATACATATGTAATGAGAGGAGGAATTTTCTTTTATTTGCATGTTCTCTATTCTAAATAACGTATTTCTATAGTCTACGTGGATCCACTAATACAAGAAAAGGAACTTTATTCAATGAACTTTAAACTAATGGAGATTTCATCAAAAGTGATAAGTTAGTTCTTGAAATCGTCATCTTCAGTTAATGCATCTTGATAAATAAATGCATAAAAATCTTTCAGCTGTCGACTTGGTCAATTAATCACTCGAGAAATTTCTAAATTTTTTCTATAAATTCTTTAAAAAAAATCAGTTTATAGCGCCAAAAAATGGTTGGCAACATAAATGCGTCAGAGTTTCGTAAGAAACTCCAAAGTTTTGCTAATTTGTTGGCGCCCGAGTTGAATTTTGCTGAAATTTATGCATTTATCGAACAAGATCTTTTGATAGTGATAAAATCGATATATTTTGACATGATTATAAATGGTAACATTTAATCGAGTTTATTAACAATTTATCAGTTAAGATGAAAACCTCTTAAATATATGTCTATTTATGGAATATACTAAGACGATTGAAAACGAACTCACTTCTATTTATTATAAATTACAAAATATTGGAATATGTGGATTACGTTTGAGATAATGGTTTGCTATTCTATTCAAATATTTTCAGGCATTGATGACGGTGTATTATATTTACTCCTTTCGTCACTACAACAGGAAGCGAAAATAAATTACTTTTTCGGTGAATATATTTCCGTGAAAGAATCTAATTCTTTCAATGTATGCGGAGCGCAACAAAAAGTACCGTTTTGCAAAGGCTTTATTCAAATCAAATTGCAAAGTTTTTGGTAGCTTAGATGAATCGCAAAATTGAAAGTAGACGGATCCTTTACTCTCTGATCTTTTTAATATTTGACGCATGGTGAATACCGGGTGATGGTGAATTTACCCACACTGATAAGATGCAATCAATATGTTGAGCTCGGGCTTCAATCATTTAGACAGTACGCTCGATAGCACCTTATATGCGATTATGAGCAGATTGTAGCGTCCTCTTTCTTTTACCCTATCTTGGGTAATTGTTATTCTAACTAGATTATACTCGCTTGAGTCTATTAAACCGCCAATGAACGGGGAATCGGTTTCGTCATGCTGGGGTGTATCATTAGCAAAATGTTCTGAACGTCTGTTATCAGATCGCCTATGACAATTTGCCGTCGCTTTTTTTCTAGAATCTTAGGTTTTCTTTTGCAAAAATTTTCAAACTGCTCGTACTCACATACATATGTATTTCGGCTTCTCTTTTCTTTAATATGAAAACGCGTTTCCTACAAATGGAGGAATCTACATTTTGAAACCATCTTCGAACTGTAGACGGTAGAACGGTTTATTTCATGTGAGAAATACCATGCGAGGGGTTGGTACTCCCTGCTTAATTTTAAATAAAGAAGAAATATCTTCCTTGGTTCACATCATGGTCGATTTTGTGGGAGTCTTTCGATGCGGGGCAGCCAAGATTCTTGATTACTACTATGGAAGCTGAATTATCCAGCCTTTGTGGCAGAGCCCTAGCATATGGAAAAATCATTGTAAATTAGAGAGCTTTTGGCTAAAAGCTTCTGTTCGGCAAACTTGAGAGGCATACCAAAATTCAGAAACAAGCTCCTCCGTTACTATAAACAAATTTAAATAGCTAGTTTTTGTAATGGACGGTCTATATTGGTGTATTTTTCAATATATTTATGTATGTATGTATGTACGTATATAAATCCTGAAGTAAAATGTGGAACACAAATTACTTCTTTACTCCAACGATTTTCTGAAACAAAGTCACCTACGAACGGCTGAAGGATTTTTATGAGAATCTATAATTTTTATACCAGAAATACGTTGGGTGAGATTGGCATTTTCCGCCTATTGCAATCAAATTTCTAAATGAACTGTTACTATAATTCTGGCTGTATATCTAGGCAGGCTATGAACATATAAGGAAATCTATAAGGTTTCAAAAGTCAATTAATTGTCTCAAAATAAAGTCCAAATGTGTGAGTACACGCAAGGAAGCAATTAACAGATCTTCTCTGCCAAGAAAATACAGCGAACATCACTATGCTAGAGTACCTGGCCATATGCATACGAATGGCAGTGAAAGGACGGACGACGCGACTGGCATGTTGGTCTCACTATCGACTATCTAAGATCTTTCAGCGCCTTTGGGTGGAAAAATTTGAGGCAGCTTGACAAATGAATTGTTCGCTAGCGCAGTGAGACTTCTCAATGCTTTAATTGTGGCCGCTCTGTCTGGGCGGGGTAAAGGAGCCGTCAGATGTAGCAATTAATTAATTTCAAATTGTATGGCAAAATTTCATGGAAATTGAATTTCAATTTTGGAAATTAGTGTCATAACGACTATTACATATATATATATTGCACGGCGAAATAGAAATTTTATGACAACAAAATGCGTGAAAACTGTTACGTCTGACGGTGCCTTAACAGTTTATTTACGCGCTCGATGCTTTCGATTTCATTCATAAAAATCTTAAATAAATATTGGAAATAAAAGATTTTTCATATAAAAACTTTATATGTAAGTGTGAATATACAATATATTTTTGAGTCAACAATTGTATCGCTCCAACTACATAAGTCCCGCAGATGTATTGCACTTGCTTATAAGAGGTCAGGGTTTGCGTGTTTTTAAATAAAACTTGCACTAAATATTTACTGAAAAGGTCGCAGATATAATGCATATAAGCTTACATATGTACATACATATGTACACATACGCAAAAAGTCCTTGCTAAAATTGAACTAAAATGAATTTTTCATCATTGTTTTATTTTCTAAAATTCTCAAATAGTTAGTATAAAAATTTGCACACTCATAATACGCATGTACATATGTATATGTTTGCTGGAATGGAAAATCTATTAATTTGTTTAAAATGTCGGACATAAATTTATTATTTAAGTTTTTCGCATGTCAACATCGACATTTGATACTTGCTAAACTTTTCATAATATGGGCCGAAGTACATACATATGTATGTACATACTACGTATACAACAACGAGTAACAGAAGGAACAGATCCCTCGAAATATATACATATATATACCGATGTGAGTAGACTGACTAGTTTTCATGCAACTGTTGGTTGCGATTTTCTTTGATAAACATTAACATTTATAACATAAAATTTGTATATTATCGACCCACCGTAATATTTAATACCCATACAGACAGCTGATTCCTTAGATATGCGATTTTGCAAGGTAAGTAAAAAAAAAGGTATTTGTATACACTCTATTGCAAAAACTAACTAAACTTTCACTCCTACAAGGTACAAAAACCTTCGATATTTTTGATTTTAATAAGAAATAAAAAAAAAATATTGCCAAAGGGAAATAAATGCTCTGGAGTATTGAACTACATCATCAGAATATATACATACATACATATACATATGTACGTTACACCTTGCACTAAGAAAAAAATAAGTGCCCTTGTGCTTCGTTATGATTTTACGAGGGTGAGTTTGACCGCTTTAATATGGTATCGTTTCTCTATTTCATTTAAAATGAGTATATATGTGTTTGTATGTATAACAGGCCCGACCTAAATACATACATACATCATCCCGTATTTATAGTATGTGACATACCGATACCCCTCCGTGATTTTTTTAGTAAAATTTAAAAAAAAATCTCTCTTTTATATAGAGATTCTTAACTTTTTTTTTAAGAATTTTTCGGCTACTGCTAAAAACCATGTCACTAAGCACATTTTTTTCTTCTTTTAATATTGAAATTACAATAACCAATAGAATGAAAAGCATACTTGAGGGTACGTATAATTATAATTCCATTATTCCAAATAACTTTTTATGTCTCGCTTTTATAGTAAAATCAGTGCACTGATTTTTTGGAGTATCACAGAAGCATAAATATTTTCATACATTGCATACAAATTTACATACATATGTATTTAGTGGAGTAACATAAATTTCACGTCATTTTTCTTCATTCACATTTCCTGTTTTCATACATTTGCATTGCATCACTGCAAATTGCACTTATTTGGCGAATTTGCGTATATTATATAAATGAAGTACATACATATATAGTATATATGTAAGCATATAAGCGTATATGTATAGTCATTATTATTATTTCTTTTTTTTTGTTGTTTAATACCACGATAAAACTAAACTTTTTTCATAAAATTTTTGTCAATTTTCTTTACAATCAATTATTTCAGCAATTTTTTGTAATTTACTTTTTTTTTGTATTTGTTAAATTGTTGTTTTTATTAAAACATAAAAATTTAGAAGCGAAATTAGGATCATCAGGCAATAACACAACAAGAAACACGCACAACCAAAACCAGACTAAACTTGAAGGTCCTATATGTACTCATAGTCAAGGAGAGCATTCTGGTTAGTGGTTGAACAGAGAGCGAGTAGGCTATAGTGAACACAAGTTTGCAGGATACATGCTGCCCCTTTTAAACACTACCTCACGAAAGTAAAACTCACAATTCATATATTGTGCATATAATAGTATTTATCAGTAATAATTGTAATTTTTTTTAGATTTTTATGACTTTGAACTTGAATTAGGCGCAAAACTCGTTCAAAAATTGAAGCAACAATATAAGTGCTTGGCTCGCTACCGACAAAGTCCAAAATTGTGCTGCACTACTGTTGCTGGGCTATGTAGGAGCATACTTTCTCTCTTAGAGGTGCTCGGTCATAGAGACAGAGGGATATTAAGGCACGGACGAGCCTGCTAAACAAAGTACGGTCAAGCGGATTCTTATTGATAGAAAACTCTTGCAGACTGCAAACCTCCTCCAATTTGTTTTCATGTTTTTCCACAAAATGGAGGCACCTACAGTTTATGCCAAGCTGTCTCCTAACGATCGTTTAGAAATACGCTCGGAAGACTTGAAATTTATAGCCAAGGGGCGTCCGCAATTAGATTTTAATTAATTATCTATAATATTGAATACCCGAATGGTGGTACACAATGTAAACCGCTGTTTTTGCAACCACCTAGATATGCTATAGTAACTGTAAAAATAATAAGGAGAACTCACATGAGATTGCCCAGCTCTGGGCAAAGTTAGTTTCCGAAATTTGCGGACTACTTTTCTTGATGACTTATTCAATATAGTCGGATACAAAGCAATTCACCTTCTTAGGTTATGAAATAATCGAAGTGGTTGAATAGTAAATAACCGATAATAAATTTAACGGTTATAAAGCGACATTTAAAACGATCGGATACATTAGTCGAATTTGGACGATAAACCGCCCTATGGACTGGAAGTCGATTCGTTTTTTCTCGTTTTTCTCTTTTATTCTCTACGTCCTCGCGAAGTATCCTGTGTTACAAAAGCAAATTTAAAAATTATATGGGTATATAATTATAGAATTATTAATATGGCAACACCGGTTCTTATAAAAGGAATAAGCGAGCGAGCTTATTTTCACAGCTCTGCAGAATTTATAACAAACTTGGTCAAATGTAACTTATGCTGAAGGATAGCATTGTGGGTGTGCTAATGGCTATGTACCAGTGGCGGATCCACGGGGGGGTTTTCGGGTCCGGACCTCCCTCCTTCGGAAGCAATGTAAATCTTAAATTCGATTTTACTTTTGCAGTTTATTCGTGACTGTGTCTCCAAAAAAAATTGAATATATTTTTGGACACCGCCCGCCCCCCCCCCCCTTCTGGAAATGCTGGATCCGCTACTGCTATGTACATATATATTTTGTGTTTTCTATTTCGCTGTGTACAGAATGTCAGGAAAAGGACGGTTTTGCGAAATATTACTGCCGCGTTTCTCGTGCGAGAGTTCACAATATGTTTTTATATACATACATACACTTGACCTAAGCAAGCATGTTTATATGTACATATGTATTCGTATTAGGCATTTTCGTATGGCAAAGAGTATGGCATTTAAAATGCATGCAATGAAATATGTAAAGGTTAAGGAGAAGGCTGTTGATTTGCGAAACAAAACTTATGCTGTAGTTTAGGTGTCAATGAAAATATTTGCCTTGCTCCGAAACTTTTATGCTAAAAGTCAGTAAAAGTATCGGAAAAAAATTGCACATATCGGAGTTCGTTTACCTATGTGATCGTTGGGTAATTTATTCAACTGTTTTTTGTTAAAAATCAATTTATAAATTTTATTTTATTTTTTAATCACTGAATTGTTAAAAAAAAATCACAAATTTTGTCGCATAATTTCTCTGCTGCTATTTAACGAACTCAACATTTTCTTAGTTCACAATAATTAATATTTCACTTAACTCTAGAGCAATTTAGTTATACAATTCTTTAATATAAGAAGTGTAAGAAGAAATAAATGAAGTATTAAAGAACTACATATCGAAGCTTGGAACTAGTTCTTTTATATTAATTGTTGACATTTTTGAAATGTCAAAAATTCCTGATAACGAACAATCGAATTACGCGTTCACGAGCCTCCTGCTCTATACCGCTTTCATCGATCGAACACAATTATTATTTCAAATCTCTATAAATACATCACCGTCAGCCTTTTTAGTTGCAATAAAACCCCTTAACACAATAGAACTTCCAATTGATATCCTCAAGAGTTATTTTCCTTATTATAACGTGCTTTCATCTAGTTACACACAATTTAAAAGCCTTATCCAACTGAAGCGTGAATTTCCCTTAGCTTTTCCTCCATAACGTTAGAGAATTTCGAGTAGTTTCTCCTGGCATCACTTTGAGTTTGACTGTCGCAGGCCCATTCGCAAGTGCGTTAACTCTACGCTCTTGCAAACGACTGTACCTTGTCTTCTCTCTAGTTTAATTTTTTAGGAACATGTTTAATATCGATCGCCTTGGAGATATTTGGCAAATGGTGAATACCTGATCCATAATTGATCTATAAGATCTGAAACCACACCGATAAGGTCCGTAGCGTAGACGGTGAGCTTTACACTTTCACAAAGAAGGTTAGACGCAGATTTAGGGCTGACGCCAAGTAACTTGCCAATTAATAGCTCTGCCCATAAGCCGTCCGCTCAGCCAATTGTATTATTTTTCAAACAGGCAATCGCTATACGAAATTCATTACAGTTGGGGATCCATTGATGGTTTTCGCTGACCATGACCATGTTTAGATGCCTTTCTCGTTCATACTGGAAAAAAGCTCAGGTCTTGAAATCTTCAGTAAATCCGATTCCGAGTCTAGGATATCGGGGAGGTTGCGTTTAGAGATGTCCTCCTTCTATCACAACATTGTACATGGTTGACTCGGTTCCAAGTCTTTCAATCCGATGCAAACCAAACTTCTTGGTTTTATAGCTAACCAAATTTCACGCGGCGTAAATCACCGTCAACATCATTTAGGAAGGTCTAGTTCCAATCATGGTACCAAAGATACCAACTTTGGGGGTTGGTATTATAATGAATCAAGTTAGACCGTGGCCGATCTCGTATTAAATAAAGAAGCTAAAGAGACCGATTTTGGTACGAGTATGTAAGTCCAAATTCGACGAGTACCTACCAAAACTGGGGAGCATAGGCCCAAAATTTTGTTCACCTCGTACACAAAGAAAATATTATTGACGCTCCGTTTAGCTTTAAATACGCATCACAAATTCCCACAACCTTTCTTTTTTCGTACCACCAAAACCTTTTATTATTGCACTCGTTTGGAGATAGGTAAAATCGCATTTGATAAATTATATGAGCAAGTAATTCAAAAATTTTGCATTATGCTATATCGTGCATTCGGATAAACGTTAATAAACCGCCAGTACTCATACTCACATTTCCTTGCTCCACTTGTTCTTCATACATAAGCTCGGCCAAACTTGGTACAAGTAAGACACCTACTTTGTTGGGTATGGTCCACTTGTGAGTTCGACGCGGTTGGCTTGGGAGCATCATACGATGTGCCACCAATGTCATTTTAAAAATAATAAGTTTTCTCTTAGAATTTTTAGAATTTTGTTATTTCAATTTCAGAACTGTGTTCTGTGATATCTTCAAATGGGCGCTAACACGTTTCAATTACGAGTATATTAAAATAAAATATGAACATCTTCACTGTGGTAAACACTTACCGCGACTATTGTGAAACTGCTTGGAATTAGGTAAACCATTTTGAAGTAAGGAAAACCAAGTTCGGGTTCGGATGTTTGTAATCCGTTACGGGCCGCATTAGCCGAGTGTTTAGCCCTGCCAACTATTATCCACGATTGATTCCTTGCCAGACCAATAAGTAAAATTATAGAAAATTAATATTTCTGTTGTTGTTGTTGTAACCGCAGAAAATTTCCCTCATCGACTGTCGCGAGAACTATTGGATTTTAGTCGCTTCTTACGACAGACATGCCTTACCGCGGTTAAATTCTTGAGCCCCTAACCAGCAGGGAGTAATTAATTAATTAATATCTCTAATTAGGGTTACCTCTCGTCAGTAGATCCTTCTATTTGTTGAAGAAAAACTAACAGATTCTTGATTGCAAAAACTGTTCTAATTAGGAAAATATAAAATTAAAGCCAACAAATCAAAAACTTATGCTCTCACTAGTGGTATGTGTGGTATAAGCATAATTAATGTATGGACATTAGAGTAGTTTGCCTTCCCGTGCCGAAAGAGCCTTGAATTTAAATTTTTTTCTTTAAAGCTTAATTTTAACTCACAACTGAGTTTTCTTTACATCTTTTACCAAAACATTTTCAGAGAAAATCTGCTAAATGCATATTTAGAAGAAAGTGTACACAAATTTCTGATAATAATAGATTCCGGGCTATTCTCTAAAATATCTGTGTTGAATATCGAAATATATAGTACAAGTTAATTTCTTACAGGGTATGTATGCACAATAAAAACAAATACTAATTGACGGCAGATGTTCATTGTATGTATGCATTATTTTTTTATTATTTATTTATTAACATCGAAATATGTTTTGTTTTTGTTTTGCACTCGAGCGTGATTGAGGGCCAATTAATTTTTGGTTAATACTAACCTTATCGTGACTCCTTAAATCTTTAACAAATTAGTTTTCGGTAGGAATGCAGCAAAGCACTCCTGTACTCCAACTCAAGTTTCAAAATACTGTATCGTAGCCCGCCGTTGCTTAGTTTAGGTGGATTTAAAAGTTGGATAAAAGAATGAATGTTGAACCAATCTAGCAAATTCGAAGAATTCAGAAATTAAATCAGAATTTGATGATCATCCACGTTTCTGCAACATTAAGCAGGACGGGAATGATGAGCGACTTCTAATTATTTCGCCTTGGGTTCGTTCACTACCAGATCCATTCGCCTCGCTTCTCTGTCCAGTCTAGAGAGCGCAGAACTTACGACACAAATTTGCAATAGTTTGTAACAGTGGAAGTCTCTCCGTTATTCGTTTCAAAGAAGTAAGGTCCAATCACACCTCTGGACCAAAGAGCGCACTAGATAATAAGATATTTTGGATGTAATGGTCTCTCTCTCACGAGACATCCCTGCACTTTCAAAACCACTAAGTGTATAACTCTTTATATTTAGCTCTGCACCTCTTATTGTTTTTCTAATCTCCTGTATGGCTGAGACAGGTTCTTCACATTTCTGACTGCGCTTCTGGTATTGCCCTGGTATTAATCGATTTGGTTGCGTGAATTTCGATCCGGCAACTACCATGTAGCTTAATGAATTTCGTTGTGTCGGAATCTGGTACTACAGACAGCCATATTTCTGGCCCCAGTGAAGATGATAAGGATGAGCCCGTTTGGGGTCGCCGTAGTAGACTCCCCAAGTATTCACCTTTTTCCGCCCATGGAGAAGAACCTGGCTTTACTTGGAGCTAAACACTTAAACAGCGAAAATAGCAAATAAATGGGATTCTATTATTAATTCGTTTATAATCGGATAAAGTGTCCCTATGTCAGTTAAGGAGAAGAATGAAAAAACGCTTAAATCGCTTCAGTGGTTACAGTTATATATATATAAGAAATAAAAAAAATTAAAATGTGGATTATTGTGGCTTTAGAGGAAGGTAACGAAAATTTTTACAACTTTAAATTTTCGTTACCTTCCTCTAAAGCCACAATAATCTACATTTTAACGCTAACGCATTCCTTCGATGTTACAGCTCAATTAAGCATTCCTGCCGGGCATGTTCACAAATTTTCTTATGAAAATTTCTCGATAACAAACATTTGAATATCGACCTGTAGAACATTCTGCTAATCGATGTCAGTGTTTTATCTGACATTCGCCTTTTGCATTTATAAAATGGAAAATTGTTTAAGAAGTACTTATAAATCAATATAATCATGTATATTTAGCTTAAGTTATAAAGTGAATTAGGGGAAGTTCATTTAAAACACACTGTTTGGTGAAATTATTTGAAATGGCTAACAAGTAAGTAAATTTCCAGAAAATGCAGCAGTTGCTTACATGCATGTGTTTATATATTTTCCGCAAACCTTAGGGCAAGTTCTCTCCATCCCTTGGTATATTGGGCACAAACACAGGATCAAATAACTCTAAAAGTGGACTTAAAGGATGCAAAAGTAAAAATAACATATTCTATTCCAATAAAAAATATAATAATAATAATAATAATGTTTTGCATATGTACATTTGTAGTCTACATTCGTTGTCTTCACGGAAAAGTCTATAAAATTTTCTTCTGAGGGATACGGCGCATGCGGCTTTAAAGAATACAAGTTCGAACTAATATTTTATGGTCACATTGATGAAGAAGTAAGCTGACTATTGGAAATATATGTAAATACGTACATACATATATCTTTAAATAATTTCATATAGCATAGCAGCTATCGAGTTTATGACAGTAAAGTGGAGTTGTTTATTCAAAAAAGCGAATGCAGCTCATGGCCTCGTCTAATTTCAACTCCACAGAAACCACATTGGCTAAGAATTGATTTTGATCGGTGGCAAACCGAGGAAGAAATGCTAGAAGATGAAAAGCCACGAAATGTCTTGGAAGACTATTCAAAAGAGTTTAAGAAAGTGCAAAAAGAAGAATTTGGTTACATGAAAGGTAGGTTTATTTATTATGGGTATTTGAGAAATAATAGTGATTGGCTTGAACATAATGAAATCGGAATGTCAGTAACATTTACAAAAACATATTTTCTTTTAAATATTTTTATTTAACTGCAGAAAGCGCTAAAAAAGTCTACATGGTGTTTTACAATTTGGTTCAATTCATTGGATATTTATACATTCTCATAGTGATGAGTTTAATGTATTACCGTGATGGCATGTTGTCAATGCCAAAAACATACGAATCTGTGGGTAATGCTATGAAATTTTGTCAACTCCTACAATATCTGGAGGTACTTCATCCCATTTTCGGATATACAAAAGGCAGCGCACTGATGCCATTTTTTCAAGTTTCCGGACGCAATTTCATACTCTTTATCATGGTAGAAATGGAAGAGCGTATGCAAACGAAGCCAGTTATTTTCTATGTTTTCGCAATTTGGTCTTGCGTTGAAGTAATTCGGTAAGTACGTGTAATCATAAAAAGCTTTGATTGGACTCGTTTATAATTCTTGTAATATATATGCATAGTATGAGTAGCTGCTAGATATATTCTGTTTCATTTGAAAATTGCAAAAATTATTTTTATACTACATTTTTTAATTTATTTTTTTATTTTTATAAATGCTAAAATATTTAATTTTCTATTTTTCAGATATCCATACTATTTGGCTAATATTTTTAACTTAGAAAATCGATTGTTGACATGGTTGCGATACACTATTTGGATACCACTGTATCCAATGGGCATATTATGTGAAGGAGTCATTATTCTGCGTAACTTACCATATTTTGAAGAAACAAAGAAGTTGACAGTTGAATTGCCCAACGAATGGAACTTTTATTTCAGTATGACAGGATTTATGAAAATATATCTATTGCTACTGATACTACCAGGAACTTATATGGTTATGTCACACATGGCTAAAGTACGAGCAAAAAAGCTAAAAGGGAAAAGGGAGTAATATTATTATAATCAAATTACATGCAAAGTATTATAAGACGAAAATTATAAAGAAAATCATTTCATTGCTGTCAAGCTTGTTTTAAACATATTGTACTGTTAATACTTTCGATAATAGACTACATGCTTTTTGGGATATTAACGCATATTATAATTATATCGGTACCACATCATTTATGAGTTTAATACAAGTGAAAACTATTTATAAAATTTCAAAATGGATTTCATTTGGGTTTTTGGTATTTTATTTCTTTGAAACATACGTTACACGTTTTACCGTAAAGTTACATCAATTTTGCTTAATATGATGCATAAAAGTATTTATTTCAAATAAAAACTTTTTAAAAACATAAAAGTGCTGATTGCAGTTTTTACGCAATAATTTTATTTATTACACAATTTTATTTCCTGAAACTGTAAAAAATAATCCACAGAATATTGGAACGTTTTATAAGAACATTGTACTTTCCTCATTCACAAAAATGGAATATGTGCATATCAGATTACTAACAAAATAACCGAGTAGAACTGGCTCTCAATATGAAAGCTATTATTATAAAAATATCTACGAAGTACAACCGCCGAGGAACACTTTCAAAAATTATATATTTTCAATTTTTTTTTTTTTTTTGGTAATTAAATATCAAAAATTTTAATTTTCGCTTCAGTTTTACATGGAATTTAGTAATTAAGCTTTAGTGCTTTCTAACTATTGCTAAATAGTGTTTTGGGTAACTGTAAAAATGGTTCGTATAAAAATAACGCAAACACATTTCGTAGATAATATAAAATATAATAAAAAACGAGTAAATGTACCTTTTTTTATAAATATATACAATATTTTTTTTTTATTTATTCTTGTATAAAAATCCTTAAAGTCTATATATGCATCATTAATTCTTACATAATCAAAATAGTTCCTTGTCATTTGGTAAGGCTTATGAATACTGAGGATAAATACTTGAATACGCGCCCTGCAGTGGCGCAGAGTATTGAGCAGCTGGAGCAGGTGCCGAGCAAGGAGCAGGCGTCAATGATGGCTGACAACTAAATAAGTAATTTCTTGGACAAGGTGGTGCAGCAATCGAAGTTGGCTTATATAATGGTTTTGTGACAGGTGCTGGCCTAGAATATTGCGGTGCCGGTTCGCTGTACGTTACAGAAGGTGCTGAGCCGCCATAAGACGACCGTGTAATACGTACTGATTGTGCTATGGGAGCTGGAATGAGTATTCCTTGCGATGGTTCCAATTGAATTATTTGAGCTTTTATTAAACCCATAATAAAAGAAAAAATCAATACTTTCAACATCTTAGAAACGGGGAAAAGCCTTTTACAATACAATACTGAATCAAACTCTTACTTTTTCGAAGACATACTCTGCAGTGAACAAGTACTTTTATATACAGATTATTTTTGTACCGACGTTTGCAAAACTAGATTTCAAGTTATACATGTTTATGTATATTCATACGAATTTATGTTGATGTTCAAATATTTATGTATATAAAAATATAAACAAATAAGTAAGAGCCAACTTCGGGAAGAACGGAACCTTCAATACCCCTCCGGTTTCGGTTGTATGCGTTGAATCTGTTCAAATATTAAATAGTCAAACTTTTCTAGACTTGGGCGTCGGAAATACTTATGTATATGTTATAGGAGATACGCTAATGCGATTTTTCGATCAAAAGATGCTTCCTATACTTTTGTCCAGAAAATATTCTTCACAGTCGCTCTTCTTAAGTAGGATCATTTTTACCATAACTGGTTAATTGGCCGATTTCTTAATATATCAAATATAACGGTAAATCCGAGCGGGTGTAGTTTTCATGCGGTTTCAGTTTTTCATATGTTACTCATATTTTGAATTAAAGTTCTGGAACTTATAGAAGGTTTTTTTTTCTAAATGAGGTCGTCTTTCAACAAGAAATTGCAACCCTTCCTTATAAGAACCCTTCAACCATACGGATGTGCAAGTCCATCGACTGAAAAATCACTTCAGCGGATATAAAATAGAGATATATGTACATACATATGTATTACCATTTCAATTCACGTAGGGTATTGACATCATTTTTATTTATTAATTGCTTGCATCGTCAGAAATGAAGCAACGGTTTTAGGTTACAACAGTAGCAAATGGGAACAATTATTTATCCAAAAAATAACACAATATTTTCGTTTTTTTTTCCTCATCTTACCACTGCTTCATTTTTAATCATCCCATTAATATTTTGGATGTGGTTTTCTGAAAACTAATATCCATTCTCGGAAAATTTGCTTAAAAGAAAGTCATAAAAAAAAATTCATTTTTATGCAGTAGAATTTCTCCAATATCTCATATCTGACCAATCGGTTTTTTAAAGCGACGATTTGTTATAGTCCTCCGATCTGGTTAGTTCCGGTAAATTATTTATATTACAATATTGCTCTTCCCATCCCTTCTTCTACATACTTCGAACTTATTTTTATGAAAGGTATAGACAACGAGAAATACCATACAAAGCACCAAATACTTGAGAGTCGTGCAGGATCTTCCATGCGATTTGTTATAAAATACTTTTTTTTTTACTGAGCCTTACTACTGGAGAGCTACAGAAAAATCGCGAGGCGACACATCTCTAATCCACTAAGAATAAGAATACACTGTCACAACACTATAGCATTATCTTTAAAGTTGCGAATAATAGACTACTTTATCCTGTAACAGACTTTTGAAAATCTTCTGGCAACCACAATATATAGACTTCAGATTGCTGACAAGGATTTGAATATTCTTACAAATGGTTCTACAATGAACGCAGTAGTGGGGAGCTAAAGTTTACCGCACCCAATCAAAGACCAAAAGCTGACAAACTATACCTTCCAAGCCGAAAAGAGGCTAATAGAACTTTACTTTCGTGCAGCACGAAGTCAGCAATGGTTGCTTTATGTAATGATGCAATTAAAAGAATCGTGGTGAAAAGTTCATATTTATTGGGTATCTCGGAGTGTGAACATGGAAAACAATGTGTTAGCCGCTGAACTAGTTGAAGAGGGTGTACATTCAGAACACTAATTAATTATTAACTCACCAGTCCCATTAAGAGTGGTGAAGAATGCCCGCGGAAATGTTCCTCGTATCATTATAGCATAGCGATAAAAAGGCAGGAATGATGACATTGCCGAAGAATTCAAAACATAAAAGAACAAAAGTCGACACTTACCAAGCAAGTGAGCAGCACTGACCGCAATAAAAAAAAACTTCAAGGTGATTTAAAAGAGGTTATAGTTACCGTTATTTAATTTTTCACATAAACTAATCCATTTTATGTTATTATTGCAGCCGTACAATAAAACTGATTCTTCATAAAAAACATTATACAATTTTCTTAATATATAAAATTTAAATTATCGAATTAATTCTTATTTAATGGAATTTGGCTAGCGTGAATGCTACATTGTTAGCATCGTATAATGTTTTTTTTACTAATAAAAAATAAATAAATAAATAAAATTGAATGATTTGTTCATTCTTCCTGAATTCTGTGCCTCATTTGAAGTCGGCGTGCTTTTTCAATGATTGTTAAAATCTTTTTTGTAGACTCCTCGTTTGATTCGCCAGCTTCGGTAGATGAAATTTGTTTTAACTCACTTGTAGTATCTGTATGTGAAACCACAAGTGAGTCAGGTGTTGGATTACTTTCAATATCGATATGCTGTGGAGTAGAGCTTTCCTCAACAGAGGGTGCCATTTTAACAGAAGGCTCAACTACATCCGTGGGCGTAGGTACAGTTGTTGACTGAACATTACTCAAATGCGCAGCTCCGATGTTCTCTTCCCCTTGTGTCGGAGCAACGTTTAAGTTGTTCATAGTTTTTGTAGACTCCATCGATGTTGTCTGCGGTGCGTTGGGCAAAGTATGTGTATTCGTAACACCGGTAATGGGCCCCGAGCTTCGAAATGCGTTAGGTGTATTATGAAATGCTGGCAACATTTTACGTGCCGAGCCGAGTAAACTTGACAACCCTGGCATCATATTAAAATGAGGAAATAAACTACGTTGCAAGGTGTTGATAAATGGATGGACAGGTAGGCCAATCATTTCTGTGGGTTGTGGTATATGCGAACATTCATTTTCGCGGAAAAAATTTTCGTGAGACGGATTGCTGTTAGTCGCTGAAAAAGATCTGTAATAAGGCTGCGGTGCACCGGTTGTGGCAGTTGCCGGCATTGTATTATATGAGGGCAAAGCTATTATAATAGGTGGAAACGCGTATGCCGGTACTGGCGGAAAATTATTACAATAATTATGTGTTGGCGCCACTGAAACCGAAATTGCTTCATTTTGAAAATTATTACACTGATTTTCCATTGTGCTTCTTCGCGGTGTGTTCACATGCATTAAATGATTTGGACCTGGGGGTAATGTTTCAATATATCGAGGCACATTTGAAACACCAAACAAATCTTCTCGAGGTGTATTAGTTACCATCATGGGCTCATGCTGAGCTCTGTAAAATTGCTGCATAAGTGGATCGTCAGCATATGGTAATGAGTAAAGATTTTTAGATACACGTTCCTGATTAACTGCTCCCGACAATGAATTTGCATATGGACTCTCTTGTGGTCTTACCTCCGAGATAGGTAATGTAAATGGATTTACATCAACATTTCTTCTGCTCATTTCATCAGTAGGCTCTTTGAGTTCTAATTCTTGGTTGACGGCTATTGGCGTCACGGTGATAGCTGGCGTAACTGTTGGTATATTGATTGGTGTCGAATGCTGGAATGTTTGTTCTTCAACAGAGTTGCGTGAATTGAATTCATTGGAATTATCATTATTTGGGACCTCGAAAGGGGATGTGTTTACAAAACTGCGATTTCTTAATTTATTTACATCTTGATTTCCGCTAATAGCACCTCCATATATAGGTGGGAACGAGGTAGTTACAGCAGGAACGTGCCCATCGAATTTGATATGTTGATTGTTTCCAGTAATATATTCAGGTAAATTTTGTTTTGTACTTCCTAATACACTTTGGGGTTGATGAAAGTTGTGCAAGTAACGAGGAAATTCCACTTGTTTGACGTGATTGTTTTGAATTTGTTTCAAATTCGGTTTAAAGTTGTTTTGAAAATTGTTCCATGGAGTATTCATTAGTGGGTGATGTGGCCAGTATTCTGGAAGATGCGCGCCTTTGCACATTAAATATGGTTCCTCTTGCTGTCGACTGGGCTTTATTTCAACACAAATCGTTGTCAACGAACGCCTTATTCTGCTTTCATTTAGAGCGTGAGATTCGTGTTCCGCATGTATTCTCGTGCTGCCGTGCATTATTAGAATGAGCGTAATTATTTTGAAATATATTTTTACAAATAAATTTGATCCTTTCTTTGCATTCATTATAGCCACAATCAAAAGATTTTCCAAAATCTGAAACTAAAAGTAAAATTTAATCCTTTTTCTATTATTAATATATTAAAATATACTTTTTTACATACAAACGATATAAAATGTTTTCTATATTTTGTTTGCTTTTTTTATTTTTGGTTGGAGCGACTCCTTCTAAAGACTTTCAAGTGCTCAAGTAAAACTAAGAATTTTTGAACCTAATAATTGTTTGTACGCCATATAAATTAAACCTTTATAAGGCCATAATACGTTCGAAATAATACAGCAATCAATATGTAAAAAGATATCAAGTTTTAGCCGACGCAGTATTAAAGAGAATTCGTATATTTGTAAATCGCTATGTGCATTCCTGTATTACAAATCTTTCGTAAGGAAAGCATGAACAAATCCAGCTAATAAATTTCTAGTTAACATGTATGTACATATATACCCTGCAGGGAAAGCTTCCAGTTGCTGACCAGAATGCCACTAGTTCGCACTTTTACGCTAACTAGTCTTTGTTTATCGCCATTTCCCATTAACGACTGGTATTTTTAATACGGCAATGCCTTCTGAAATGTCAATTGTCTGTTTGTGCATCAGCTTTACACCAGTTAAATACCAGTTCATTTATATATGTCAAATTTCTATTTCTAAAAAATATAAATTTTTCGCTTAAAGCTAGACTCAAATCCTGAAACTCATACCTAAGAGTGGCAACTTCCAACTACACGGCTTCGTGGCATATGAAATCATCTTTAAAATACTAGTATTGGACTATAATTTTTGGATACTAGTTCAGCTTTTCACTGCAGGGTACACACATATATGAGCACCACGACAAAAGTTCAAAGTAGTCCATTGAAACACGATCGCTGGTTTCAGACATTGATACAGATTGAACTAAATGTTCAACTTTTATTAAGAAGCACATTAAGACATCACCAAATGCGATGCTTAACGACATATATAAGGTTATTCTTATGACCAACACGAAATACTTGAATCGCTGGCCTTTAAGACATACCCTACAGGGAAAAGCAGACTTTTAAAGAAAAAATTCTCCGAGTTCTCTATTTCTTGGTAGCTAGAGGAGAGACGCTATCGATATACATATATATGATGTTAATCACAGCAATATGGTTCATTGCCCATTCACTTGTGATACCTTATGAAGTGTTTCAAGTTATTTATCTTGACATCCGCTATCTTGGACAAAACATTAGAAAATGTAGTTTCCATATCACATAGTCTAGCTCTGCCTAAGAAAGGGAAGTCGCATAAAAGATGACAGATCGTTTCTTTCCCCTCGTCGTATTTACACCCTCTCCTTGAAGAGAGTCCATTTCTTTTGACCTTTCGATTCCATATTTAATGGAAATTTTCTAGCAGTTCGCTAGTAGCCCGTTTTATAGTTATTTATAAGCACCTCGCGTATGAATTTTGCTTTCAGATAGGCTCTGTTGTAATGCAGGTTGTTCATACTTTTCTTTTCGTCACTATAGCCGATCAGGCTGAAGCGTTTAGAAGATCAATAATGCCATTCCATATTTCTAAAAAAAAAAAAATTTCGATTTTTTAAATTCCATAAAAATATTTACTTACTCGAATGCATTAATCAGCACAACTCGAAATTTTTTTAAAATCGATTTTTTCTTCATCCAATACTCAGAACACTCCAGTGGTTCTTATCACTATCGTATTTAATTTTAAAGGTAATAATATTTTCTTGTTGCCGTTAACTGTGTCAATCACTTCGCTTCCGCAGTATCAACAAAAGAGTAGTGTTTTCATACCCGACAGTGCCTTCTACACAGTGTTTATTAGTTTTGTTCAACTAATGGTTACATATAAAAGTATACAAAAACAAGACTTCATAGAATGACGAGATGAGCTGATTCAGCTCTGCTCACTAACTCTGTCTGCGCAATAAGCTCATGGTAGATTAATATTGCAAATGAGTGAAATCAAACTATGGTCCAAATCGCCTATTCAAAATTTTTGCACACTTTTGAGCAAAGTAATTGTACAATTTAAGAAGTCTCAGACAAATTTCATCAAGAAATTGTTGGAAATTCCTTCACTTTTGTAGACAAATTGTAGGTACATATATCTCACAAGCTACTCAACGAAAGTTTTTGCAAAGCAGCTTTCGGTACTACCTTGATCACGTAACCTACTTAAAACTCTTGAATTGAATTCACTGAGACACTTACGCCAGCCCATTTTAATACATCATAAACACTTCTTTTAATTTACTTAATCAGCAAAAAATTGCTTTCCAGCAAAGCATTGCATTCGAAAGTTGCGCATGCAATAAAAAAATGCCACCAATAAAAATCAATCGAAGTCATCGTTTGCAGTTTTGGCAACTTGAAAGGCGTTGAATGCGGTTGCTACAATTTAATTAAATCTACATTTTTATAATATGATTATTCAATGGCATGCCTTGCTTGTTGCCTGGAGTTTAAAATTGATTATAGTCTCATTAGCGGAAAATTCATTAAGGGACCCTCGTGAAGTATGGGAACCCAGAGATATTTTTTACTACATAGAAGCGGATGCCGATCCAAATAACATAAATTCCAGTGAAGAAAGGAAACGGTTTCAGCGTTCATTTTTTAAAAATTGGTGGAAGAATATTGGTCTGCGAGGTCTTTTTGGCGATGACAGATGTGTTAACTGCTGTAAAAATGACGAATACCAAGCTGGTGATGGTGATGCTTATCACACACCATCTACCACGCCTTACTTACCACCGTTGCCACCGTCATTAACACCGTTGCAGCCTTTCGATCCGCTGGGTATTTTGCAACCACTTTTCAGACCAGTGGATTTCAATAATAATGGATATGTAAACAACTGTGGTAGCGGCACAAATGGAGGAGTAAATCCTAATTATTATGAGAGTGGAAACAACAATAACAATCCCGGAAGTGTCGATGGTAGTTACAATAAGAATCTAAATGACGGTAAATCAGTTGTGACTTATGATAAGCCGAATCTGATCTATGAGAAAGACGCGTACGTAAAACCACAATCAAGTCCAGAAAGTGACCAAGCTACTGTCGTTTATCAGCCTATTATTTATGTGTCGCCGCAATATCAACCTGCTGCTCCACTTAACAGTTCCTCATACAACTTAAACCATGGAGGTGGCACGACGTATCCGGAATATTGCTCACATGGTGTTGAACCATCATATAATCCCCAACCACCACCAGCAATTTCAATACCATCACAGCCTTGCAGATGCTACGGGGAGCCCTCTATTAATCCATACCATGGAATTTATCCGCCTAAAGTACCGGATCCAATCATTTTGACTGCAGCCGATCAGCCATATCGTAATTGTCCAGAACTTTTTACCGAATATTGCAACAAAATAAATTATTTATACTAGTAAAGTGTAGGGAGATAGCATTTACGATTTTCTATTATTTTCTATAATAAACAAAATGTACACAACACAAATATGAATGCATTTATTAGTATCTATGTATGTATGCATTATAGGAGCGAATCCATTATAATTGAACTATAGGGCTTTAATGCAGTGCCGAGTTAACCTTAAGTTACTTCGGTAGTCAACTCTCAAGGCTGAGCTAATACTTCACTAGAGAAAAGATCTAACATAAGTTTTCTCAAAAATATTCCATTTATTTATACGTTAGTTAAATAAATTTTGACTTTTCGCTATCATCTCTCTCTCTCTCTCAACGTCCATTCAGTGATATTTCGTTTGGAAGTGGTTATTTCTCTGAATTTTTGGTGACGTCTTGATGTTATGATCCTCCATCCTCTCAACTAAGTTACGAGTATAACTGTCTATATTTACAAAACGGCTGTGGTAAAGGCTAAGTGGCTAGCAGTGCGTGCTGCGAACCGGGGCTCATGTTCTGGTCTTACCAACATCTAGAGTGATTTTTCTAAATTCGGTCAGCTTTCGACATATGTATTTACGAGTGTGTTTCTAATAGTTGCTGATCAGAGGCGTTTGGAAAACTGTAGATCCGTTCATTTGTAGGAAAAAGAACAAGATCATAGATTGGAGAGGAACCTCGGAGGTTATTAGTTGGAACAAATTTATATTATGATCCACTTGTTTCAAGATCGACGCACGCCCATAATCAATTTTCCGCTGAATAGATGATGCTGCAATTAGACTTCAGCGAACCCTGATACAGAATATGTCGGAATGGTTCCACTGAAGCTATTCTAACAGTGAGGCTTCACACGTATTGGTTACCGCAACGTAACTCACGTTTCCAGGATGCGGGACGTGGACATAACCAAAAGCAAGACTACAACCCAACACACCTCACTTAAATAAATATATGGTAAAGAAAACTTTTGCGAACGAAAACTACGTCTACTTCGTCGTAGGACCAGAGAGAAAGAGGGGTGTCAAATGAGCTAGTTTTAGGAGGCATGTAAAAAGGTGATTAGTGAAGCTCTTCGCTGAGGGTCTATAACGGACATTGTACAATTTCCGTTTTGGTTTCATCAAAAGATTCTTCGGTTTTTAACCTCTACTATGGGTATAACCTCGAATTTTCATGTTCAACTGTCTAAAGCTCACACATTCGATTAGTTAAAAAACAAGGCTTAACAATAAAAGCCTAAATTACGACAGACGTCCTGTCGTTTCGCAAAATCCATGTAAACTTTTATTGGTTCAACATTTATCACCAATTTTAACCTTGGAATAACCGTAAGGGAAAAATTATGAAATCTTGGGGTAGGAAAACTGGGTGTACCATCAAACGATGAAGAATCTAAGCTTTAACACACTTATTTTCCTTAAAGGAAGTAGGTTAAAAGCTCGAGGAGCGGTAACATTTAGAGATTTGAGCGAAATAGCGGGAGCTCGTCAAAAATCTTGGATTTCAAATACTACACCAATGAACATTTAACAATCAGCTGATTTTCTGCTGACGTCTTTATGACAATTACAAACAAAAAAATACAATAGGGGTATTCTCTTTGTCTAGGAAATGCATGCTACGGTGCACGGATAGGAAATTTTTCCTATTCGTGCAATGGCACAACAACAAAACACGATTTTGCATGCAAAAAACATATGGTACGATAGGAAAAATATCCTATACAAAATCCTATGTATATTTATTTCCCACAACGAGCAAGAAGGAAAATGCAACCCTGTGAAGGAAAAGTAACCCTGTGCCTGTGTGGTTGTTATTGTTTCACTTGAATATGTCAAAATTTTGCAACGGGGGTGCTCTCGCTCTCTAGCTCAATTCCATAGGAAATATTTGCATAGTATGCATTTCCTAGACAAAGAGAATACCCCTAATGTAAGGATAGAGCTTCTTTTTTTTGATATTTCGTAGGGTTGTGTTTTTTTTATATGGAACTTCACAGCTGACCGAAAAGAATTGGTTATTGTGACGTAATGTGTAGAACCAGAAAAATTAAACAGAAATACACCGTGAAGTAATGATTTTAGAGTAGTTTCCAAAGTAATCTGTCGAAGGAATTTGGGTATATGGTTGTGGTATGCTAACTGGTACATTTTAACCACGTGCATGGGAGGGGTACTAGCAGTTTTTCAACGCAAACACACACATATACCGATTGAAGAGGCTGTCATTCTTTACATGATGGATCATTAATGCTCTCCCCCACTATCCTTTTGAAATTCTGAAAACACGTACTATTTATCCAACCACTTTATTTCGATTTTCTCAATAGTAGTATTTATAAAAGGTAGGCTAATAGCATGCAATCGAGAATTAATTTTGCAAAATAAGTTCATACAAATGTTGAAAAGCATTTATGCTACAGATAGTACTTATATATATCAAGACAACACACATTTTTTAAGTAATACAACAGAAAAACTATACCAATTGAATTAAAAAATTTCTCTTTCATTTTTACTTTTTTTTTTTTCAATAGAAAATTATTGCTGAAATTCAGCGTTGTTTGATTTTGCTGAGTATCTAGCAACATCACAAAGCTATTAACGTAATACGATAATAGGCAGAAAACAAAAATGATGAGGACTCCCTATTTTATGGCAAACAAAATTAAGAAAAATGTATTCTTGGATATTAATGAATATTTATAAATTAACATGTTATTAATGTATTATTAAGATAGAGGTATCGCTTTTGTAACAATTCAAAGTGAGATTTGATATTTTAGTATTTTTTTTTTTTTTTTTGCTTTATACCCGAAGTGATGGAATTCTTTTTTACAATTTTCTGAAACTCATCATTCCTTGTTGATTATGCATATACAAGTTAAAAAAACGTTTATGTATGAATTTTCTGATTTGTTTACTTTGACTTTATTTTTTCGTATGAAATTATTCCAAAATATATTTTATAGAAGATATTGTTACTGCTTTAATGATTTTATTATAATTATAATATTGTTATTTTTTTTTATTATTATAGAATATTTCTAGTACCCGCAAGTAATCAGATAATCTCCAAGCTTCTCTACAACCGATGCGGCTTGTTGAGGTTGAACAGGATCCTCGTAGATGGAAACGATCACGGCTAAAAGGAAAATAAAATGAAAACGTTAAATATTAAAACTTAAATTCGATTCTAAACAATACTGAGTGCATTGGAAAATGAATTTATTTTGACATTAGTCTTTAGCCCTTTCAATTTCAATTTCAAATATTTTCAATAATACTATTATTTGGAATCAATCCCATATGCCATCACTGGTAAACTCTTTAGCCTGCTCGATTGCAGCTTAATAACTTCAAGATTTCGAACCAACAACCCAAAAACAATGACTAAGGAAGTCCGTTCATGACCTGATACGAATATGTGCGAATTTCGAATAGGATTTTGCATGTACAAGAAACACAAAATTGTGCGAGACAGATTTAGAAAACACCAAATAGTATGCAGCTATTGAAAATGGAATGTGACTGGCTTCTGAACCAGAACAATTTTTTGTTGGATAACAGGTTGTAGCAGATGTAGCAATATTTATTAAAGGGCGAAATTTTTGATCTTCTAGCTCAGTAGAAGAGTTTAGAAAATCATAGACAACTCTCTTGACCTTGCTTTCTTCCATGAAACTATCACGTACAGCCGATTATAAGTAAAGCGATATTATCAAAAATCACATCAAGAGTTCTTCTGTACTTAAATTAAATGAAATAATTATAATTTTTGATCTAACGCATACATGTAAAGAAAATATATTAATTTCCTTACCTTGTGTAGTTTTCATGCAATGTACTCCGCTGCGGCCCAACTTAGCGCGAACCACGCGGTCTGTACCAGAGAGATAAATATACCTTTGGCCGGCTAATGTGACACCATTGCTTGTAAGCAGGTCTTGTTGATCAAATCCTGCTATTAACTTCGCCAACTCTTCTTTTGTAACCTGAAAATAATAATAACAAAAATATATATTTCAAATGCTTAAATTCATATTGCTGGGCTTATCTAAAGCTTAATGTATATAAAAAAATTCTTAATTCTTAAATTATGCTGTATATGCGCTTGCACCCAAAACAAGGCGGGGCCACGGCTAATTTTCCAAGAAAAATTTTGTTATCGTTAATATCAAATAGACTTCAAATGCATTATTAGCTGAATTATCGCACGCGAGAAGCTCAGCCGAAAAACTCTTTTTCAACACAACAACAAAGCGGAATAGAAAATCGACAAAAAGGCGTTTTTGAATGACTACTTTTTCGATTCGACAAAAAAAATTGGTTTTAGTTGTTGATACAAGGATCTTACTTAAATTAGTAATATTAAAAAAGTTGATAAAGCGGACTTCGACTTCACCATACACAAATGTACATATGCATATATATAACTTTTATACATATAATAAGCACTAGGCACACACCAAATCAATTTAATCACAATCTTTTCACTTAAAATTTTGCACATACAAAAAACATATGTGCATACATGTCTATATATTTACAGAAATGAAACAAATTAATCAGAAAATAATTGTATTCCAACAGGCGATACAAAGTCAAAGAGAGATAAACATTCCAATTTATTTCTGTGTGGTATACGATAACGAGTAAAGTTGCGGTTATTGAGTTAATTTTTTACACTTCAAGCAACAATGCTTTGAGAGAATTGCTCTTATCAAGGAATTGTACGAATTGAGGGTTGCGGTTACCCGAGTGAACAATGTGCGCTATTCGAAAAATCTTAAAATTTTGCGCTTAATTTTGTGTACTTTATTCCGCAAATCTTTTAACTTTTAATTCTTTTATCCAATGTAGTTTGTAGTTAGTATAAATTTATAATACAAAACTTCAAAAACTTCGAAAAGGCGATAGATTGAGAGATAAGCGATTCAAAATTATACAGATTGTGTGAGTAATCAGCAATTGATAGCATTGATAATCGCTTATATAGGCATTTTCCCACTAAAAGTAGACATTTGCAAATACATAAAGGTTAACCTCTAAAATGCAATGTTACAGGCTCCAAATGGAAGTCAATTCCAAAAAAGTTCTCAACATGTAAATGAATGTGTGTGTATATCTGCGAATCAAGCTTATCAAAATGTCAACCGTTAAATGCCTGCAGGGGTAAAATATGGCGTAAATAGAATTTAAAAATATGCAGTCCCGAAATCTACTCTGAACCGCCATTGGGCACGGTGTAACACATTTTCCAAAAATGTACAGAGACTCTGGTGGAAAGAATTGATAACATTTTTGTATTCTCAAAGACCCCACCATACCAAAACCATCTGTCATATCGCAAACATATCTACGCTAACGTACATTCAAAGTACCAAGTAATAATGATTTACACACACACTGACTTATACAACTAGACGACAAGACATAAAATCGGTTTATTTTAATATAAAAGGATTATTTCACTGCGCTACAAAGTAGTTGACATAGCAGCTGAGAGCAAGTGACAGAAATCGTATATTAGTGGATCCGTTCGTCAAATATACTTATGTACATATGTATGCACATACGTATTCATAATTATCTATATATATATATGAGTTTTGACCTCCCTCATTACATAAATTTTAAGTTATAAACAAATTTTCTGGCAATTGCTTGTATTTGTTATTGAGACGAATCAAATTTTAAAATAACTTAGTTCTGGTAATATATGTAGTTGACATTAGGACGCGACTACATCCATGCACACATACATATACATATATGCATGTGTACATACATGGAGAAATGTATGTATAAGGAGCAAAAATAAACTCAACAAGGGTGTTTTATCCGACAAACTGTTACTCAGACACTAACGAATGCTTTTGTGTGTATCTCAATGAATTGATTTTCGTATCTACATTTTAACACCCTGTTCTCGGACTAACAGCATGCATTATATTTATCTTTGGTCACACCCTTCACGTCGCAACACTTTTAATGCATTTTGGTTGATATAATAGTTATTAGTTTATAACTCTATAAAGGCAAATACCTCGAATCCCTTAGATTGGGCCCAGATGTTGCCATCATGTCCGGCTATGCAAGCCTTTGTAACACAGTGCGAGGCCAAAAGTTGGTTATCCACATAATCTTGCCAGCTCATTTTCGTATATTTATTATTGACTGTATTTGTGTCTGCTGATTTTTAAAGATGGATTGCGTCAAGTTACGACGGATATCAACTCAATATATATATATATATATGTATATATATATATGAAGTTCCGCTTATAGAAGTCAGTTGAGTCTTCTATTCCGGCGTTAATGCTTTGTTAATAGTTTTTTATTCTTTACCTGTAGAATAAAAAAGAAAAAATTAATAATAAAAATGTGCTGAAAGTCCATAAATGGACAAAATATATCGTATATGTAGATGCCTACAATGGTGCGATGATATATTCACATTTTATGAATCACGTTACTCTCTCTCATTCTGATTCTTTGGCGTAACTTTTGCAATGTAACAATTTTATTTTAAATAAATTCATATTTCTTAAAGGCAAAAGGGCGTTACTTACAGAATTATTTTAATAAAGTAAATTTCTTAAAAGAACGTGCTAAGCAAAGAACCGTCTACGCTTTCCTAAATTCCAGCCTTTTCAGGCTCTTAACTAAATGCAACACTCCAACGCGTTAAAACCAACAAAGACAATGAAAAAGTTGGAACATTTTCAATCGCCTTCGTTATACAGCCGAGAACCAACGACCGATGTGTCGTCGTCATCGTTTCACTCGACTCAATTGATTCCACGAATGGAATTGAGTGAGCGGAAATCAACATATCTGGTGAGTCAGCACACCGCTGCTTCTTGTTACAAATCTCTATTAGTCGGCGAGTATTTATAGTTTGGAGAAATTAAATTTATCCATATTTTTAACAAAGATGAATTTGTAGCGTCAAATTGCTTAAGCGATACTTTGTTTTACTTTTATATAATTATTTCTTCATTTCTAATAAACGTTTTCATATACATGGCACTTCCACAATTTCACTTGCTATTAATACTCAATACTAATTTTCATAAGTAATCTATTATATTGAACTGGTCACAAAATGCTTTTTCAACAATATATTTCGATTTGAAATTGTGCGTAGAAGGCACTGAGAGACTTTATTTTTTAAATTATATATTACCTGATAAACAAAAATATCACAAATTTCAAACTTACAGTCCAACTAGCTCAATTGCTGAAGATTTCTACTAAGAATAATTTCTACTCACTGCAGGCCTTCGTTTTTATTTTGACGTCGGCATAGTCCATTCGATATCAATGTTGCAATTTCGACCTTACAAGTAGGTTATACGCACAACCATTGTCTGGCTGTGTCAGTTGTGTTTTACTAAATGTACAAATGAACAGCTTAAATTATATAATTAGAAGATTTATAAATTTTTCGTACACTTTCTTTTAATTTTTCAAAAAGGTAAGAAATTGATATTACGTGCTCATTTATATTACAAGGGTCTGACTACTTTATTAGTCTTTCAAGCAGAAGTGAACATTATGATATGAAAACAAAATTTACCAAATAGTGGGTTTCTCAATAATAACTAAAATACTGAAATACTGCTTTTAAGATATTCAAGTTCCGAGCTCAATAAATAAAAAATTGCAGAAAATCAACTCTGAATAAATGTCAAAGCAGGGGAGTGACGTTTTAGTAATAGATTTTTTCGGAAAGTAGTTTGCTCTACTATTATAAAGTCGAAAAAGGGTATGTATTCCAATTTTTATTGAAGTGAAATAACGATATTAGGTTTTAAAAAATATTTTCATTCCATGTAATTTTTTAAACGATTAGTTCATGTATAATTCAAATATACGACCTTGAATATTGGGCAATTATTGTTGAAATATATATTTAAGAGAAGTAAATCTTTCCTAAATTTTTATACATCTGTACTTCTTTAATTAAAGGTCCATCGATCAGCTGTTCGCCTAATTTTGTAGCAAATTTTCGATAGTATTGGTTACATAATAATCAAATCTCAAAACTAGTATCAATAAGTTATGGTCTGAATTTCATATGGTCTACATCAAAGTACAGAAATCTGGAGATAATTACAGTCTAAAATAACCTGACTATAAATACGCCGCTATTTATGGAACCATGGAACTGTAATAGAGATCGTGAAGGTAATAGAACCTTTTTCTTTCGTTGAGTTTTGTCAGTCTTACCAACGTGACCTTGTGAAAACTAAACGAATCTTTCGATTTGCAAATGACTCAGAATTCGGCAAGATGGAGCCTTTCGCTTGGTTTTTACGAAGCACATTCAGCACGTGTGTAAAAAGTGCCAAACTAATTTCATAAAATGTTAGTATAAAACTGAAAAGTAATTACAGAAAAATTGTGATTAGCGTGGGGTTAATTTATATTAATATGGGCGCCCGAATATCGGCGTTTATTGTGATGAAAAGGAGATTTGATATCGAATATAAAATAGTAAAAATTGTTTGACGTGTTAGTGTTTGCGTACTGTGTATGTTGGAAGAGTAAAATAGGGAAAATCAAATTCAATGGAAGAAGAAGAAATATTTCATAGTCAATTGCTGATGGTATTAGTAAATAGGTGTCGTCCGACTCGGAGATGAGTGTTTCCATCCATAATGTCTAGTAATACTTAGCACTTATTAAATTTATTGATACTTTGCTTATGATATTAAAATAATTTTCAATTATGCTTTTGGCGTTAAATATGTTAGCATATTTTAAATTTTGAATTCCAAATCAGATTATTAATTTTAAAAAAAGTTTAAAGATAGAATGTTAAATTAACCTTCACATATCCGTATTTCAACTATGCGCATTTCCTCCCGGTTTTAACTTCTAACCTAAGCAGATATGAACTTTTTCATGTCTGCAATTCTGTATTAGAACAGCACACCCAACAAGAAAGTTAAGCTTTTGTGCAAAATGACTGGGTTTCAGTATACATAAGTTGAAGAGAAAAAAAACAAGATGGCAGAAAATTATTAACATATAGACAACTGTTTTTATCTTTTATGAGCGCGGGGCATAAAAACATTAATAACTAGGAGTGTATGTAACTAGGAGTGTATGCGTACGACATTGTAATATTTTACAAGTTTAATGTGAACATAAGCCAATGATACTTAAAATAAATTCATAGTTTGAAAATAAAAACTATATTATTTAAACCGTTTTGCTAATTTTATTTCTTTTTTTTTTTTAGGGATGATCGAAGTGATATAGCTCATGAAGGACCTAGTGGTATGGATCCTGAGGGTGTCATCGAGTCGACTTGGCATGAAGTATACGACAATTTCGATGACATGAATTTGCGCGAGGAATTATTGCGTGGTATATATGGTTATGGTTTCGAAAAACCCTCTGCTATTCAACAACGTGCTATAATCCCTTGTGTTAGAGGTCGGGATGTTATTGCACAGGCTCAGTCAGGTACGTTAAATATCTTTAAAGCATAATTTGTTTTCCATTCCATTTGTTTTGTATCGTCTTTTGTGATATAATAAAAAAATTATAAAAGTGTGTTAATTTAACTACAGAGAAACCCTCCACTTTTAGAAAAAAAAAAACCAGAGACTACAATTTATTTAAGTTATAAATTTTTCTAAACGAAACAAATATTTTTCTTTATATAATGTGTCTATTAAAGAGTTAAAAAAGTATTAAAATGATCCTTTCACACAGTATGTATAGTTCTTTCAGTATTTAGTCAAGAAATCAACTCGGATTTATTTCGCCATTCTTTTAATGAACTATATTTCAAAAGAAGTAAAGCAACTTACTTTTATTGAAATCTCAACCAAAACTTCATAAGCTTTTTTATTACTTTAATTATATATTTTTTTCTATAAATATTTTGAACAATACACTTCGTATGATTATAAAGTTATTCGGAGGAAGCCGAAGATATTTTTTCCCACGCTTTCAGAGATCGTATTTTCATACCTTTTAGTTTGTCACAATAAAAAAAGAGAAAAAAATCCATTGAAAACCAGTTCTTTTTACCCACAATTCGAAAAGGAATGCAACTAAAAGTAAAGCAGAACAGCCCCAGTTAAATCACAAAAGGGCAGCTGTTAAACAAGTAGAGCAAGTTAAAGCGAACCAAAGCAAAAATATAAAACTCTGAGCGGAAATTTTTATAACTAAAAAAAGTCTTAAAATGATATTTATTTATTTATGTTTTTAACCCTGGTGAACATTCCATAGTCAAATTTTGTCCTTTAATTTTTCAAAAAAAAATTTTTTATATCTTTAATTAATAAAATTTGTATGTTATAATTAAAGTTACTTCCAAAAAAAAGGCGACAAAACATTGCTCTATTTCCGTTTAATGTAAACTCATGAAACAAAAAATGTAGTGTAAATAAGTTCCAAAAATCTTCATCAAACACAATTTTGTGACGTGGCTAACCTTGAGTAACCTAGAGCGGCTCAAAAGACACACCTATATTTCGTCATCACAAAATTGTTATTTCATATTTATTTGCTTTGATAAGTTCGTGTGTACCCGAACATTAGATATCAGACGATTTTAGCAAACAAAAAAAGGGTGATTGGATGAGGGGATGTGTTTGGATGTCAAACCGATTTTTTTGATTTATCGCATATTGTGATTTCCGTATAAATTCGCATTTGTCGCAGTCGCACAGAAACTTACATCATTACTTCAAATGGGAGAAGGTGAAATGTTTGGCCTGTAAGATATGCCATGCCAATGACGTCATTAAACTTAAAAACTGCGCCCCGATAAGTGTTTTCTATATCGAATTTCAAAAATTCTTTACTTAAATTACAACTTTATCTATTAAACTAATGTACGGCCCCAATCGAACTTACTTGTAGTCTATAATATTTTTTTTTATTAATGTATAAATTATTTTATCTTTTAAGGTACGGGAAAAACCGCTACTTTCTCCATTGCTATTTTGCAACAAATTGATACGTCCATTCGCGACTGCCAAGCATTGATTTTGGCCCCTACTAGAGAGTTGGCAACTCAAATCCAACGTGTCGTGATGGCTCTTGGTGAATATATGAAGGTGCATTCACATGCTTGTATTGGTGGCACCAATGTTCGCGAGGATGCCCGTAACTTGGAGTCGGGATGTCATGTTGTTGTTGGTACGCCAGGTCGCGTTTACGATATGATTAATCGCAAAGTGCTTCGTACAAACAATATCAAGTTGTTCGTTTTGGATGAAGCCGATGAGATGTTGTCCCGCGGTTTCAAAGATCAGATCCAAGATGTTTTTAAAATGCTTCCTCCGGACGTTCAAGTTATCTTATTATCAGCCACCATGCCACCAGATGTTCTTGAAGTCAGTCGTTGTTTTATGCGAGATCCAGTTAGCATTTTAGTGAAGAAAGAAGAGTTGACCCTGGAAGGTATAAAACAATTTTACGTTAATGTAAAGCAAGAAAATTGGAAGCTTGGTACTCTGTGCGATTTATATGATACGCTTTCCATTACTCAGTCTGTTATTTTCTGTAATACAAGGCGTAAGGTAATAATCAATAATAATAATCATTTCACTTATTTGGTTTCAATATATTACAAAAATGTTTATTTTTCAATTACAGGTAGACCAGCTGACTCAAGAAATGACAAATCATAATTTCACTGTTTCTGCCATGCATGGTGATATGGAACAGCGCGATCGTGAGGTGATCATGAAGCAGTTCCGCTCGGGTTCTTCACGTGTTTTGATAACAACTGATTTACTTGCTCGTGGTATTGATGTACAGCAAGTTTCGCTTGTCATTAACTACGACTTACCTTCGAATAGAGAAAATTATATTCATAGGTAAAAAAAAACAGCCGTTCATAAAATAATCATTCATAAATTTTCATTGAAATAATATTTAATGAATTATCTTTAAAGAATCGGTCGTGGTGGACGTTTTGGTCGTAAAGGTGTTGCTATTAATTTTATAACGGATGAGGATAGGAGAATTCTTAAAGATATTGAACAATTCTACCATACTACTATTGAGGAAATGCCTGCTAACATCGCCGATTTGATTTAAACCTTCAAAAGTCGGAAGCTATATTGTAACAGCAGTGAAGCAGCAAGTAAAATCATCCATAAATAAATAACAACAAATTCCGTAATCAGATTATAAAATAAACATAGGATTGGATGCAAATGTATCTAATTTTGCTAAATAAAAAGTATACATATTATACAATGAATAACAAATGCAAGAACTACTACATAAAATAAAAGATATTGTTTTAGCTTTTTTTTCTAGAGTATTTATATGAATGCAATAAAAAAAACAAAAGGCAACAACTATAGCAATTATATATTCTATAAAACTATTTAGGCCTCACCTCTATCTAAAACAGCTTAGGAAGTAACGGAGCATTGTGTATTCCTTTTTAACAATTTCACTCAAAAATGATAGGTTCTTGTGATATTTACTGCTGTGGTCACAAAAAGACTTGCGGTCGAGATTTCGCAGTGTACTATCGTACTTCGCCAAATAGTTTTAGAATTGCTACTTTTCTTCATCAGAGCAACGTGGCGTTCACATTTCTAATAATCTTTGAAGGTAGTTTTCGTCCACCAGCGGTTTTCCGTAATAATGGCTGTACATGAAGTGGAGGTCGAAATTTTAGAATACACTAGATTTAAAAGTTCTTTTCGGCGGCATGTTACTATATCTAACTCAAGGGTTAGGTAGATTTGAAAATTAAAAAAAAAATCGAATTTTTTTGTCTTACTAAATTGTAAAATATGTTTAAAATATTCTCCTAAAATTTCAAATCAATCGGAGTAAAATTATAAGGGAATAGACCTTTTGGAAGTTGCGCCCATCAGGCCATGTCTTTGTCAATTTGAAACTTTAAACGCGTTTATCTCAAAACTCAATTTTTTAAGTCGCTGGACACGATTTCTCAAAAGTTATAAGGCGATTTTGTTTAAGATTTGCACATAGTTTTTATTATAATAATATCTAGTCATCGAACGAAGGATTTTTTTTTAATTACAACCCCTTTTTTTCGAGCCAACGCATGACGAAAATTTGATCAAAAAGCGTGTTTTTTGTTGTCTTAAAAATTCAAATTTTAATTTTTAGGTTTTTTCCTTCGTCCAATAACGGGATTTATTTATGTACTAACGAAATATTTTTGATTTTAGATGAGCTAATAATGAGTTATGCTAACCACGGAGAGAGCATTTTCCTTTGAGACGTCAAGGGAGATAAGATAGCAACGCCTGAGTTTTCGGAATTTTTGAATAAAAATTTCACAAAATGCTGTTTAAATATGTATCTTTGATATGGTAAATTGTTTGAAAAAAATATATGTATGTATACAATAAAAAAAATAGTGAAAATTCCTTTTTTTTAACCTCTGAAATCCACCTAACCCCTTAAGCCTTATTTATATGAACTCACAAGCTATAATCTCGGTAACCGGAATCTTGGGTCGGCTGAGTTTTCGAAATTTTTGAATAAAAATTTCACAAAATGCTTAAATATGCATCTTTGATATGGTGAATTGAATTGAATAAAATATATGTATGTATACAATAAAAAAAAATAGTGAAAATTCCACTTATTAACCTCTGAAACCCACCTAACCCGTTAAAGCTTCCTTTATATGAACTCAATTGCTACTATCTCGGCAGCCGGAATCTTGGGCCGGTAATTAAATTCATTTTCAAATGCCTAAATGCCTACCAAATAAACTGGGGAAAACAAGAAAATCGATAAAAAAAAAATATGACGAAGAAAAGTGAATCGGTTGTTATGTGTAGCGAAATAGCGAAAATATTTTATTATAAATATATATTTAATTATATTTTTGGTCTCTGCTATCTACGTTATAGTTCTAAATAAACCCTGTGCATTAAATTAGTTTACAACACAATTATCATAAATACAATGTAGTGGTTTCATTTAGAAAATATATGTATATAGTCAAAAAGTAATACAGTTTTATTTACGAAAAACACATAAAGCTATGAAATATTTTGACAATAATAATTATCAAATCTAAATACTCAATAATTTTCATAGGAGGTATTACAATTACAAATAGTTTATAGCTTTGTACGGCTCTTTATACCAAAAGGTAATTTACGTCTTAAGTCCACGCTGATGACGTTTGATTCGTGCATATGGTCCAACCGCTGGGTCGTTGATAAAGTCGTAAAGAACTCGTGACCAGCTCGTATGTTGTGGCATAGTATCGTAAAATTCTGGAGCGATGCGTTTTACTTCGGGTAATCGTGAACCTGGAACAGCTGGGAAATCATGATGCTCGTTGTGATAACCAACATTGAATGTTATCCAGTTCAGAGGTCCATAGTACGAGTAGGTTTCAAAACCTTTGGCGAACATGTAATGTTCCGAAATGAAATGACCGGCTACGGGATGCAATCCCATTGCTAATATGGAACCAATTACCAAATAAGCTAGTGCTTTCCATCCAAATAAATATACAACTAAGGCATTGAATGTTAGCTGTATAACAGTGTTAACTATTTCCAATGTTGTAGGTGGCTTCGGATTTATTATCAGAGGTCGGAAAATATAGAAGAAGGGCTGTAAGCAAACCCACATAAACTTTCCAAAAGTTGTATCAAAAAGTTTTGCTTCTAATAAAGTAGGAATATCGGTGTCCACACCTTCGTCTCCTTGGTACCTGCAATTAAGTGTTAAAATAAATTAAATTCAGAGTGAGTGATTTTTTGGTAAATAAATAATATAAATAGTAAACATCAACACCAAACTTACCTGTGATGTTCCAAATGGTATTTGCGAAAAGATATCGACATGGGTAATCCAATTGGAAGGTTGCAGATAAATCCCAAAATGCGATTATGCATGGGACGGCTATGCCCAAAAGCCAAATTATGCGATATTTCATGTACTGCCAACATAAGCGAATGGTTTAATACACCTCCAAAACAGTAGGCAGCTAATATCAACAACGGCCAGGAAAAATCCTTAACGATGAACAGAGCAAATATTTGCAGCAAGACCATGCTACCGGCAACCCATTTGAAATTGGGATCATATCCGAAAAGCTTTTTAATTTGCGGATATTTCTCCAATATGATTTTACGTCTAGAAGCATGAGGCTCCTCGGTATATACCCACTCGAAATCTGAACGAGAGACTTTCTGACCCATTCTAATTAAAATGAAATGCACACTACATAAATATTAAATTAAACTTGAAAATTACTATCAGGCAATAATGATAATATCAATTATGATTCATTTTTTTAAGTCAATCAACATCAGTACAAGCAGTCACTGCCGTAAACGGCAAGCATGTGTCAGCTGAGCCGATTATACTTAAGGGTGTTACACAATATTCATCCAGTCGACAGTTTTGCTCAAACTTCTACTTCAAATTGACAGTGCAGTTCACAACGGTATAAATAAGAATACATTTTTGAAAAGTGCATTTTCTTTTGAAAATATTTGAACTTTCTTTTCAAATCAAATCATATTACCGTTTTACAGAGCGATCAATTCTAAGGTCGCTTGTGAAATTTTCAGTCGCTGCCTGCAAAGTAATATCGTGCCCTGTCGTCCGACAATGATAAATTGCTACAATTTACTATAATATCAGAGTTTAATGCTCAGGATATACGCATATCATTGATGTTATCTAATGGCATATGAAGCCATCACAAGTTCAGAAAAAATTAAACCGATTTTAGTTAGGACTTATGCGTCGCGTGCACGAGAGATTGGCTTCGACGTCTACATGCAACTCTAGGAAGTTACGCACATTCGCAAGGTCAAAAGCGGACCAAATCGTGTTTTTCATTGGGTTTAAACTCTGAACGTCAGCTAGCCGATCTCCCTTGCCGCTCATTTCAGCCTCCTTTTTTTTTTACCTACAAATGCGTCCCGCTTCCCTCATCAACTCTCGATATCTTTACTATACTATTCGCAGGTTGTTGATGAGCGTTCTCAGAAAACAGGAGCGCAAGTCGAGTAGAAAACTGCTTGGCTGTCTTTTGTCATTGCAGTCCGAGTCGATGTCTGAGTCTCTCTTCCAACACAAGTCCAATACCAAATCTGCTTTCCTTATAAGACCGCTATAGTAGATTTTACAATGACCTACCTTATTCCTTTTTGTGAGGACATCAAATACCTGGGCAGCAGCACCTTTCTAAATAAGGGACTGGACATTCAAGGTAGATGCCTTCAAATCATATTCCTTAAAACGCTTGCGGTGGTTGTAATCGAAATTCGAAGTCTTCATTTAAGGTTTCGCCAATTCCAATGGAGCTTCTTCCTACGTGACGTTCCCAAACCCACCAGGTTGCCAAGCGATGGTGAGTATTAATTAGTGGTACACATTAATTATGATGTTTCCAAAAAACTGGCAAAGGCCAGTCTAATATATCCGAAATATATTCAATAGCAAATTGTCCCCTCTTCGAAGTTCAAAACAGATATAGTCAGGACTGGAATTAAAAGCTGGTCGAATAACAAGGTATGCGTGTATAGTATATCTATATTGAAATAAATGTAAGTAAACTCCGTTAATAATACTGGATGTTAAATAGAACTTTTGAGCGAAGCTCGCAGCTAACTCATTTTCAATAAAGCGCATAATATTGGAAGTGATTAGTTTAGTTTAACTATTACCTACTGGCTCTCAATTGGAAAATCAATGAAGAAAGAGCCAAATAGTATGTGGAGTAAAGAGTTTGATTTCTGCAACCCGCAAAATCTATTTCTAAACGTCCTGTGCGTGACCAAATAATGTTCTTCAAAATTTTCTGTATTTATTTGAACATTTCTCACCAATTTCATCTTTTAGATTTGAAAAAGTGTATTGCTTTCGTCTTGTAAAAGGCCAAAAAATAATTTTTTCACAAAATGATCGGTAAATAAAATTTTTAAAACAGAATTTCACTTTCAAAAGTTAATTCAAATATGTAGTGTGATAATTTATTTAAGATGCGTTGTTTTAAATAAAGATTAATAATAAAATGAACACTGCAAAAATATGCTCGACTTAACTAAAGCAACTTAAAAACGGAACGGTTATTCATATGTATATGTATATATGTATGTTGAAGATATGAAAATTGAATTTATTTTGTTTGTGTAAACAAAAATAAATAATAAAAAAGTAATTTCTTGTTGATTTATTTATCGTATAGAATTACATGAAATCATTATTTTACTATGTATTATATATGTATATATATATATATATATTGTTTGTTTTTGCAGAAGTTTGGCATAAGTGTATAATCTATTTTTCAAGGATGTGTGTTATATAATTAAGCTATTAACGGTTTTCAATATACATATAGTATTTTAATAAATTTTACAATGGACGAATTCCATTTCGTATGCAAGTGTAGTGGAGAAAATCTATTAAACTAAGTGAAAAACGTTTGATTTGTGAATAAAAAAAAAATCCCTACATTACTACGAAGACAGAGAATATAAATTTTCATACATATGTACACTATCTCTATCCTATTTCTAAACGACGTCCATCCATATAAATCTATGCTTATATGAAAATTTATTGATAAAATTTTCGATATTTTGATGTACTTGCAACGGATTATGTATATTTCGTACACCCATGGGTAATAAAAAATATGAATTTGTTAGTGAACTGTTTTCCCAAAAAATAATCGGCGACATTGACGTTGAAAAAGGTTACTATTACCCCCTCATGCGGGTAAGGGATTTAAGAATTTACCTGCTGTAAAGCATACCCGTCGTAAGACGCGACTAAAATCCAACAGTCTCCGCTACACTCAGGTCTTTAGACCGGAAAAAACGGGATTTTTACCCTACCAAGGACTGTCACTCCCGCAATGTTGCCCGAAAACGAATTTGGGGAATATTTTTGCGATTACTACAACAACAGGGTCATTATTATCTACTTGACAGTTTGGCCTGAACTGCACTACGGAGTCGGGCAAGCTTTTTGACAATGTAGTAAAAAAAAAATTAAAATTAATCGCCAACCTTCAATTTCATTTAAATATTTTTGCACACCCTGGTTTTAGAGATACTCACTTATGGAAATTTTCAAATTTATATTGATTTTACCTGTTTTTTTCTCTATATTCTCACCTTTTCTAAAAATTTGTTAAATTTTAGTAGTCACTTTTGATGGGTTTGTGACAAATAAGCTGGAGAAAAATGCGCACTTCTGACGCACGCAAATATTTAAAGAAAACTTACTGGGATTATACGTTAAGAAGATTAATTGTATTTAAACTAGTGCTCATTGATATTTTATATATGTATACATACGTACATTCTAAATCTTATAATAACTTATTTTATTACATATTTATGCACTAATTTATATAAATTTCACTTTTTCTGCTTTATTTCATCATTTAACCTGATAATTTTTCCATATTATATAATGTAAATTTTTAGATTTGACCGCAATGTCGCATTGAATACAATACCAATTAATACCGTAATGTAGTACATGGTAATGCCAGAGAAAGTACATTTTTTTTCTTCGAAATTTAAAGTATGGCAGGAAAAATCAAATAATGAAAAGTTTAAATATAAGGGCAACGGATGCGTTTACATATACATACATATAAACTTGAAATATTACTATATGCTCGTATGTTGTTTCAATATTCTAGAGTTTCAAAATAACAGCCCTGACAGATTTGTACTCGTATATTGCCATGGATGAGCAGGGGCAACCATGCGCCTCGGGGTATGTACGCACTATGCTTCTATTTTTTTAATTTTTTTTTATTTTTTTAATATTTTTTTTTTGGACTTCATGGCATCCAAACTTTGCTGTAATGTAGCACCTAGCATTAAGCCGGAGTGTATAATCGTTTATGGTTGTTAAGGAGACAAACATGTGCTACTAGACAAAATATGTGGTATTCATATGACTGTCAGGGCTATAAACAGGATCCACGCCATACATAATTTAGAAACTGAAGAATATACGTGTTTATTATGTTAACATATGTAACAAGTATGTACAAGGCATAGGCCAGAGGAGCTTATTATGCTCGCCTGCAGAAATATGCATATATATGAAGTAATTCAATTTCGAAACGATATATTTAATACAAATAATCAAGAACCGTTTAAAACACAGATCTTTCATATCGTCAAAGTAAAACACATATTTCAAGGACATTGATCAATAAAAAAAAAAGAAAGAAAAATCATAAAATTTTACTCCAATCCTAATTGAGCTATTCAAAAAGTAATTTCATATTATTTTTTTTTTGTCCATATTTGTAGTGTTTACCATCATAACAGAAAAATATTAGTATTTTTTTCTATTAAAAACAAATGTTAAAATAATAAATGCCTTTTTCGAAATCATAGTTTCTATAAATTAACGGATTGTGGCATGAAAATTGTTGTTACGGAAAGAGAAATTATTATGAAAATATTTATGGAAATATGAAATCAAACTCAATTTCAACGCTGCAGTCTTTAAATCGTTCTACGAATAAAATTATTATTTTTTTTTTTTTGCATTTACTGAATTCTAAACAAATAAGCACATTCGCAAAAAAAAAATATGGAAATCTACTTGTGTTTTGTTTAATACATATATATTACTATACATACATACTTATAATTTACCGCACTGTTTGTGCTTTACCCTTTGTGGAGTTAGCGGTGTTTGTCGTGGGTTGCTGTACTGTTAATCCTCCTGCACTCAAAGAGTTATTGTTATTAATACTACCACTTGCATGGACAAAGGACGTGGTCGTTGTTGCCGTTACAGCAGTTTCAATTGCAGACATGGTGGCATTATTATTTGTACCGCTTGATACGTCCGTCGATTTTACCGTTTTCGAGCAACGTATACAGAAATAATCATCATCTGCCTTTATCTGACTTCGATTCAAGCCAACGCAGAACATGTGGAACCACTCATTACATCCACCATCACATTGTACCCAATCAACTTCACGTCCGGTTGGTTTATGACAGTTTTCTGCACGACATTCCTCTTCATCATCCTCTTGTTGCGCCGTTTGGTTTCGTGGTGAATGCTTCTTCTGACCGATAATATTGTTGCCATTATTCGCATTAATTCCCGTACGTTTGCGTCTCTTCTGAGCTGATTGTGATTGATTGTTCGAGTTGTTCACTGTACCAGTACCACCATTTGTTTGCTGCCGATTATCACCAGTATCTTCGTTAGGTTGTTGCTTAGTGGTTGTGTCTGATGTTGATTTACGTGTAGACTTTTTAGTTGTAGAATTCAAATTTTTATTGGGTGTTGCAGTCTTTTTACGCGGTAACGGGCAACTACTATTAAGAGGTTCTAACGAACGACGTTTCTTAATATTTCCGCTTGGGTTACGCACACTAAAACTGCCACTGTTGCTATTGGGACTACTCTGTACCAATAGGCTATCGTTTGAATCTTCTGCAGCTGAATTGACATTTGATCTTGCTTGTTGTTTTTGTTGTAATTGATGTTGCTTTTGGAGTGCTGTTGCTTCTGCAGCACCGATTGGTTGAATAGCAGACAAAATACGCCATAATTCCTGTGATTCATCCAAAGATACCTCCAGCAGGTCGCCTTCCATCATTAAGTCATTCAGATTTTCCTTTTCACTGTCGGACAATAACTTTTGCAACTCAGGCGGTAGTGCTGCATCTATATTGAAAAGCTCTTCCTCATCATTGCTGTAGGTGTCCTCAACAATATGTAGCCGACCATCTTCATCATCATCATCACTGCTATTATCTGGATTATCGGCAGAAGCAATATCTTTGGAATTATGATTGCTCCTCCGTCGCTGTTGTTTACGTAAATTATTACCTTCCAACAAACCATTTCCAAAGACACCTTTTCGTTTTTGTTTTCTTTGTTGAGCTTTTATTGCCTCGAGTGCGGCCGTTACATCTGGACTAGTTAAAATTTTACGAGCTCGATCCTGCCAATTCATAGCGCGTTCGGCGAGACAACGCAATGCCTCATCTTCCGGCAAACGGATTGGTAAACGCTGTAAAGACACCAATAACGGAAGAATAATTTCTAGCCGTGGTCGCTTTGATCGCACACACGAAGGACAAAGCCATTTCGGGCGCGACATAAAATTACTGCCAGTGGATAAATTGGACTGCTGCGGAACGCAGTCTTCATGAAACCAATCACGACAAAGTTGACAATTAAACATTACACCTTGAAATGGTGTCTTACACAGGCAATACATATCCTTGAGTGGGTTTTTCAACATATTTTGCCGTCTAAGCTCACGCATATCGCGCAATTCTTTCTCTTCGGCCTTCTTAAATGAATCTACTATTTGCGCAGGATTCATTTCTTTTACGAAGTCATCTTGAAATGGTTGTTTTCCTTCGGAGTCGATAATCACCGGTTCGGAACGGGGCATTAGTACTTCGAGTAGAGTATAAAATGTTTGTTTCTTTAAAAAGACACGAGCAGTATTGTCCTTCCACTCGTGTGCACTATTTAAATGACCTTGCATACGTTTCAATTCTTCCAATTGTACAGGTATATTCTTGCCACGCTGCACAATTGCTTCGAGTGTATGACAGTATGGAAAATGGTCATTGGTCTGCAATTGTTCAACCGATTGCAACCATTCTTTAGCTTTACGCAATGCGTCCTTAAGTGTAACGTATGACGGCACCTGACCATCGATTTCCGATGCTGTTTTCAAGAAATGCTCAATATCGACCAACTCATGTTGTTGTGTAGTACAACGAAAATAACGTGTTGCTTGCTTCTCCCATGCCTCAATTGCAGCACCGATCTCCTGTAATTTTCTCATTTCTTTATCGATAATTGCATCAGTTGGATCCACTTCGGCTGCTGCGCTGGTGAGTAAATTTTTTATGTCACTATATGTCAGCTTATTGCTGCCGTTTCGCATACCTTGCGAACGTTTAAACCACTTGATTTGCTTCTGACGCATGTACAATTGATTAATCTGCGGCAATTCGATTCGAAGTGAGTTGCCCTCATTAATTAATTGTTCTATTTCAGGCTCCTCCAAACAGTCAAGGGAACGATCCAATAATGCATTTGCTCGCTCCAAAAATTGTTTACCAAGAACGAGAAGCTCACGTACAGATGTACCCTCCTCTATAATGCAACATAAATTATTAATTTCTTGTACAAATAATTCCAATTCTTCCATTGTAAGTTTGTACTGTGCCGCTTCCTGGTTATTGTCAGAACGGGTGCGTACCTAATAGAAAGAAAAAGCTCATTTTGAAACTGAAGAGCACAAGGAACAGATATAAAATGCAAGAAAATCGTAAAAAATAACTGGAGTCATAAGCTTTTGAAATTTTTGACTGCAAATTGCCAAAACACTTTCGTTATTTGAACCAAAATTTATTTCATGTGATCTATGTGAAGCATACGAAGTGTTTGTTTTACTGAGTGTAGAGAAACGAAACGTGAAATATGAGTAGTAAAACAGGGTTATGACCGGCTTTTTCTTTTCATTTTGATTTGATGATGCAATATAAAAAAAAAAAAAGGAAATGAAAAATCAGAAGCTTTCAGGTGAATATACGTTTTAAGACATTCAGGATGGTAGAAGAATATTAGTGTAAAACGATCATAAAGACACTTCTCTTCGTCGGTTTTGAGGCGTCATGTAGCCTACTGGATGGTCATAAAGGTCAATAAACATAATAAAAAAAAGGCTTTATTTTCATACTAATAATAAGTAGTTAAAGGAATCTCTTATTTAGAAAGTTACTACTTAGTAAAATGTACAAAAATAAGTAAAATTGAAAGAAAAAAATTAAGAGATAACGGTAAGTAAAAGTAAATGAGGCATATTTATGTAATCCTCAGCAGCGCGAATATGGTTTGCTATGCAAATTTGTTAAGGAAAATTTCTAAGACGTCACTTAGTAATAAGAAATCCAATTTGGGCTATTATGATTCCGTAAAACCTATTTTGGCACTAAAACACATTTGAAGATGTTTAATTTTTAATTTTTTTTTTTATAATTTAGTTAGTTCTTACCTTGTTTATACCCAATTGCTGGATAACAGTTACGCACTTCTCAGCTTCACCAATGGCGGTGTGTAGACGATCTATTAAGAGTGATGATGGGAATTTCTTCACTTCCGCTTCCTTACATAATTCTAGTAGTTCGGATAACGGTGCAGAAGTGGGTGTGTTTTCATCGACTATATCGCGACAGCGTGATAACCACCGCTCAAAGCTCTGCGCCTTGGCTTTTAGTTTCTGCAACATTAGTGGCATTTCATCGAGTGTATATCTATATAAGAGTGTGTGCTTTTCCGGTGTGCAATCACATAGAACCGTATAGTGGCGTAGACAAACGATTGCTTTAGTACACTCACATGAGACGGCTGACAAAAAGCATGTGGTATTGCATTCTTGACAATGTCGCTCATCATCTGGTACCAGTTCGAAGGCTTTTCGTTCAGCACGAGTGACACCCCATTCGAGTAAAGATTTACGTAGTTTCTTTTCGGAATCTACCATTTCTGCCATGTCAATATAACATGCCGTAGCAATACCAAAGGTCAATTTTGCTGGCTCTAGTGCCATTTTACATACAAGCTCATCGTGAGAAAAAACACAAAATCTACGTAGCATTGAATAATGATTGACACACTCTCTGCCCATTTTGAGCCAATCAGCAGGTGCAAAATTTACTGCTTCAGCAAAGTTATAACCCTGATTGAAGCCAGCATGATATGCGCGCGGGAATGTGATTACAAATTCACCAGCATTCTGATCAGTGCGATAAACAGGCACCCCATTATTCATTAAAATATTGGGATTCATTATAGTTACCAATTGATGTAATAAATCGGGTTGGGAAGCAAAGAGTTCGGGAGCTGCCTGTTTCATTGTCTCTTCAAATTGCTCAGCACATAATCCGGGTACACCGTACCAAGTTTTCGGTTCTCCCCAATGCAAATAATTAATCGAATAGCTCCAGTGGTCTTCGTTATGCCAACAAAAGGCTGCAAAACACATACCCACATACATCCATGGTGCATTCATACCACTTATATCAGCATTAATGTGACCCAATATGGAATCTTCCAGTAAGGGTAAATTATTCAAATTCCAACTGGATTCAGCATACTCCTGATCGCCGGGAAGTAAATATAAAGAGCTTTTCGTCGGAAAACCTGAACCATGATCCATGGTATGCAAATCGGCACCATATTCCACAGTCACATCTTCATCAATCGAAGAAACAATGCGCCAAAACTCCCGTTCCACTAAATGCGTAGGTACTAGATGCACTGGTTTACGAAAGTAGTCCATTTTAAATTGATCCGCCATTTGCCCGAATTGCTGCAATGTATATTCTCGTTCTGCCTGTTCGAAGCCAAATGCTTCGGTAGGCTTGCTTACCTCTTCTACAACACAACGTGGGCAAAGCCATTCGCCTAAAATTATATACAAAATTGTGATATTTTTATATGTAATACCATTCAAACAAGAAAAATGTAAATTACAATACAACGCCACCGTAGAAGAGTTAATACCATTATGAATCTATGGTAACTAGCTCTAGTGGATGCTCATCGCTCTAAATCTGATCACGCTGGGCGGTTTAAATTATAAAATATGTACAATTTTTATTGAAACAAGGAATTAATTTGAGGTGAATTGGGTGAATAAGGACGAGATTTGCAATTTCGCCAGAAAAGGCCGCCAGCGCGCTACTTTGAGCTTTATCATTACTTTTGTATAGATTTAGCTCAGTAAATAAATAAATAAATAAATATTGTAAATAATATAATAATGTTTGTACACTTACCTTTTGGAATGCTTGACAATGGTGGTAGTAAGCAAAATGTGTGGTAACTGTCATCACATCCATCGCATAATAACATCGATTCCTCTACGTCACCACGATTACAGATGTGACAAATATATTTCATCAAGGGATCAACTATTTGGGGATCCGGTGCTTTTTTTTGAGCTGAAGAATTCACCAAACCAGTTCCTCCAGTTTGGATACGTGTTGCAGTTGAAGATGTTGAAGAACCGGTAACATTAAAACTATTTAAAAGATCACGCTTGCAATCTTCCTTGGATTCAGTTTTCACATTGCAACGCGATGTTGTATTGCCCAGACCACAATTGGCACTGGAATTTGCAAATCGCTTCGATCGTCGAGCATTAGTTTCATTAGGCGGTGTAATTTGTTGTCGTGTTGGAATTTCATGTGTCTTATAATCCGTACCGTCTTCCAATTTTACGGCATCAATGCCGGTGTTAGTGCTTGTCCCCGATCCCAACACTTTACCGGAAGTATAAACCTCAAATGGATGAAGGATACGCTCATAATGAGATTTTAATGTTGCGCCGACACTTTTGCTCGACGGATACATCATACGATTTGCTACTTTTGCCCATTTGCGTTCCTTCGTAGTTTGTTCCATGCCACCTTCCTCTTGGACAACTCGATGTAATGTATACAAATCCAAAGCTTTACGTTCTACCATTGGTATTTTTAATGAAGAACCCTGAAGTTCCCAAAACTTAGCAATTTGATCCAAAAAATTAAGTTTCACGCGTGTCTTTGCTTCCAATTCATTAAGACGTTGTACGCGTGGAGTGAATTTCAATTTATCCACGTCTACAGCAAAAGGTGGTGACCAAGATTCTGGTGGTAAGATTTTTGCTATGCCACATTTCTCAGCAATGGGTCTTATCTTACTTATGTAAGCCAGTGGATTCTTAAATTCGTCCTGTGTAGGACGGAAAACAGGACACTCTACCGGGGTATCGAAATGAAATTCCTCTGTTTTATTTAAATTAAATGTACTAGAGCTGTGTGGTTGTAAATGTGGTAGTAGTTTACTCCTGCTACGTTCATTTGTTAGATGAGGACAACTATTATGATATTTTTTGCCTGATCCATTAGCTACATTTAAACCGTTATTGGTACTTTGTTTCTCGTCAACTGAACTACCACCACCTGCGCCGCTCGAAGTTACGGTTGCGGAATTATTAGGTCCTGCATTATTTTTATTTGAGTCTGACGAATTCATATTGCGTTCTGTCGCGTTACTGTTATTGTTATTATTCTTTTTTCCTGAATCACCACCGCTCACATTTCCTCCTGTTGAAGTTCGGGTACGCAGACGGCGAGCTGGAGTGGTATTGCCACTTGCACTACTTGTCGAAGTAGATGCAGCCGAAACATCTACCGCTGATACCTTGCTCGCCATTACTCTTACAAAACTTTAAGGACAATTAATATCTAATATAAGCTATAATGAAATAAAATATGCATTTTGGTATTATTAATCTCTCAATGATATATATTAATAAAAAATGATATATATTAATAAGTATTAAATTGACATATATGAACGAAGGTCAATAGAAATGACATCAATTGATGTTATCGCTTGAAAAAGAAAATGTTGCCACCGTTATCGCGCATAAAAAATACGAAAATACTATGCTTTGGTATAACCAATTTTTAGATATGCTACTTTCTCGGTTGTACGGTATCAATGGATGATTGTCATCAAACCAATACCTCTATTCGACTTTGGACGACGCAAATTTGGACACAGCAATTGCCTGAGTCAATTCAAAAACCTTTTTGAAGAGAGGAGGTACTGTAAGGGAGTATGACTCAGTCTATACAACCGAAAAAAATGTACTGCGAGGCGAGAGTGTGGTAAATATGTTGTAAGTAACATCCAAAAGTGAAATAACGTCATTAGTGTTCGACGTGAACAACATCAGGTACCACATATTGAATGGTTTCCCTCCATGAGGTCTCTTATATATATATATATATATCCATGAGGTCTATTATATATATATATATATATAAATCCTTGACCGCCCTCCATAACTGCACCATAACTGTACCTATTTAATGAGCAATGTTCTATTTTACAGTTTTCGCAGAGGCTATCAGCTTGCGTATTAAAATAAAAATGGTTAATCCAAACACAAATTCACATTTTCCTATTTTGAAAAAAAAAACATACATATATGTACATATATAATAATTATAAAAACAAAAAGCGAAAATAATTTAATTTTTAATAAATATCTTTTTATTTTTTTAACAATTATTTTCATGCAGTTTCGAAAAAAAATTGAATTTACAAAAATATTTTAATTTCTTGCCAGCCACATGCATAGGTACATATTTACGATAAGGATGTATTATTGTTCCCTTGTAAAACCACATTTAGTCATCCAAAATTCGAAAACCGATTTGGGAAAAAAACTCCAATTTTTTCTCTATATGCCGTTGACCCTCTACAAAGAAGCTGAACCCCCCCGATTGTGGGAAAAACATCAAGAAACCCAACACAAATCGTAGAACAAATTCTGCTAAAAATTGCTGATAGTTACGATCAACGATTACAGTTTTAGAAATTTTGGAACGGAGTAATTACGAGCATTCGGTTTACAGCATTCGTGTCTATATTTTAATATGTCTAACATATTTATATGTATGTATATGTTATATATCTGCTTGCAAAAGGGAATAAGATGTCATAGAAAGACTACAAAAATATGTCAAAACTGCGGCGCAAGCATGGCTTTTAATGAACAAAAATAAAAAATAAACACCAGAAATTGCATTTCATTATTTTAGATATAAATTACATTAACATATATGTAATAGTGGTTAGGTTTGAACAAATGTGGTATACGTATGAAAAAAAAAATGGAAACTGTAGCACACCCCTGTTTGGGAAGTAAAATTAGCAGTGTAGGTAATAAGTTTTTTTTCAAACAAAAATGGAAAAATCAATCGAATTACTCAATTTTTTTTTGCAAATCTTTGTTAATAAAACAAAATATTCTTTGGAAAAAAATAAAATAAAATTACAATGTGAAATTGAGTTTTGGTGAAATAATGCTCATCAGTATGTATCCCGAATTGTAGGCCGATTTTTCATTTATTATGCTTTTGCATGTGTAACCTAACATCAAAGCCCCCCACATTAAACTTTCACAATACACGAGTTACCTCACCTTTTTGGTAAACATAAATTTTAAGTAAAATATTAATTTCATTCATCAATAATTTTTCTGTACTTTACACTCCAAATATATATATAAATACGTAGCAAACATGTTCATGGGTTTTTCTTCATATATATTTTATATAATTAGGATTTTTTTCGGTAACCTAGGACAAAAAGTACACTCACGCGCAATAAAAAAAAAAAAAAAGTTTACGAATTAGGAATAGCTTTAACAAGCAATGATTTTTGCTAGATTTCAACTTCAATATATAAATATTTTCAGTTAATATGTCGACGTGTCTAAAAAAGGAATTTATAACAAATTTAGTAAGGAAGGATTGATTAGATCGAAGTCTTATATCCAAACAAATCACATTACCTCAACCCATGCACACGAGACATTGTTAGGGACTTTTCTTTAAAAACGAAAACACAAAGACTTTATCCCACAGTCAAATACAAAAAAAAAAAAAAAAATTAAACAAAAAAGGTAAAGTTGCCAAAAGTGCATTTTATGTATATACACTCATATTGACATAAGGTAAAAAAGGTCGGTCTATTATATGAGTTTCACGTAATTTCTGTTTTAACAATAAAAATAGTACACCAACTTGAATGCAACTGTAAGATATAAAGTTTTCCTGATCCACTTTTTGTATAATTTATTATTCATTGCACTAATTTTTCATTGACAACCGCCATGCTCGTATGCTTTATTTGCATGTACATATGTATGCACCTCTTCACGATTTCCATGGAACCAATAATACACAACATTTCTCATATACCACTAATATAAAATTGAAAATATAATTAATTCTTTCTTACGGATATTTTCCTCTTTGAAGTTAATAACGCAGTAATTAACTTTGTATTTTGTTAAACTTCCTGATGTCACAATAGTACAATGTTCGTCTGACAAGTGATTATATTTTATTTCAGTTTGTAGAAGGTATGTTCCTCATATAATCACTTTGAATAGTTAAAAAAACTATTTCTTTCTATTTCAAACTTGTCCGTAATGTAAAAATACATTTTTCTTGAGGCGCAGAATAAATTTTCACTTTATCAAACGATAAACACGAACACTATTGGTAAAAGGCGAATCAGACATATTGTACAAACGAACAGCCAAACTCAACGAGAGCAAAATTACCCACACTACCAAACGACATTTCTCGTTAATTTTATTCCCAAATTTGTGAGGTAATAATCAAATATCGAAAGTATCGATTAAATATATAAAATGTGTATCTCTAAGAAATTTCGCTGTTTCTTGTTTATTTATATGCTACGTACACACCGAGGTATCTTATTGAGTACAACTATTTGCTTAACCACTCACTACCTGTTTTTTTTTTAAACCTTGTAGAATATTTGTTCTGTTCGATGCACTAATAACATGTAAAAAATTGTCCAGATCTTACAACAGTACATTAATTGCTTTGCTGGAACAGGAAAACTGTTAAGGCGATGACATATCTGAATTTATTGCGTTGATTGACATTTCCTACTTTGTCAGCAAAGCTAAAATTGGTATAGCACAATGAACGTTAATAAATAACTTTTCTATCACGAAGCTAAAAATTTCTGATTATATTAAACTTGTTTTGAAGTTTTCATTTGTAATCCTTTGGAACTCGCGGAAAAATTAAGAAAAGAAATATAAATTAAAATGATCAAGAAGATGAGAGATATTCAACTTTTCGCTTTGCGTCAACGCGGCCATCGACTTAAAATTTGCGACATTCTGACATTTAGTTTATAGGGAAGTTACTGTCACTTTGTCTTTACTGTAATGACAATTCGAAGACAGCTGATTATGACAGCTTTTATTACTGAATTGACGATGTTGCCCGATTTCGTCAAATTCTCCTTTTGGAGTTGCCCTTGACGTTCACACAGGAAAACTTCGTTTGAGCAATTTTCTGTAATTTCTTTTTTTTTTAATTTTAATTTTATATTTTTACTATACATTCCTCCCCCCCGCAAATTTTTGTTCCAATATAAATTACTTTGGCGGGAACGAGGCAATTCCTTGTGAGTCCGTTGAATAAACTGAACAAAGAGTTACCGAAAATTTTGTAACTGCGTGTTTTTTACTGGGATATTTTCCTTTATCGCATTTAAGGGAGGAAGGCGATACCCTTTTTATGAATAGTACCCGGAATCCTCCTTAAATTTGTTAATGGCAAAAACACTTTTTGGGATACTAGTCTATTTGAAGACCTATATATATGGCAACGCGTACATTGCGTGCAACCCTACAAACACTCATTTGGATTTTAAGTTACAGAAAATTTAAAACAGATGTCACTACCAACGTATGGAATTATAATGAAAAGTAGAACAAATAAGAAAACAAAACAACAAAAAAGAATCGTTTGCCATTGCCCAGTAAATTTATGGCGCTTAGGACGCCTGAGAGTAGATAAAACTAAACCTTCACATCATTCTTTGCAGGGTATACCGGCTACGCCGCTTAAGCATCAAAAGTTAAATGAGTGCAAATGTATGGAGTCGCCTCCACAATAATAAGTTAGAGCGTCGGTAGTAGTAAAATTTTCAACTTTTATCAGGCGTTTCAGACTATTGTGACAAACAGCTGTTTCGAACATGTTCGAACTTAGTACTGGTACTTACCAATATGGCAACAATGTAATCGATAATTTTTTAAAAATCTTATAATCATTTAAGACATAATTTGGAAAATGAAATGAGGAGAAATATGTGGTGAAATTTTGTTTATGTATTGCAGAAATCCTACAGTACAACAAGCTTTATTAAGTAACAAGTTTTGATCACAGCGGATTGAATTTTTGTTTTATCGATAAATTACTTGCCCGTAATTCTTCTCCACAATTTGGTGAATTTTTTCGTTATTTGTATGTTATCGAGCGTTATTCTATATTTTTATACAGAAGAAGTTCAAAAGTATAAATTTGCACGACAAAAGATGCATCGAATGCCCAAGCCAATACTTAAACATCTAAAAGTTATGTTTACAAATTCTCGGTACTACATAATGTAAACAATGAGCAGAAATGCTATGTTTGAAAAGTGTGGTATGGACGTGCATACTTCTAATGCCGGAAACGCTTGTTAAGCCTAGAAACCTTCAAGAGCCACTAACGCCTGAAAAGAATGGTGTGAAGGTGTAGTTTAAAGCCGATGCTAGCCGAAATGACAGCAGTCAGTATATTACTTCCTTGAAGGAATCCACTTACATGTTCAAAAGCGCGTTTTAATAAGTGGTTTACTGGAACAAAGAGAATAAAAGCTTAGTGTTGCATATTACCTGATATTCCGTTATCCTCCAAGGGAAAAATTCAAAGCCAACGATTTGTATAATAACAGTAAGCATATATGCATGTATACCTAAATACATATATGCTTTTTTTTTTTATTCAAGGTATGAATGTGTACTTCAATTGTTTTATATTTCGTACAATATATGTATGTATGTATGTATAGTATGTTTTTACATTCACTTATACTAAATTCGTATATATTTATGCATATTTGTTGATATATTTATTCGTTTACATTGTGTTTATGGATGTATGTATGTATGTATGTACTTTTATATATATATTTATGAATGTACTGCTAAGCATTACTCTTATCATAGGGATATGTTAAGCTTTCTTAGAGCACTTTTAGGCGTGTTCACCTCAATATGATTTCTTGCTAAAGGCAACATAGAGCGCATTAAGCGCTGTGTTAATTGATTTACTCTTTTTTTTATTATTTATTTATTTTTTATCATTAATTCTTGCCTTCGATTATTCATTAAAAATATTTACATATATAAAGTTATATTCATTTTATATTCTCATATTTATAGAGGTATTTTATATAAATAGAAATAAACAAATATAAACGATAATGACTGAGAACAAAATTTTCAAATCTTATTTATGGATGTTAAGCTCTGTAGGTTATTGTACTTAATTATGTACAAACACACACGCCAAAAAAAAAAGAATATACAGAAATTTAATTTATCAGATTTAAGCTTCGACTACTTCTAACGATAAAGCTAAAAAAATGCTTCACTTTAACCACTACGTGGGAATTCTTTCATATATTTCTTCAAGTTAAATATTTAAAACAGCTTTTACGTGGCGGCAGCGATATGTATTATATATATGTATATGTATGTTTCAATTCGGTTTCATATGTACGAGTATATCAATAAAGCGGTGTATTCATTGAGCGCACTTTCTTGCCTTCCTACTCTAGGAGAAATATTCGTTGAAAGATGTTGTTAACGTAAACGAGCCTGTTTATTGGTTATAACAGCTTTTTTTTAAGAGACAATAGAAATAATTGAGCCAATAGATGATGTAAAAATGTCTCAGCCATATCACCACATGACGCAAATGTTGCAAAGTTCGGTCTACATGATGAAACCGACGTATTATCTGTGTCTAATCGACTTCGCTGGGGTCCGAAATATGGTTAAGTTTGAAACTAGATACCGACTGTCGGAGCTTATTGTGTTTATCGAATAAAGCGCCGTGACCGATATCTTACCAACTGAGCTATTCAAATACAAGAGCGTATTCCAATGACACTGATAATATCGCCTCAACAGCCGCGTCATTAATTAGTTCACCAAACAAACAGTTGGGTCCTTGATAACTTTGAAGTTTTAAAAAATTTCGTCTATCTAAGAACACACGCTAGCCTTCAAATCCAACGCAGAATCAACATTTCCACTAAGTGCAACTTTGCACTGAGTGGGTAATTGAAAAGTAAAGTCTTCTTTTGACGAACGAAGTCCAGGCTCTACAAGTCGAGAAAGATATTGCGAAGTAATTTGAAATTTATTTGCAATAATCGAATGCCGGAAGTCGGATTCGATAGCTTACACTTATCCGCCTAATTTTAATATTTTAATGTAAACGGCGAGACAGTTTTAACAACATCTGATCCGATCTGCAAGAAGGCAGTGCAAGCAGAGCCCCAAATTGTACAATTTAGTGTACATACATATGTATGTATGTACATATGTCTACGTAGTAATATATATATATTTGTATAATAAAAGAATGCCTATGTTATATTTCTAAATCATTGTCTGAATAGTATTAAAGCAACAATCCATAGTAGTTTTTTGCTAAGAACATTACGTAATTCTCCATGGCTTAAATGCAGCTTGTCATCGTGTCTACCACTTGAGTTTGAACCATTATTTATCTTATCCGCAAATGGTTTTTGCTCCGACAAGCCAATTTCGTTTAAATTTGAGAGAAAACGTGTGCCTGAAAAGAAAATAATTTATATACATATGTATGTATGTCTTCCAATTAGTACAAATTAATAGGTAACAAAAGCAGGGTTGTAATTCTGATTACTCCTAATTGGCGCAAAATTTGAATACTTTATTAAATCATTATATAAAAATATGCATATGTTTTTTGTGAATTCTACATATCAGCTGATTGTTTTTCGCGCGTATACATGTATATCGGCATCCCTTTACTGTTTGAAACGCAATAATAACGAACGACGATTTTCATCGCTGTGTTATCGATATCTTGCGAACTGTCTTATTAAAGCTGATTCAATTTTTCAATAGTTCACTAGATAATCCACCTACGACAATGAGCGTCAAAATCTGATAAACAAAGACTCACAATCATCTCATTATTGCAACAGAGGCGAGTATTGTTTGCTTTTTAGCAATTTTGCTTGATTCCATCCTCTTATCATTGTAACCATCGTATTCGTGGACCTATAATTAAAGATTTGATATTCTACTTACTTTTGTCCTGACCATAATTTGATCGTGAGCTTTCACTTCCGTGGCCGATATACACATCTCTACGTGCTTCCGTAGAGAGCAGCCCTGGAGGTAATGTAGTTTGCGGATATGAAACTGCAAAAAAGGAACAAAAACAAAAAACTAGCTTAATATTCAGCATTTGATTTAAAAAAAATATTTTTATATTATTTTAGATGCGACTCTATTCCTCTGCTTCTTTATTAAAATCAATTCTAAAATATATTTGTGGCAATAACAATTACATTTTATTGCATATTGTTTTAAACATATTTGTCAGGAGTAAACATATGAAAGTTATACTTACCATACAGCCGAATTACTCCATCTGTTTCTCCACGTGGGTTTTTTGCCACACATTTGTAAATTCCATCGTCACCACTACCAACATTTATAATTGTCAGTTTCATATGAGTTTTATAAACTGGAACACCCACACTTGATTCCACCCTAATCAAAAGTATTTTAAGAGTAAAATTAATTTAACACGCGGAGGACCATAATTCAACTGAACGTAAATTTTCCGTTAATCAACAAAAGAATTAATTAATTAAAAAATAAAATAATATTTTTGAACGTTGTAAAATTATGGAAATTCTTTAATTATTTTCGCAACGCTTAAAGCTTATCTCTGTCATTTGATAAGCAAACTTTTATTGTCTAGTGCTTTTACTATCGATTACTATTATTCTATTATTATATTTTTCTTAAATTCTATACTCACTTGTATTTGTAAGAGTCATGTATTATTGGTCCTTCTCCGCGTGTCCAATAATTCAGTGAAGTTGGATGCGCTTCCGTGAAACATTCGATTGTTACATTGAAACCTTCGGGTGCGCCCACCAATTGATGTGGTATCAAAAGCATTGGAGGAACTGTGTGAATTAAAGGAATCGAATTTTTTGCTTAAGTTAATAAGAAATAATTAAAATTAGGAGAAATTAAATTAATAAACAGCTTAAACAACTCTATGTATATAAGACTAGAAAAAGTTCTTAATTACAATAGTGACCAAGAACCGAAAAATTTATTCAGTTTTAGATTAAATTATTTATTTCTCTGCATTTCCCAGAGTCTTTGAGTTCAACATATTTTTTATTATTAATTATTAATTTTTAATTTTTAATTTTATTTTTGCATAGAGAAAAAACTACCGTATATAACCTTAAAACCTTTGCAGTTGATAAAATTTATATTATGTATATATATATTATTACTTACAATCCACGCTGACTTTTATGCGCTTGGATACGCTTGGTGGTACTCCATTTGATGCTATGCATAGGTAGGCACCCATATCCAGGCGGGATATTCGTGTTATCTCCAGTGTATCCCCTTCCCATTCGTTCACTGCAATTATGCAATACAGAAAAATCGTTTATGTATTAATATCTATGTATGAATGTAAGTAATAAGCTTCTTTATGGGTAAATTATAAGTATAAAAAAACAATTTTTTCCGGGAATTCGACCATACATCGAAGTATTTGAAAAAAAAAATCGTATTTATGGTTTGCTTAGTTTGATATTTGATAGATGAAATGCCCTTTTAGGGTTAACTTTTTATATGATGGAAACCAAAAAATCGAATAAAAAACTTTTTAACTTTAATCTACGGTTTCCACTTTAGCATTTATGGAAAAGTCCATTTCGATGCTAAAAGGTCTCACCTATATGGTTTTTATTGATTGTTATTCTTGAATTGTCATCTCGCTTCCATTTTATGATCGGTCTTGGACTACCTGTCGCTCGACAGCGTAAAGAGATATTGGAACCTTCTCGCACAATGACGTCACTGGAGCTAAGTGAGTCATCGATGTTGGGTGGCACTGAAAAATAATATAATTATTTAAATGCATTAAAAAGATGTTATAATCTGGCCGTTTCTCACTACCGTTTGGAAAAAATTAATATAATTATTAATTAATATATTTATTAATTTTCAACTGGATTTGAAGCTTTTAAATTATAGTGTAATTCGCACATAAAAAAATGCAATAAAAATTGTTTCATCTAACTTTGCGTACTTACCCACCACATTGAGGTAACCAAATTGCGTTTTCGCTGTCACTGTATTGATCTGACACATATACCGCCCCTTGTCCTCTTGATGCACGTTGTTTATATGTAAATACCATGTTCGATGACGATCATGTTTATCATGCGTTACACTGATACGCGGATTACGTGTGATGACGTGATTATGTACTGTTAGGATAGCAGATTGTTCGAAATGCATCCAGGCAACCTAAAAATGAAAAAAAAAATACTCCGGTCATTTCGGTTTCCGATGTACTATTTGTACCATATGGATGAGACCGTTATGATTTTTAGTACTTCCATCGGAGCCTAAAGGTGATCCAAGTAGAGATGCTTTTCTCAATAGCCTTTTTCTGACAGATCACGCGTGAGTCGTGTCAAGCTGAAATGTTATTTTTGTTCAGTATTGTTTGGCACTTCATCATTCAATTTTATTACAAAAATTCACGTTCTGCAAATAATGTATTTCGCCCGCTTCGCTCAACTTATGGTCAACATAATCGGCCTACTGAGCGTACTAAACGCATCACCATCACCCATCTTGAGACCCAGCATTCATTACTGGATAATATTCGACCGAATAGACCACGTCCAGCACGCAGTGAAGAAAATATAGCGGCCGTAGCTGAAAGTGTACACAAAGACCGTGGAGGGTCGATTCGCAGCAATTCGGACTGACGCATGGAAGGACCTGGCGCATTTTACGTCGAGATCTTAAATTAAAAGCGTACAAAATACAGTTTGTGCAAGAAATGAAGCCGCTCGACCTTGCCAAGCGACATCGCTTCGCTCTATGGGCTCTTGAAAAGTTCCAAAAAGATCTGACGTTTTCGAGAAAAATTTTGTTGAGCCATGAGGCCCGTTTCTGACTCAATAGTTATGTAAACAAGCAAAATTGCCGCATTTGAGACGAAGTGAAAACTGAAGAGCTGCCATTTCATCTAGAAAAAAGCGACGATTTGGTGTCGTTTGTGGCCCAGTGGAATCATCGCTCCATATTTCTTCAAAAATGATGCCGGCGAGAACGTATCCGTCAATGGCGACAGTTATCGAGCCATGATAACCGACATTTGATGCCTGAAATTGAAGCTCGTGATCTCCGTGACATTTGGTTTCAACAATACGGCACTACTTCCCACACATCGCATTAATCAATGTATTAATTGAGAGAACACTTAGGTGAGCAGATAATTTCACGTTTTAGGCCGGTCAATTGGCCACAAAGATCGTGTGATATCACATCGTTAGACTTTTTCCTGTGGGTATATGAAAAGTCTAAAGTCTATGCGAACAATCTCGCTTCGATTCAGGCTTTGGAACAAAACATCACTCGTGTCATTCACCAGTTACCGGTCAAAATGCTCGAACGAGTCATCGAAAATTGGACTCAACGGATGGACCATTTGAGACGTAGCCGCGGTCAACATTTCAAAGAGAAAATCTTCAAAAAAAAAAAAAAAATGCCAAAGAATGTTTCAGACTCTTTATATTCGGATTATATGCACGTAACATAATTGAACTCTCTGCTGCAGTTATTTGCAGTATTTTATTTCATCACCATGACTATTCAAAATAATTCGTCTCGAGTAATTTTGTATTTATTTAGCCTTATTAGCGCGGATAAAAATATTTTATATTTTTCCTTTATTAGCAAACTAAATGCTGCATTTAGTTTTATTCTTTTGAAGAGATGCTGCAGCTAAAAAAAAAAAGAAATATAATAAAAGAAGGCATCTACTTAAGGATACTACTACCGTAGGTAATAAGCATAGCAGAATACAACCATGAGTATATAATATATATATAAGAAGTAAGAATTCAATGGAGGTATTTAGCCATATAAACCCATACTCTCGGCACTAAAAATTATCATTCATCTTCCGCCGGTAACGCACAATTGGTAACTAAACACTATTTTTTATTGCAGCTTAATTGTTGATCCTTTTTTTTTTTAGTCACCAATCAAATATAGCAGAAAAATTACTGACTACTCTTAACGAGCTGACGTCCATTTACCTTAGCAGCAGCAATTGTGTAAAGAAAAATGGCACTCAAATCACGCAAAAGTACAAAGGGTACAAACAAAAAGCTCTGAGGATATTTATCCGTTGATTTTATGTTTGAGCTTTTTTTTTGCTTTTTTTGTTTTGCTTCCTTTCCGGTTGATTGGGTATTTTGTTGAGTAGGAAGAACACATATTATCAGCATGCCGTTGGCTGGACGTTGCTAAGAGCACTTTCGTAAGAAATATTATAAAAAAAAATGGTGTTGCTTAGCCAACCTAAAACTTTGTAAGGAAAAAAAAAATTCATTTTTTTTCATAATTTGGTGCGTGTAAAGTAGAGGATTTAATAAAATAAAATAAAATAAAAATTATAACAGAAAAATTGTCGAAGAGACAGTTGAGTTGAAAACCGAATCCCTGAAAAGCTCAGGGGTATACCGAAAATGAAGGCATATCAGAATTAATAATTAATTATTTACTACTCTTCTTTGCAAATAATTGTCCGACAGTACTCATAGACAATCCTTTTTGAGATTACATTTAATCAGTGCAGTTGAAAAAAAAACTCATTTTACAGTTTTAATGTACCTAAAGACACACTTACCTTATATGATCCAAGATTTTTTACAGAACAACCCAATTTAACATTTCGTCCAGCAGGTACAGTTATGTTTTCGATGTATTCAGTAAATTCGGGCTCTTCAACAACAGCTAGAACAAAAAATTTTGAGAAAGAAATTTTTTAGAAAGTTCTAAAGTCAAAAAACGCTTATTTTCAAAAAAAAAAAAATTAAAAATTTATGCTTTCTGAATAGAGTAAAACTAATTGCGCAGCTGTTGAGGACGATGCAGGGTATGTTCCTGTAAAATATTAAATAGTCCAAGCATTGCTCGGCGTCAGTTTACATAACCATATGTGTTTTTGAGGAGATACATAATTCAATCAAAGCGAAAGGAAGCTTCTTTTTGTGATCAGATGATTAAAGTGCTTATCTCAGGATTATATGGATTAGGGCATCGAATAACGTGGAAATCATTATGAATATTTCTAGCCTCAATGGATGAATATATCTTAAAACAAACGTGAAGTTTCCCTGTGATTAGGAACCACAGGCTACCATCACTATAAGGAGCGAGAGCTGTACGTTTGACGCTGAAACTATCACAAGTCTTAATGCTTGAACGGTCACGTTGTCGGCTCATGAAGTCAGTTGTATCTTAGATATCTTTTGATATATAAAGTCCGCTTCATTTCATCCGTAGCAGCCTTTTCTATCTCGTTAATGGTCGCTATGTTTAGCGTTTTTTTTAGGTTTACCCATTTTCCACTTATTGTCAATGATGTTTTCGGAAGGACGTGTTCAATTTCTGGTTTTTATTTTGCTTAAAAAAGTTGCATGAGACAGTGGACGTATCCCGCGGGCGACCTATAGGATTGTCTTCGAGGGTAGCGTGAAGTGGATAGCCGTTGTTGTTGTTTTTTTTTTATTGTGGCAACTATTTGAACCCCACCTAGGATCTGGCAAGATCAGTCTAAGTCGCCGAGACCGGTAGTCCCGGAAAAGAACTCTTTCCACGGGTTCGGTCCAGAGGGAAAAGGGGATTAGATGAGTTAGTTTTAGGGGCTTTCAAGTCTGGGTAAATAGGAATTAAGTCGACTACAATATCCAGATCTTAATTGAGCCAGTATTATTCGGGTCTCTCGATGCAGCTTCTGCTCTTGGTCGGCAATAGGTGGTGATTGGATTCTGAAAATGCCATTGACGAGAAAAGAGCTTACGAAGGTGTTGACGGACTCTCGGTAAACGGTGTTTCGAGCCTGTCGGTATACTGTCCTGTCCAGAGAATCTGTTCTAAATTGCTTTATGAAGGCTTTAAAGCCAAGTACCCCATTTCGTATGTGCCTAGGTGGGGATTCTGTCCTTAATAAATGTCTGGTGGAATGGTTCCGACGAACCTCGTTTATGCCAAAAGGGGTAGAGGTTATTTCACTCAACGGAAATTTGAAAGATTTGAGGTACCGGGAATACATTAGCACAGCTTGTACCCAGTGCGTAGTCTATTTTCATATTTTAAGGCTTGAACTGGTCTTGAGATGACTTGCACCATTGCAATTGGAATATATAATCGGCATAGAGGAACGATGTGGCGAACTTTGTCACACATTGCGGAAGTATTCGACGAACGAACGTTGAATTAGATAACCTACATAGATGAATAACAAACGTTGAAACTAAGCCTTGACGAAATCAGTCCGACCATTAGTTAAATACGCAATATTTTGTTGTAAAATTAATTTCAAGGATTTTGGTACCCTAGCTCGGCTTTGATACATATTATATGTACGTATATGCATACGTTTCATGAAGACATTTAAATTTTTACTCAAATCATACGTGCCCGCGTCGTGTAGAGGGACGAATGTAAAGACAGACATGTCGAATATAAAAAGTTTCACCATTTCTTTTTAAAGGTATTGATAAACTAAATTGATTTGTCACCAAATGTGCAAAAAATGGCAGACACTAAGAGCCACCGAAAAGAAAAGTTTTAAATAATCATTAGGCAAGATGGTAAAAGAAGATCAATAAGCTTTTGTCTAATGATTTTCGTTTTTGGAGACAAAAACATCTTGTCGTTAGCTTGCTGCAGCTTCTTCCAAACACAAATTCAATTACAATTTTACGTTTTACTTACTATTTAACATAGACGAAAGTCCACTACCACCTGCTACTATCACACCATTGCCACTGACCACAGTAGTGCCTTCTCCACTGCCATTCCCACTGCCATTGACACGGCCACTTCCCATAACAACATTAACAGCTGCTGTGGTATATCCACTACTTTCATTATCATACTTTCCATTACCAGTGCTGCTACTCCGTTGTGATCCAATAATATCTCCCGTCGTTGCTGATAGAAATATTAATGCTCCGATTAAACTCCACGGCGCCATCAGCTTGTTACTCTTTTGACAAAGTCCAAACAAAACATAGACGTGGAAAGAAGACATTGAGGTTTAATCATTATTTGCTGCCGTTTTGAGCTGCTCATAAAGCTGGTTTTAAGATTTTTTGTCGACTCTTGCAGTTTAGCTTAGGAAAATCTGAAACGAAAGAGATATATATATACACATATATGTTATGTATGCGATATTTAAGTGAAATTCAAAAAAATAATATCTATGTGCTACCAAGAGGAGGGTTATGGGTTCGAATCTTGGTCAGATTTGCAAATAACCTAAGGCAGATGCTTTGCCAGTTCTTTTCCATCATATTTGAATAGCTCAGCCGGTAAGCCATCGCTTCCTCCGCTTTGTTATTCTTCAGGCCGAAATTGCTATTCGGACTTCATCATAGTCGGGTGATAGGATCGTAACCTATTTGCGGTTCGAGTTGAGTAAATTTCATCAGATACATGGGTATGCTCCGGTTTTGAAGCCTTTTGTTAGTCAGATTTTTTTTTAATAGAATTTTCGAGTATTACCTCTGCTGATCAGCTTTTCTATAAAATCGTCTCGTTTTCCTCCTCAACTCTCATTATCTCAGCGCGCGTTTGGGTCGAACACAGTGTTGAGAGGTAGTGGTGGTACGTTTTCTCTCCTCTGCCGCAGCGCCAACGTCAAGAAGCAATACTTTCGTTGGCGGCGGTACGTAAGGAGTTTGAAACACCGTCCCTTAGACCTTTTAAACCGAATCGCCAATGAGAGCTCTAAGAGGGCAGGGGTACAAGTGTAGTTGGAAAGCAGCCTCAGTCCATTTAGTTAATGTTTTGTCATGAAGGCTGATCTTTCGGACTATTTGTACTGAAGATACCTTCTTAGCGCACAACCTGGTGTCAAAGTCGTCAAGCACAATGCGACATCGTGGTGGTGTCCGCACTTAAATGTTCCAAATGCGCTCCTAAAAGTCTTCTTTGGTCGTATGGTTCTACGGGCTTTCCCTTCCGTTCGGTTGTGGGCGACATGTTGAACGATTTCGCTTTGATTTAGATTGTGGCTAGATGTTCATTCATCGGCGACTGAGTTCCCCAACCACCACTCCTTCTCCTACGGCAGTACTTTTATATTTGCTATGGCCACGGTAGTACAGCTCACAAGCACCTAATTAATCACGTTATGTGAATCGAGGATATCAAGCAGTGGCATCTTTACAATTATGGAACCGGTCATACCATGTGCATACCTTTAAATAACGGTCCTTTAAACTTTTGCAGTAGTCCTAATTCAAAGATGGATCTCTCAACCGAGGCATTGGCTTTATTTTATGTTGCAACTTGTTTCTACGTGGCGGGTCCCAAGCCCAGTTCACAACTTAGTTGTGCGCAGTGGATTTAGATTCATATAGCGAGCCGGTTGCCTCAAGACCGACTACCGCTCAGAGCCATATCTTTGAGATAAACAGACACTGCCAAAAAGCTCAAATGTACGTAAAATGCGAAATTTTCAAAATTCACTTAATTTTTTTGTAGAGAGCTTGTATGTAATTTTTTCCCAGAAATAAATCACAGAAAATTTTTAAACATGGAACTGTTAGAGCGCGGCTTAAAAGCATGAAAATATGAGAAGCTACTGAAAAGTAAGTAATTTGAATAAATTTTACATATCATCCCAGCTGGTGGTAAAAATCCTTGCCCAGAATAATGCTATTAATTGAGTTTTCTAAACAATAGCAAGAGCAGCGCAAACTAGTGCTGGCTGAAAATGTGTTCGTGTGTGTATGTATGCATGTAAGTATGTGTGCAAGTGGTTAAAATTCCGTTCAACACCTCAAAGCATTCTTTTGCAATTTCTAGGCTTCTCTCGCAGGGCCCGCTGCTCGCGAATGTATCTACGCGTATCGAACTGCCTCAGGTACGGGTGCGGCTTTGCGGTTGCGTTCGTTGACTATGGCGACAGATGTATATAATTGTCATCATTTACAACTTTTTTCTTTATTCTTTCTTTCCCAGTTATTTTCGTTATCGCTTTTGTGCTTTTTTTTCCATCTATTACTAGCGTAGTAAACAAAGAAGTCCGGGCAATATGTTGGCATGTATGTATGGATGTATGTTTCGATAGCAATACTAAACGAGCAACGTATGTATGTATGTAGCGCGTGTGACATTTGATTGTTCTTGTTGTTGTTGTTGTTGTTGTTGCTGCTGTCATGAAAACTTCTAATGGGGGTGAGTTAAATACGCCTCTAAAATTTTAAATGACTAAATGGCTGCCGGCTTAAGCCTACTTCTAAGTATGTATGTATGTTTGTGCGTTGATTATTTTGTTTGTTTTTATATTTACATAAATGAAGACATAGAACTGACGTTTCCGCTTCCACATACTAATACATACATATGTATATGGGCATTTATATATTGTGTTTACATTTGTATCACATTTCGAGTTAAAGAGAGACCCAATAATAATTAGGGTTCATGCACACACACACACACACACACACACACAATGTCACATATCAAGGGAATCTCGGTGCTGGGCAATTGAATTTGAAAATTTCTACATTTGATTCATTGGCAACCCACTTCGACTAGTTGGTATGCACTATGAACTAGGAGTGGACCGAATGTTGAATAAAATGCGTAAGGTCCAAGGCCTATAAAGGAGCTTACTTTTACAAAATACTAGCATTAATTTGAGGTTATGCGCCATTTGCGTGAAGCAGTGCGAAAAAAATGCATTGAATTGTCTAAAAACAACCATTCATAGTTTTTGCATCCCGTAAATGCAGCTGCTCACTCTTCACTACTTTTTTTTTGCCAAAAATAACACCCTAAACACGTCACGTCCACCGAATTTGAAAGATTTTTCTCCTTGCGACCTTTTCCTATTCCTCAGTTTGAAGAGACGCATAAAAGCAGGGCGTTTTGTGGCGATTGAGGAGATAAAAACCGACAGATGAGCCAGATTATAGCAAATTTTCCAAATTGCATAGTCAAAAAAGCGCAGACAGGACTTAAAGTCGTCGTTCATCTCGTACAATCCATGACTCGATCTGCTCTGAAAGGTAGTGAGCTTATAACACTTTCTTACAACCATATTCTTGAGAGTTTCTTGGTTTATGTTAGGTTATACTGATTGGCTGTAACTTTATGTTGCTCTTTGTAATGCCAGAGTTTCAGTTTAGTTCGAGCTGAAGTTGTTTTCATATAGGACCTGACTGACGTCCTTTTTTGCGAAGTTGAAAAGAGCAATGATATCTAATTATGATACTTCATCGAGTTCCGTGAACTCCGAGCTTCTAGATATATAAAACGAGTTCAAGATAAGGCCAGACAGCGGCAGAGTAGCTGTCCAAGTGCCTTCTTGGTTTTTTTCACATGGTCTTCTTTGTTTTTTTACGAAATAACAAAGGGGACCTTTTTCAGATTGACTTTTTTTTTAGTGGAGAGCGGACTTCAGATGAAAGCAACATTAGATTTCGAAAGCAATTTTATTTGAAGTACAAACAACGCGCTAAGGATGTCAATAAATTCAATGCACTTCCATTGTGAGCTGGAATTCGTCGACCTCCTACTATAAAATTAGTAAGGTCTTATTTCTCTTCTCGGCGCTAATTATAGAAGCCAATTTTTCCAGGGCAGAGGTCTCCCTCTTCTTATTATATCTTGTACATTCTGTACTCTGCTGCAATCACCATATACGCAGAACCACAATCTTTCTCTCCGAAACCTTAATGCCGACTCATCGGATGTCATCCTAGTCCCAATCTCAAATAATCTAAAGGTGTTAAGTCACACGATTTAGGGGGCCAATTGATCGGTCCAGACGTGAAATAAACTGCTCACTGAACTCGCCTCTCTGTTACGTCGTGGTTTCGCGTGCTGTATGGCATGTACCGTGGGCTTGTTGAAGCAACATCTCAGCCAAATCCAGCCCTTCCATTTTAGGTAAAAAACAGTTTGTAATCATCTTACGGTAGCGCGTTTGCAGTAACGTTCCGGCCTTTGTCGTACGCCTCAATCATGCCGCCGGCCCATATTCCGTACCGAACAGCCGTTTTTTCGTGATGGGGCGGTAGTTCTTGTAATACTTCCGGCTGCTCTTTACTTTAAATATGGCAATTTTGCTAGTTCACGAATCCATTCAACCAGTAATGAGAATCGTCGCTTAACACAATTTTTCGATAAAAAAAAGTGGATGTGGTAGGTCGTGCGACTTCCAAAAATTGAATCGGCTGCATTTTAAAAGGTTTCACACACAAATCCTTGCGCGAAATTTTCCACGTAGTGGAGTAACAGAGATCCAATTGCTGGGAATGGCGTCGAATCGATAATTTACGGCCATCGCTGACACAGCTCCGATATTTTTCTTGGCATGATGTCACACAAGCTTAAAGCTTTTTTAAAATATCGATTTTCGGTATTTCGATGATTTTTTCTTAAAATTATCGGTTTCTTAATAATGACAACAGAGCCTGGTACCTTTGATTTAGGTGAATTCGATGTTCGGACTATTTTTGGTTATCGATATTTCGAGAGCTAAAAATATCGGTTATATCTTTCGATTATGAATAATCGAGATTTTTCCTATCATTGCGCCCGCCCATTCCTCTTGTCGGTCGTGAATTAACCGAGTAGATTATTTGATGAAAACAAACCGCAAACAACACAATTTAAATCAGGAATTATACGGATGGATGAGGAATATTTATATATACAATTTTCTTGTCTTATCGGCTCCTTGTGAGTTCACTTTTAACCAGCTTTTTGTAAACTATACAAAATAAAAGAAAATGTTTTGAAATTTTGTATAAAGTAACTATTTTATGAATCTGTGAGAGTTGCTCTGAAAATCAATTTCTATCGGAGTCGGAATAGAATCGTCTGCCATAATGCTATCAAATTCGATTTATTGCGGATTTACAGCGGAAGAGGTATTATATGGCCGATTTAGTGCGTTTTTGAAAGTCTTTTATGAAGAAAAAATGTTAAAAAATCTAAAAAATAAGTATTATACCCATTTGAAAACTAAAAAAAATAAAAGAAAAAAATCTTTTTGAACTTTTTTATAAAATAAAAATTTTATAAATATCTTCTGTTCTCCGTTTTCAAACCGAATCGCAATTGAATCCGATTAATACTGCTCATAATGCTATCGAATTTAATTTATCGAAAGCTACATATGCTCGAATTTGGTGCACCGTATGACGATTTATCGGAAAATTTATTATAACAAATCTTATGAGCAATTAGTTAACGGATTTATATCGTTTTTTACAGTTTTTCTAAGCACAAAAAATTAAAAAAATGTGATGTAAGTGTTTTTAAAGCTTTTCCCAAATTATTTGCTATTTTTGTATAAAACGTGCAAAAACGAGGAATGCAGCTGAACGCGCGACGCTATGGAATGCAATTTAGACTTAGCCATAGGTCAAGCCAAGGGCAATCGGATAAAAGTTGAGCGGCTACGGCGAGTGCTGGCTACCATTTTCAATATTTAGGGTTCATATAACGTTGAAATGCAATGAATTTTTGTTGTTGTAATATGAGCATTGACAATCGTGATTGTGGGGTAGCCAATTGAAGAAATAGGTGAAATGAAATGATTTTTTTTTAGAGTATGCTTTCACTTCACTGAATGTCGAAGAGAGCGTATCTTTACCTAAGCGATACTGAGCAAATAATCTAAATAAAGATTAATTCAAATTGTAAGTCATTTTTAGAATTCTTTGTAATAAAATTAAATAAATCAATGAATCATAAAATTTTCAATGAATCTGAGAGATTTAGTGTATTGTTTTGATCACGTTGAATTCTCATCTGTAATTTTTTTGTTTTCTGCTCCAATTTCAATGGTAAATGCAAACACGAACCAAAAGCTCATTTTATAAGATTTTTTTTGCCAAAGTTTTCAATAATAAATAGTCTACTGTTGCACAAATGCAATATATAAAATGAACGCAGCAATGGAAAAAATTTAATTTTGATAATTCGAATAGCATTTTTTAATTCAAAGTAGGAAATTTAAGTGAAAATCTACTTTTGGAACAACTTTATATACAACATTTTGAGATATTTAGCAAAAATATACATTATTATTTCAGGCTTTCTAGCTGAACAAGGCATTTCTCTAACTTATATTTCATAAAAAAGTTCCAAAATAAATATTTTGGTGCTAAAATTACCGTTCCTTTAGCAAGTGCCCACACTCCTTTGCCCAAACCTTAGCAATTCTGAAGTTGTGGCGATTTAAATTCAATTAACTGATATAATTTTTTGATATTTTTATTAGGATTGAAAATTTATGTAATAGAAAATTTGTTAATAAATTAAAAAATAAAAAATTCTTAAATTCTGATATTCTATTTAAAAAAAATTAGTAGTTTTCGAAATTTCAAACGCATTTTTTGCTTTAATTAAGAATTTTTTTTTTGGTTTTCCAAAATTTTCGTAATATGTTAGTCTTACTGCTTACGCCTTTACCTTTACAATAAAAACCAAGTCATTATGGAATTTTTTTTCACGTAGTTTTATTGGCACTTAAGTACGTGGCTTGCGTTTAGAATTTTCGAATTGGCATAACGTAAATTTACAGTTAAAAAATTGACTTGCATTAGATTCGCCTCGAACTTTTTTATGCAGTAAATATTTTTTATTATGTATTTATGCATTCATGGCTTTTCATTAACCGAATTAACGAGTTTGCTTAAAAATTTTCACATTTTTTGCACATTTTTTTTAATATTCACCATGTTTTTATGCTTATTTTGATGTTTTTTTTTTATTTTATTTATAATTTTTAATTTTAATTTTAATTTTAATTTTAATTTTTTATATTTTAATTTTTAATTGCAAATCTCCAATCACATTTAACACTCAAACACTTGTGTACTGTTATTCGTCATTACTTTGATTTCAGTTCGAGTCCCTTCCGCCCAGAATTCTCGTTAAATTTAAATTATCTTAATAATTAACTCTCCAGGCATCAATCTAAATGCCATCCTCGGACGTAAGTATGAATATAAGTGTATGCCGTGCCACGAAATATGGGTCCGCGTCCATTTCGTGCAGAATCCTTTGCGCAACTGAATACGAAGCTATTCAACGCCGTACGTACAACGGTTTACAGCACGACAACAATTCCTGTGTAGGCCGACGACACAAATATATTTGGACTAAATTGTAACAACAACAACAACTACAGCAGCTACAAAAACAAAAAACCAGTGGGGGAAAAAAACACAAAATAAATACATCGGAATGCAATTTTAGGACACGAAGACAAAGATGTGGGCGCATGCCACCGCCAACCAGCGCAACGCAAGACAATCCAATAACACGAATACGCCAATATTCATACAAAAATAAGAGCGCAGTGCAAGACGAAGCGAACAAAGGTACGAAGTACACACATACGTGATGTATGTATGTAGCTAGTTAGTAGGCAGCCGAATTGTACACGAAAGTCAAAACAACAGTGTAATACGTTGAATATTAGTGGAGTATAAATTTCGATACGATACGAAGCGCGAACGCCGAATATCACATAATTGAAGTTGAATAGTTTCTGTGGAGCTAGCGCCGAGTGTTGGCTTGTAAAGTAAGTTGTTATTCGTTTTCGTATACGGACGGCAGGATATTAACTTCGGGATACAGAGAGAGAGAGAGAGCGCTGGCGGAACAAGTGGCCATCTGGAGTTGGGTGGTCGGTGCTGTTCTCGACTGATTGGGGATGGTCTCTACTAAATGTTTTCGGATGCTTCATACCGGTGTTATTGGTGTGGTGTGTGTGTGTGTGTGTGTGTGTGTGTGTGTGTATTGTGATCGAACAAGCGAACACAAGCGAACGAGCGGCGGGCTACCACAGCAACATACCGCAAACACGTAACGAAAACATAACGAGAAGTAGAAGGCATTTAAGTGCGCATATGTATGTATGCATGTATGGATGTAAAAGTATGTATAGTTGTATGTGCGAATGGCCCAACTTGTTGTTGGTAGGCAGGATTAGTCTGTTTCCGTGACTATTTGAAGAGGTAGCTCTGCACAAAAGGTTTGTTGCATGGCTCAAACATGTTGTATCAGTGGCTTCTTGCTATAATATTGGTTTGAACAGCTGTTAACGGCAATTAAGTATATGTTTTATTATATGTTGTCACCTGTTTGGGCAAATATACATACATATATACACATAGATGTGTGCAACATCTCAATATATATGATATATGTATCTCTGACGCTTATGCATTTCTATATCTATATATATGTATATATAATCATAGTTATGTATTTGTACAGAAAGGAGTATGAGATCCTAGCACCGCTGGACCTACATACATACATACCCTTACAAACGTACATATATTGTTTTCGAAATTGATGTTATGGAGTAGCATTTGTGTTTACATTGTACATTGTGCTCTCGGTAATTTGGGTTGGGTCAGGAATATATAGTATATATGTATGTCTGAAATATATATACATACATACGCATGTATGCATGTAGTTTGAAAATTTTCAAATTTCCTAAATCCTATCACTTGCTGAGAAATGATATTAGCAAATGATAATCACTGTTATGGGCCTGAATATTATTTTGTACTCAAGATGTGTATGATAAAACAATTAAAATAGTTTGAATGCGACATACATACATATGTACGTACGAGTATGTGCTTATATATATTTGCAAAAATGCTCAAAATATTATGTGACTCTTAAATCACTCACATTTGTGGAATTCAACAACAAGGAAAATTGTTGACACCAAAGCAACAAAAGGGAACTAAGTCTTTCGACCATAGCAATCGCTAATACACGGGTAAGATCTTGAACCAAATAAATTTTCTTCAAACAACGCGAATTCTTTGGAGAATCACGAGTTACGACAATGAAACGAAAGAAAAAAGATTCCTATTGAAAGCAAGCGTTCAGAAGCCCAATTTACCCACAAGGAGTGTTCCTTTCAACAACTCCACTTTGGGGAGGAGCACATTCAATGGCTCAAAGAGTGATTAAAAGTCTTATTCAGCGCCGAAAACACACATCATTTTAGAAGCAAAAAGTAGATTTCAAAATTATTGGTATACCAGACGCTTCGAAAAAGAGATTTCCTAAGGCTGAGTATACGATGGCCGACTTTTGTAGCTGCAACGCTAAGTTTGTAGCGGAGAGGGTGACGATTTCGGTGTGCTGCCGTCTCACATCGTCGCCCGCTCGTCTACGAACTAAAACTTTCTGCAACAAAAGCGGCCTTGGTAAACTCAATCTCTACTAGGTCACGTATACGCAGTGTAGTACGTAATTAATGAATATCGAGAGAGAAAATAGATAGAAACTAACCTACAAAAGAAAGCTGCTCAAATATCATTAATAAATTTGGGAGTTCATAATAATAGATCAAAAATAGTTTCGGCTTTTAATTTTATACTCCTTCTTGGTGAAAAAATGCCATTCAAGCGAAGCAATGACTTAAAAAATGGTTGTAAAGACCCCGCTCCATCAGAAACAACAATTAAACGTTAGTTTACGGACTTAAAATGTGGTGGCATATACACCAATGATGCCATAGTGCCAGCAAACATCAAAAAAGTCCATAAACACGTTTTGAATGATCAAAAATAGAAGTGGCATGAGTTAGCTGGCATCGTAGAGACATCAAAAGGACTTGCTGACTTTACCTTGGATGAGAGTTTGATTATGAAATAGCTATGTTCAAGGTGTTTGCAGCATTTACTCACTTTTGATCAAAAACAAGAGCGGTGTTGGTGAATCGGAGCAGTATTTGGTCATATTTAAACGTAACGAACCGACATTTTTGTATTGATATTAGACAATAGATGAAGCATGGACTCAAAATGATAGTCATCTGTTCACGATGCACGATCTCTGACTCTTCCTCTATACATTTTACATGAAAGCTGAATGCTTTTATCTCCGCAACCTAATTGTGTCGTTGTGGCTGCTCCTTTAAAACTGTCAATTTGTACTGATATCCAACTAAAGAAACTGATTTTGGTATTTTCGACGTCAGATTTCCGACTCTCGATTGGTTGTCTTTGTATTCTTGGATTGTCGGTTTCTGATCTCGTTAAAGTCCGCCTAGGCTGAAGACTCCCGGATCGCATTGCCTTTTATGTCCTGTATGTGCGCCTCCAATATTGACGCAGCTCAGAAGCAGCGATTCCAGATCCTAGATATTGACGTATTTCTGCTTTCAGCAGAGCGGTTGTCTGGTTTCCTTTCGTACTGTCGTGGCCGTATAGGTTCACTTCCCCGACTCTCTCTTTCGATTCTTGTGCTTTCTTATTTATATTTGATAATTTTTCTTGGCGTTCTTCAATGCGAAGATTTTGATTTGGATAGTGCTAATGTGAAGCCTTCAATGATCTGCTCGATAGTAACCGATTGACTTATGTTGGATTCCTGCCTTGTGGACTTTTGTTACTTATTTCTTTCAGTCGTGATGTCTTTCATTAACAGTTTCACCTGAGTAGGTTCAGCGAGTTAATTCTTTGCTTTCGACCAATCTCTGGGTGCTTCTTTTCTTCATTTTTGTGTCCTGTCCTCTTTGCTTATGGAGAGAGCAGGACATGAAGGTCACATGCCCCAGAAATGCCACGCTTTCATCTCGACATGACCGCAATTCCGCAAGCTTTCAAGATTTCATAATTTTTTCCAAAAAAATAATGTTTTCTACATGTATGTTATGGATCCATTTGAAATTCATGACTGTAAGCTATAAAAGAATGTAAAAAATAAATATGAAAGGAATGTGGCATTTTAGAGTGATGCATGTAAACATAAAACGAGTAGCCTGAACTCGATTCGGAAAGCCAACCATTTTTTCGTCGTTTTCTCCTCCGCAGGCTACGAGTTGCGGTGTGTGTGAACTCAACGTTACAACCTAGGTATATATAGTGTGTAACATATCCATATGTGTGAAAGATTGGAGAAACTATTGTTTATCACAATCACATGTGTATATACATATGTGCAAACGTTGGACGCTGCTCAGTGGTATGAATACTTATAATAAATGATGTTTTGATATATTTAGCCACAAATAAAATTTGGTTAAGCAAATTTAAACATTTTACAAAAATCCAACAAAAATATGTCCTAAAATATGCGCTTTCTATACTTGCGCCTAAATGTAGGCAACCGTTTTTTTTCGTATTGTTTTATATTATATAGAATTCGATCGTTGGATGCTGCTCAGTAGTAAAAAATGATGTTTCGATATATTTTGCCAGAAATAAAATTTGATTAAGCAACTTTTAAAATTTTACCATAAATATGTCCTAAAATATACCCTTTCCATACTTGCGCCTAAATGTAGGCAACAGTTTTTTCCGTACTGTTTTGTTTTATACAGAATTCTTAAACGTTTAATTCTTTCTGGCACTTAAATAAAAATCAAACTAAATAAATAGTATTTTCGGCTTGCTCACTGGACATTTGATAGTTGTAAATAAAACCAGCTCAATTGGCGAAAAGAAGTTGTGGAAATTGTGGACCTTTTTTTTCCGTAAACATATAAGTACCATAATTTAAATATTGTAATAGTGATATGCATATGTATATATACTATATGCATGTACATACACGTATAAGCAAATATGCACATCAAACTATTCGAAAAAAAAATTAAAATGAAATTATGCATACCAAACGTCCACTGGAATTTGTACGAAATGACCAACCTACATTTGTGGTTATTTGAGTGCTTGGCAATGTGAAGGTATGTGTGCTTACAGGCTGCTTTTCGTTTTTATATTCTTACTCGAATGCAAACAATGGTTGTACAATACATTAGATACATACATACATACAGAACTTTTATGCGCTTCCCACTGCATGAGTTTGTGTGTCTACGATAAAATCGTAAAAAAGGCTTATAAAAGTACTTCGATAGATTTAATAGATTGTTTCTTTGCGTCCTTTACGTACTATTCGTCTAAACAAAAACCCTTGAAATTTTCTTTATGCATACATATGTACATATCTGAGCAACGCTCAATCCGATTGTACGAATTTGATTTTTTTCCATAAGATTGTAAAGCTGAATTTGGAGGCTTCACCACTGGGAAGGCATATAATTATTGAAGCCTGCCTAGAACCAGACACTCTACCAGCTGCAGTTATATAAACTTTGTTCAGGCAACAGTGAGAAATAATAATGTGACGCAGAATGTATAAATAATAACAAATAAAAATATATAAAATAAATAAATAAATAAATAAATAAATAAATAAATATAATAAATTAAAATAATAAATAAAGAAAAAAACTAAAATAAAATAAAATAAAATAAAATAAAATAAAATGAAATAAAATAAAATAAAATAAAATAAAATAAAATAAAACAAAATAAAATGAAATAAAGGGTAACAAAGTAAAATAGATTAAAAAGCAACGATTGAGGATATAAAAATGAAACGGTGAAATAGTTGAAAAAGTGCATATCAGAATTATTTCTTTAGTATTGGGAGAAACATTGGCGCAAGTTTGTTATATATATAAAGGGTGATCCATTCGAGGTTTCCTACTTTTTGAAAGAAAAAAAACAAAAAAATCAAATTTAATGGGGAATGTTTACTATCATTCGAAAAAACATTCTTTGGCATTTACTTTTTGAAGATGATCTCTTTCAAATGTTGGCCGCAGCTACATCTCCGATGATCCATCCAAGTCCAGTTCAATTTTAGATGACTCGTTGGAGCATTTCTACTGGTAACTGGCGCATGGTACGCGTGATGTTTTGCTCCAAGGCCTGAATCGAAGCGAGATTGTCCGCTTAGACTTTAGACTTTACATATCTCCACAGGAAGAAGTCTAACGGTGTAATAGCGCACGATTTTGGTGGCCAATCGACCGGCCCAAAACGTGATATTATCTGCTCACCGAAGTGTTCTCTCAATAAATCCATTAATTGATGCGATGTGTGTGGGAAGTGGCGCCGTCTTGTTGAAACCAAATGTCGCGGAGATCACGAGCTTCAATTTCAGGCATCAGATAGTCGGTTATCATGACGCAATAACGGTCGCCATTGACCGTTACGATCTCACCGGTATCATTTTTGAAGAAATATGGACCAATGATTCCACCGGGGCCCGCAAACCACACCAAACCATTGTTTTTTCTGGTCGAAATGACAGCTCTTGAATCTCTTCAGGTTCCTTTTCATCCCAAACGCGGCAATTACGCTTGTTTACATAGTCATTGAGCCAGAAATAGGCCTCATCGCTGAACAAAATTTGGCTCGAAAACGTCGGATCTTCTTGGAACTTTTCAAGAGCCCACAGAGCTAAGCTATGTCGGTTGGGAAGGTCGAGCAGCTTCAGTTCTTGCACAACCTGTATTTTGTACTCTTTCAATTGAAGATCTCGACGTAAAATGCGGCAAGTCGTTCCATACTTCAGTCCGAGTTGCTGCGAACGGCGCCGAAACGACTCTCCACGATCTTTAAAATAAAAAACTGTCTCATTTTTCAAGCAGACCTTATATATATTACATGTATCAATCCACTTGCTGTCACACCCACTTATTACAATACTCCTGCTGCTTCTACTCCAATACTGCTCTTCCTTATTTGTTTTTCTTTTTACTAGTTTCGGTATCCGTCATTGTTTTGAGACGTGTCCTGTCCATTTGTTCAAATAAAAAAATAAAAAAATAAAATAAAATAGCAACAACAACAACTTGGCAAAATATAATCGGCTAACATATGTTGAGTCGATTTGTTATTCAATCCACAACAACGTCTCTTAAAGGGCTACGACGTTTTGCGGTTTTTTCATATTTCCCCTTGTTTAGTCCATAACAATTTGTTGTATTTGCTTGCATTACGTAGCGTAGCTTTAGATAAAAGAGATGGGATACAATGAGAGTTGGAAAAAGGCAACAAACAAAAAAAAGTTCGTCGTAAAAAAACTCAAAAGTACATGTGTACATACATATATATGTATGTATATATGTATATATGTATGCATGTAGTCATTTGACTGGTACATAAATTACAATAGAGATAAGATACCGTATTCGTCAAACAGCTTAAATTGCTACTTAAGTAGTCAAGCAGCTAGCAGGGTCTGATACCCAATCCACTCGACACGTATTCGTCAAAGTTTAGCGGAAAGAGCTGCCCATTGTTTTGAGATGTGGAAGTTTGTAAAATGATAATCGAAGTAAATAGTTCATTTTATTAAATTCAGTAAAGAAATTCGAATGAATTGACATTCAAAATTCACTCTGGCGGCTATGTGTAGTTGATTATCCAACAGTTACCGCTACTCAATCAAAGTGCCGGATATTTGCAAAGGAGGTGTCTCAGCGTTTCAAGCTATGTTTCTTCTCAGTGCCTTTTTTTTGCTAGCTCGTTCGTCATCCTGTACCTACCTGTGTCACGGCTGCCACTCCTGGGTTAGAGATAACTCATAAAAGCAGAGATAGTCATCAAGTTCCTAAGTTCTTTAGAAGTTACTGATAGAATTCTGGAATCTTATGTTTCATTGCCAGTTCGTACTATGTAACATACTGACGAAAGCACTTGCTTAAACGAAACTCCTTGAGTAGATTCCGTATAAAATTAAACCTTCTTTCAATTTTAATATCACCTCTCCTTTCAGCCTCAGCTTAACTGTAGTACTTGCGATCATTCCTCTGGTCGGACAGTTTTTTCAACTCTTCGAGCTAACACATTTTAATCGATCTCTAGTTTCGCTTGCTCGATACGTTCTTCGTCTCTTGAAATAAGTTCACATAACGTGGACGTTGGGCCAAGCTTAGCATACTGCGACAGTAATACATCATTCCTCATTGTACAAGCTCTCTTTTTTTTTGCCCAAAATCAATTATTTTTGACGGCTTCTTTCTAATAGTCGGGCTGTGAGTCTAGTAGAAATTGTCACTCTTCCACACTGAGCTCTCCTTGTGTTTGCAGATTCACACTTCTTGCAGTAGAGAGCACTTTTTGGTTAGAACAACGGGGAGTACACACTAGTAAAGATTCCAATCAACAGTCGATCAGAGTGAATTTTCCGATTATTGAGTTAAAAGTATCCACTCTTGGCGGAATCAACATTCACAAGCGAAAAAAAATAATATTTTGTAGTCTCTTACAGTTATTTTGATGCAGATTTTGCTAGTTTTCATACGCGGTTTTGTGTACCGGAGAACCTTTGAGGTCACAGGCTCAACGCACTGCCTCTTGCTATACAAGAAAATCCATCACAACCTTTGAACAGACCACGCGCGCTCGTAAATGCATATATATTTAGCGAATATTTGTTGTTATTTGTTGTATCTTTGAGCGGACATGAATTTTAATAATGTCTTCACTAATACTATGTACATATATATGTTAATGTAAGTATATACTCGTACATATGTACATCACATATACATACGTAAGTACTCACATGCAGTAGGTAGTAACTAGATTAGCATACTAACAAACGTGTCCCAACTCGTAAGCTCACATTAACATACATTCACATAGCCAGCGCTAGGGCAGAGTTCGTATTTGTCAGCCTTGCCTTTCATTTGTAATGCCCTGTCAAAGGCTGTCACAAATGACTAGAAGTACTACATGCAACATAACGAGCGTGTATTTGTCAACATATCAGTGTTTGTCGCATTGCAGTCAAGATGACATTTTGGTGCTCTGCAAAGGGATTCCGAGTAAGAGCAGTGTAATCAATCTGAAATTTTAGACTTCAAAGGCCCATTTCCTCGTTGCTGTTTTAATAGGTTAATATCAAAAAAGAGGAAGCCGAAATTATTACTAATAAATATTTTAGTAAAAAAGTGTGAAGCTTTTGCTTTGAAAAGTAGCAACGACACAGGAAAACAACGCAGCGAAAATCACTTGGATTCCGGTTCAGACGGATGTAGAAGGTAATAAAAATGAAAAGGTGGGGCGAGCCGCCGGCAAGGCTGTCACTGCCGACTACTTAACTATTTTGAAGCGCCTTCAAATTTTGTCTAAAGTAGTCGACGCTTGACGAAAACATTAGATATTGGAGTATTTCCTCTATAAGGCGCGCACAGATGAGGACGAAACTCTGGAGTACCACCTTTCCGCTTGCTCGGCCCTCAGCTGAGATTAAGTCTTCACCTCCTCCACCATGTTCCAAGCTGAAATTAAGACAATTTATCTAATCCAGCGTATGGATCGATGAACAGAAATCCCTTGCAAACATGATGCTGCACAGAAAGTCAGTTCATCGATAATCCGTCATAGCAACCCATACATATTTAAATTCAGTCAAACCGCTACCCCGACCTCTAAGTTTGAGAAACGCTTCATACTCATACTCAAGAACATGTTCGACCACACTGACGAACTTTTACGCGGCGTGCAAAGTCGACAAAAATTGGTGCGATTCCAATACCAGCATACATCGGGCATGTGTATGTTCGTTGTGCTCTCTATTAGCGTACTGCGTCTGCTTATGGTTGATCCAAATCCTTGGTAGTTCACTAAGTATTTTATAAATAGTTTCAATTATATGGGTTTGAGAAATAAATCTGATCAATAATGGATTGTTTTGGGTTTGATATAGCTGTTGTGTCCATGGCGGTCCATCCGAACCGACAATAGCGCGCCAATCTTATATCGTTTTAGCCATTTGGCGCTAATTAGAGGTGCCAAGTGAAAGCAAACAATTTTCCATTTGATCCTTCAACGGAGTGGGCGGGTTTTCTTTCATATCACATACTTTCCGAGCTAGAACTTTCTTCCTTCCGAAAGACATAACCTAGCCAAAGTTCACCCTGTCTTCAAGTTCTTGGCACTCACGCATTCCTCTCTTCTTTCCTGTCTTCGACCTGGTCGAAAAGCAATAGTTTCATTTGCAGTTGTACGTATGGAGCTTGAAATGCCATCCTACACTTCCCTTACAGCGAGTTGTTGATACTCATCTAACACCCCTCCCACTTTGTTCCGAATCCATCGAAATAGTACGCTTCCTGGGCCTGCCGTTAGATTTAAATTGCGGTTTGTTAACGGACGGTCTTGGCTGCGCAGAGATGGATGTGTGACTTGACTGCAGTAAGATAATTGTTTGAGTCCATGTTAGGACCCCGGAGAGTACGCAGAATTGTAATGCTAGACATATATCTTCCGTCTCTCACAACATGGCTGATGTAGTTTTGGGTGTTTTGATCCGGTCGGTTTTGGGTGTTTTGATCCGGTCGGAATCTGGTATCACAGATAACCATATTCCTGTCCGTGGCTAAGTCGATTAGTCTCTGACCATTGTGGGAGGTCATAATTTATGTGTATGCATATGTAAAATTAAACTCTGCTTAGATTACTAACTTATTGAAAACAAAATCTGTAAGTTTTCAATTTATTTTTGGTTATTAGAGCCTAAGAAGGCATATTGTTGCTACGGTTGCTTAGCTGTATGATAATTATAATGAAAATCATAAAAATAGCCTTCATTAAGGTCACTAAAATGTGGAGGTTTTTTTTTCATCTTTTCTTTTTTCTTCGAAGTTTTCGTCTCCTATGTATGTATGTATATAAATATGTATGTAAATATGTATGTAAATTCAAGTTTGTTTGCAGATTAATCTTTTGAAACTTTTGCTCGTATTGTGAATTCATAAAATATTTCTTGGTTTTTTTTCTACATGTTCGGGGGGCCTACAGTTTTAAGTCGCCTCTGAACGGTTGCTAGATTTTGTTTTCATATCCAAAATACAGTCGAAATACTCAATATCGAAGGGTGGGCGCATTCAGAAGTATACTTTTGTTTAAATTTCACTGTTAATCTAGATAAGGTTCGAACTCATTTGAACTATTCTTTGTCAATGGCAAGGTCACTCATTTCAATTGGCTTTGAAAGGTCATTCCTACAGAATTCCTAACAAGTATATATAAAAACTCTTGGGAAAAATGTGCGTTTGGCTATTTATTTTTTTATGAATTTCAAAAATAAAAATATTTAAGGAAACTACGTAAATTTGCTACACACATGCTTACAGGCCCATATTCACGCATTTCGTGCTCATCAAATTAGCTGCACACCGGTTGAGTGTCCAGCGTCAACTGACATTTCATTGGCAAAGGACCTTACTTTTATATAAATTTTCAATAGCCAATAAGCACTACCCAAAACTCATAAAATGCGCTCTTTGCAATGTAAATAATAGTAAAAGCTTTGAAAATTACTACTTTGAGTGAAATTTTTTAAAGCTCTTTGGAAATTAGGAAAAAGCTTTTAAGAAACGAATTCGATGTTTTCAAATCAACTTAATTCATATTGCGGAATGAAACGGAAAAGAAAATAAAAGATTATTCCGAGAAAAATAGGTAAATTATTTAAAGAGCTTCCTTTAAGAAATTTATCTCAAGGAATAAATGAATATCACGAAATCCGTACAAATATACTTTGACGAGCTTCGTAGTTAACATAAATTCTGCTACATATACCAGAAAATGTTAATAACGGATTAAAAAAAAAACATATAAAAACTTTTATAAAAACAATTTAAGAAATTAAAATTAAAATTAAATAGAATAAAATAAAATAAACAAATTTAAAAAAAAAATTAATAAAGAAAATTAAATTTAAATCAATTACAAAAAATATGTTAAAAAAAATCAATAAAATAAAATAAAATAATATATTAAAAAAATAAACGTAAAAAAATTAAATCACATAAATGATAAAAAAAATAAATAAAAAAGATAATATAAAAAAAATAAAAAATAATAATGAAAAAGGAATAAAAAAATAAAAGCATTAAATTAATATAAAGAAATAAATAAAAAAATAAATAATTTTTTTTAAAATAAATAAAATAAAATAAGCGAAAAAATTATGAATTGCAAAAAGGGTCAAATGCTTCAGAGTTGAGTTTTTCTGTCCTTAAATTTGTATGTTAAGTTTCCTTTTATGCCAGTCCAGCCTTAAAGGGATTAATTTTCGACTAGTTCCTTAAGGAGCCTTGTGCAGCATAAGATTTGATTCCACCATTTACGTTCTCTACCTTTTCGTTGGATGTTTTCTGCAAAAACGATATTATTAGAGCGATATTTTTTTATACGATCTCTCCACATTATACCAGAGAACTTGAAATACATTATTATACGTTCTCTGGTTATACGTTCTAGGCAATGTAGATAAAAATTCAGTCAAATTCGGAATAACAACCGAATATTGCCTTTTATAATTAAAAGCTTTTGTGGGAGAATATTCGCTAGATGACACCATATAGTTGAAGTAAATTGGCAGCACTGACAAGGCAGAGAAGCAGAGAACTTATAACAGAGAAGTTATAATAACTCTCAGAGAATGTTATTCTACATTCTCTGAACTCTCGTTATTCTACATTTTCTGTTATGATATGTCAAAAATTGCGCCAAAATGATAAAAAATTTCATTTTTCGCTTTTGTTTGCGCTTAATTAAATTCGCGAAAAATGTAAAAAAAAATATGGAAATGTTGTGTTTCGGGATATTATAGTACCAACGCGATATTGCAACTCTTTAAGTTTCTGCAGCACAGTGATTTGGCACAGAAGTGGAAGTAAAATATGAATATTTCGGCCAAAGACCATTTGTCGTCCATCAAAACATTCGTATGTGAAAAGCAGCGATGGGACAAAATCCTCATGGCAAATGCAGTTCCTACATTGGTAAGTACATAATGTGCTATTAGTATTATCTGTATGAACTATAAGATTGTTTTGTGGCAACATGTTTGATTATGTGGTTGTACATACATATGTATCGGTGTATGTACATAGCTCACAGCCATTTTGTGCGTAGCGTTTTACCGTTAAAAAGTGGTCGGACGCGTAAATTAATTTAAGTGCCGCAATGGATTCTCGTACGTCAATTGAAAAGCCCGAATTAGTGATTACGCATTATGAGAACTAAAAATCGCAGAAGAAAATAGTTAAAATTGTGGACTTAAGTATTTCCACCGCCCAGTACATTATCCAACGTTTCGTTCAAGAAAATAAAGTGTTTGAAAAAAGTCGTGAGACCCCAAATAAATTATTTTTACAGCTGCTGACGAAAGGTGGAAAAATTAGAAAAGACCCAACGAAAAGTGCGCCCGTGTTCACAGAAGAGATTGAAACAGTGCTTGGAAAGTCGTGCAATCCTTAAACAATAAGAATAATTCTAAGGAAAGCTGATTTTCATTGTCGGACAGCTCGAATCAAACCGTTTCCGCTGATTATCTTTGGATTGACTGTGGTAAAACACGTTAATAGTACTCACCACAACAAAAACCCTGATTATGTGGTTGTACGTACGTTCTGTGTTTTTCTATGGAATTTCATCCAATTCTATTTGGTTTAAGTATAAAACGTTTTCAGCTTTCTTTTATTTTCTTTCTTTTTATTTCTTTTTTTGTATTTCATATTATTTTAGTTTTTTCATTTAACTTACTTTTCTTTATTGATTATCTTACCAGCTTGAAAGTTTAAAATAAACCGTTATTTTGTGTAGCCAAGACTCACATAATTTTCGTTTATGTAGCTTAGTGATGCAACAAATAAATATATGTGCTTTTAGCTGGTTAAAGCTTTCAATTCCTAAACAATGTAATATATGAAAGTTTTGGATAAGTAGTAAGAGCTTTTTTCGTCCTGAAATGAAATGGGATTTGAAATTTTTAAGGAGAAATATTTTAAGCTCTTCCAATTTCGAAAGTTAACAGATATTCCAAAGGACAACTGTCCGTTATTTTTGCTCTTTCATAATTATGACCTAAAATTTTGTAGTTATTCCTTAAAACTTATAAAGTGTTTTAGTATTTCGTAACGATGAAAGCATAACAATTTTTCTAATAGCATTTTAAATTGAATATAACATTAGAAAGGGCGAAATTTCTAATCTTTTACTTTTGAAAACACTTAGATTTTTTCCCGGCTCATCAAATATTATTCTAATACAAAAACTCTTCGTTATAATATGGTTATGATCTGTTACCTCATTGCAAAAATGCAAATTAATTTTTTTTTTAATTTTTGGTTTTTAATCGTTGTTAATTTACAAGTATGTACATATGGCCAGCTAAAGCTTTCTAAATTTTTTAATATCCTTTTTATTATACGAATTATGATTTTTAGTTCCTTCTTATCTGAATCTGATATTTATACCATTATTTGTTCCCTTCCAATTTTTTCCCCGTGTAACATGAGTGAGAGAATCTGTGAGAGTATTTTAGAGAGAGAGAGTCACTGATTTTAACCAAAAGGAGGTGTCAGCCACGGTAGTTAGTTGTCTCCGCTCACCCGCTCGAGCCATCCGTCAAACTATCGCATGTCTAGGAGTAATTTACTCAACAAATCGATCTTTAAGGTTATGCCACAGTGGCTTGCTGTGCTTTAATTGTGCATATCCACATAATTGAGTGAGATGTCCCTACTAATTACCCATTGCATTACCACACATTACCATACTAATTACCACTAAACCAATACTACAACAAAGCACTCAAAAAACCAAAAAAAAAAGCTCAAAACAATAAAAATGTTCAAACGCCCCGACATTTTAAACACCAAAAAAAAAACTTGTTTTCTCCACAATTGGATTACACTTTTAATCCTCATGACTTTCTAAAGTGAATTTTAGACTTTTTGTGTTTAATAAATTAAGTGGAAAATTGTAATTTGTGCACACACATAAAAGAACACTTTACACACTACATGGCGAGCACTTTTGAGTCTGTTTCATGGGAAAATCCTGCTGTGCTCACTTTGTGGCTTCTTACTGTTTGTGGTGGTTAACGTTGTTTGACTTGTAATTGTTGCACATTTAAGCAACTGCTGTTGCTCCTGCGAGAGGCTCTTTTACAAAAACTTTTATTGCCATATGTCGAGTTAACACTTTTGTCAAACAATACACGAGCGTAGACAATGCAGAGCTTGAATGGGTTTTCTATAGTGCATGGCGGCGGCATGGCAGTGCCTGAATAGGGTAGAAACGGATTCGGAGACGCAACGCACTTATGAAATATGATTTGAACCGATACAAGTGTACGAAAATTTCAGAATATTGTTAAATCGAGCGAGCCAAAACTAGGGAGAGATGGACGTTATGAGCTCTTTCTTATAAATGTTTTAAAGGTATAAAACGGGGGCTAAAGTTTATCGGGCTCCAGCGTCAAGAGGCGAGAGCATAATCCGATGTTAGACCAATGCCTTGTTTCTGATAGACTTAAAGTGTACCCCCGGTGCACTAAAAGCACAAGTTCTTTGCCTGCGTTGTAGCAACATCATCGAGATCATCTAAAAGGAGGCCTACAACAAGGGTTCGTATCCAAAAATAAGCCTTAGTAGAGTCAGCGTGATAATGCTTGTGAAATGGTGGTTAGCTAGTGATGCTAGCAACTCAATGCATACAGCGAATACCTGAAGATGCGGTCTAGACAGGTAAGGGGTCTCACAAGACAGCTCGAATTCTTACTTTGCAAAGAGTGCATATGGATATTGTGCATTTTAAATAGGTCAGGGACAGGTCAGCTATGCATCTTGACTGCAAAACTCAAATGTCTAAGTGTCTTGTTGCCGTAACTTTAGGTGCCATCGGGGAGCAATCGGCCTCTGAAGCTTAATGTACTCCTTTGCGTGTTCATGCTCCTACTCATGTGACTTTTTTTGGCATAAGCTTATTAAACGGATCGCACGGGATCATTGCGATACGACGTATCTATGATATTTAATTCACTCAAACTTTTATAGGTTGTTAACCCTAGAGATTATAAGCTGCTCCCCCAAAGTGCGGGAGCTTCGCAAAGATTTCGGGATTTACAGAAGTAAATTGATACTAAGCCCAGTCCCAATAGAATATGGGTTTAGGAAGGTCCATAATTTTGTATAATATCTTTTCTTTTGGTGAGGAAGGGTCTCGTGATCTTCTTTCATTACTTGTCGGCCACATTATTATGGGCGCATTGCAGCTATTGAGAGTTTTCCACCTTGAATAAGCATCTGTGACGAGTAACTTTCTTATATAGAGCTTGCTGGTTGAAAGCGTTATGTCGAAATTCTTCCACAATTGCAAAATTTGTAGGGAAGCGCATTTCCTTGCAAGCTCGTCCGCCAGCTCATTACCTGTTATGTAACTGTGTCTGAGACCCATATCAGACTTCGATAGAACTGCCTCAAAGCCTCAAATGATCTGCGGCAAATCTTTACCGTTTGTGATTCAATTTTTCCCGATTCCACTTAATAATCTACGCTTCGCTCTCAGCTAGTGTGGCTTCCTGTCAGCTCATTTATATTCAATTATTTCCGATTAGTTGCACGCTGCATACTTAAACAAACATAAATATCGATTTGGGCTTTAAAACTTTCAACAATTTGCGTAAGATTGGTTTATGTTTTTGACTTATTTGTTGCATGCAACCAATACGGACAATACATGTCCGTGCATATAGGTATGTATTTCTGAGTTTAAAGTGCTTACCAATGCTAACATTGCCCATTATATTGCACAATACTCGCATATTGGTCGTGTCAGTTGCATTTGGCATTAAAGCCCACTCAAAAGCAGGCGAAAAAGTGTTGCCTAAAATTACAAAATTTGCATTTGGAATTTTTATTTTTTATTTTTAGTAGTTTTGTTTGTATGGCCTTGCAAGCTGCAAGGATATTGACGTACTGAGTGCCCATAAAATTCACTATCAAAAAACTATCTGTGCATTTTGACTACTTTTATAGTGTACTTTTTTCGATTTTCAAGCATTTTTTTGTTGGACGCATGTTAAAAAGTGAGTTTTCGAAAGACAAAACAAATAGGAGAAAAAAAAAACACTGACTCGCGTGAATATTTCGCAAAACTTTTTCACTCCAACTTCGTGGGCATTCGTTTGCTCGTTGGTTCGTTTGCAATTTCAATTACATTGAGGCTATGGCAGGCAATTTAACTAAAGTTTCCTTTACTTTACTTTCGGGCCGCTGTAAGTTTGTTGCTTTATGTATTTCAATATTTTTTTTTTCATGTAAAACATTTTTTTTTTGGCCTAACGCATACTTGCCTTGCTTCCCCAAGCTCATTTTCCCGTGCACTCTCACTCATGCTACTTATCAAAAAAAAAAAAAGAAAAAAAGAGCTCCTCTAGAGACAACTTTTATGCCGCATGCAGCCGACGACGAAGGACGTCGAAGGACGCCTTTCCAATTTTTGAACTTTCAATGCAAATGCTTGAATTCAAAAGGGAAAAGAACAAGGAATAAAGAAAAAAATGCAAATGAATTTTTTTTAGATAAAAAAGCCGACCCCCCCTCTTTCGAAGCACACAACAGCCAACAATGAGTGCACGTACAACGGATGAGTCGTAAGAAAAAATCTACAACTAGTAATTTTAGACTTCCTGCAAATCTTTATGCCTGTAATCCCACGTGCACACACACAAAATGACAGAGACATGAAGGCCGACGCCACCACAAACGAGTCGTTAACAACATACATACAGACAGACAGACAGACAGACAGACAGACAGACAGCCATACAAAACTCCATTCCACCCCCTCATACACGAAATCACAATGTGCTCTGTGTCTTTGCTGTCGCTTCTTGTACATTTGTTTTCGCGTAGTTTTTTTTTTTTTTTGTTACTTCAACTCGACTCAACATCAGCAAACAACTAAGGCGTAAATAGAAATGCGCCATCTACCACCACTGCACTGACACGCGAAATTTAGCAACGAGACGATATACTCGCAGTGTGTAAGGACAGATGAGATAAGCGAGAGCGGTGGCGAGAAGCGAGATGTGAGACGTGAGAGCGCGCGCGTTTTGCTTGTCGCCTCGTTGTCTTTGCTCCAACTCCACCTCAACGCGTATTTGGCAGGTGTGCCGGTCTGTGTCGGTCACCGCTCGCTACAATATACTTATACTGTCGTGGCGGTAGACGAGGTATAGAGTCTATTGAAAAAAACTTGGAGCGAAAACTAAATAGTTTCAGAAAAAAAATGGAGGGGGGTGGAAAAAAAAGTAGAAACTTTGTAGGTGTTACAGTCTCCTGTGGTCAGACGTTTGTTGGTAGATAGGTTTGTCGGCGTCTACCTTGTTATCCTGTCAACGCTACCAGACAGCTCAGCGCCAGCGTAGTTGGCATGGTCATTTACAAGTATCCACATCCATTTGCTTAGCAGCTCTTCAGCAGGCGGCTATCTTTTCTGCCTTCGTCTATCTCCTCCATCTTCCTTTTATTATGCGCTCTTCCGGTTCCACTATCTATGTGTGTGTGTGTGCGTGTTTGTTCTTGCATTTTTGTCTTAATTTAATTTCATTTCAATAATTTTCTTTTTCCTCTATGCAACTGTAAAATAATTCAAGCAACATTATATAATAAATTTATATATTATTTATATATATGTCCGTGCGTATGCAGAGTGTGCAAAGTATTCTGCATTTTTAAATGGAAAAGCATTTGTTATTTATTTTCTGTTTTGCGGTTGAAAGCGCACGAGTTAAATAAAGGCTGTGTCAGTCTAACCGCCTCTACAAATTCTATTCAACGCCTTCAAGTGCATGGATACACTTGTGGCAAGTACTTCAGCGTACGGCCCGCAATCTCCGTTGCATGCGAGCAAGTGAAAATAAATGCAAAACTCTTCTTCTTCCCTTTGCTTATGAAATATTTTATTTATTATTTATTTATTTATTTATTATTCGGGCTGTTTGTGTTGTGGATTATTAGTAAGTGTTTGCATTGTGGACTTTTCAAGGCCACAAATGCGAATTTGAAGTGTTTCGGTTGTTTGGGTTTAGGCACTTTCGGAGTTCAAAACTTTTCCACTCATTGCTCTGTGTTGTAATTTGTATACTGCTTTCCTTACTTTTGTTCATAAATTTTTAAAAAAAAGAAAAAGAAGAAGAAATTAATAATCCTCGGACTCTTCGTGCCGAATTTTCAATTTTTTTAATTTTAAAATCTTGTTTTTAATTTTTCGTAAAAGCAGGCGAAAAAGACGGTGACAAAGATTTGTTATTTTCGTCGTTATTTATATCACAGCTGGTCCTATCTATTTTGGTTTCGACGTCGGTTACCAACAGTGTCATAGCATCAATTTAGAGCGCGCAGAAAGACTTCGTTATGATTTTAAGCACTTAGCATAGCGAAGGACGTCAAAACCTGAGAGTGTAGTACTGCTGGTAAATAAGAGTTATTCATAAACCATTCCATGCATTTCAGAGGTGGCCAAAAACCGTAGCTCAGTTGTGAAAACGTTAAGATTTTCACAAATCATTGCTGAAGCTCGACGAAATATCTCTTATTTATTTATTTCCAAATTTATCAAAGTTTCATCACATTTTAAAATGTTTTAAATAAAAGCAGAACCAACTTACATAGCAGCTGCCACACCGCCTTTTTCTCTAACTTCGATGTTTCGGACAGGGTGTAGACCAACTTTATATAACTCTATAGATTTCTACATCCTCCTTGATAGTTTTAGATCACCACAGATTTTCCTACTACAACATACTCCTCCTCAGGCTTTCTTTCGACGAGTACCCACCGATAAGCTTCTATGATCACTGTAGACTTATTCTGTTGCTTGGTACTCGAGATTCACACTTGTATTCCCTCATATCAAGTGCATGCTAATTCTTGACGAACCAATACATCGCGAGGTTCTTTAGCTCTCAGTACAGATATCTTCTGTCTTTTATCATAACACCATGCGACTCAGTTTTGCACAGAAAAAGTTTTATATCAAGAATGTGTTCACCGCTTTTATGAAAGTATGTCCATAGTGATACAAATCAAAGACCTTTCCGCTATTTGATGTATATACTAATATAAAGAAGTTCGATCTTTCGGGGGAGTAAAAGTATGTTCGACAGGTTGAAATAACGGTATTACAGCAAACTTAGGAAAAAAAATATAAGAAAAAAAATGATATGATTTCGTCTTTCTGACACTTAAACCGTCAGGGCCCCATCTGGAGTTGAAACCATGACACGATCTGATGTTGAAGAAATGCTAGGCGGAGCTTTACTTTTATCTTGAACTTTTACTGATACTTCTAACCTTTGAAACAGCATTGTTCAGTATCTTAGGTAAGGGAATAAAGTTTGTGGAATCAAGGAAAGAGTAAAACGTTGCAAAATTACTCTTCTTCTTTCTCTTATTATTTAGGGCAAAGGGCTGAGGATTAAACCAATGCAGCCGATTTCGCAATATCTATGTAATAATTTATACTCTGGTACCATCCGAATACTGTATTGACAACTAAAAGAGCTGGAGCTGGTCCATGGTTGACCCTTAATTAGCGGAAATGTGTATCAGTAAAGTTTATCGTTTTATCGTCTGTAGTTTTTCCCGCCGCTAATACACGAAGAGTACTTAATGTTTTCCCGAAATGCCGAAGTCATCAACATTTAACTAAAGAAATCTGTCAATGAAATCCACCTTGTCTGAAATTTTTTGATTTTCGATCGGATCGATAAACTCCGTTCAAAAGAAATCAAAAGTAAAAGTAATTTCGATTAAGCGAAGCCCCAGAAAACGTGGCCTTTCGTTGATTTCTAAAAAAGGAAGAGAATTCTTAGATGAGTGAGTCTGATGAGACAAATAAAGAGGTGATTGCTGTGTGAGAGAGAATAAGCTGTGGAAGTATGTGGAACATAAGTTGAGTTGGGCCTGGTGCGATAGTTTAGTTATGACAATATTGCACTGTCTGCTTTCTTCTCTACTACAAGTCTCTCAGGAATGGCACTGACTGGGGCTTAGTTAGGCTCCCACTCACGGCGCTTTACAATGGAAACGCAATAAAATAGTCTGAAGGTATCCACCATCAATAATTTTCTCAATGAAGTACGAAAAACTCCGTTAACCAGGTGATGCCTGATCTAGATCAGACTGAAATTCAAGCAATTGCTGGCAAATAGTATTCTCTGAGAGTTAATCCGATAATTTCAGCAGCGAGTTGTATTTTTTCTGATTTTTTAAACTTTTTTTTTCGCTGAACTGCGGATAACTTCTGCAAAGAGTTGAACTAAATTTTAACAGAATTCTACTAATTTTTCTAAAGTGTTGAAGTGATAGGGATTAGCACTCAGGACCCAATAATTAGTCCTTCATACTTTATGCTTTAATTTATTTTAAAATTGCAGCATATAGAAAGTGAGCAGAGCTTCTCACCCACACACTGTGTTCAGATTGTCAACGTACAAAGCAATTAAATTCTCACTCAACAAAACTTATTTAATAACGATAAAATAGATTTTTTTTTAAATAAATATAATACATATGTCATTATTCATATTCATCTTGAAGAAACTCGACACTTTCCAACGAAAACACTTCGTCTATCCACAAAAATACACACACCCAACCACACACACAAACACGCATACAACTATTTTGCATACAATTATCATATAAACATATTCAAAAGCATTTATGGCCTCAACAAATATGAAATTCGCATTAATATTATCCCATACACCCGCCGGAAAAATAAAATAAAATCAAAACTGACTGCCTCGACTCAACTCCACTCGGCGCAACTCAACTCGACGCAGCAGTAGCGGCGGCACACTTCACTTAACACACAAAGCATATGTAGTGTATGCTATGCATTAGCCTTGCAGTGAAAATGGTGAATTAGTTTGTACGAATTCTAGTTCCAAACTAGTATTGGAAGGAATGAAATTGTACTAGTTAGCTATAAACTAGAATTATACTAGTATTTTGAAGACACAGTTATACTAGTTGGTTATAGACTATAATTATGCTGGCATTTTTAGTGATATGCTGAACTAGTATGTAGAAATTATAGTCCTAAACTAGTTTGCGCAAAGAAGCATTTTAAAAGTATTTAAAAGACAAAGTTTTACTGGCTGATTGTAGACTAGAATTGTACTAGCTCTAAACCAGAATTTTACTAGTATTAAATGTACATATTTTTACTATTTTGCCATAGACTAGGATTATACTGGTATTTATAATGATATGCTGGGCTAGTGAACGAACTCTAGTTCATGAACTGGTATGAATTCGTAGATGAATTCATACTAGTTTGTAATTTCGAACGAAGAGCAGTAGAATTTCAGGCTATTATTCTTATATATGAACTTCTATGTAACTAGTATAAAACGAACTGGTATTTAACTTGTATGATATGAACTAGTTTCCAACTTGTATGAAACGAACTTGTATATCGACTGATATATGTGAATCGATATTTAACTAGAAGATTGAGCATGAGTGGGCATTTGACATTTCGCAGAATCAGTCGCTGGTATGATGGAGAATGAACTATAATAGTTGAAACAAAAGAGCAAAATAGTGGCGGTCTAGTTCATAACTAGTTTTTTTTTTTGTACATCGAGGGTGCAGACAATACTTATAGAGTATATATATTTAGGTATATACATATATGCTTATACAAAGCCACACATAATTACATACTTATGCCCATATGAGTAGTATGAAGTTTATTATCCTTATTGCCGCCGACACACACACACACACACACACACACATGCACACTTCTAGCTCTACACTCACTTAGTAGTTTGAATTTGTAGTGCTTTGTTGTTGTTGGAATACATATTTGGCATTACCTCGAGCAGCAGCAACAGCAGATTGCGTTGAATGATGTTGAGCGAGTTAAATTTGTTGTTTGTGGGCGGGGTTAATGGGTTGGGTTGGGTTTTGGCTTGGTTTTTTTTTGGAGGGTTTTCGATGGTTTCGGTTGCCTTTGGATGTATTGGATGGGTTCAGACAGCTTTTCACACGAAATTACATTATTATTACTATGATGACGATGTCTTCGCACACACACACGCACAAATGTGTTTATTTAAAGGCCAGAGTATGAGTGGAAATATGCCCAAAATCCATGTGGTAGCGCCTGTGGGTATGCAACATATTTTGCTTATACGCCGTAGGAAGGGTCTAACCGTCGGTCGGTTTGGTCGATCGTTCGGGCGGTCTATCGCAATGCAGCCCTTGTCGCACGTGCAAATAAATTCGACATCAATTGCCGTAGAACATCTCATGACATCAACCAACGGTGGCATTTTGGGAGCGTAGTCATCGTTGTCGCCTCACTAGATAGAAGATGTATCAAAGGATGAAGTAAAACGAAAAAAAACCATCAATAACAAGAAATGAAAAAAATCGTAATATGAAACGCTCACATGGGAGGCAAAACGAGCGAACGGCTTTGAAGCCGGGCACAGCACGCCAAGGGGCAGAAAATGCTGCCGAGGCACGATTTTTGCTGTCGATATGTCTGATTGCATTGGTGCTGCTGCTATGCTCTCTAGCTGTCTGACTGACTGTTTTCGCAATTTCGCCTCAATAAAATGAATAAAAGATTCGCATTTGTGCTTTGACTATGCACCAAAGCAGCTCTAGGAAGTTCTAGAGCACAAGTCGGTGGGGAGAGCGGTGGAGATAGTGATAGAGCGAGAGTTCGATAGAGAGCCAGAGCGGCAGGAGGCCTGCCAGAGGTGCAGACAAGCTATATTACACTGTGCACTGACTGTTACGGCTGCCTCTAATGGCTGCTGTCGAGTGCTCAAGCGTTGTGTCAGACAAAAATGTGTGGCAATAGAAAGCGGCAAGGGGCGCGCACGCTAGCAGGCAAACGATGCAATCGAGGCAAGCCGAAGATGGCGCAGGGTGTTGCGAATTGAAGCTGGCAATTGAGGAATTTTTTATATTGGCTTTTTATTTTGACATTATTACTGTAAAATATGTATAAAAAAATTGCACTCAACGATGAGCAAAATAAATCTAAAATAAATAATAAAATGTGGCATAGCAGCTGGCAGGGAAGGAGTTGGGTGGATAAGGTGGTAAGGGGACGCAGGATAGTCAGCAATAACAGTTTAAGGCATACTGATAATGTCGGTTGCCGTTTCAATGCCCCGTGGGGCCGGGCGTAGCGCTTTGATGGCTGGGCTACGGTATGTGAGACGAACGTATGTACATTTTTATATAGTACTTAGTATGCTACGTTTTGTGGCAAGTGGCATACACACACACCCGGATATTAGGATGTATGTGTGTACATTGTACAAATGCCATCATCAATGGCAGTCATTGCCTTTTGACCAGCAAAGGTGCTTTGGTGTTGCTGCTATGCAATTGCAATACATTGCATGTGTTGCATCACTCCATACATACAAACACACATATGTAGACGTAGTGAATGTATTTGTAGCATGTGTGGCATGTGTTAAGTTGCAAAATACAAGTCAAATGCGACATGCGGTATGTAAACGGTTGCATTTGCGGGGCTACACCGGGGTTAAGTAGTGCCAGTGAGCTCCAATTGAAGTCGCCTCAAGAGTTTAGTGTGTGTGTCTGGGTGTGTGTGTGTGTGTAATTGGATAAAATATCATGAAAATGAGATGCACTTTAGATTTGAAATGATAGACTTAACTACTACTACGGATGGCAGAAGTTTGAAATTATAAAAAAATTTACGTTGCCCCCGATTGCACATATCATAATAAGCTTGTCAGCGCAATCTAATCAAGACGTAGCATATTATTCAACATACTGTAGCGGTGTAGAGCAAGAGTGTGTCATTTTAGACCTTCCTTCAAGTCCAACCTGCTGAGAAGGCCCAAAGAAAGTTGTCTGCGAGCTGTATACGACCGAAAATTAACGACATCGGTTGGGGTTGCGCAATCATTGTTGTTGTTTTTGTTCTAGTGGTTCCCTTATTCCGAGTAGGGTGAGATAGGTTTAGTTAAAGTCATCGAGGTAATCTACCTGGCGGCCCAGAAAATGTAGTGTTTCGCCGGATTCGGATCAGAGAGAGAGAGAGAGAGAGAGGAGTTAGATGAATCGGGTTGTGCGGGCATGCAAAAAGATGGTTGGGATCGCGCGGGGACTCACTGCTCGTGGGCATACGTTGGGTATGTCGGGATCGAGTCTGGATAGGTAGGAATTAAGTCGAGTACAATATCCAAACAGTGCCAGTGTTTGCGCCAGTGTTTGCGCAATCCTTTGGCAGTAGTGATGAGCTGGTTTGAGTGTGGATGGATAAGAAGCGCATATGAGCTCTATGCTGGGCGAGCTCTTTCAATTTCCAGGATATACTGGCTTTCTGGCCCAAAAATAATCGCAAAAGCTCAGACTAGACGTAAGTCTCCGGATGAGGTCTTGGTGTTGATATATATCTAGCTCGTTGAGCAGCCTTACGGTGTCAGGTCTAAGCCCAGAGGATGGACAATCTTTAAATGAGCACACAGCCTCACGTCGTCTGTACTACACTGGTTTATCCATTGAAAAATGCGAAAATACTTTGAGAAATAGGCAATGGTAGTTTCAGAAGAAATTAGCGATGGAAGATTCTGACGATGATCCTCGTTCAAATTATGTCTTTGGAATAGTTTTCTGACAAAACCTCAGTTAGCGGTTGCCGAAATTCTTCAGGCTTACTCATGCTGCTCTAGACTTAATCGCGTTTCATTTTCATATGGCCGTTTTCATGCTACAAAATTCCGTGCTGGATATTCTGAGGTGTTGTCATATTCTTCCATATCTTTCTCTCACAACGAGCCCGCAAGCAATGAAAACTATTTACTCTATAATTTGTACAAATCTACAGCAACAACAACAACAAAAAAGAGTTCGAAAAAACCCTTTTCTTATACAGCCAATTCTCTTCCCCTCCCATTTAGTCGAAACTAGCACATGTTTGCACAAATTCTTCAGCCCAGTCGCACATGGTCATTTATGTCAACACAGCTTGTGTCCTTTTTGAACAACGGACGACTTTAGGGGCAACATTGATTCAATTGATTCAGACACTTACAGTGACTTATACGGAGGCGACAGCAGGTTGGGATGGCGGGTTAGTGGTGTGCCACTGCGGTCAACGTATCAATTTGGTGTCCACTCAGAGTCGATACTCGTATCCTTTGCCGGAATGTCTAACTAAAATAACTGTATGCACATTGTTGGAATATTGTTTCGAGGTTTGCCAAAGGAATTTCTACAATTTACTGTGTGTGTGTGTGTTTGCATAAGTATTTCTGTGAGTGTGTGTGTTTTTTTTTTTTTTTTAAAGAAACACCAATATGCCGGTCACATACGCAATGCTCACTAACGAGCGGCAGCACCAGCCAATAACTGGCCACAACAGCTGCTGTCACACGGCGCGCAAAAACAATGATATTCAGCGCTGATGCTGACTTTTGCCTATTTGCTAGCTCCTACCGCTGCTACTATCGCCCGGGTAGTGGACACAAACCGCATCAGCAATCACGGCATGTCCCAAGTTGGGTTCTATTAGCAATTCTCTGCGCGCCATAACCGCAATTTTCGCCACAGGCGGAGGCTTTTCATAGGGACGCGTTGCCGAAGCTATTACTTCTACTGCCACTGCTAAATAACTTGCATTTATTGGCTGTGTGCCGACTTGAAATTGTTTTTGTACAACTGAAATGCTGAAATGTTGGCTATTCTCCACTTATTTATGATTAGAAAAATTGTTGCCAAAAATTATTTGCTCGAAATTAATAATTGGCGGTGTTGGAAGGACATTTTAATGAAGACAAAAAAAAATTGAAATGAAAATAGAAATGAAAAATAAATAACAAAATAAAATTGATTAAAATTTGATTGAATTGCCAATAAACTAGAAAAATTGCCAATTTTTTATTTATAATTCCTTTTCATAACTTTTTTTTTACTTTTTCCCTAATTTTAATTTATTTCTGCATGAAAATCTTTTCCTCTTTTCTTCTGACTTGCACAAATTGCATGAGTACTTGAAATGATTGAAATTATTTTGAGTTTTTTACTTTAATAAATAAAATTGCACTCTGCTCGATTAGAGTAAAGACAGCCAATAAGATATGTAAATATGTAAATATACATAACCTCTGTAATTTGATTAAAAGTTTATGACAAAACTCGTTTTTTTTTATACTCAAAACTTAACATTTTACTTTATTGCGAAAAGTTGCTGTTGCAGTTTGCAGACGAATGTAGCCGGTACGTGTGCAAAGTAAGTTGAAGTAGTAATTTCGAGTATCTACTCATGTATGCAGTCTTTAGTTTCAAGATGTAAAAGCAACAATAACAACAAGCGTAAGCAGAATGCAACAACATTAGCAAGTAGTGAAAATAAACAAAAGTAACCAGAAAACTTGACTACAAGAAAGCAGAAATAAACACAATAAAGTGTGTAAACAAGTGGCCACAAAGGAATGCTAAACAAGCGTAGGAAATAGGATGAAGTGGTAGCAGAGATGCGCCAAAAAGGAGCATGGAAAAAAAACAGCAAATAGTTTAAATCCAAAAATGTAGGTAACGATTGTTTTCAATTTTGGGGGAGGTATTATTCAAATTTATTTGACGCAATTTCCTTTATTTAATTTCTTTTAATATATTCTATTTTTTATTTTACTTTACTATATAATTCTTTATTATATTTTTATTTTATTTAATTTTCTTTTATTCGACTTTATTTAATTTTATTTAATTTAATTTAATTTTATTAAATATTTTTTATTTTATTTAATTTTTCAACTCAATTTTTAAATTTTATTATAAATTTTAAATTTTGTTTTATTTTATTTTACTTAAAATTATTATACTTAAAATTAAATATAATTTTTTTTTATTCTTTTAATTTATTTATTTTATTTATTTTTAATTTATCTAATTTTAAATTAAAATATTTTTTTATTTAATTCTTTTATTTTCTTTCTTTTTATTATATTATATTAATTATAAAGGGCGATCCAAGTAGATGTACTTTTTTCAATACCCTTTTTTTGACAGATCACGCATGAGTCGTATAAAGCTGGCATGTGATTTTTGTTCAATATTGTTTGGCATTTCAGCATGGAAAGACTTATGCCTGAACAACGTTTATAAATCATTCAACTTTATTATGAAAATTCACGTTCTGTCAACATAATCGGCCTACTGCGCGTACTATTCGCAACACCATCGCCCATCTTGAGGCCCAGCATTCATTATTGGATAATATTCGACCGAATAGACCACGTCCAGCACGCAGTGGAGAAAGTCGTAGCTGAGAGTGTACACGAAGATCGTGGAGAGTCGATTCGGCGCCGTTCGCTGTTTGTAGCAACTCGGATTGACATATGGAACGACTTGGCGCATTTTACGTCGAGATCTCAAATTGAAAGCGTACAAATCACAGCTTGTGCATGAAATGAAGCCGCTCGACCTTTCCAAGCGACATAGCTTCGCTCTACGGGCTCTTGAAAAGTTCCAAGAAAATCCGATGTTTCCGAGTCAAATTTTGTTCGGCAATGAGGCCCATTTCTGGCTCAATGGATACATAAACAAACAAAATTGCCACATTTGGGACGAAAAGTAACCTAAAAAGATTCAAGAGCTGCCATTTCATCCAGAAAAAACAGCGGTTTGGTATGGTTTGTGGTCCGGTCGAATCATCGGTCCATATTTCTTCAAAAATGATGATGGTGATAATGTAACCGTCATGATAACCGACTATTTGATGCCTGAAATTGAAGCTCGTTATCTCCGCGATATTTGGACGTCAATAAAACGGCGCCACTTCCCACACATCGCATCAATCAATGGATTTATTGAGAGAACACTTCGGGGAGCAGATAATTTCACGTTTGGCCACCAAGATCGTTTGAGATCACACCGTTAGACTTTTTCTTATGGGGATATGACGCATGTCATTCGCCAGTTACCAGTCGAAATGCTCGAACGAGTCATCGAAAATTGGACTCAACGGATGGACCATCTGAGACGTAGCTGTGGCCAATATTTGAAAGAGATAATCTTCAAAAAATAAATGCCAAAGAATGTTCTTTCGAAGGATAATAAACATAGCCCATTAAATTTGTATTTTCTGCGCTTTTTCTTCTTTAAAAAAATAGGGAACTTCGAATTGGATCACCGGTTGTATATTATTTTATTATAATTTATTTTAATTTTATCTAATTTTATTAAAATTTTATGTAATTTACTTAATTTTACTTAATTATTTTTTAATTTTATTTATATTTATTTTATTCAATTGAATTTCATCTATTTTTCCTTATTTTAATTTAATTTTTATTTTTTATTTTTTTATTTTTTACTTTGTTTGATTTAATTTAATTTAATTTATTTGAATTTTAGATATTTTTCTGTTTAATTCTCTAATTTTTCTTCACTTTTTATATTTTTCTATTTTACTTTGTTTAATTTAAATTTTTTAAAAATTTATTTTATTGAATTTATTTTTTGAAACTTTATTTAAGTTCATTTAATTTTATTTTATTTATTTTAATTTTATATATATTTTTTATTTAATATTTTTTTATTTAATTTAATTTATTTTAATTTTTTTCTACTTCACTTTACTTTAATTTAACATTTTGGAATTTTATTTCATTGAATCATTTTTTTTAAAGTTAGTTGTATTCTTTTTATTAAATTTATTATTTATTTAATTTAATTTCCTACTCTTTCATTTGTATTATATTATAATTTATTTTATTTTATATAATTTCATTTTGCTTTTGCTTTATTTCACTTTATTTCCTTTCTGTTTCATTTTAATATATTGTAGTTTATTATGTTACATATACATATATTAAATTATATTACATTATATACATACATACATATCCTATTACATTTCTACATCTTCAATTTTGTCTACTCCACTATGTTAGTCGTGTCACGTAATCACATGATTAATCACATACACGTACATATGTATACATTTATTTGTTATATATATTTTCGTTCAAACATATGTGCATACACATATCCTTTTATTCCCTTATATACTTAACGTACATATTTATATATTTACATGTACCAGCATACATACATACGTACGCAACTTGCAACATGTTCGATGCTCGTTCCACTATTTCAATTCAGCGACTCTCTTTACTTCCGAAAGTTTCTTATTCACTTTGCCGTTATTGCTTGTGTCGAATACATCAACGCCTCCACGGCACTTTTGCTCTTCCTGCAAAAACACTTTTCGAATTTGTGAAGTTTTATTTGATTTTCGCATTTTTCGTTTTCGTTTTTGTTTTTGTTTTATATTTGTTTGTATGCAGTTTATATTTAATTGAAGAAAACTTTAGAGAAGTGGTTTAGTGACAGAGAATTCAAATGAATTATTAATTTATATATGTATGTATGTACGTATGACTCTGGAGTTAACTTTTTTTTCGGAAATATGTAGATTGTAGACACTATATATGTACAGTATCATAGGTATCTAAATCAAAATGGATTTATTTAAAAAAAGTAAAGAATTCAATATTTTGAATATTGAAGTATTTAGTAAGGAAAACGCTTAAGGAGGATTTTTTGCGACATGCAAATCCCTTCTTGAGACCTTCCTCTACTTACGTAAACATAAACTTGAAACCCTCCAAGGGTCGCAGTTACAGACTTACTCAGAAGTCTTACGGTGGAAATCTAATAGAAGGTTGTTTCCTAAGCTCTATTTAATATGTTGGCCTACATTGCCTCGCCTTACAAAGAGCTGTTGGTTTTTTGTAGTATGAGATAGGGACTCAAATTGATTCGAGATGAAGCAAGCATCGCGTGGGATGTCAAGGCTTTTTTTTGTGAACTTGAAATGAGCTTTGACATCCAGTTTTAAAATATCTTCGAATTCTCTGAACCGCGAAGCTCCTATATGCTCAAAATGAGGTTTAGATAGGGCCGGACAGAAGCAGAGAAGGTGTTTAAATGCCTCCCTTGTGCTTATATCTCTATACTTCCTGCATGTGTTATTTCGCTGCCATTGCACATGAGGTCTGGCAAGTCATTAAGGCTCTTTATCTCACCCTGATTTGTCTTCTAGCTCTCACTGAATTTCTTTGCACAGAGTCTTTAGCGTCTTTTCTATTTCAAGCACTGCTCCGGTTGCTAGACCAATGACACTTTGGGCAATCTCATCAACTATTTCGTTCCCTGCGAATCTCCTGTATTCCGGAACCCAGTAGATATGTTTATCTGCTGCCACGATTGAAATCTTCTTTCACAGATGAAGCGTGCAGATATGAAGTTGTCTGGTCATACATCGCTTATTAGGCTACGTCATGACATGATATACATAAGTCCTACAATCTTCTTCACAACAGTTTGCTGACTAAAAGGACTCCCAGGTACTTAGTGTGTTCCCTAAGGTTCTTAGGTTTTCACGCCAGAATTTTGTATCTCTGAGGTACTTGGTGTGTTCCTTAGTAGTTTCCAAATAATCTTTTGTGAAATGACTACATTCATCTCCATCAACTAAAGTTCTGAAGTCGTTTGGGCTACTGTAAGTAGAATGTGCAAGCTACAAGTGGAAAGCTCTAATTTAGGCAGTGGTTGCACAGCACTAATTTCACTTGGATCAGAAGCTTTGTAAGTGCTCACGTTTTGAATTGTCTAAGCTAAAATTTTTTTTTTAAATAGACTCGGTACCTGCGAGCTACCAGGTCTCTAACAGAAATTTGATGGGGTTGAAAGGGATTTTTGACGTTATATAGGAGCCATTCTGCTCCTGCTAAAGAAAACCTAGATTCTGACATAAAAGGATCAGAAAATGCTCATTTAAAAATATCGCTTAAAGGAGAGCAAATTCGTCGGGAAAAGCCATCTCACAAGACTATCATTGTGAATGAAATTCTGGCCAAAAATTTAACAAATATTGCAGGCGATATAGGCAATTAATTTAAATGAATAATAAATATTTTGTTAGAATGTATAAGATTTGAGAACGAAGCCCCTTTCGCCACCCATAGAACCTTTTTGTAAACTTCGAGCTCCTGCTTGTATGTTTCCCAGTGCTTCTGCTCAGCTAATATGGAATGCGTGTTTTGGGATTTCCGTGATATTCGCACGGGACACAACTGCTCTAAGGCTATTGAGCAAATTTGAGTGCGGCGGTCTTCCAGACTTTTCAAGATTTTTCAGAGATGATTGGAGAACTGAACTGTCGCTTAACAACTTATGAAGAATATACTCGTATCTCAGCTGACATTTACATATGTATATGATTTCCTCGTGGATGTCATGGCTGTCTAACAGAATTTTGATTTATTCCTTTGCTGACATTCTGCTTCTTAATAAAGACTATAAAGTTTGGAGACCGAAAAAAACCGTTAATGTCGAATTCGCAGTATCTACCGTTCCTTCAATGCCACTGCAGAAGTCTTTGAACTGCTGCTTGCTTCCCAGTGCGGCTCTGCTTTGTTGAAAAGTCTTCTACGGTAATTTTTGAAGTGTATTCAATTCTTTTGGCCACCAGACTGGCTTTTGGATTTCTAGATTTCTTTCTTGTTGGTGTTTTTGAGATTTCTTCGTTGGAATTATATACTTAAGAGTTAGATCTACTGTACTTTCGATGTATCTGGGATAGTAAAAGGTGTATTCTTCCAGAGCTCTCCAGCTTTTTATGTAATTATTTGGACTTTTTTGCTACAGAGTGCCAAGTCTATAATTTCTTCACGGTGTCATTGCTGAACCTCGATGCTGAATAATTCCTCTGACTCATAAGGATTTTATTGAAATATAAGTTTCTAGGTTTTCGTTGATAATTGTGTTGTTTTCAATTGATTTCCTCCTTATTTTTCTTTAGAATTATCAAAAAAAAATTAAACTTTCTTGCAACTTGACTTCATTTAATTATTTAATCAAAGTAACTCTTTCACTACCTTTTTATTATATTATCAGCCATTTAATCGCACAAAAAAAAAATCGTGCATGAGAATGGCGAAAAATTAAGGGAATTCAAGGATATTCCAATTTACGTTAATTTTGTGACTTTTGACAAGATTTGATTTCACTTTAGCTTGACTTGATTTTTACGTTCGTAATTTAATTTGTTGCGCTGATAGGTTGACTGGATAGGTGAGCTATACTACACACACATACTCGTACATACATACGTACATTTGCAAGGAGTTTTTTTTATTCTAATGCATGAATAAAACTTTTGCATGTTTTGCCTGAAAATGTCGCACAGCGAGCGTGTGTATGCCGACAACGACAAGTATGTGCTTAACTAAGTATTAATGCTTTCCGGAAGGAATTGCATTACTAAAGTCAGCCGTCAAACGGCAACTCTCAACCGCCCCGCCAAACCCGGCACATTTGTGTGTGTGTGTGCAACGACACGCGTGCCTTGATGCATATCCTTGGCACTTGTCAGCGCACTCATTCAATTTAGTTGATTTGCTTGACTGTTTGTTGGGCGCTCTTTTTTTTCTCAGCGTATTTCTCCAGTACTCACTACACTTACTTGCTTACTTGAGAGTATTTTTTTTTTTTTGTATTTTACTTGGTCGCATTTGGCAGCTGGCTCGCGTTCTTCCTTTGAAGATAATATCAATGCATGCAAAGTTATTGCTGTTGCTACACCGGCTCATGGCTCAAGGCTCAAGGCGCCAGGCTGCTGCATTGATACACTTGCCAATCACTCAATTGTACTTACAGCTGTGTGTGTATGTGTGTGTGTGTGTGTGTGGCTACACGAGTGATGAACTTAGATAAGAATGTTACATGAAATTAGATTTCACTTGAGAGATTAAAGTTTTTCCTTACATTTTCGACTATATATTGGAAACTAACCGAAGTACTCGCATTCACATACATACATACATGCATGCAGAAGAAAAGCCAAGTAGTGCCAAATGCATTTGTATGTGTGCGCATAGTTGCATTTCATTCGCTCATTATAATTATCTTAGTTGAGATTATTGAGTTTAAATCACACAGTTGCACTGCTTGCAAGTCAAACCCAAAAATAATAATCGATTATAAGCTTGTAGTGACGTCAATGCGGCAGCGGCAGCAGCAGCAGCTTACACAGAGTAGCAGCGCCCATTGTATTTGGCTGCCTTCAGCCTTTACCACACTATCGCGCGCTACCCCGCTACCTCCTCTATTTGCGATTTACATGTTTCAAGTGCAACTGCCGATTTTTGTTTTCGTCCTTGAATTTTCCCACACAAACAAAAACACACACACACACTTGTACAAAAGAAAATATCATCCTCAAGTCACACACACACACACACACACACACACAATATTTATTTACTCAGCACTCGCGCTGGTAAGCCTCGCTAGAGGCAAATCCTCGTTCTCCATCAACACATATTTATATATCTGCTTATGTGTGTGTGTGTGTGTGCGCGGCATGTGAGCTTATGTGAGCGCCATGTGCAATGCGCCTAACAAATAGCAGTGATAGGAACTATAGACTCGTGTTGCATAAAAACTAATTTCCGTGCTGCAAGTGTAATTTCCATAACACTTTCCAGCATAACGCAGACACAATGGCGAAAAGTAATAGAGTCGATGGTGGCTCCGGCTTAGATACTGGAATTTGGTGCACTGGGAGAAAAAAGTTTTGTGAGGAGGGCTTAGTACTCTGTGCAACCAACTGACTTACGCCTTCGATCCCAAGCAAGACCAACATCTGAATAATTGTTTTATAAATCTGCTCAACTCTGGGCTGGGAATGTCAATCCCATCGAGTATATTTCTGACATCAAGTAAAAAACTCTTCATAAAATTCCATCAGTCGTTTGTGAGTGGCTTAAAAAAACCACAAATTGGAGAGAAGCTCTGCTAACAGAACTGTTATTTCAAACAGAGTTAGTTTTTCAGGGTTACCGCAACATTTTGCAGAATATAATAGAGGCAGCTCCTGTACTGTACTCGTAGAAGGAGACAAATTGGCGGTGTTTTTCGATCCTTATTCACCGGGTTTCTTCCAGTTGGTCAATATCTCGTTTATGGCGGTTTAAGCAGATCTGAAACCACACTAATGAAGTTCGACCAGTAATGTATGCTGGTTAGAGCCTGATATGCGATATTGAGCTGGCTAATTCCATAATAATAGGCACATAGGTGGGGTCTCTCTTCTTATGAATTTAAAAATGTCAGATACCCCTGCGTCCGGTTATATTCTGCAAAAATGCTGATGTGTGGAGTTTTTCAGATCTTCTCCTTCACATTTATGTGGCTTAAGCGGTAGGTCACACTGTTGCTTCGAGTATCTCCGTATTCGGGTGTTTGACCGATCTCTGCATGGTTATCTATTCGTTTTCAGTCTCTTCATCTCTGTGCATAATCAAGCAGCTTGTGGAAATGTTCTCTCTATGAACTGAGTCAGTCAGCAGTGCGGTTCTCTGTTTCTAACAGGAATATGTGTATATCTTAAGATTGAGAGTGTTGCCTATGAAAACCGGCACAGTTGCTTTAAACTTCATGAGATGCAATCATTGGTAGAAGACATATTGGCGACCACTTTCTGTCTTTTATTTATAAACGGAGGTAATCGATATGATCTTTCTATGTATTAATCTTTTCCTTGCTCCTTAGTACGACTAGATCAACTGGTTTCATGAAAATGAAAGTATACTCAGCCTACTCGTACTCGATAGATTATATCGAGTGGGCTAGATTAGAGTTTCTATGATCACAAGTGGATTCTGGATGGTGACTGTCGGATGGAAGAAGTAAGAAGATTGAAAATTGATGATTTCTGATAAAATTTTAAACTGCTTATCAAGCCAACTTGTTTCGAGTTTAAGTCTGAAGGGTTACAAGTCCAAGATTAAGAGATCGAATAGAGTCTTTTCTTGAAATCAAGTTAGTTCGTTTATTCGAATTCAAAGTATTGCTTTTCAAGGGTCAACCACTTTAAACGAAGACCACTAGATTCACCGAACACACCTGTTGCCAAAAAATTTTATACTTTCTATGAATAAATCGAAATAGTTATTGTTAAATACAAAAACAATATTAGAAAAAATATTCCGAAAAGGGTTATTTCAAAATTCATTACTTTTTTGTTTGTTGGGTTTCTTATAGCCGATTATAGCGGTACACAGAACAAATTTTTTGAGATTATAGGAAATTTCATAGAGACCTTGAATTTTGTTCAATACGTTGCTCACACATTCATATTAGTGGCATAGAAATTATGCTGATCATGCTGGGGTACAGCCTAACTATGGGGCGCTGATCGAAGCATTGATTGGTGTCTCAGAGTGCGAAGGTACGCGGCTTCGAGGGAGACAAACGATCCACATCTCCCATAAAGGACTATTTGAGATGAGTTCAATGCCAGCTAAGTCTTGGTTTACGGAAGTGAACTAGAACGAAGTTCTCATAAATCATAAATCTCATCGATAAAGGCAAAGATTTTGAAGAGAGAAAGAGTTCAGATGACTGTCATATCTGCAACACACTAGTGACTGTGTACCATCAAGGTTGAGGTTGAAGTGGGCGGTCACTAGAGACAAAGGTGCTGTAAATCAATAATACGTTTCGGAATCTTTTAAACAAGAGGAGGGGTACACTATACTTTGGACGAGCTCATTATACAATATATATCACGGAGAACGCGAAAAAATAAATGAAGAACACACTGGAGCGATATTTGCCGCATGAAATCTGCTACTACAAGACAATGTGTACAAACAGCTTGCAATACTCTGATATCCCAGCTCAGTCTCCACAAAAACTTGACCCAGATGACAGCAAAAAAGTCATCTGGCTCATTCTCGACGTAAATGAAGAATATTTTTTCCGAATACCTGACCGGACGATATGCAGAAAGGGTATTAAGTTGAGGTTATAGGCATTTCGAGAAGGAAAACCACTACTTTTCTATTAGATTTAATCTAATGATCTAAGGTAATTCTTGGTCGGGAAGAGGGGAATACAACAGGTCGCAGACGTCATAGTATTTCAAATAGGATTTGTTAGAGAATCAAAACGATTGGAAGACAAGCCTTGAAAGTCAATATTATGTCGGTATAGCACAATGGATCTACTTTGACCCAAACGTGCCGGGGTTACCGCTTCGGTTGCTGTATGCGGTGACCACAGGAAATCCGTCCCAAACCGAAATTAAACCGAATTTTTGGTTATTCATTGGGATAACCAGCCACGGCCAGCATGAGAAATGCCCTCTACTGTTATAACTGAAACAGTCTCTAGTCTCGGTCTCACCCAAACTTTGCTCTACCTTACTTGTTTTTTATGCTCTTCGTTTTCGTACAACAATAACAACAACAACAAAAAACATTCCCTGAGTGTATTTCCAGTGAAGCAGAAGCTGCCGTTGACACTCACACACTAAGCGCTGACTGTGTTGGCGGCAGGATATGGCAAACACTAGAAAAATATTGTTTTCCTTTCAGCTGCACCGAAGCGGAAGCGAAGCGAAGCGTAAAGAAAGACGGCAAAACTTTCACATTTTCCTAACAATAACAAGGAGCAATTGTATGGAATTATTGTTGTTATTGCATATGGAGCTTACGTATGGTTGTGAGTATGAATATGAATGGTTGGATGTGTTTGTGTGTATGTGTGGGTGTTGCACACATGACACTCAAATATTTGTGGCAAATGCGTATTTGTAAGCGCCACCTACCATCTGCCACACAGGGGTGTTATGGTCTATGAGGTGTGTCATGTGTGTGTGTGTGTGTGTCTGTTGCTATGGGTGTTTGTATGGGTGTGAGTAATGCAATGATAACAATGTGGCAAGTGTCGTCTCTCTTGTTGTAAAGCCATGCTATGCCATGTATCTATCTATGTATGCATGAATGTATGTATGAGCCTGTATAGTGAAGTGTTGCAAAAGAATAAGAAGTTGCTACCGCATGTTGCACGTACTTACATACATATGTACGTACCTCTTGTTGTTCTTGTGCCTTGTTGTGGCAGGCACTTACGCACTTGCCACAGCTAGCTTGCAAGCACCTTAACATGCAAAATACGCCAGTATATACATGTACTTGCAACACAAGGCATGCCACACATGCATACTAAGTACTTATGCGCTTGTTCGTTCGTTCGTTCCCTCGTTCCCTCGTTCCCTCGTTCCTTCGTTTCATGTTTGTGTGTTTGTTTGTTGGTTTATTTGTTGCTGTATGCCGTAAGCAGGAATAAAATCCTTGAACTCATCAATCAAAATGAAAAATTTTGTTGACAAATATGCAATGTTGCATGCTTGCATGTGTAAGTAGGTGTGGCTGCTGTTATGCATAATGTGCGGCTACTAAGTCAAGTCAATGTATGGTAGGCAGCCTTCCCTTCCACCACAACCACCAACCATCTCTAACAGCTGTGGATGGTTCACTTCTCACACATACTCGTATATGTACGTGTATACGTGTTGCTCTTTACTTTCAATGAGTTTGAAGTTTTGAAAATTTCCACATTACTTACTTCAAGTATTGCTAGTGGAAAAATTCACCAATAAATCGTTGCACAAACCAAAATGGCGTTGAATGATTTGAAGTGAAATGATTGAAAAATGTGTAAAAGCGATGTGGATGTGGCATTTAACACGTTGTTCACGTGCTGAGCTTGGTTAGGGTCGGTAGAGGTTGCGTATACGCCATGTGTGCTCTGAAATTCGCAAGCAAAATTTTCTTGAAAAATTTCGTAAATTTTTTATATAATTCTTTAAAGTAAATTAAGGCTGACATGCAGTATGGAGCCATGTGTAGAACTCCAAGCAAGCGAGGAAAGTTTTTAACTGGAAGTGGCCAGAAACGATGCATTTTCATATCGTTCAAGCAGCGCACGACTTTCACTCTAAGGCAAAGTATCAACTAAGACCAAGTATCAGCCGGCGAACCAAAAAAATTCCGTTTGAAGGCGAGCTAAAATGAGTCCATAATAAGCTTTGATTTAGAGACACTCTCCTTTAGATGATGATCACTGGAAACCTTTGAAGGATTACAACTTGCGGACATGGCCCTTAATTCGTTAAGTGCCACTGCCTAGCGGGTTGATGTGCTTTATGAAAAGAAGAAGTAAGGAAGAGTAGGACCTGGCTACACTTGGTATTTCCAATTGCCTTAAAACAGTAAAACAGTCGGAAAATTCAGCCTCCATGTCGAAACATCCTCAAATGTTAGAGTCTGATTGACTAACAGACAGTCAAACTGAGTGGAAACTCGACTTGCATTGCTGCTCTCCGAGAGCACTCATCAGCAGGGTACCGCCCTAAGGGAATTGTTGGACGGAATTTGAAGTTCCCTTCGTACAGTCGCGAAAGAAACTATTAGTTTCCGATAAGGTCGAATGAATAGGTGGTACGAGGAAGATTTTCCTACCGCTGTGAAAAAAAGACTGCCTATCTCTCGACGTTGCTATCGATGATGGAGTTGCAGAGGGAAGCGAGACACATTGGTAGATAGAAAGAGAGAGAGAGAGAGGCCGTGATACAAAGCTACACACGGGCTGGCTGTGGCATCTTACACAAAGGTTGCTCCAGGCTTCCGTAATGCAGTTGCAGTACACCGACTTTATTACTACACAACTCATCTGAAGTTAATCGTACAGATCTAATGCGAGAGACCTCAGCGAGAACAATTATCTTGTCACATCTCAGTGGCTTAACTGAGTCTTATAGCAATGCTTTCCCGGGTGAGGGCAATGCAGTAGAGCTAGCGACACGCCAGAGTGCTTCGGAACCCACTGCGAACGTGCCTACACTCAGTGGCTGTTTTTGGCTGTTTTAGAATGAAGTGTTTCTGTCACTGGCCACTTTGGAGAATAACAGTGGTTGCATTGTGGCAGGTGGCGCTACTGCGGAGGCTCGCATATTTGCCTACATGCATTTTGGATCACTTAGTTCGCTTTGACGTATCAAGATGAAGATAAGTAATAGCTTTATTTAGAAAGAAGAAAGTAAGAAGGTGATGAGAAGAGACATCACAGTAATGGAGTTTCAAGGACTTTCATAGGAGTTGGTGGAGCGCTGCCCATTCGGGGGCGGTAGCTGATCTGTAACTAGTTGGTCTGGAGTGATTTTTATCTTTTTCTGAACTATTTTGCTCTTTACTGGTTTCACGTCTGCAAAGCCATCCTTGCACCAGTTCCGAACTACATAAATAACAGAGTTTTGCTGCAGCCCACTTCGTATTCGGGTGTGCTTCTGAGGAATATGGGCGATTCTGGGTTGGAGTAAAATAGTTTTGTATTAAAACAGTTGGCATTCCTTAGACACAGCTCAACGGCAGGTTGTCTTCTGCTGCAGTGTATCTAATAGCATTTATATTTACTCAATATCAAATTAAATATTTTGAAAAATATTTACCAACTCAAAACATCATTTGTCTATCGACTTCCTACATATGTACAAGTACATGTTTTTCAACATCGAAACTACGATCTGACAGCAGCGCCACAAATACACTTCGATAGATAAAAATCGACATTCAGGAAGAATGTACGAAGGCAAAAGACAGCTTGAAAAGTGTAACATATGCAAATCTCCGATAGCGGCGCATACATATACACACACACACACACACACCCACGTACCCAAATGAACTCGGTATCCTGACAACAGCATTCCGCTCAAACACACACACACACACACTCGGCTGCCGGCAGTTTGACTTCAATATGCTCTACTTTACCCTCGACCACCACCCTTTCTAGCTGTCAGCCATTGTTTCTGCACATTTTTTCCGCTAGTGAAAAGTTCAAAAACACTTTTTTTTCCAAAAGTTTACACACATTATACCAAATGACAAATGGCAGAGCAATGGGCACAACAAAAACGCTTTTACGCTGCGCACAATCGACACCTTTTGGCATTGCTGCCATGTGGTTAGCTAGTAGTTGGTGGTGGTGGCACAGGGGGAGCAGGAAGTTGGTTAGATGATCAGCGTGGCTTGTACAGTTTCAAAGTAGAGGTAATTTCTATGAACCCTTTTCCATGGATTTCTCATCTTTTTGTTCTTGCATTCGAAAAATTTCTTTTATTCTCATTTTTAATGACTTTTCCATTTCCTCTGCGACAGTGCGTCGCATTTTGGTTATTGGGATCTCTCGTTTTTTGCTTTCGTTTCGTGTGTTGTTGTGATTTTCTTTGGTTGTGCTTTCGAAAACAAGACCCGTAAAAAGTTGCCCTCAACGCTCTTTCACTTAAGATAGCTGCTAAATTGAAGATTCTTAGAATTTACTCTCGGCCTCAGGCGCCTCGACTGGTGGTGTGGGTTATGGGTGTAAAATAGATAAGAATGGAATGTGAAAAGTTTTTGTTCCAAAAAAAAAAAAAAAAAAAAAAAAAGAGAGTGGCGGAGTTGGCTCAGACACTCGAAGAAAGTTATGAAATTATGCAATGCAAAATCTCAAAAATATCTATGTATTGTATGAATGTAATTGGAGAGTGTGTAGTAGGGCTGAGGAGGAGGAGGAGATGGAGAGATTACAAAACTATTACTTTGAATGCTCTCGTTGGGTTTGCTGTTTGTTCTTGCTTGGGCGCATTCAAGTCGCCTTCAACGATGCTCCTCGTATATATATATATACAAACTCGTTCATATGTATGTTAGTTGTGCAATTGTTGTGCAAGCAGGTGTGAGTGTTGTGGCATATCTATTTTATTACAACTTATAGACAAAAATAAATAAATTTTGATCAAATTTGTTTGTGCGCCTGGGAATTTGTACAAATTTTTGGAATTACAGACAATTTTGAGGCACACACAAGCAAGGAGGTGCAAATGCATGGCGCTAGGCTTGTTAGAACGAGAAGTACTTGCAGACAGAATCTCTGCTGGTGGTCGAAATGTGTGAGCATATGAGGCCGGTAGCGCTGGTTGACATAAGACATGCGAAAAGGTGTGACTGCTTACTGAAGGCTTCAAGACTTGATGGTTTCAAGATGGCTGTACACGTCTGTAGGTATCAACGAGCCGATCTAGCAATGACCGACTTACTCATATCCTATTGAGTCTATTCCGGAAACACTTCTCCACACTGCCTAATTACCATCATAATTTTACATTCATAGATAAGGAAAGAGAATTCCCAATCCATGACGTTGGAAGATTAGTTCTATCACCCGACTATGCGGTAGTGAGATAGCAATTGAACTTCTTCGGAGCAACAAAGCAACGGAAACTAGGGTTCTAATCACAGAGCTTCACAAATACGTCGGAAGGAAAGTATTTGCATGTCTGCACGAGCTTCCACATCATACTATGAAGTATCTCTCAGACCAGCAGTTGTGTGTTTTTTTTTTTGACTGAGTAGGTAGTGAAAAAGTAAAGTCTGCTTCCGACGAACAAAGACAAAGCTCTACAAGTCACTCATCATTTTCGCGCCTTGGCGGCGAATAACCTTTATGTTGGAAAGGTGAACTGTGATAGACGGCGATGTTGACAGAGTCCAGCTAATTATGAGCAAACAACAACGATTTCTAGATCCTTTCGTGCAGTTACACGTCAACATTTCAACACTGAACTCGTTGTAGTACTGGTTGCAAGAAGAAGAACTCTACCCTGTTTGAAAAATCAAATGGAGAAGGACTTGGCGTCACGTGGTGGCTAAAATTAGAGAATTAGCCGGCACGGAGCAGAGAAAAAATATTTCAAGAGCTTTATTTAAAGGTTAGGTTCCACTGGCTGACTCTTACGGTACGCAGTACACAGCCCAGTTGGAGCTTTGGGAGGTTAATTCGAATTCGAACTGCAGTATGTTAGTCGCCATGTATAGGATTCAACGGTTTCTGCGAAGTCTAAGACTACCCTGAAATCTTGCTTTGGAACTTCTTCTAGTTTATTCAATTACGAAGTTACTAGACTCTTGAGTGGTGTTCTTGACAAGGCATGGTATTCTAATGCCTCTGTCATATATAAATGTTAGCAACGCCTTATTTTAAAGGGCACGTGGCTTCAATGGGTGGTGGCCGGTCATTAGGCCTACAAGCGCGCTGCAGTCACTTTGAGATCGTTTGAGCGAAAATTGGCTTTATTATCCTTCGTAGATTTTACATATGATCTTACCGGCCTTTAAGCTGTTCCATCTCACGATGATCGCTTTTTCGGCTCTTTCATTGATTTTATGGCTTAGTGTTTTCGGCATATCGGAAAGAAGAGAATCAGCTTTAGGGATCCCAGCAACTAATACGTCGCCTATAACTTTCTTGTGGCATTTCATCTGGTAATATCCAGTTGCATATCTGCAGGCTTCCTATCTACTACTTCCCACCTCCTTAAAACTTTTTTTGAACTAATGCAACTACGAGGTTAGCTCAGCGAGGCATCTACTCGAAAGAATTGCACTAATACATTAATCTGAAGAGTTGTCTGAGGTCCTACTCAGTGAAATTGGATTTCGGAGCCCCACCTCGTCACTTATTTTGCATTGCACATAACTTCTTAACAATTTTGGATTAATTTATCAGGGGTCAATCCGTCCGGACGAGTGCATGATATATTTATCGAGAAAACCTGATATATGGGTATGCGACTACTAGAAACTAAATGCAATAAAAATGCAATAAAATTATGGGACTAATGTGGATGCCATCCCAAAAGAACCACGCCAGCTTGGCGACCAGGAATGAATGAAGTCAATTTTCGATATCTAGTTCTGATATGAACCGCATTCCAGTTAGGGCGTTGGATATCGAAAGGAATAAATGGTAGTCAGAAAGGGCAAGGTCAGGGTTGTAAGGCAGTTGGGGCAGAACTTCAAAGCCTCTGTTTTCGAATAGTTTTTAACCAGTATTGCAGCACAAGACTGAGCATTGACATGATGGAAATTATTGCCTAGTGTCTGGTCGCAAATTCCGGCCGATTTTCGGCAATCGCTCGCTTCCATTTGATGAGTTCGATTTGAAGTTGTTGGCAGGTCAGAAATATGACTTTTTGCGCTTGGAGTTGTCGTAATGGTTCCATTTTTCAGCATCAGCCGCAGTTCAATGACTATCATATGAAAATAAGGAAGGGAGAAGAGCTCCCCGCAAAACCATTTTTCAGGCTCGAAGTTCGGCATATTTGAGTAAAAAAAGTTATTGTTGTTTGGGCTTCGAATGAATGACTCATACTGACTCATAAAATACGCACAATGACAGTAGCATGTTCGGAATATTGAAATGATGAAATAATAATCAAGTTGTGCCATCTCTTTGCAAGCCGCTCGAATTAAGTTATATCGAGGAGAGAAAGTTTTGTGATTTCGATCAAAAAGGCGATTAGTTGTATCTCAACACTTGAGACCCTGATTCACGTTCAACAAAATTTTATCTTTTTAAATTTCAGTACACACACGCCAAATTTTTAGGAGAAGTTTGGGCTTGGAACGCCCAAATGACTACGAAGAGTCGCTGAGAGTTATACGCTTAACCACATTTTTTTCCTGTAAAGCATAACGTAGTGCTCCCTTGGAATTAAGGACTTCCTTACTACTTTCTTATGCCATTCCTGTGCATCAAACCTACTACACCTGCCTCAAATTTCTTCTAAATAATTGTAAACTACGCTTCAGCCAACTGGAGCGGGTGGACCGGAGGTGATGTTATTTCCTTGTCGCCTTGTCGCCTTGACTTCGTTACAATTTTTTTTTTTTGGTAAAGCGGAAACTTTTGCGTGATAAGAAAAATGAATGTGAATGTTGGAAACAAAAAACAACAAGAAAAACAATAATAATAACAACAGGAACGACGACAATAATAGCAAGAAGACTATTGTCAACGATGCACTCAATATTGCAATGGTGTACGCAAAAGAAAGCTACAAAAACAAAAAAAAACTAAAAGGGCGAACGTAACAAATTGATGGAAAAGAAGTAACATTCTGTTAGAAAAAAAGAAGAAAAAAGAAAGAAAATAAATGGAAAAATTAGAAAAAAAGATGCCCGCAAGCAACTGACAAATTTCTATGCAACGCAGCGACGACGAGAGGAAAAAATGCCAAAAAAATATATTTATAAATATACGTGCAAGGAAAATCCTTCAGGCAGATACATACACACACACTCGAACACATGCACACATGCTCAGCCATGCATAAATCATGTTGTTTGTTTGTTGTCGTTTTCGTGCTCCTCCTACTCCTACTCCCCCAACTCATCGTCAACGCTTTTATTTGCACTGTTGTTTACGTGCAGCGCTAACTGAATGGCGGAGCAGGAGAAAAAGAGGAAGTGCAGTGGAAGTGGAAGAAGAAGAAGAAGAAGAATACAAATGCAATATGCGCACCGAATGCTCAATGGATATGCGTGCGGGTGACGCGAAGTTATTGTCGACTCTACTCGGTAACTGACAAAACAGCAGCGCCAGCAAAGATCAGCTGGTACACTCGACGACTCGACTCGTTGTGTGTGTTTGTGTGTGCGGTGTTGCACTACAAAGCATATTAAAAGGGCAGCCGACGATATCATATTTCTTGTTTGTGTACTCGTTGTTGATGTTGATGTTGTTGTTGTTGCTGTCGTTGTTGTTGTTATTGCCGCCGCGTAAGCGAAGTAAGCCAGTGTGTCATTGTTTTGCATCAGCTCAGCACAGCTTTTAGTAGTATGCATTTGTGTGCATGTATGTGTGTGCACGTCACGTCTACGCTCCGGCGCCACAATTGGCGTCTTCACCGCTGTCACTTTTTTGATAGCGCATCACCTTCAGCTTTCCTTCACTCCCGCTAACTACCCGTCGGCGACGCAGGTAACGCAGCGATAATCCGCGAAAAAGCCAAATGTGGCGGCTGAAGATAAAAAAGCTGCGAGCGCGCGTGAAAAAAAATTGGCTCAAGTGCAGCGGAAAAATGTCAAATTGAGTGCATTGGCGGGTTTGGCTGGCGTTGCGCATTCGCTACAGTCCTACACACATGACATATGTGCCCACGCGTGTCTCATCATAGTCTTGGCTCCAGCCACGGTCGTCGCCGTTGCTGTTGCCGTTTCGTAAGAAAGTACAAAAGGGAAATTAACTCAAGTGGCTGCAATTGTTTGGAAGACTTACGCCCACAGAAGTGGTATTATTCGCAATTCAATATGTATAACAAGCAACACATACACTCGCACATACATATGCATATATCCTTATGCAATTTATTTATTTTTTAGCCCTGCGGAAAAAATATTACCTTTTCTTCGCTACTTTAACGAGATCGAGAAGAGGAAAAGTTGAATTTTTTCATTCTTGTCTGTGCGCTCTACTTGCTGCTGTAGCTTTCAACGCGGCTCCGCGGCTATGCAATCTTATGTACGAGTATATGCAATGTGTGTGCGAACGATTGTATTGTACTTCTGTCTGCAGGTGGCCTATTGATAGACTATCGAATTTCAAGGTAAAATACGTGATTGCCAATATCCACTCAACACATTCCTATACAGATTGTGAAATGCGCCGGAGAAAATTCATAGGCATCGCTGTGCATGCGAGTATATAAATTTGTGTATAAAAAAAATTGCATAAAATCTAAAATATTACCATCGATACTGAAATAGAGTGAGAGAGAGAGAGAGAGCGCGCGCAGTAAAGTTGTCGAAAGTGCTTTAATATTGATTTATGTTATCCACTGAATAGTTTTACCTTTCGCCAATTTAAAACAGAAAATTCTTTCACTAGATGGCGCCAGCGTCAAGAAATAACCTCTTTAATGACGCGCTGTCGAATCATCTGTCTTCCAAACTTTTTTGACAATTCAGTGTATGGTGAACTTCGAAAGGTTCGTTATCTATAGCTTTTTAGGAGATTTGCAGAATTTTTTCTGCCTGGAGGAGTTCCGGGTTCTCCAGCTGAGAAAAACGTAGTCCAAGGTTGCTCATCGTCCCTTGCCAACTGCTACATTTTATATATTCTATCGCATCCTGTATTCGATGGGAGCGTGTGCTAAGGGATTTATCCTTGTATAAGGTGTCATCGTGAGCTTACCTGCGCTTGGTGGGCCTGCTTTGGTTGGATTGCTCATTTTTGATTCAGACCTCATATGAGATTATCTCAATCCATACGTCTAAACTACTGAACTTCTTCTAGATTCCCACATCCCGGGAATTCGTAGATTCTTTAACAATGATTTGCGATTTGCCTGAATTAAATTCAACCATATAGCACTGGCATTGAGACAAGTATCAGCGGTATTCATTCCCAGGGCCAGAAAAACCATTCATAGTGGTTCAAAGCATCTCAGGATCATAAGTCTTATATCCCTCGTGCTTATACATAAACTTGTCTCTTTTCTTGAAAGTTCGCTTAAAAATATGTTAAGGACCTTCTCCCTCGTGAATAACTAAAAAAGTAGTTGCAAGCCTGGATATGTGCGAGGTATCCAGAAAAGTAAGCTGAGCAACTCTTCAAGGCGGATTTTTCTCTTTACTGTTTTGGAACATCAAAGACAATAGAAGTTTTCACTGGCTCCTGTCTGACAGATTGACGAGTAGAAAAACTGGCAGCTACTTATTGGGATACCCTTTAGAAGCTGTGAAATTGATTAGGAAGTGGAAACGATAAGTCATCTTCTATGTGACTGCCAACTTCTGAGCGGTGTTATGCCTTGAAATTTTGGGATTACCTTTCTTGATGGTATATCCAAGATAGCTGAAGACATCAGAATAATTAATTAAAATAACAGCTGTAATAATTGGAACCCTAGAACAAGGTGAGCTTCGTTGGCTACGTTGAAAATCGACAAATTTAAATACAGAGTTTCGACTGTAAGAGCTTTTGTCGTCTAAAGGGTGGTAACGGATCATTTAATTTAGGAAAACTAAAAGGAACCAGCTCTCGAAAATCTTTTAAAAATCGGCCTAAAATATCTCCCAAAATTCATATACAATTTTGGAATCTCAGAGGCTGAGTTTTTCATCTAATAAACAACAGTTTACCGGAATCAGAAATATGCAGAAACGGAAATACATTTTACATTTGTACTACAGTCCGAACTACGGTAAACTCTGCACATGACATGGACATACCTCTTTCCTCAGCAAAGTACTCGTAGATTGGTCATTGATCGAAGAAACGTAAGGCTCTACTCCATTTAAACAGGACCTCCATGAGAATAAAAACCAGCGCAGTAACCGGACACTATCTGATGTCGACTCATGGTGGAAGGATGAGTTACCGCAGCTGAAGGAACATACATAGATGAGGAGGAATCGGCAGAACATTACCTCTGTCACTACTGCCCAACCATCAGTACGGCGGCTGTCATCGTTTTCTTTGTAATATCTATTTCAATTGCTTCGTAGAATTTGCATCCGCAAGCACCAATAAACTATTGAACTTCATAAAACGCACTACATGGTTTGAACATCTGGAAAGGTGAGAGGAAGCTCTTTCACAGGCCCATCATAGGTATCACATAAGTAACCATATTAACCAACTCACTAACTAGGTAGGTTAGAGTGGCTACAGTTGTAAAAGTGCAGCTTTTCTACGCCAGAATTAGTACATTACGTTATCTATTCACCTAAATATATCTCCGCAGTTTGATTAACGTTATGTCTGCCACATGTCCAGAAAAGTCCGACTGTGGGATTTCGGAGCCTACCTCTACCCAGTGCAGAGCAGTCATTTTTTATATGAGAAATCGTCTGCTTCTTCTCATTATCATCGTTCTTAAAGTTCTTCTTATTGCAGGTCCTAGTCTTTCAGCTTCATCCCCTATCAGACAGTGGTATGCCAAATCTCTTATACACTAGATACGCTCTCTCTATTTAGTGAGCTCCATCACCTATCAGACAGTGATATGTCAAAACTACTGTACACTAGAGATGCTCTCCCTCTGTTTAGTGAGCTCAGCCGGTGTCCTAGTCTGCCTAGATTTCGACCTACGTCAGCGCAGCTTATCTATATATGTTAGTTTGCTGTGACAAAAGGCATGCCAATGCGTACTCCATAAAGGCATAACATTTTGGGATTAATTTCTCTGCCATTAAAACCTTTTCCAACTCAATCCAAAATGTATTCAATCTAAAACAACATAATTTAAATTTATTTAGACGACTTCGCTCCAAATTTATTCATTTAATTTGCTTTCATTCTGCACACACACACACACACACACATAGAGAGAGAGGGAGCGAGCGAATGTGAACCCAATTGTCTGCGAATAACATAAATAGCAACAGAATTCAGGTGAAAAATGTTTCCACTACAATTTGACACAAATTAAAGGTAAACAAAAGAGGCGTGACGCCAACGTCATTACCAACGTACAATGTGACATATGTATGTTTGTGTGTGTGGGTGTGGCAGCGGCTGACATTATTTGCACAATATAATGGATGAATACACTTATGTGCGCTGGAAATTGGGCGTCATGGCAATGTGGCATTGTGGTTGTGGGAATAAAAGAAGAAGAAGAAGAGGAGAAAAAAAACACAGAGCACAGAACAAAACGGACAAGCGCTGCAGCGGGTGGGTGAGGAGAGGAGAGGAGAGAGGGGAGAGAGGGTGGTCGGGAGAGGTGAAACAAAATGTTGGTGCTGGTTGTTTGTAGGAGTATTAATCAATAAAAGGGAAAATTACACCAGAGATGAATGATGAAGCCATTGGGTGAATATATTCAACTTACATAACATACATACATATGCATGTACTTATACGTATATATTTGTGTTTGTGTGCTTACGTATACGCATGCATATTTATGAAGTGGCCGTACATTGAACGGACCAACAAAAAAAATATATAAATGCTATTTGCATATACATACACACATACACACATTTTGTACATGTGTGTGTAGGCAGTATGTGCGGCTTATAACTGCTTTGTATGCGAATTTTGATTTTCCGCCTGTGTGTATGCCACATAGTTACTGATCGGTTTGTTTGTTATTGTCGTTGTTGTTCTTGCTTCCGATACTATTACACACAACGGCTAGCAATCGTTCGATTGGTATGTTTCCATGACACGCATGTCGCTATTTTAATTTTACAAAAAAAACCCACAGTAAATCGAACTGGTTCCACAGTGGTGAGTTCGCATTACAAAATGTTGTGGAACCAGCTCGGAGTGGCCGTTGAAACATTTTTACAAAAGCTAATATTTATAACCATCTAAGAGACATTTCCGACTTATGGACATGTTATCTTCCCTCACATTTTCTTTTAAACATATTAGCGTTCGATAGTAGGTATGCCGAAATAATCTGAGTGCATAGCTTGAAAGGAGCAAAGGCTATCCAATTTAGATACTCTTCCCTCCAGTCTTGCAGAGCTGAACACGCACCGAAACAACTGTTCGCAAGTACATAGTTGAGTTTTTTAGGAGAGCACAATGGCACAATGAGCCCACTCAATGGTTTAGCTGCAGCCCGTCGTGGCCAGGTCATCTACTTTTCTTTCAACCAACTAATCATTCACCATCTGTGGGTTCCCTAGTAAATTTCATTGGATTATTGCTTTGATTTTTGATATTTGGCCCAGAACATTCAGAAATTTTGTCCTAAGAGTACTCTACTTAGGGCAGTGCTGTTGCATGGCACCGACAAGTGGTCATCATTGTTTTTTAGCTGCTCCAACATCTTTTAAACTCTGGATCCTTGGCTTTTTCATACGTCGTATCATGAGACAGTAGGTCTGCTTCAATTTTTGGTGTGAGGAAGATATAAATCTGGGAGATCCAACATTGACCCGATATTTTCTATGTCCCAAATGCTGAAAAAGACCTATTTAAACAGGATCGATACACGTTCACACTCTTTATTTCTCCTTCAACAACCCGAAAATGTCTGTTTTACGCTCCAGAAGTTGACCAGGTTTGATTTTATTCTTTCAAAGGCTGGGGGTTTTTGGCGAATTCACACCAGTTAGGACAGCCTCTACAAGCCCTTCGATACCAAACGAAGTTTCTCTATAACTCAGTATATAAAAAATTCAAAATGGTTAGGGAGCTGATGTGAATGGACCGTCTTGCGTTTCCGAGATTAAAGTTTTACGGTAGATTTATGGTCCTTTCGTGTATTAGCGAAGGCAAGTACCACAGACGATGGTGCAATCAGCTTTACGGCACTTACGACGATATTGAAATAATGCAGTTAATAGGCAGCGTCTTCGTTGGCCAGGTAAGATCATGTGGATGCATGAAAACAATCCCGCGAGTGCAAGCAGAGCAAGGTTAAAACTTCTACTCTGTTTAAAAGATAAAGTGGAGGGGGACTTATGAGTTATAGCTTTTATAGCGAGCTCGCCTCTTGGTAAGGTGATTTCACTCTTACAGGAGAGCAGAAGCTTGTGGAGCTTCGAAATGTTCAAATCAGATGTGGAATCATTACTAATATCTAAGGTTTTAGAATCGAGCGAAGTGCTACTTCTTCGCTGTAACTCGGCTCTAGTAGAGTGTATCATAATGAAACTAAGACCATCTACATTAAAGCATGAACTCCAATATTTATTGCCAGGTCTGCGCGTTCTGCTATACATATTGATATTCGGCATAACGGCATGTAATTCTCGTAGCCGCGGCGGTCGTCGGCAAATATTACAAATTCTCAGTGCAGACTGGCTTGTCGCTTGCCACCTACTCGTCGTTTCGTGACACTATACTGAAAATGAAACATCAAAAAGTGGAGTGGAAAAAGAAAACAACAACAAAAACGACATCGATTAATGTTGCACATTGCAACATAACTGAAACTGAACTGACTCGATTGACACGAGGCGAGGCACTGCACTAAAGTGGGGATCTTAATGGCAAAAGGTAAATAGTACTGCGTATTATCTCGTGTACATTCGATGGGAAAATAATGGATTGACTCTGGCAGCGATGACTTAGCAAGCGTGCGGCAGTGCATTACCTCTTCTCTCTTTCTCCTCCGTCGTTCGCCTCGGTTGCAGCTTGCAATAGACTTCATGCTTGCCACTGACTGTAAACATCAGGTGGGTGGGTAGGTTCGTCGGCATGTCGATAGGTTGCTAGGTGGGTGTGGGAATGTGTACAAGGGCTTCGGTCCATGTAATACATCTCTATATGAGTATGACAGCTGCTGTTAACTTGTTTTCCATTTGGACATGGCTTTTGTTTTTGCTGTCGCTCGCTCTCGTAGTATGAGGTTGTGTGCATTGCATTACAGAGCTATTTATATGCTATATGGGACATCAAAGTGATGTATCTGCTTTGGGTTTTGCAGTTAGTTGAGAATTTTGGGGAGTTTATAATAGTTGAAATCCTTGAGACAGTTGGAGTATGGAAGAGACGACTTGAGAATGATTTTACACCAGGGAACTCTCTATGAAAGACTGAAGGACTTAAAAACCAAAGAAGGTGCCATCGAACCAGGGATTTATAAGTGCTTTTTTGTTACTTTAGAGTCTGGGCTCCTCGTCTATACATCTCTTCGAATTGATGGTTAACAGCATATGAAGAAGTGAGCTTGTTTTGTGGAGTTTTGTGCTGATGGAGATCACTAGAGCCGGAACATACTTCATAAACTTACCCGGCGCACTTCTATTCACGTTAACTTGAGACCAGTGAGTTTAAGCTTTTTTAATCCGAAAATCTATATTCCCGGTATGAAAATCTTCCTAGACGGGAGGAAAGGAATAAAAATTTGGACATTCCAGTCGGTTTTATTGAAATATATAGCGATATATTGAAGCTTGATGGAAAAGTTGGTTATGGTATCTTCTCACAATTTCTCGCGCTCTCTTTCAGGCCTATCGAGCGTTTTTCATGCCACACTCTGGAGGCTGTTAAGAATGATGACTCTCATCTGCATTATGTGAACCGTCTACATTGGGCAGAGCTAGGCTCCGCTAACTAGGAGGTCAGGCTAAATAACCTAATACATTTTTTTTTAAAGGAAACGAAGTGAATGGAATATTCAGATCAACATCCTTGCAAAACAATGGACCTAACCTGGCCTACCCACCTAAGCTTTGTCCGCAGGCACGTCCACCGACTTCGCTACCGAGCAAATGATTTTTTTAAGCGAATTTCACCATTAGCAATTCTTTCTACATGGTCCGAGTCGCAGCCTTGAACTGTCGGAAACTCGTTACTAGTCCATAATGTGTGTATGTGTGTATAAATAGTAACAACAAAACACGCATACATATTTACGTCTGCATTGGTAATAATAGTACACGACCGCATACAAATGTGTTTTGTTTTTGTCAATTCTATATGTATATATGTATGTTCGTATGTATGTATGTATGTATTTCAGCATGTACTGTTATGCATACTCACTGGCTTCGCTCTTTGTTGTTTTTAAGACCCACTATTTGTTGATTCGCTTGTTATTGTTGTCCCAGCTATTTTCCCCAATTGTTTGTTGTTGTTGTTTCCCCCCCCCCACAAACTGCTGGCATCGTTGTGTTGTTTTTGCTATAATTGTTGTTTTATTCGGTTCACCTCACTGATGTGTTGATGGATGAGCTTGTCAATTATTTGTCATTCACTTGTTGTTATTGTATATGTTATTGAGCTGAGTGCAGTGCAACAAAAAATACAACAACAGCAGCAACAACAACAATTGTATTGGTTAAGTAATGGTTACCACATGGTTATTTTCCCATTTGTTGCAATTCTTCCATCTCTCACCTCACTCGTCACTCGTTACTAGTCACTCGCCACACACACATACACATACACACACACACACACACACTCTCTGTGCTGGTATTTTCACTTTTTCTATATTTTACTTATAGATTTTGTTTTTATTATAATTTTTTTTTTGCACTTCGTTAACATATGCAATTTGTTTTTGTAAGTAAATATAAATATAAATATATGCATATGTTAGTGTGTGTGCGTGTGTGTGTGTCTGTATATAAAATAAGTAAATTTTTTGCTAGAAAAAATATCACAACCATTAAGTAATTGCGAAAGTATAGTAAATATTTTTGTTGCTATCAAAATATGGCAGGTTTGTAAAGGTGTGTGCACCTGTGTATGTATATATATATGTGTGTGTGTGTTGTTCTGCATTCGTGTTAAATTAGCATTTTTTGCTTTGTGAAATGTTCTTTTTTGCTTAATTGATATTTAACGTTACGTTAAAAACTACACTTTAAAGGCGGCACCCGAGGACTAGAGGAATTTTTCGGTGCAAGTTGTGGATTTCAATTCAGTATGACGAGGATTTCATACCATATTGTTTTTAACATGTTCTTCTTCTTCTGCCTTGGCCGACAAAACAATAGTCCAAATGAAAGCATTCGTTCCTCACCTGATCCTTCCAACGAAGTGGAGGTCTTCCTCATCCTCAGTTTCCACCAGCAGATACTCCATGGAATACTTTCAAAGTTGGAGCACTTTTCTCCATTCGGGCGATATGACTTAGTCAGCGTAGCTGCTCTCTCTTGATTCGCTGAACTATGTTACTCTCGCCGTATCACTCGCACAGCTCATCGTTCCACCATCTGCCGTATACGCCGTTGCCAATGCGCAAATGATCATAATTCTTCCTCAAAACTTTTCTCTCGAAAGCTCCTAAAGCTGACTTATCGGCTGTCGACATCATCCAAGCTTCTGCATCATATATCAGGACGGAAATGGTGAGGGACTTTTAAAGTTTTGTCTTTGTCCGTCAAGAGAGGACTTTACTTTTGTGACATTTTTGTAGATGTTAATGCTGGTTCCTTACAATTCTAACGGAGTTTTTTTTATGTGTAGCTCAGCGTCAGTTTATGTGGCTATAAGTTTTGCGGAGACACCAAATTCAGACATAGCACCTTTTCATGCTATCGAAGGCGGCTTTAAAATCATAATAGAAGTGGAATGTTTCAAGTACTCCGGATCTTTTCCAAGATTTGATGGATCGGTTTTGGATCGACCAAGTCTTAAGCCACGCTAATAAAGTCCAATCAGTTCATTGAAAGTGGGATTTAGTAATTCAAGATGCTATTGAGAAGAGGCTTATCCCATGGGAATTTGGCGCAGACTGTGTGGTCTCCATTTTTATGGTTTGGGCAGAGCACACATAGGTTCCAGTCATCGGGCATGTCTATATCCGACTATATTCTGCATAGAAACTGATGCATGAACTTTTTCAGTTGTTCGCTGCCGTATTTGAATAGCTTGATCGGCCATCGGCCTCGCCGCTTTGTTATTCTTTAAGCGGGAAATCGCTATTCGAAGCACTTTTTTAGGGTCGAACACCTTTTTAGTGATTCAAGTCCATCTCCTGCGGGTTTTGTCTCTCAACTGCCATTCAGCGGGCTGGAGAAGTATTGTCTCCATAAACTTAGTGTGCTGTGGACATCGGTAACCAGATTACCGGTCTTGAAATCTTTTGTAAGTCGTCGCATTTTTTCATCGAGTTTTCGAGCATTACCTTTTTAAATTTTTCTTCACTGCCGAAAACCGATGGTTTCGGTTATGGCCGTGCTAAGAGAGCTCAAAATGTCGTTGGCTTATACAAAATTGCTGAGAAATGCTCTCAGAGAGCAGAAGTGTAGGTCGAGTGGAAAATCTTTTGGCTGTTTGTTTTGATTACAGCTTTTCGTCGAACTTTCCTTGTGGTTGTTGACAGGGGCATTTTTTGTTGCACAGGGGCGGGTGTGTACCTTTGCTGGATGAATTATCTCATCTGTTGCACGTTGAGGTTATGTACAGGTTTTTGTTTTTACTCTTCAGCCTTTTGTCAGAATCCAAGGAAGACTTTATTTCACATATATTTTAGAGTTCAAAACGTGAAATAATGAATGTATAAATCACAACAGGAAAACCTATAAAAATAAGATTTATAAAGCAGCACGACTTAAGCCCGCTACATACCCACTAATTATTTTCGTTTTGGCCTTCGATTCAACGTACCTGTACCTATAAATCAATTGAATACATATGTACCTACATATAGACATGAGCTCCATTTACAACATCCTGCGCATATGCTTCCAGGCGTTTATGCGTTAATTATACTAATTGGACGTACGTGAGCAATGTAATTGCCTTGAAATGCTCCTTACGTACGCTAAGTTAAGGTTTAATCGTTATCAATAGTACAGTTATAATTGAAAATAATTGATTTGTGCTTTGTATAGCAGGCAGTGAGCGAGCAGCAGTAAGCAGCAGCAGTTGGTCTATTGAGACTAATTGTAAACAACTCAATTGCTGGTGGGAGATTTTTCCCGTTATGCTGACTACGCATCCTGCAGGTATGAAGTATGAAGAGTAGGAAAATGAAGGGCTTAAGTTGTTCTTGAAGGGGGAAAAGAAATGCAAATCTTTCGCTTCATTAAGAATTTCGAAGAAATTTCTTTTGGAAAATAAATCTAATTAGCCAATCGATTGCGAATCGAGCAAATTTGGAAAATATTGACAATTTCAGTAAATCTCTGAGCTTATCATAGAGATTTGTGTGTAACATGCATTTAATTCTTCTGATTGCCTCAATGGCATTGAAAGTTGAAAAAGTTAACTAATGGCGGTAAGGCGTATTTGTATTTGTGCGATTTTATCTTCAAACTTTCAGAGATTTCGTAACTTTTCTCGTTAAACTAATTAGCTTAGGTTGAATGACAAAAATCAATACGAATGGAGACGTGATGAAAATGAGATATATTGTGAAAGCATGTGGTGAGAAAACTAGGAAGTTGCTTTATGAGCGATTTTGAGGCCAATAAAATCTGAAACAAAGTATTTTTATTCTTTGGAATGTAATGATTCCGATTATTTTACCATTTTTTATGATTTTTTTTTTTTTTTTTAAATGTGCTCATGTGTTGAAATTCACGCAAAAGTTTTGACTGTTACTTGGCTAGAAATGATACTTTTCTCTATGTTTCCAGCAGCTCAGGATTTACATTTTTAGAAAAACCTTCGTCCAGGTAGCTGAAAAGACATAAATTTGTAAGCTAACTAACTGGAAAGCGAGTCCTCTGTGGTTGTGGTCTACCACGTAAAAAATTTGCTCCAATTTATTGGATTAAACCAAAAGTCTCCAATGAGAGTTACCACTTTTGATGACGACCACTGTAAATGTTCTAAGGATTTAGTGCTGCTTTCTCTCGACTGCACAAAAAAAAAAAACGGTGAACGAAGATATACGAAATAATGTCTTTCAGAAAATTCAGTCATCGCTTCTACGTGACTCGGCTCCTACGCCACTGTTTGACAGCCGTAACTCCGAAATTGTAGACAATTTCGTCTATTTAGGAGCCAGCATCAACACCATCAAAAATTTCAGCCTTCAGATTTCAACGCAGCATCAATCTTGTCAACAGGTGGTATGTTGGACTGAGTGGGCAGTTGGAAAGTAAAGTCCTCTCTCAACGTTCAAAGACCAAGCTCTGCATTTCGTTCATCATTCCTGTCTTTGAGGAAATAAAAAGATTTGTAGGAGGAGGCTTCTTCTGTGACCACCCCAATAATCAAAATAGCTTCAAACCCAATGACTAAACTCTGT